>CM033274.1:30833897-31451546 GCA_019343175.1 Oedothorax gibbosus | reverse complement strand
AAGGTTTTTTTTAAAATTTAGATAGAACATTGATTAATATTTTAATAAATACTATTTAATTAAATGTGTTCAGTAACTACCAGTATTGTTAAATATACTACTGTTTTTATAAACTAAATAAATGTTAAAATTATTTATACACAGATCATTTTATAATTAAATTTAATAATAGAAGTTTGTCGTTTAATTTCTGTACAACAAATCAGGTGATTTAAATGATCTAAGTAGTTAAATTTTAAATAAAAACGTTCTATCATTAAATTTTTCTTAATTGTTACCCTTAATGGGGTTGTTTTACGGAGGATCTGGCAATAGCTCTGCGGTTTTGTTTTCATGTCTCTCAAATTACTTTTGTTGCTATTCGAAATTGAGTTTTCTAAGTTTTGTTATTTTTTTAAATTACGACTTCTTGCTGTACTGTTGGTTGTTTTAATCATTTATCAAGGAAAACTTGCATTGTTGCAAGTTGGAATTTAAAAAAATTTAACAATTAAAATATTCTCTTCGGAAACTCACTCCCGAATACCAAAACAACAGTAATTCGAGATACATGAAAACAAAACCGCAGAGCTATTGCCAGATCCTCCGTGAAACACAACCCCATTTTTATTCAAAAAATAAGACATTAATTATCTATTAAATAATAGAAATATGAGTTATGTAAATACAAACTAATGTTTATAAAAAGTAATTAGTAATGCATACTAAATTAATAGTAAAAAACTGCATTTACAATGGAAAAATAAATTAAAAATTAATTTTAATTAAAACAATGTTAATTAAAAATAATTGTAATTAAACATAATTGTAATTAAAAATAATTTTAACTAAAAATTATTTTTATTTAGGGGGAACTATAGGGACATTTAACCCATAAGGATACATGACCCAATGCCTTTTTCTCAGCAATGGAAAAGTTTTGTGAGTTGAAAATGGCATCACTTTTTTCCTTTCAGCCAACTGATCACATGGTGGAAAAAAAGAGATGAATCATTGCGCATGTGTTTAGTTATGCGAAGAAATACGTTTTTATGCACTGAAAGTAAATTTTTTGAAGCCGTAAGGTTTTTCGGTCTACATTTTTTGGTTTAAAGGAAATAATTTTTCAATTAGTTACTTGTGTAGTTTGCTTTTAGCTAGCATGCTTTTAGCTACAATTACATGATAGTGTCAATGTATTTATTTGCAAAATACTTTGTGTTGGGGTTAAGAAAAAAAAGTGCAACTAGGTATACTTGACCCAAGTCAATTAGGGATACGTGACCCAAGTAAATAACAAAAAAGTAGGTCGAAGTAGACCAACTAAATTTTTAAAAAAATCACGGGAGTCCTAGAAAATGACTGGGTTCTTACCAAATATCGGGGAAAACGGAATATAAGAAGTTTTGTTTTGGGGAAAACACAAGAACAAAATTCTTATGAGCCTAGAACTCTCAGTTTGCAAATAGAATAGATGGAAAATGTTTTAAATGGCCTGAAATGGATATTATATCCCAAGTTAATAATGATAAAATAGAAGCGATTCTTCAACCACCTGTGTTTTCTCTGTGACATAAAAGGATTCCCAGTTTTGTATTTAAAAAGTCTTTAAGTTTAAATTTAAATAGTTTGTTCAAATAAGAATAATTAACGCGATAGAAATAGGAAGTAATAATTTTGTCTGACAAAAATTAAAAAACATACATATAAACTTTATATGATGTTTTGAATTTAAAAAGTCTTTGCGTTTAAATTTGAATAGTTCGTTAAAATAAGAATAATTAATGCGATAAAAATAGGAAGTAATAATTTTTTCTGACAAAAATTAAAAAACATACATATATAAGCTTTATTTGAAGTTAGTTTTGTTATTATATAAAATCATTTTGAAAATTTAAAGTCCTACTAATAAATATATGGGTTGGGTCACGTATCCCTAATAGGTGGGTCATGTATCCCTATACATTGGGATACATGACCCAAAACTAAAGTTTTAAATAATTTATATTTTACTAATATTGCAGTTAAATACTTCAGAAAAATACTAAAATATATTGTGTAAGACTTATTAAAGTATAAATTGACTGCATTTGCACATCAATAAATAGTGTTTTTCAAAAGTTACAAGCCAAAAACTACAAGTTGGGTCATGTGTCCCTGGTTCCCCCTATTTATTATAAGTTCCCCCCCCCCAAATTGTCACCCTGGATCCGCCCTTGCAACCAACCACATACATATAATGACCCTCACCTTTTCCCGACAAATTAGACTCGAAAGGAAGAAAAGATACTTGTTCTTAGTGGCTTAAATTTCGATTTTCTCGATAAGAATTTGGTTAATTATATAATATTATATATATATATATATATATATATATATATATATATATATATATATATATATATATATATATTATTATATTATGTAGTATGTATGTATGTATGTATATGTATGTATGTATGTATGTATGTATGTATGTATGTATGTATGTATGTATGTATGTATGTATGTATGTATGTATGTATGTATGTATGTATGTATGTATGTATGTAGTATGTATGTATTATGTATGTATGTATGTATGTATGTATGTATGTATGTATGTATGTATGTATGTATGTATGTATGTATGTATGTATGTATGTATGTATGTATGTATGTATGTATGTATGTATGTATGTATGTATGTATGTATGTATGTATGTATGTATGTATGTATGTATGTATGTATGTATGTATGTTGTATTATGTATTATGTAGTATTATGATATTATGTATATAGTATAGTATATATTATATATATATATATATATATATATATATATATATATATATATATATATATATATATATATATATATATATATATATATTATATATATATATATATATATATATATATATATATTATATATATATATATATATATATATATATATATATATATATTATATATATATATATATATATATATATATATATATATATATATATATATATATATATATATATATATATATATATATATATATATATATATATATATTATATATACATACGGATGAGAATGCCGCAAACACGGCGATCGTCGGAAATACATCCGAACATGTTGAAAAAGTGTCGGTAAAGGTCCCCGCATTTTGGGAAAAAGCCCTCGAATTATACTTTGCGAACATCGAAGCCCAATTTTCAATTTCGGCCGTAACCCATGATACTACGAAGTATTACGCCGTAATTGCTTCTTTAAACTCCGAGGTACTTTCACATATTTTCGACATCGTTCTTAACCCGCCCGCGACCGGAAAATATGAGGCCATAAAACGGCGACTAATCAGTGAATTCGCGGACTCCCAAAAAAAGCGTTTAAAAGCTCTTTTGTCCGAGATGGTACTCGGCGACGACCGCCCATCACATTTACTACGAAAAATGAGAGAAATCGCTGGAGAGAACATAACGGAGGAAATTGTAAAATCACTTTGGCTCAAACGACTACCCCAACAGACGCAGGCCATACTATCTATCGCTAATGTCGATCTAAACAATTTGGCTCTTATGGCGGACAAATTAGTAGAAATTAACACACCTCAGCAGACTGACTGCTACGCAGTTACCGCAAACTACCGTAACGACGAGATAGCCGAACTAAAAAAACAAATAGAAGAGTTAACCAGACAAGTAAGCCAGATGGCAACGGCGCAAAGCGGCCCACAACGCCCCGAACAGCACAGGTCTCGCGGGAGGAATTTTAACTGACGCGGTAACTCTAAATCACCCGCACGTAAGAGAAATCAGAATACGCACTATCGAGACGACTCCGAACCAAACGGGTTATGTTGGTTCCACGCCACATTCGGCTCACAAGCCCGAAATTGTAGACCAAATTGCACCTACTCGGAAAACGAGTAAGGGACGTACATACGGCGCAGTGCGACACCCCAATAAATACTAAAAGCCGCCTTTTCGTTTTTGATAAATTGACTAACCGTAAGTACCTCGTGGATACAGGGAGCGATGTTTGTGTACTACCGTATCAATCAAACATGACGTTAAAAAACACCAGCCACTGAAACTTTTCACCGCCAATGGCGGCACGATAAAAACTTACGGCACTAAAACAATTTCTTTGGCATTAAATTTACGACGCGAATTTAAATGGCCGTTTATTGTGGCTAACATCAGCAAACCAATAATAGGAGCCGATTTCCTCAAACATTTCGGATTACTCGTAGATCTCAGAAACTCTTGTCTACACGACCCACTTACTAAATTAAAAAGTAAAGGCGAAACCGTCGCCAACAGCCAAACAAGCTTAACTTTAATCGTAAACGATACGAAATATAACGGCATTCTAAATAAGTTTAAAGAGGTCCTAAAACCTTACCCTGCAGTCAAAAAACCTAAACACAGCACGGTACATTGAATCATAACAAAGGGACACAATGTTTTTGCGCGACCACGCAGGTTAAACCCTTCTCAATTGGCTATCGCAAAACGGGAATTCCGAACAATGATGGAGCAAGGCATTTACCAGCCGAGTAAATCTAGTTGGGTTAGTCCCTTACACATGGTGCCTAAATCAAACGGTGATTTCCGGCCCACAGGCGACTACAGAGCGCTTAACCATATTACTGTACCGGACAGGTACCCAATACCGCACATCTAGGACTTCGCCCAACATCTCCACGGTAAAACTGTGTTCAGCAAAATCGACTTAACTCGTGCCTACCATCAGATACCCGTCCACCCGGACGATGTCCCAAAAACAGCCATAACCACCCCGTTCGGTTTGTTCGAATTCCTCTACATGCCTTTCGGTCTATCATGCGCTGGTCAGACCTTCCAACGTTTCATCCACGAAGTCTTATACGGCTTGGATTTCGCGTTTGAATACCTTGACGATATCCTGATCGCCAGCGTAAGCGAGGATGAACACTACACACACCTAGAATCTCTTTTCCAACGGTTAGCAGATTATGGCATCCGCATAAACATAGACAAATGCATTTTTGGCGCAAAAGAGCTGCCGTTTCTTGGCTATGCAGTAAATGCGGATGGCATCAAACCTCTGCCCGAACGCGTCGAACCGATTCTACAGTTCGAAAAACCAAAAACAATCAAGCAACTTAGACGTTTTTTGGGACTCCTAAATTTCTACCGTAGAAATGTGCCACAAGCTTCACATGCCCAATACCTTTTGTGTGAGTACCTTAAAGGCAAAAAGAAGTCGGACAATTCAGAAATAACGTGGACAACCGACACCACACAAGCCTTTAATGATTGTAAAACTAAACTTGCAAACGCTGCACTTTTAGCGCACCCACACCCTAACGCACAACTTGTTTTGCACACCGATGCAAGTTCTTACACTGTGGGAGGTACCCTCAACCAGGTCGTGCCGGATCAAACTCCAAACACACAACCCTTGGCATTTTTCTCCGCAAAGCTCACAGCAGCCCAGCAAAAATGGTCTACCTTCGATCGTGAACTTTACGCGATTTACGCTGCCATTCGACATTTCACACACATGGTAGAAGGTCAAAACTTAATCGCCTATACGGATCACCCCCCATTGACTTTCGCATTTCAGAAAAACTTGGAAAAAAGCTCACCAAGGCAATTAAGACACCTCGACTTCATCGGCCAATACACGACGGATATACGGTACGTAAAGGGAGATGAAAACGGCCCAGCCGATAGTCTATCACGTGTTGAAGCCATATCCATGCCAAACCCGCTTGATTTTCACGCTGTTGCAGCAGCCCAAAAAACCGACACCGAACTTAAAGACCTACTAAACAGCGACAGTAGTTTGCAATTTAAACAAATGCCTTTACCAGATACGGACGACACGATACTCTGCGAAAACTCTAACGCACGGTTAAGATCTTATGTCCCAGTTTCTTACAGAAGAGCTGTTTTCGAAAATTTTCATAATCTGGCACACCCGAGCATTAGATCAACAACTAAATTGATATGCGAACGTTTCGTCTGGCCATCAATCAGGAAAGACATTAGATTATGGACTAAGTCTTGCTTGCCTTGCCAAAAATCAAAAATTCACAGACATACGAAAAGGGTCATTCAGAATATTCCAGTTGGTGGCCGATTCGACCATTTCCACATCGACTTAGTAGGACCGCTTCCACCTTCAGAAGGACAAATCTATTTACTAACCATGATCGATCGCGGTACCCGCTGGACAGAAGCCGAACCACTTCCAAACGCAGAGGCTAGAACCGTCGCGCGCGCGTTTTAAAAACCTGGATTGCCCGTTTTGGTGTCCCACTGCGATTGACTTGCGATCAAGGACGCCAATTCGAATGTAGACTTTTTTGGAGCCTCAATAAAATTTTAGGCACGCAACAAGTCCACACGACATCGTTTCACCCTCAGGCAAACGGCCTCATAGGAAATTGGCATAGAACGCTTAAATCTGCCCTTAAGGCTCACATGACTGAGAGGTGGACGGAGATTTTGCATACTGTGCTCCTAGGTCTGCGTGCAGTGTTCCGGGAAGACCTCCAAGCTACAAGTTGGTCTTTGGTAGAGGTATCCGACTCCCAGGCGAGTTCCTGTCCCCATCACAAGACGCCTTGGCAGATCCCGACTTCATCAAGACCTTCAAGCGGCTCATGCACCAACTCACGCCGACTCCAACTGGCCGGCGACCACAGGACGTTTGCAGTTTCTTCGTGCACCCAGACCTGCGGACAATTTCCCATGTTTTCCTTAGACATGATGCAGTTCGGACTCCTCTGCGCCCACCATACGACGGCCCCTTCTTGGTTCTGGAACGCGCCCCGAAGACTTTCCGGATCCTGAAAGGCGAGAAGGAAGTCGTAGTCTCCATTGACAGATTGAAGCCAGCTTACGTCCTGGAAAAAGCGGTCAACGCAGCCACTCGAGCCTCCTCTCCAGCAGACGCCTGAGTGCCCCAAGCTAAGCAAGCCCGGTCGCCCCAGACGACTCGCCCCAACCAGTCGACTCCAACGGACGACGCCCATGCAGAGAGCTTCAACCAGCCAACGCCGGCGGACGACGCCCCATCAACAAGCTCAAGCCAGGTTCCCGAACAACCGACCCTCGCACAGGCCCAAGGACCCGTCACACGGCATCCCGCACCGAAACAACAACCGCAGCAGACGACACTTGCCGGCTGATCCCGATTCTGAGGACATCAAACTCCGGAAGAGCCCTTCGACGACCTGTTCGATTTCGGTAGCTCGAAATCTGGGGAGGGAGTACTGCGGCGGTCGCCACTAACTCCGCCACAAGGACAAACCAAACCAAGCTATTAGGTTTTCCTCCCTCCGAGCGGCCGCTGAAGGACAACTAAACCTTCTCCCACTTCGCTCCAAGGACCGGCGAGAATCACATGGAACATTCTCTTCCTTACCGGCGACTCGACGAGGTGTGGTGTGTTCTTTACGCATCTGCCTATCTTTACACGTCTAGTGTATAGACGGTTTAATGTCACAAACTTTCGCAGGTGGCGCTGTTACTCGGAAGTCAGTCCAACCTACCTAGAAATATTCCGGTTCATGGGTTTGTTGATGTTTTAAACAGCGCTATCGCTTTGCGGTGTGTTCGAGAATGTATAAAAACGAATAAACTATACAATATATTCTGGAAAATAAATATACTGTACAATACAATATATCCAGCAATTATTGTGTTGTACCAACCAATGTGCAACATTTTTGGCAATGTTTTTAACGAACGTGGAAGCATTGAATCGGATGCCTAGATTAAAATTCTTTATGCAGCTTCCGAGTTCGTAATATTCAACACTTGATTTTAATGATTTAAGCTGTTGTTGACTATTTTAAACATTGATTAGCATTAAATAGAATTTTAAACAGAAATGCAACCGACTTTACCATCAAATTAAAAATAATAAGAATCGTAATTACGATCAATAATTTTAATTAATAAGAAGACTTTAGAGTTATGAATTAAAATACTACAAATTTTTGCCAAAAAAAGCACAATTCTTCAAATTATTTAAACTATGTAAGAGTCTAACGGGCTATATAATCTTACAGTTGATTAAAATGACAATCCATAAATTGAATATCATTCATAAATTGTCTTATCATGTTTGTATTATTTTTTACACCCACGTTATCGACGTGCACTTTATATTAATAAATAAATATACATACACACGTTATCGACGTGCACTATATATTAGTAAATAAATATACATATATAGTAATAAATTGTCAAAAACTTGTATTATTAGCATTTATTTAGTTTTGATAATAAACAAAAAATAACAATGTCATTATGGCAGAGATTTTCATAAAAACAGTCTTCTATCTAAATAATAAAACACAATCTGCAATTGGGAGTAATTACTTTTATATTTGGGGAAGAACTAAATTGTTTTTTTAATCGCACAAACGTCAAGTTAGGTCATGTAAATAATTTAAGTTTCTAAATATAAAAGCAAACAGATTAAAAATAAAAATGATTTTCTCAAATTGTAAACTTTTTGAGTCAAATAACATATTATAAAAATACAATTGGTTCCAATTATGTTTGGGGTGGAAATTGAATTTTTCAACATCGCGCTACGGCATGAGGAGAAAATCAACATTGAAGCTAGCGACGAAAACGAGCTTCCGGTGTCTCAACCGGAAGTTAACTTGGTAGTTTTTGGGGGTAACCAATCAGAGGAAGGTAGGGTTTGTTTGCAAACTTTAAACCCTCTATAGGACTCAACTTATCAGGACTGAGAGACTATCAGAATTTGATTTAAAACCTTAAATGTATAATGAATAACATCTTGTAATTGGTAACTTATACTTTAATTAAAATATTTCTAATGTCAATTGGTAGTCATGCTTGTCTACGAAGGAATGAATACCTCGACAACTAGTGGGGTATTCCTTCAAACTGTTTAAAATGAAACTATCGCTGTAAACATTACAGAATAATTCTGATTTGTTTAATAATGTCAAATCAAATGTATTTTATTAGATAAAAAGCTATGCGAAGGGAAGTATTTTTATGCATTAAGATTTAAGAATTGAGGGAAGCCGTTTTTGATAGCATCACGTTTTCGGCTTATTTCATTGGTTTTGGAACTAATATAATAAAATAAATTAATTTTTCTAATTATTTTCAGATTTCTGGATAGCCTTTTCTGTAAAAAAAATATAAGAAAACACTCTTCATTTCTATCGATAGTTTATAATTTTAGTGACCTACGAATGCGGATGTTATGCAGGGTTGCCACTGGCTACTAAAAAGCAACTAAAAGCGACTATTTTCAAGGGGTAGGCGACTATGGCAACTATTTTAATAAAAAAGTGACAAAAAACGACTATTTTAAGCATTTTGGCGACTATTTAGCAACTATTTTCAATTTCCGCGATATATTTTAGTTTTGGTAGAACTAATAATGTGCGGGAAAAAATTTCTTTGTTGACAGTGACGTCGTATGTGGTCACATGACCATCCACCTGTGGTCTGACTGACTTTCAGGAGAAAAAGTAGTTTGACTGGTTCTTTTCCCCTTGTGTTTTATAAAAATATTATTTTGGATATTTCAATTTCGAAACTTGTTTTGACTCTTTATAAAACGGAACTTTAAATGTATTTTGAAGAACTCGGAAGTTTAAACGTGTTTTGAAAAGTTGCCATAAAAAAAGTTACTCATTTTATTTATATTTTTAGCAATTTCTGAAGTTTGCACCGCAAATGAAATTAAAGAGAACGAAGTGTCTACTTTTTTAAAAAAAAAATTATAGTGATACGGCAGGGTTCGAAATTAGTGGGTGCACGGGTGCACTGTGCACCTAAAAAAATAATTGTGCACATAAGTTTTCAACTTGGGTGCACGTCGTGCACCCAGGTTCCGGAAGTCGCAAAACTCCGGCGATCCGAAAATTGCAAAACTTCGGCAATCTGGAAGTCGTGAAACTCTGGGGATCCGAAAGTCGCAACACTCTGGGGATCCAAAAGTCGCTAAACTCTGGGGATCCCAATGTCGCGAAACTCTGCCGTTCCGAAAATCCCCAAACTCTAGCGATCCGAAAGTTGTGAAACTCCAGCGATTCGAATACATGGATTTCCATGACTTTTGATCGTTTTTTGCTCAAATTTATGACTTTTCCTGACAAAATTTACCCTATGTCCAAATTCCTGACTTTTCATATGCCCGGAAACCCTGCATTTAGTCAATTTTTATGAAGGATAGTTTATTTTTTAATTTGTTATTTATATTATATGTGTGCACATAATATTTATATTTGTGCACCTAACTATTATTTAGTGCACCTAAGTCACAAGACTTGGGTGCACTCGTGCACCTGGTATAAAAAGTTAATTTCGACCCCTGTGATACGGCGATTTTAAAATATTCAGGATATGTTTTGTCTCGTATTCTGAAATATCTTTATGAACGATTATTTTTATGATATCTCATCATAAAAATAATCGTTCAAATTTGGGAGATATTAAACAAACGGGACAGAAAACGAAAGTGCAGAAATTTTATAATTAACCTAGAATTTTTACTTTAAAAAAAATATATTTTTCTTCTACTTGCGGTCATTTTTTCTAGGGAAATGAAACGGAAAGTCCAAAAGTAAAAAAAGTATCAAAAATTCCTACTGAATAACTGACAAAATTTTATATATTTTTAGTGTCATTATTCATTCCAAAAAATTAAAAAAATAATTATGATCAGAGAGTTAGCGTATTTTAGCCGTTTTACATAATACAATTTTATCTAATTATTCCAAATATAAAAATATTATAGTTGCAAAATAATTTTGGACAGTTTTTATTCCATTGTTCGTTTCGTCGTCTTTGTCGTAATATCGTTCTTTTTACGATGTGTAATTTATTGTATTGTAATCTGTAGAATAGTTTTTTGTAAATATTTAAAAATTACTAATTATAAAATATCTTAAATATTCAAGATTTTATTGCGCATTTAGAATGAAACCGAAACAACCGATGAAATCACGAAAGGCAAGACCGATCTACAACCTAAGTTTTAAACTCAAAAATTATCTACCGTATATATTAGCCGAGAAATTTTGGACAAAAAAATATGAAAAGAATTCCCTATCCTAAAACTAAATTTCAATAAAACTTAAGATTCAGATGTTATTTTTAAAAAATAAAGACACAAAAGCAGTTAAATTCTGAAGATGAAATAAGATTAGTATCTATTTCCGATATCTGCCAATGATGCCTAATTGTTAGTTCGTGGTGTGATGCGTGCTTTGCATAGTGTAGCTTTGGTACAGGGCAGCTCTGTCAACCAGCTTCAAATGTTTAAAAAAAAAAAAACTTGACCGGTGACCTTGGTCTTCAGGTTTCACTGAACTTAGCGTCTCTATTCAAGGCTAAATTTTGAGGCTCTAGTATTCTTAAGTTGAGCTAAGTAACAATATTGTTATGTTTGTACTATATCATAAATCACAAAATAAATTTTTAATTGTAGTATTTGTTGTTTATTTAAATACTTTTCAGTTTTACTAGATTCTTCAGGGTTTATTTCCTTAACCCTAAATGGCAATATATTTTCGTTGAAATATCTTTTTTACAGATACTGGCAACTATTTTTTGCTACTATTGTGTTGATTTCAGGCGACTATTTTAGCAACTATTTTGGGTATTTTAGGCAACTAAAGCAACTATTTTAAAACTAAAAGTCAGTGGCAACCCTGTTATGAAACGAAGGTTTAATGTTGCAGTTTTAACCAATACTTTCTCAATAATTGAAATAATAACATATTCTATGGCATTTCGATTTTCTTTCTCTTCGTGCTACTAACGGTTTTTAAGTGAGATAAATTTTACAAATCCGCCACGGTGTCAATACCTAATATCCCTTTTTATTACATTTGTTTTCGTATTTAAAAAAAAAAGAAGAGTATAGGTTAAAAATTCAGATTTACAAATTTTAAGATTTTTTTGATATATGCATTTTCTGAAAGCCATACATGGGCGTACCCACCATTAGGCAGAGGGGTGCAGCTGTCCCTCCCTAGAAAGGGCAAAATGGGCCCAGGGACCCGCTTTTCCTATGGGGGCCCCTGTATATATTATGTGAAAGGGGAGGTAATTTTTTTAATCGAGTCCATTTGTTCGCAATCGGGGCCCACTTTGCCCAGAGGTGCCGATCCCCTTCAGAGCTAACGACTCCCCCCCCCCCCCCAAAAAAAAAACCCCGGTGAGGATTTTTTATTTATATGGGCTAATGGAGTAACTAACCAAAGTAGCCTCTGATGATGATGATGTCGTGTCCATGGATAGAGATTATATGGGACCAATAAGGTCTCATAGACCGCTTCAGCGATCTGCAGACAGTGGTCCTCATAAAGGTCTTCGTAGGGCGAGTTGGTGATTTGCTGCAATTTTGCCAGGATGGCTGGACAAGAGAAAATATGTTTTGGATCCAGTTCCGAGTCGGGGCAGTTTCTGCAGCTGGAGTATTTTCTAGTTCCATCTTTTTGGATTTCCATCCCTTTGAAGTGGCCTGTCCTTAATCTAGTTAGGGTGGTCGCAGTTACCCTATTGGTGTTTAACTCACAAATTTGGTGTTTAATTTTAACACTTCTGATGTTAAATTTTGCTTTGGCCACTGAGTTGATGTCATTAAGAGGGGTTTGGGGAAGAACGTCATTGTTGAGTTTTCTTGCTTCTTTTGCCAGGATATCAACCGACTCGTTTCCGTCGATACCAACGTGTGCTGGGATCCACTGCAAAATGCATTTCTTGTTCAAATTTGAGAGTTAAAACATTCCATCATGTATAGCCGCGATCATTTTTGACTGTTTCTTTTTGATAGCTTGCAAGGCAGCTTTGCAATCGCTTAAAATTAGTAATCCCTCATCTTTTTCCTCATCTAAAAGGTCAAGGTATAGCTCTATTGCCTTTTGTATTGTCAGGAGCTCACAGGTCACAGGTGAAGTTGGAAGCTATTTTTCCCGCACCAATTTTAGGTTTTTTAATGGTGCCATTTGCAAAGATGAAATTGATGCCGGCTCCACCGTCAGTCAAGGTCTCGTCCGATGATCCATCAGTAAAAGCGTAGACCAAGCCATCTCCTGTATAAGACTCAATCGTCTTTATCCCTTTTGCTTTGATAGTGTTTGCTGGATCTTTTTTGGAGCATTGTTCCAGGAGATCTGTAACAATTTTGGCGTTTGGAGGGAGTATGGTTGGTAGGACGGGCTCAGGCGCGCTACCACGGGGGGATAAGGGGGCTATAGCCCCTCCCTCAAGAAAAAAATTACATTCTGTTTTTAAATACGCCAATAGTGGACACATCGCATACTGAATACTGGTTTGCGGGAGTTACATTTCACTACAACTACGAAATAAATAGCTGCATTGCTGCATTCTTATTCCCAAGAAATGCACTAAAAAATAAATAAAAGTATTTCATATATTCCAAATTCCGCAAAGGAATATTTCTCGCGCGCGCTTGTTTTGTTTGTTTGTGGTGGCGGGTGGGAGAAACCGATTTTCCCCTTCCACAACCCAACTGCGTGCAGCCAGCAGCAAGCCTCGCCCACTCTTCTCTGAGGTCTGTGTCAGTCTTTGGCTCATGTTCTTTGTTCGCGTAAAGTAATTTGTTATGAGTTTAACTATTAACGTAATTAACGTATTCATCCCCTGGATTGAAAGTTTTATTTCCTGCATCGAAGAACGTCTCTTAAAGCACAAGAACATTTTGAAAGGATTTCACTGCTTGCTTCATTCTTATTCAGAGAATAGTTAAGAAAGTAAAGAGTTAAAAGAGGCGATTTTGAAGTTGATTGAAGTTTATGAAGATTTGGAAAACAACAAGTTAAACGTGTTGATGGCAGAAATGGAACTTTGGCAAGCTTTTCTCCAACGAAACAAAAGGCACACCACGTCTGCAATTGATTTTCTAAATATTTGTGATAAAACAATCTTTCCAAGCATCCATATCCTACTTAAGATTTTCATAACTATTACTGTATCGACCAGCACAGTAGAGCGCTCCTTTTCCACCTTTTGGAGAATCAAGACACGATTAAGAAACGCGATGTCTGAGAGTAGGCTAAATGGCTTAGCCAATCTTAATATCCACAGGGAAATTCCAGTTGACACAGACAGTGTATTATCCACACTGACGAAGACCCAAAGAAGACTCAATTTCGTTTTGTAAGACAGCTCTGATATAAAAAGATTTTGTCAAAATAAAATCTAAAATCTTATTTTATCTGCTGGGTTTTATCATTCATTTCTATAGTCCCTACTCAAAACTTGCATTCAAAGAGCTAAAATAAACTTAAAGTAATGCCTTAAAATACGGGTTATTCTAAGGAATTTTTAAAAAGTTTTGCGTTGGTTGGCCCACGGACCCCGGTCAGCCCCCCCCCCTATAATTATTTTCTGAGTGCGCCACTGGACGGGCTCCTGTAAAATGTCATAGGTGTTGTGTTCAAGGCCAGTCTGATGCCTAATCTCTTGATCAAACAGCAGGGTGGACGACCTTTTAAGTCTAGCATCACTTTTCCATTGTCGATAAGTTCTGTTGCTTATATGTTCTTCATTACGGCTTCTTGCCTTATTTGTAAATTTAATTACATTTAGTTTTTCTTCTGTTCTCCAAAAGCTCAAGGCCACATTCTTGTTGTGACTTTTCATTATTTGTCGAAGAAACAGCGCCAATGATGATTTTTGCTGCTCTTGCTTGTATTTTGTCCAGGTTCTTCAAAGTTGATTCTTTGGCGTGTGACCAGATTGGAGAGGCGTATTCCATTATGGGTCTGATTAGGGTGGTGTAGGTGGTTTTAAGGGTCTTGGGGCTGGAGCCCCATCCACTACCACATAGACGTTTCAGAATTCTTAGTCTTGAAAGGGATTTGTTGGCGGTTTTTTTTATATGATCTGTGAAACGTAATTCAGGATCAAGGGTGAGCCCTAAATAGACTGGGTTTTGTGTCTTCGTAAGAGGTTGATCGTTCAGGGATAGTTTCAGTGAGAAGAGGTGTCATGTTTTCTATTCGTAGAGAAGACACTGTAGGAGGTTTTCTGTGGGTTGATCTTTAGCTTAAGAGATGCTGCCCATCTTGAGATTCCCTTCAGGGATTGGTTCAGGGACTTTTCAGATTTCTCAAGGTTTGGGCTTGAGTGCCAGATGGCAATGTCGTCAGCGTAGCATGCTACCTTTGTGTCCTTGTGACGGTGTGGGTGGATGTTGTTCACATACATCAGAAATAGCAAGGGACTTAGAACAGATCCCTGAGGGACTCCGCTCCAGGTCTTCTTGACCCTTGAGTACACACCATTAAACCTTACTTTGAAATCTCTATTTCTAAGGAAGTCAGAGATCCAGATTAGGGTGTTGCCTTGTATTCCAATGTCATGTGCAATTTGGATTAGCTTATTTCTCCAAACAGTATCAAAAGCTGCTGTCAGGTCAAGGAAAACAACCGCTGTTTTCTGATGTGGTCTTGCTTGGAGACCGTCTATAATAGATTGGCAAAGATAAAAGAGTTGATCTTCTGTTGCATGTTGTTTTCTGTAGGCAGGGTAGAAATTAATTTTATTCTCCTTTAGAAGATGTGTTATTATCCTGCTGTGTACAATACGTTCCATTACCTTACATAGGATGCTAGTAAGAGCTATTGGTCTATAGTTTTTGCATTCCGCTGCTGATTTTCCAGGTTTAGCAATAGGGACGATTACAGAAGATTTCCAGATTTTAGGTAGCTTTCCCGTTGACCAGGATAAATTCAAAATGTCTAGTAGGTGATCTTTTGCCACTTCCACAAAGTGCTTAACCATTTCACCAAAGATGAGGTCTTTTCCTGAAGTAGCCTCTAACTACATCTTTACGGTGTATATAGAAAACCTTATAGTAAAATGATATTTTAAGTACCATCGAATGGGGCAACCGTAACTTTGTCACACGAAATAAAACCCTAGTACTGACTTTCTTCTTAAATATTTTTCTACTGATAGGTCAAAGCAGAGTTGCCCCTAATCGAAAAAGGGAAGCACCTTTTGGAATATCTTTTATAATACGGAATTACAAGCTATTTTTAATTTTCCTTTAAAAAGGTTTTCTTTACAGCAAAAGCTATCGGAATCTAAATATTTGGTAAAAATTCCGCTCAAAATTTATGTAATTATATTATTTTTTTAAATCAATAAAAATAACTGGACACGTGATCCAATCAAAAACGACTTCCAATTCAATCCCTCAATTCTTAATGCATAAAAAAGTTTATCTTGGTATAGCTTTTTATCTAATACAACACATTTGACATTATCAAACAAATCAGAATTATTTTATAATGTTTACAGAGGTAGTTTCACTTAAAAAAAACTAAACTAAGTTAAATATAACAAAATTTTAGATTTGTAAATTTGATTAGTAATTTAAGTAATTAAATTAGTAATTAAATTTGATTTAGTAAATTTTCCTTTGCAGCCATATGTAGAACAATAATGTACCATTTTTAGTACATTCCGCGTGAGCAGACGACGTTTTCCCGCTGTGAGCTATAGAAAAAAACTTCGGTTTTCTCTTCGAAATCCCCCGATCACGTGACTCCCAGTGTGACGCATCGATCCGTTCTTGTTTTTCGCCCTCTAGTTTACTTATTATAACTCTATGGTATAGCTTTTTATGTAATACAACACATTTGACATTATCAAACAAATCAGAATTATTGTTTACAGAGGTAGTTTTTCACTTAAAAAAACTAAAATTTGAAAAATTAAAGTTAAATATAACAAAATTCTTACCATGAAACTTGGAATTGAACTATTTAATTATATTCAATCACCCAGACATTTGACACAAGACGACAAGTATTTTCCTACTGATTCTAAAGCAATCATTTAGTTATTTTGGCTTCGAGTCTAATTTGGCGGGAGAAAGTCAGAAATATTATCCGAAGGTCATTAATTCGTAAAAATGTTATACAAAGTTCGAAAGATTTATGAGCCAACTGCAAAATATGGCGGGAATATCGCATTGATACCATTGGCAAACTATGCGAACGTCATCCTTTTCACCCAAATGTTTTATAAACTGCGTGAGATTTAGTTTGTGTTTAAACTTTGTTACAGTGATCGGATTGTTTATTGGAAATAATTGTCAGAAATCTTCGTCTGGTAGACACCATCGAACATAATTTACAACTCCTTTTTTTCCTTGTGTTGCTTTGAATTATGTTCTTATACCCTTTCATATTCTTTGAAGGCAAAAAAATATACAAAAATTGGAGACACTTTTGATTTTCTTGCCACTTTTTGTGTTTCATTTTAAACCAAATAAAAATTTGCCAGAGTAATTTACAAGGGAATTGTGGGTAATTATTTTCTCAAAAAGAAATTTACATAATTTAACAGAATGGTGAAATGATAATTTAAATACATAGCAGAAATTGCAACTAATAAAGGCGAGGCAGAACCGAGAACCGAACTCAGAACTTCTTGTTATGATTCAGACACTCTACCGAGTAGGATATCCGGACTGAGTACACCGTGGCAATATTTTTGCATGAATTCACTGCTTTACTCTATAGGGCTTTCTTGGTCGCATATTCTATCTCAAAACTTTAAGTTTTTCAGGACCATATATTAATAGAGTTGAAGAGGGATAAACCTCAATGAGGTTAGAAATGCTTTTTAGAAAGTTACTTTTATAAAGTAACTCTGTTGCAGTTTCTTAACATGAAAAGTAACTAGTTACAGTTATTTATAATACAAAAAGTGACTTATCACAGTTACGTTTAGAAATTTTAAGTTATAAGAAAAATAGAAATTTAGCCATCTTACCGTTTTTTAGACAATCAAAACTAAAGAAATATGAACAATAAGAAAAATATTAAGAACGAAAATTCAGCAATGTTAAAAGTTAAATTCTAAATAATTAAATTTAAGCCGAACTATGCTGAAATATCAATGAAGAGCGGCGTGAGAAGTAACGGAATAGTACTGAAATGTTGGTTGGTTGACATATATTTTCAGACTTGTGTGCTTGGTCACAGAGAACCACTTATAAACCTTCGTCAAGAAGGACGGACACGACATACACACACACAAGGCAGATGCTGCCATCTATCGCCACCTCCACAATTTAGACATGTCCCTGAAGGGGAGGGAAATAGTCTCCAGGGACCTGTACCCGTGGTAAACTGCGCAATGACCGACCACAGGATTTTCGGACCCAACATATTTAACGAGCACGTACTCCGCATATTCTCGGTGGGTCTTCAGTGGTACCGGGACTCGATCGCGGGATCTTCCGATCTCAAAACCGAAACGCTGACCACTAGGCTCCCCACAGCCCACCGAAATGTTTCGTTACTACTTCCTTTCCGCAAAAATGAACCAAGTTACTGTTACAGTTATTTTTTGAAAAATCTAACTACATTACCTAAAAAAAGTAACTGTTACAAGTAACACGTTACTCCAATCCATGGCTTACTCAAAGGGACATTGTATAAAAAAAAGTAAACAAAGGGTCTTGCTTCTTGATTTATTTACTTCAGAAGTTTCTTAACTGATGCTCCAAATTCGAGTAACAATTGTATTTCTAGCATCGTCATCATAAATTTCAAAACACTCACGAAGGCTTAAAAGCAACTTTATAATAAAGCAGTTTTTTTGTTTTTTCAGTATAGTCTGTTGCATGTCTACCTATGTTATAAGGAAGTGCTAAGATGCTTCCGGCACAACTTTCCGTAATAAGACTCTTTTGAGCGCACTCTCATGTATTGGCATTCAGAGGAAAATCGTATAAATTCGTCTACCATATTGTTTTTTGCCAAAATGAATAAAATATACATATTTTATTTTTATATTGGATAAGCACTCGGGAATGGTTTTGATTCATTTATCAAAATGTTTTTTTCTTGATGTTATACTGTTCAGGGTGTTATGTGTTCAGATGTCTATTGCTAGTATATAAAATAAACAAGCACAGTATAGAAGTGGAAAAAAAATCGGTTGGACGCCCATAATTTTTGTGCAACTACCTCCCCCACCTTTAAAAAATTGCTATTTATATAATCATTTCTTTAGGAGAAGTCGTTTTTAGTACATATTCTGCATCCTTGTTTTACTTGGAGGTATGAGATAAAAAAAAATGAAGTATTTATAATATTTTCATTATGTATTTAATGGTAGTTTAGAAGAGATTTAGAGTTTCACAATTAGCTGGAACTTATAGCCTCTTTAAATGAGAATAAAGCACAAATTAAATTATAAATATGTATAACACATTTTTGTTTTAGAGCAAAAAGTGTGGGGGACGCGTCACCTCTAGCCATACTTCTAGCACAGAACAAGCATGTAAATTACGTTTATAATGTAAAAAATTAAAGCTAAAACGTAAAACACAGCTGATTGTCTGTCTGCTATTCACTACCAAATATCACCGAATACTATACAGACCCGTATAAAACACCTTATTAAAGTTCCATTTACACTACACACCAGACGATCATCATGCGAGGCTAAGGTTCATTCCAGTAGAGGATCTAGGATTTTTCTGAGGGGGGGGGGGGGGGGGGGGGGGGGTCACCGAATCTAGGGCGCAAGTAAAAAATTTCTGGGGGGGGGGGGGCAATTTTTTTTTAATATTTTCATTTAATATTATTTTTTATCACAATTAGTTTAAATTTTATCATTTTTTATTAGAATTATTTCAAATTAAAAATATTTTTAATTGAAATTATTTTTTCATTTAATTTTTCATGGTAAATACATATTCTTACTATTAATTTTATTACTAATTACTATTTATGAACTTACATTACTACTTATTTTACATACTACTGTTTGTTTTGGGCTGGGGAGCTTAGTCGATTAATGCGTTCGGACGTGATTTATATTTGTTTTCACAGCAGTGAAAAGCCTGCATAATTGAAGGGTGTAGTTGCAAATCTAATTCTCCAAAGTGAGGATGGGGGGCCCAGTCGGTTAGGCATTCGCCTAGCATGCGAAAGGTCCCAGGTTCGGGTCCGGGCATCGCCAAAATAACTCCGACCTATAAAACGGCCGTGCAGCCGAAAATTTTCGACGAATAATACCCCGTGTAGAGGGAGTACACGTTAAATATGGCTCTAAAGTCCCAACGCTGCGTACGATGTCACCCTTAACGGTTTCGTTGGGTGCCTACTCAGGTGTCGGCTCGTCATTTGATTGTGGTTCTAAATTACGACGCCCGTCGCCAATAGCCCTCGGGTAACTCTAGTGCGACGAAAATTCAAACTAATCTAGCCTAACATACTAATGTTTGTATTGTTAAATAGATAAATAATGCTTTTTTAAATAAAATTTAAGTAAAATAAATAAGAAAAATCAATTTGTTATAGCATGTTATTATTGAAAATTTAACTACTTAGTATACTAAATACAAAACTAACTGCACAAAAATTAGTTTTTAAGAAATTAGTGTATACAACAACAGGTTTGAAACAGGTGTTTCATTCAAAAAATTAATTCAATTTTTTTTTTTTTGAAGATGCGAAGTAGCTAACTTATAAACAAGGCAAACAATGACTGTATATCTTGAAAATCACGTAGTATTTTGTTAGAAACTAACCAATTAATTAAACTAAACTAAAAAACTACACTCCTCGGCGCAACAGCCCATTAGTGGGCCCAGAGGTGCCGATCCCCCCCAGAGCTAACGACGCACCCCCCCCTAGAAAATTATTACCCCCCCCCCCTAAAAAAAAACGGTGAGGATTTTTTATTTATATGGGCAAATGGGAGTACCTAACCAAAGTAGCCTCTAACTACATCTTTACGGTGTATATAGAAAACCTTATAGTAAAATGATATTTCAAGTACCATCGAATGGTGTAACTTAACTTTATCCCAAGAATTAAAACCCCAGTACTGACTTTCTTCTTAAATATTTTTCTACTGATAGGTCAAAGCAGAGTTGCCCCTAATCGAAAAAGGGAAGCACCTTTTGGAATATCTTTTATAATACGGAATTACAAGCTATTTTTAATTTTCCTTTAAAAAGGTTTTCTTTACAGCCAAAGCTATCGGAATCTAAATAATTGGTAAAAAATTCCGCTCAAAATTTATGTAATTATATTATTTTTTAAAACAATAAAAATAGCCGGACACGTGATCCATTCAAAAACGGCTTCCAATTCATTCCCTCAATTCTTAATGCATAAAAAAAAAGTTTATCTTGGTATAGCTTTTTATTTAATGCAACACATTTGACATTATCAAACACATCAGAATTATTTTATAAGGTTTACAGAGATTGCTTCACTTAAAAAAAAACCTAAAATTTAAAAAATTAAAGTTAAATATAACAAAATTCTTACCGCGAAACTCGGAATTGCACTATTTAATTATCTTCAATTACCCAGACCCGTCACATTTGAGACAAGACGACAACTATTTTCCTACTGATTCTCAAGCAATCATTTAGTTATTTTGGCTTCGAGTCTAATTTGGCGGGAAAAAGTCAAAAATATTATCCGAAGGTCATTAATGCGTAAAAATGTTATACAAAGTTAAGTTCGAAAGATTTATGAGCCAGCTGCAAAATATGGCGGCATTGATTCCATTGGCAAACTATAATGCGAACGTCATCAATTCACCGAAATGTTTTATAAACTGCGTGCGATTTATGAGTATTTACACTTTGTTACAGTGATCGGATTGTTTATTGGAAATAATTGTCAGAAATCGTATCGTCTGGTAGACGCCAACGAACATAATTTATAACTCCTTTTTTCCCTGGTGTTGCTTTGAATTATGGTTGCCCATCCCTATTCTTTGAAGGCAAAAATGTAAAAAAAATTGGAGCCACTTTTGATTATCTTGCCACATTGTGTTTTATTTTAAACCAAATAAAAATTCGCCAGAGTACAAGTTCTGAGCCCCCCCCCCCCCGGTGTTGCGTCGGCTGGTGGGGGGGGGGGGCAGATAATGAGTAAGAATCGGAGTTAGCTGAGTTTTTTTTTTTATCAAGATTGGCTGTTTATTAATAATTTTTATAAAAAATTCAACCCCCCCCCTAAAATTTCAACGACGCAGTCTGCGTCGTTGACCCCCCCTTGTAGGCACCCCTGAGTGGGCCAAGGCCTGCCGTGCCCAATTCAGCTTTCGTGACCAAGGGCTCTGGGGTGCTAGGCATATGTCCCGGTTAGGTGGTCAACTTAAAGCGGGACCCCCAGCTTTAGTGCGACGATAATTCAAACTAACCTAACCCACATGATAGTCTTTAAAATGCCACCTTCATAAATATTATAAGTCAGCCACTTCGAAAATTTTAACGTATATTTTTTTTATATCATTTAGGCAATTTAAAAAGAAAATAAGAAGAACTTTTTGATTAAATATAGAAGCTTATAACTTACTCTTATTTTCCAATCTTGCTCTTATGAAATTTGTTAGTAGAGAAAAAGCGCGAAAACTCCCGAATTGAAGTACACTTATTTTTACTTGGATACTGTAAGCAAAGTAAAACCCTTAAACGTTCACAAAATATTCATCGTTTTATAGCACGTGTGGAATATAATCGATGCCAACCCAAATAAATAAAAATAAAAATAATTTCCCAAATCTTATTCGCGCGGAATTTTGTGATTGGCTAGTTTTCGTTATTCCTTTTCTTCATTTTATTGTGACCTTCAAAGATTTGTGAACTCATAAAAAAACGACAAAACAAATGAAACATAATTCGGCACCAACAGTTGAATACTCTTTCTATAAACTATAAAAATAGTTATTTGCTCTAACGCTTTATCAAAAAATTTGGTTGAAAAAGAAGATAAATTTAAATTTTTGTCTTAATTTTGATTTCAAAAATAAAAAAAGACGGTCAACAGAACTTTTTTTATTTTAAACAAAATCTGCTGGGTAAAAATTATTGACACTTTGTTTTCTCTTTTTATATCTTAAAAAAAACAGTTCGTAAAAAATTCAAAAATTAAATTTAAAATTTGAGTGAAATATAGAACATGAAACTTTGTCAGGTCTATCACATTTGTCATGTCTGTCACAATTAGTTTTTCATTGCCATAATCCACATATTTAATCTTTTCATGATCACTATCACATGTGTAACAGGTATTATTAAAGCATTAAATAAAACACTTTATTAAGTTAATTTGTAAAGAAATGCTGTTGCCATACTAAGTTAAATAATAAGAAGAGGAAGCTGTAGTTCGAAACAAAAGAGGGAATTTTAAAGGATGTTTTAACTTTATAGAAGAAACAGTTTCTAAATTTCTTGTGCCATGTTAAACATATACAATCCATAGTTTTCCCTAATTTAAAGCAAAATTTGCCAAACGGGAAACTTCCGATACAAACTGACTGCAGCAAGTTATTCCCATATTAATAAGCAAGATAAAATTCAGTCTGTGCATTGGCAGAATACTTCCTCTGCCATATATACTACCATGGTATATTATTTTGATTGTGATTATGCTGTTATTGTGATCACCAATTTAGTCATTACAAAAATTTAGGGCAATTTAGGTCAACATTTTAAACAAAAATACTCAGAATTTTCAATGACAATCGTACAGAACCAGAACAAGTAAAATATTTAGTACATCAACTAAAATTAAAGGGATGCAAGGAGCAAATACTAGAAAATATTACAACTCCCACACTAGTATATTCCCTATACACTAGTATATTCCCACACTAGTATATATATATACAGTGGTGGCGCTAGGAATTGCCCGACGGGTGGGCTGGCGTACCCCGACCTAGGAGGATAGAATGAACAGGAGTAGTCATGTGGCCTCAGCATGAAGCGAAAAAGCTTTCCCCTCTCCCTTTCAGACGCGCATGCGCAGTTCGTGGCAGCCATATTGATTAACGCAAAACATTGCGATTTCTGGCTTGTCAACTCTATGGGCTTGTATTATTTTGAGGTAAGCGAATTTATTTAAGTAGTTTTTTGTTATTCTCACATTACTTAAAATTAAAAATAGTATTTGTTTTTGTAAATATGAGTTGTTAATAACTCCCCAAATTAAAACAAACTAATTTTAAGATTTCCAGAGGAACGAATTTTAATATCGCCAAATTTTAAGTGTTTATTTGTTATTGTATTTTAAATAATGCATATATATCAGTGTTGGGTATTCAGTTAATCAATTGTCAATTAAGAAAGTTATTGCAATAAAATTAATTGTAATTAAATAAATTGCAATGAAATTAATTGCAATTGAACTTTTAATTGCACCTTGCAATTAAATTAATTACATTTAACTTTTTTAGTTGTTTTATAAAACAAATACCCACTACCCGGCCGACCGACCATGACCGACAACCGACAACCCGATCGACCGACCAAGACAGACTACCTGACCTACCGACCAAACAGACAATCCGACCAAGACCGACAATCCGACCAAGACCGACAACCCGACCAACACCGACAACCCGACCAATCAACCAAACCGACTCTCCGACCGACCGACCAAGACCGACACCCGACCAACACCAACATCCCGACCAAGACCGACAACCCGACCAATACCGACAACTCGACCAAGATCGACAACCCGACCAAGACCGAACACCCGACCAAGACCGACAACCCGACCAAGACCGACACCCGACCAAGACCGGCAACCCGACCAAGACCGACAACCCGACCGACCAAGACTGACAACCCGACCAATCGACCCTGACCGACAACCCGACCGACCGGTCTTGGTCGGTCGGTCGGGAGTCGGTAATGGTCGGTCGGTCGGGTGTCGGTCATGGTCGGTCGGTCGGGTGTCGGTATTGGTCGGTCGGTATGTCGGGTTTATTTTAAATTTGTGTTTAATAATAATTATTTGTTTTTTAATAATTTTTAATTGCAGTAGTAACAATTAATTAGTTGTTAATCATTAATTGTTTGTGCAATTAAAATTTGCCCAACACTGATATATATCTACTGAGCATATTAGAAATATACATATGTGTATTCGTTTTCCGTAATGTGATCAAATTTTTTTATTAAAAAGAAAAATCGTAAATTCTCCCATAGGAGACTATATGAACAATAGGTAGACAAAGATGGCTGCCTTCCCCCACCTCCCCTCCACCTCTCTGTTCACTCGGTTCCCGTACGTTTGATCCACTCGACGGCTCCTGTTCATTTTATCCTCCTAGACCCCGAAGGGGGGGGGGGGGGGTATAACGGTATAATCGGCTTCGTATAATTTAAAACAATAAAGTTTTTTTTTTAATATATTCATTCTCGAATTGGTCCAAATATAACCAACAATCAACACCAAACCGTGAATTCTTCGCAAGGTTATTATTAATATTCAAAAATAAAAAACAAAAAAAGCAATTCATCAAAAAATTTAGAAGTGGTACACATGAGGTTACAATTGACTTGATATGGTACACATTTGACTTGATGGTACACATTTGACTTGAGCTTCCATCTTATGCCCATTTTGAAAAAGTTTCAAATATTTTAATTATTTAAAGTAATAGTTGTTCAAATCATTTAATGTACAGTCTATTATTCTTTGAAAGCTGCATGGTGTAAATGAGTTCAATACCGTCTAACTTTAATTTCGGATCTAGGAGCTAATTGAAGAATAACAGTTTTCTTTGCTTTTTATATAACCTTTATACAAACGAAATGTATACTTTTTGAGTGACTCCTCAAGTCCTCATAAAGTGATATTGGTGCCGAGACACTTGAGCATCAATTAGCACAGGCGAGGCAAGCCTAGACTTCCGGGAGTTATCCGTTATCCGCACATTGCTTTTCTTTTTCAAAAAAAGATTTGCAGTATTTGAATGCTCTAACGGGAGCTTTTATGATTTTAGAAACATCTATCTTCCCAATAGCCCTCAGTTATTTGTGTTGCATAAGTTTTGGCTTCTAGAGTGACTTTTGATCGTAAATGTTCAATTTTTCTTTGTTTTAACCGTTCGCTACTTTCGAGAAAATCAGGTGTGCGGTCGTCTTAAACTTTTGTTTGCAAAAATGGCACAAGAATTTCCTCGTCTATCTACTTATTTTTGCAAAGAAAATTTAGCTTTATTCTATGTACGGTTACTCATTTCAATATCTCATAGGTTTTTTTAAATGTTTTAAATTTTATTTTGATTTTAAGGAAAGACAAATCCGGAAATTTGTCCTTTTTTTCAAGTTCCAAAATTTGTAATTTATTATTGAAGGACAATTTTGGAAGCAATCTTGAAAATATTTCGTAGAATTTCTCTCTTTTTATCGATATGTGACTTACTTCAGAACCTTACACGGGAAAACTTTTCCCGAATGTTGCAGAGAGTTTAGGAAACGTTATCCTTTTACCGAGCGCAATGCGCTTAAAGTTGAGTTTGGCTGTAATATACCAAAATAAGGTTATTGTCAAAATATGGCATTATTTTACTTTGATTAATTCATAAATGTCATTAAACTGAGTGTTATTTAAATGTTTAGAAAAAAAGAGCCATAGGTACTCATTAATTACACTTTGACAATTGAGAGTAAAAACAATTAGGATATACATATTTTGTATTTTAAAAAAACGTACAAAATTTCAAGCAATTTTGAAAACAACATTTTAAGAGATTTCAAACTGCGTAGCATGTTTTACGTGCCGAGACGAGCACAACAACAAATTTGCTGCTTTTTAATTTTAACACAAAAAATATCAATAATCGAAAAAATCGAAAAAATCATTCTTTTAAAATTAAAATATATATATTAAAATACTTCCAAAAATTCAATAAAATTAATTGAGGTTCAACATACCACAAGTAGTCTGTTCCTTTACATTCTTTATTTCTTACAAAAAAGCAAATCTTTTAAAAGGGCACTAAGTAAATCCGTTCTGAAAAAACTCTTAGTGGTAATGAACCCTCCTGCGAAGGTCAACTATGCACCCCCACGACAAGTTCTCCGAGGCCATAAATTTGACAGCAGTGGTGACATATGATACTAGCTGGAAACTCAAAAGAACGTCCTTTTTTTGTTTTTGTTTTTTCCAGCTTTTAGAGGGTTTCTACAGCTACACCCCCACTGTTTGGGGTGGTGGGACGATAAAAGAGAAATTACATATCGCCGCTTAGTGGTATGCTTTCAAGGTCAATTGAAGAAGGGTACGAACCACGACTGAGACGACAGTTTTGGAAAATGCGAAACAGTGTTGAATTTTGAAACGGTTAAAAGGGTTTTTTTTTTCCGACTCAAATTTTTCCGATATCATAAGTTAATAGTTTTAGCCCGACGAAATTTAAAATTTCCCCGACGGGGGGGCTAGCCTTGCCTAATTTATTGTAAGCCACATAACATATTGCATCTATGTTACATCATAATGTAATCTCCAAATTGTTTTTAAAAAAGTAAAGTGATATTTGAGAATAAATACTTAAGTTCATAGAAAATTTTACACGTGTCATGTCTGTCACGCTAATAAATATTTTTTAACATTTCACAATTTACAAATTTCTTAATTTTTCTCTTTCTGATTGATCTATCGGAATCTTATATTGATTCCCAAAAAATTCTAGACTTGACATGCATACCAATTAAGAGCAAATTGTAATAATATATAGTCACTCAAAATCTGTGTCTCAATTTTGTCAACTCTGTCACGACATGTTTTAATCCGATTAATTAAAAGTATTTTCTCTTGAATGAAAATTTTAGAGTTTTTTATAATCAAGACCATTATTTGCATCACCCCATGGAAATTTTTTACCAATGAATTAACATTTAGTACTTAAAAAGGGGCAAGAAAGTTGTCTTATGTCATGTCTGTCTGTCACAAATGGAATTAGCCCTGTAACACCCTTGTGTCGTCCATAAGTGGTGAGAAGTTCTCCAACTACTTTAAAGTAAACCAAACTCCATCAATAAACCAGGTGAGTAGCGCTTTTGGCGGTAAGACTAAGAACCATTACTGATCCCGTTAGTCGTTCGTTATTGGTATTTACTAATATCTCTACTCTGTGTACGTGATAAAATTTTGTTTTGCATTGATTTTGAGATTTGATTGTGTCGTCAATAAGTTGAGGACACTTAAAATAGGAATAAAAAATACGTTTTCTTTTCCTGTATTACATCACATTGTCCTCGATTTTGTAATGTGATTGTTAGTAGGAGTTTTTTTTTAGGGCTGTTAGAAGAGTGCTTTTGGTCGGTGGTCTTGTTTATATTTCTTGGGCAAGTTAGAAAACATCACAAGATTCAGAATGACAACATCAAGTAAGTTCACTTTTTGTGATAGAAATTCGATGTGCATAATTAACATTGTTATCTATTTCTCTAATGTGTAAGTTATTTTCTTGAAAGTATTCGCCGGATATTCATTATTTTCGTAACGTTTGATAAAAATAGTTAGCGATGGGTGCTGTTAACAATATGTAGAAATTTGCCTTTATCTTTTAGTAATTATTGATGATAAGTTTGTTTGGAGACGTAGTTCAAAGTAGTCTCTATGCTTGTGAAGCTATTTTTGCAAAGAATTGACTAAGTGCATTTTTGTATTTATTTTTTAAGTGTTTGGTGTTTCTAAATATATACTTTTGACTGTTTTGAATATTCACTTACATTACTAGCTTATTAAACAAGTACTATGAATGCATAATTCGGTTATTTCAATTTCAGATAATCCGTTTAATCATCTTCTAAAGACATTAGAAGTTGATGGGGTGAAATTCAAGTATTATGACCTACTGGCTTTGAATGATCCAAGATATGGTAAGGAGATTTGCTTAAGCTTTAAGGCCAAGATATTTTCTTTAATATTTGATTTATTTTGTAACCCCTCACAATAGCTCATGCATCCTCTTGTGCTAAATTATAGCAGCCATGTGGCCAACAATATCAAGTTAAGACATCTTTAATCAGAAATTGATCAGAATCAGATTGATCATCAATTGATCCTCCTTGCACATATTTTCTCCCAATGAACAATGAAAAGTAAATCAACGATATTTTAAATGGGACTTATAATTGCCGTCAGGTCATCATGAGTTGGTCCAGGTAACTAAAGTTAAATATTTCTGAAGGAATTTATTTTACCTTCGTTGCTAATTGTGGCACTTTACCTTTGTTGTTAATTTTGCGGTACTATTTGTAGACTTTAATGTTCTAAAACCATACTTAATTCAATCAAAAAGTTCACTTTGTCCCTTTTTCCTCCAAATGAACAATGAAAAGTAAAATAAGGGCCTTATAAATAATACTTATAAGTACCGTCAGTTAAAGCAATTTGCGATTTCTTCCAGACCGTCTTCCCTTCTCCATTCGTGTGTTGCTGGAGTCAGCTGTGAGATGCTGCGACCATTTCCAGGTGAAGGAGCATGACATCCAGAACATCCTGCAATGGGAGACCTTACAGCACAAAGAAGGGGGGGTGGATGTGGCATTCACACCTTCAAGGGTCATCTTGCAAGACTTCACGTAAGTAGACCAAGAACAGTCTAGCCCTCAATGTTCGAAATTGGATAAAGTAATTTAGGAGCAATTTGTGTTACTAACTAAAAAAACTGGGAGCAAATGCACATGACCCAGGAGCATTTTAAAAATACTCAAAAAAATTCACCACAAACTTTAGAGTCTACAGTTCCCAACTATGCGATTTTAAGGTTGTCAGAGTTGCGTGCTTATAAAATTCATAGTTTTAAAATCCTTCTAGTTTGTTTCATAAATTTAGGAAAGCGTTAGTTCCAAAATATGAGCAGAGGATTATTGCAAGATTAAGACTTCACGTAAGTGTTCCAAGAATAGCCTTATGGGGTTTTTAGACCAGGTTTCGAAATTAACGGCCGGTAGTCGCAAAATGGGACCAAACCTTTCAAATTTGTGGCAACAAAATAAATTTAGTCACAGGTATCATGACTGGTTTTTTAGGGTCATCTTGCCTAGACTTCATGTAAGTGGTTGAAGAACAGCCTTGCACTCTAACAGGGTTAGACCAGGGTTTGAAATTAAGTTGCTACTAATCGTAAAATGTGACCGTATCATTCAGTAATGCAACTACAAAATTAATTGAGTCACAGTTATCATGACTAGTTTTGAAAAATCGTTAATACTAACTTTTTTTTATCATGGTTTCCAAAGATCTTTTTAAATATAATCTTCTGAAATTCATAAATGTTCACCCATCCTATAAATGCAAATATTCAGCATTGCTTAAAATTGCACAACTTCGACTATCTATCTTTATTTTTAATTATCTGTAATAGTGCCAGATAGTACTACTTTATTTGCATTATTTGGCTACTGCCAATTATCTGACCGAGTTTTTGAATGGGCCAGATGCAATTTATCGGCCTTGTTCTTGTATCCTTAGATATGCAGACCTGCTAACTGTGGCTCTAGTGCGATTTTAATTTCAACTATCCATCTTACCAACTCTTCGGATTTAACTCTGTAAAAACCATTTTTCGAATTCCGGGCACCAAGAAAAGTTTAATGTTTCTTCCTTTGAAAATACAGCAACGTACATATGACACAGAAATTCAGAAAGTAGTTAAAAACCACTATTGTCTGGTTAAATCTAGAGAGCCTAAATAAAAGAATGAACTATGTAGTACTTTGTATAAGAGTGCCGCCAACTTAGAGAGACTGGCAACCGGTTCTTCAAGCTTCTTCCTGGTTTGTGCCAAACAGTAATCGTTATCGCTCGATGGCGCCTAGCTAAACTGGAAATGAAGCTAATATTTGGTTGGGCTACTCGCCGTAAAAAAATCGTTTTCCATGGAACATAACTGAGTAACACCCAATGCAATTAAGTTTTTTTTTTATACCTTTCAGTAGAACGCAACATTTAACACCAACTATCCAAAACAACCAAATATTGAAGTTGGAGAATGAGATAGTTGGGCGGTGTGTGTGTGTGGGGGGGGGGGGGGGATAATGCTGGTCAGCCAAGGAGATAGTAGCTGCATTCCTCGCCTGTCGTCACTCTCTCCCCAGAGGAGGAATCTCAGGCACTCTAGTTAAATCTGAAGAGTTGGACGCTGCGTATGATGTCGTCCTTAAAGGTTGCGTTGGGTGCCTACTCAGGTGTCGGCTCGTCACTTGACTGTGGTTCTAAAATACGATGCCCGTCGCCAATAGCCCTCGTCTAGCTCTAGTGCGACGATAATTCAAAACTAAACTAAACTCTGAAGAGTTGGAGTATGTGTTAAGCTTAAGTAGACAAATCAATCAACTTGATAAACTTGTTAAAAAATTCTTATTTTCAGCGGCGTTCCTTGTGTGACAGACTTTGCAGCGATGAGAGACATTGTGCAGAAATTGGGAGGGGATCCGGAGAAAGTAAACCCGCTTTGTCCTGCAGATCTTGTCATCGACCACTCAGTACAAGTTGACTTCTCTACAAGGTGAGGGGTTCGAAAAATACTAGGCCTTGTTCCTGGTTTTTCCTCTTAAGAACTACTTAAGTTTTAAATAAAAGCTTTAAAATAAAAGATTCCAAGTTGCTTTTTGTCTAGGTTCTCTGTATAAACAATTTATTTTTTAAAACATGTTTGTACTTGAATATCTTTACAAATTTGATTTTTTATGACAACGTGTGTTCAAACAAAATTTTTTTTTTGCTAAGTATTTATCTGAAAGATTTTAACTTGTATAATTTTTTTTGTATGAAACCCACATGATATTATTAAAAAAGATTAATAGCATATTTCTATTTAATAGATTTTATTTAGTTAACTTAAATTTTTTTAAGGTTTTGCGAGTTTTAAACATTGCTTAATTTGGGACTTAATGATTGCAAATTCTTAACTGTGCTAAATAAACTTAATAATTTGTTTAGTAAGAACTGCCATTACCGAAATATTTGTTCGAATGTTAAAAAATGATTTAATAAACACAAATATTGCCTGCAAAAACATGCTTAAATAAATTGCATGGCCATGTATGCATTAAATAGTATCTCAAACCTTATGTTGTGATAAGTCTGAATTGCTCATCCATTGTAGTGATGTAAAGTTGCCAATATTATTTGCATGTTCACCTAGCATTTTTTCCTTTTTGTAGTTGTGCATTTGTATACTAACTTTCTGGGGAATTTGAATGTTATTTTAATTTATTAACACTCTTTATATATATGCATTCTTGTTTACTAACACTGCAGTTCTTTGCCTTTTACTAATAAACTAATATGACATTGCAAAATAGTACGGCTTAAAATATGCTACCAATAGCAATTAAAGTTAAAAAAAAAATAGTTTTGACACTAGTTATTTATTTTGTAGTTTTAGAAACATGCCAGATTCATCCCAAATTATAACATTCAGCATGAATCAGTGTTTAGCAAGCAATGTTCAGATAATTTCAATGATAATGAAAGTTAACCTTTTTTTTATTTATTGAGTCTTATTGCAAAATCATACTTTAAAATAATGCTAGTCTTGCCTGTCAGCAAATTGAAGCAGAAAAGGGTTTTTAGCTATACTTAATGTTTCAGGTTTTGAATTTTGATAATGCACCGCAATAAACACTTTAAAGTGTATAGATTCTATTAACTGAAAAAGTAATGTTTAATAGAGTTTTAATATAACTTAATTATAAAATTATTCCTCTAAGGCATAAAGAGTATAAAACCGTAACCTGACATTCAGATTTTCTAGCAACATACATAATTTAAAAATATTTCTGCACACATAATTTTTTAATAATTTTATGAAATTTCAAAATGTAAAGTATGGAGCAGTAATTTATGATCATCTGCTATAGAAATAAATTAAAAATTAAAGGAATGAAATTTTCAGCTAAAATTGTAATCTCGCATAGTGAAAACAAGATTATATTTCAACCAAATCGGGTATCCCTCAGAGGTTCAATGTATTGTTGAGTTACTAAATTCTAAAAAGCCTTTAAAAAGCAATTTATTTACAATTATTGATTGTTTTAAAATTATTCTTAAAAAAATGCTATTTTTTATAGTGATATATATGTTCTTCATTTATGTATGAAAAGCTAAAATTTGCCTCTTAGTGTAATTATTAACTTTTTTTTACCTTAAATTAACAAATAAGTAGGCTATAAAGTTAAATGAACCTATATTTAAAATTAAGATATTTGTAAACGTTGTAAATGTAACTATCATTAAATAACGTTACTCATTTTCTAAACTGTTTTTATATTTACCAAGTCTTTAAGTAGGAACCTTACGTTGTAAAATTTTATTTCGTGCAAGAAAAAGCCCCTTACAAATACAGTCAAACTTGGTTATAATGACAAGTCGCTTTTAACAGCATAAACGTTTTGTCTATTGAATTGCCCATAGCCCTCGTGTAGCTCTAGTGCGAAGATAATTCAAACTAAACTAAACTTTGTATTGCCCATAGACCTTAATGTTATAATATTTCATTTATAATGACAATTTTTAATTAACTCCTCTTTTATAACGCTAAAAATATGCATACATATATATATGATACTAAAAAATGCAGAAAACAGAAAATGGTGCTTCTTACAGAAAAAATTAAAAATAATTTTTTTACTATTTAAATGTTATTAGTTTATTCATCAGTAGGGTATTACATTAAAATATTTGGGTTCATTTATCTGTTTGAAAAAACATATATAGGTAATTAAATAGACAAAGTCAACGAAAAAAATTTAACGTTTTAACAACCATTAACAACCACCACCACATGTTCATTCTTTTAAGTACAAATCACAAATACACTGCTCAAAATAATTAGGGGAGCACTTTGCGTACTTTTGTTTACCCGTCCAATTCCAGCTTCATTTTTTTTATTATAAAAATCTAAAATTTGTGAAATAGATTCATTATGCACTCAGAATGAAATGGTAAAAAACAGGGGACAAAATCCAAATTTTTTAACTAAAATGTAAGGGGAAAAAATTGTAATCATAACTTTAGAATAAATTATAACAATTTTTTCAAAACTTTATTTGTAAAAAGAGGTAAAATCAATTTTAAAATATATTGAAGAATGCAACCATGAAGAATTTAGGGTAAATTTATTTAATAAAATTTTTTGGGAGTGAATTTTATTTTACCATGTTTTTCATATTTTCATTTAATTAAAACAAACATTATTTAATTCTTCAAAAGACAAGATTCTTCCATCCAGCGATATATAATTGCGAGCTCAACTCAGTGAGAAAAAAATTGGAAGCTGATGATACCCCAAATGGAATCATTGGGGGCGAAAGGGTTTAAACCATGCGTTCCCCTAATTGTTTTGAGCAGTGTATTTTCTTTTTACACTACACACCAGAGATATTAACGCTTAGGAATGCATATTTATTTTACAGACAAAACACGTTATTATAAATTCGACACTTTACAAGGTAGTGCCATCTAGTTGATTTGCAATGGAATTAATAACTTTTAATAATACTTTTTACAACCTCTTTTTTCTATGTTAATTCTCCTTTGCTTTCCGTGGCTTCAAAAACCTTTTCTCCCCCCTTTGCAGCACTCTTCGGGACAGCCCTAACCCAGGTGGTGGCAACAAAGGTCGAATCTCGAACCCCCAAGGTCAGAACAACAGTGCTTCCAGGCAGCTTAACACGGGCCCCAAAACGATCGGTAGCCAATCGACAGCTCCGTCCTGGAGGAAAAACTGTCAGGACCGGGTTACACCGCCGCAAACGCGGGTCAATCCCATCGTTTCGCCGCATCCCAAACTGCCGCTCAAGTATGAGATGTGCCCCTTCCATAAATCAAGATCTATAGGGTTAGTGGTTTATTTGTTGTTGATGTTTTGTTCAAGAGAGGTGGTCATAAAGCTAATGCATTAGTTTTGAAATTCCAGTCTCTGCGGAAGACTTGCTTTGCCATGTGTCTCGTTGTCTTGTGTTGCCGTTTAATCATTTAAAATTATTCCTGGTACTCATGTTTTGTCCCACCGGTGCTCTGTCTAGTCTCGTAGCTCATGTTCAGGAGCAAACGTATTTGTTGCAATTGTGTTTTTAGAGTTGGCATCCCTGTTTGTTTCTGCCGAAAATAAATGATTTCGTGAATTACGTGTTGGGTTTTTCTTGTAAGCTGTTGAAACTTTCCGTCATTCCTTGTTGAAGATAAGTCAATTAACCAATTTTATACCGGAATATCTGTTCTCGAAAAGACTTTGTGAAATAGTGGCGTCCGCGACAGGGGATACCGGTACGAAAAGATGACAGAAACCCAAGAACAGATGACGGAATTGGTGTATTGCAAGACCCAGAGAGCTGTTATGAGAACAGCATTCACTAAGATGGTAAATGAAATAAATACTTTATTAAAGGAAGAAATAATGGAGAAAGATAAAATATAAATATTGTATTTTGTATGATTGGTGCGAAAAATGATGAGATGCTTCAACTTAACGAAAAGATTTTAAATTTGAAGATTGCTACTAAAGTGGAGAGTTTAGATAAAGAAAAAGCGATTAAACTGCAACACAAGACAACACGACACCATGGAAGCGTTCTTTCACCAGGTATGAGAATCATCACAACAGCAAAATAACCTAAATTTAGAGGGAAAATATCATCTGGTTATTTAAGTATCAATTTTTAACTTTTGCATGGCAATAACGTTTAATTACAAAAAAAATATTTTAGTAACAGGATCATTTTTGTAAGCTTCTATAAATCAAAACTTTAAGCTTAATAGATATTATTTGAAATTTTTTTTATTGTAAATCTTATAAACCACAAATTTAATAAAAGCTTATAAAGTTATGTAATAAAATCTGATTAAGGTGCTAAATTAACCTTGAAATGATTCATTAATTATTATTTGTTTTGTAAATACTTAACTATTTATTGAAAATAAATGAAAATTAATTGACATTTGTAAAATATCAAATAAAAAAATGACTCCTTTAAATTTATCTTGCTATTTGAAATGCATAGTACAGATGTTTTAGTTAAATAAGAAACACATTGACCTAAGACGCTTGCTTGGAATTCTCTTGCTTTTGTCATGTTACAGCTTGTAAAAACATTTGTTACTGCATGTTTCTTTAAGACCTTTACTTTTAATTGCATGTTTATATGTTGCTGCTTGCTTGATTTGCTGATTATTTAGATTGGATTTCTTAATAAAGTAAATGACCAAGACATTGAACGTAGCTATATAATTTTGGGTGTGCTTACTTTTTGTAAGGAAATATAAAGGCATTTTGTGCATCTAAAATTAAAGTGCATTATTACTAATAAGTTTAAGGAATTAAAATAATAAAATTTCTATTTATAAATTGCCCATTCATTAATGAAATGAATATCAAATTGACATAATGTATTTTACTTAATAAATTTGAATTCTGTATGTTAATTTTAAGTATAAAAATTCTATATTTTGCTTATCGTTATTTCAGTTCTGATTCTTTAGAAAAAAATCTTGATTTAGAATTTGAACGAAACAAAGAACGTTTTGTATTTTTAAAGGTAAGATTTTTTATACCTTATTCTAAATTTAGGTTTCATGCCTTGAACTATTTCAAATTGTATCCAATATATATTTTATCTCCAAATAAATTAATGGGTATGTTTTTTTTACCATACCCATATTTTAATTTATTTCTTTTTTATGCTTAATGAGTTATGAATTTTTCAAATGTATAAAAAAAGAGATGAAAATAATGTTTGTGCCAAATGTTGTAATTATTAAACCATCATTCAAGCTCATCTTGTAGCACACAACATATTAAATGGTTGAAGTTTTATCGATGAGTTGCTTTGTTTAGCTTTACTGTTTAAAACTTGATAAAAAATGGACCATATGAAGTCATAGAAAAATCAATCACAAGACATTCCTTTTTTATTATAAAAGCGAAGTTAAAGGACCTTTTTAAAATTTTTTTAAAAATATATTTTTTTAGTCGGTGTATATTTCAATACTGGACCAAAATGAAAATAAAGAAAAACAAGAAAATCTAAAAATTATTATGATACATTATTTTAATTATTAGATTATATTTATTAAATTTTTATATTAATTTGTAAATGTGCAATACTATCTATACAGTTTACTTCAGTTCCAAGAACAGCAAATGTAAAATCTGTGTCATAAATTTTAGCAATGTTTGTACTAATAAACATACTTTTTTAGCCATTTTTTTCTTAAAAAAAATCCTTAATTTTCCTGAATTTTTTAAAACAATCTACTTATATGTTTCTGTTCCTTCTTTCAGTGGGGAGCCAAGGCATTCCAGAACACGACCATCGTTCCCCCTGGTTCCGGTATCTGCCACCAGGTGAACCTCGAATATCTGGCTCGAGTGGTATTCAACAACGATGGGCTGCTCTATCCGGACAGCCTCGTTGGGGCTGATTCGCACACCACCATGATTAACGGGCTGGGCATTATTGGATGGGGTGAGTTATGTTCTAGAAATTACTTATTTAAGGATTCTTAAATATCTAATGTACCATTGGACACAATTCTAATTTAACCCTTTATTATTTGTATGTGAATATTTTGATGTTAGGATGACTAAGTCTTTAGAAGAATTTACTTTACCTTTATCAACTTTAAGGGGAAGCTAAAGACCCAGCATCCTTCTTTCACTCCCCATGCTAAGTCTATGGGACAGTTCTTGGAACACACTGCCTTTAGTTTATTAACTAGCAATTTTTTGCATTAGGAAGTCCAGGAAGTTTTCTGAGGATCCTTGAGCTCACTTTTTCATTTTATCTAGCCAGATTTTTTTAAACTTTGATATTAAAAAAATTCCTGCTATTTTTCCAACAAATTAAGACTTTTTACTGAAAAATAAGTGCTACAACATAAAATTCAAACTTTTTTTTATAATTTGCTGCAAATTCCATCGTAAAACTCTAAAAGAGAAGTTGAATTTTATGTTGTAGCACTTATTTTTCAGTAAAAAGTCTTAATTTGTTGGAAAAATAGCAGGATTTTTTTAAAATATCAAATTTAAAAAAATCTGGCTAAATAAAATGAAAAAGTGAGCTCGAGGATCCTCAGAAAACTTCCTGGACTTCCTAATGCAAAAAATTGCTAGTTAATAAACTTAAAAACAAAGGCAGTGTGTTCCAAGAACTGTCCCATAGACTTAGCATGGGGAGTGAAAGAAGGATGCTGGGTCTTTAGCTTCCCCTTAAGCTAAAACCGAACATGCCAATCAAAAAGTTCCATTTTTTCCTGTTTTCTTCAAATTGAACAATGAAAAGTGAAACAGCAGCTTTTTTAGTAGTCTTATAAATGCTATCAGTAGATAAAGGGTTAATAGTATTCATTGGCTATGTCCTCACTACGACATCAAAGGCAACAAACACAACAAAATTTGGCGACCGTCAAGCGCGCCAAGCAATGCATTTAGCATGGTGGTTGACTCCGCCAAGTCGCCAAGTTTTGTTGCCTTTGTGGCGTAGTCAGGACATAGCCATTCATTTATAGTTTATTCTTTCTTCAATATGGCTGGGTTAATTCTGGCTGAACCATGCTGTTTAATGTTAAATTTGGAATGCTTTCTCATAGAATGGGCTGGGGAGCCTTGTTGGTAAAACGCTTACCTTGCATGTGAACGGTCTCAGGTTCGGGACCAGGCGTTGCCAAAGTATTAGTATGCCTATTAACAGTGTGCAGCCAAAAACATCTGATGAATAATACCCGTATAGAGGGAGTGCACATTACATATGCTCCAAAGTCCTGACGATGTAAATAATGTTGCCCTTAAAAAGTTTTGTTGGGTACTTATTCAGGTGCTGGTTCGTCACTGGACTGTGGTTCTAAATTAAGAAGACTGTTGCCAATGTCGCCCTTGTGCAGCTCTAGTGCGATAAAAATTCAGCTCAACTCATCTCCATCCAACATTTAGTCGATTTTGTTTTACATCTTCAATCATATTAACTCTCCAAGCGTTAGACCCAGCCTTTTCTGTATTTTGTGCATAAGTCTTCTTACAATAACCTTAAATTTAAAATTTTGTAATTAATAAATTTTTATTTATAATGTACATTTTTTCATTTGGAATTTTTTTTAAGATCATCTCTTCAAAAATAAACCAAATTCTGATTTTTTAAGTAAATATAATTTATTTGAAATAAATTTAAATGAAAATATGCAGTGAAAACAACCATACATATTTGCCCATTTCTAGGCTGTTCGGGAGGTCGAGCTTTTAATTTTTCTTCATAAATATCCGTAACTTTTCTTAACTAGGTGTTGGTGGCATTGAAGCAGAAGCCGTAATGCTGGGACAAGCAATCAGCATGGTTCTTCCACAAGTAGTTGGTTACAAGCTGGTGGGAAAATTAAATCCAATTGTGACATCGACTGATGTCGTCCTTACCATTACAAAGGTAAAAATACATAATATATTAAAAATATTTTAGAAAATCATTTGTCTCAATCATCGAGATTCTACATAATGTAACCAGATGTTCTGTTTTTAGTTTAATAGTTCCGCTTTTTATTTCACTGTTCCATCAAAATGTTTTTTCTGTTACTTTCCTTCAAAGTCTCAAAAATAGAAAACATTATAAACCAAATTATAGATTTAAAAAAAAAAAATTCTACCATATGCAGATACAAAATTTGTCTAACTTTCAAAGATAAAGTGTATCCAGGGTGCATACATGGCCTACCAAAACTTGTCTTTGATTTATATTTGTTTTCACAGCAGTGAAAAGCCTGCATAATTAAAGGGTGTAGTTGCAAAACTCATTCTCCAAAGCATAAAAAAAAGGGTCCAGTCCGTTCTTTGCTGAATTTTGAAAATAGTAAATTCAATTGGACAAAGTCAATAATAAATGAGCCAAACCCTATATCTTAGTTATGCTTTAGAGAATGTGAGTTTTGTGACTACACCCTTCAATTAAGATCCGGGTTCATACGCCTCCTGAAATTCCTGAAAAACTCCTGAATTTTCAATTTTTTTTTCTCTTAAGGGCCCTATAACTCCTGAAATTTGTCTCATCTCCTGGTATTTTTTCCCCCTCTCCTGAAAAATTGACGACTTTACTTTATTCGGAATACTTTACTTTATTCGGAATAAGTCTATATGCACAGTAGAAAAATCGAGTTCAGACATTGTGATAATAGTTAATGGTCCCGGAATGCACCACAACTCTTCAGAAGATTTTTTTCCTTCTGTTTTGTCATTTGAAGTGCAGTGAAGTCACTAGACTAATACAATAATAAACAAACATATTCAATTTTATTCCTTGTTACCTCCTGAATTTACATTGCTGCACTCCTGGAAAACTTCTTAGAAACTCCTGAATTTCACTATCGTAGATAGAGTATGAACCCTGTAAGATTACACATTCTGGAAAGTCCTTAAATTTCTCATTTTCTGAATGTTGATACCCCCTCCCCATTTTTATGGCACTTTGTCTGTTTCTGTCACCGCTGTAATATTAACGTTAACTATATTACAGCACCTGCGTCAGATGGGAGTGGTCGGCAAGTTTGTGGAGTTCTTTGGCCCAGGCGTGGCTGAGTTGTCCATTGCCGACCGGGCCACCATTTCCAACATGTGTCCAGAGTATGGGGCCACAGTAGGATTCTTCCCTGTGGATGACAAGAGTGTGCAGTATCTGCAGCAGACAGGTTACTACACAGTTTTATTAATTGTTGTTTTAGAAGAGTTTAAAAAATAACGTATAAAATGCAAATGAAAAGTTAAAATATCAACCCTCTGAGGGATAAACAAATTAGCTGAAGCGTAAACTTGTTTTCACTGCATGAGATTTAAATTTTTAACTAAAAATTTAATTTCTTAAATATTTAAAAAACTATATTTCTGTAGAAGATGGTTATAAATAGCTCCTCCATGCTTTAAATTTTAAAATTTCATAAAATTGTTAGATTTAGGAATTTTTAAAAATTATGGTTATTAAATTATAGTTAATTATGGTTATAATTAATTATTAATTATGGTTAAATTATAGTTGTTGGATAACCTGACAGTTAGGTGATGGGTTTATATATCTGTATCCCTCAGAGGGTTAAAAAGCAAAGCTTAAAACGCAAATGGAAAGTTAAAAGATCTTAAGGGCAAATTAGACCGAATGAACGGTCTCCAAACCAAAGTGCCTCTGTGTTAATTCAATTGAAAATTAATTTTTAAGCAACATTTCTCCGGCTGTATGGAATATTAACTTTACAAAAGGTTTTTTATATGATAAATGTAGCTGTTTTACCGGGGCTCTGTAATCCCACTTTTTCAAATTGGTTTGAATATTTTTAAAAATTTTCAATTTATAATTTTACAAAAAAAACCCAACAACAAGTAGGTTTGTAACAGAATCTGTCACTTAACCCGCTTCCACACAACAGTTGTGTTTAACAGGTAAAAAGGCGACAAACACAGCATTGATATTCTGTATTAAACATTTACATGCTAAATTTGGATTGTTTCATTTAAATTTTATTTCGATAATTCAATAATTATTACTTATCTTATGCAAAAATTAATCTATATTTTAAAGAATAAATATGTAATATTCCTCAGTTTTAAATAGAATGAAAATATTTCATATCAACATATAAGGAATCTCGTAGTGAAATATATTTGACGTCATTTCAAACTGATCGATGTCGCAAAAATAAATTTATTTTAATTTATTGTCTGAAAGAATTAAAGTTTCTAGAGCGATTGTTGCGAATGGCAATGGTGATTTAATTCTAATAAAAATGGCTTCCTATGCTTTTTAAATGAGCATTAAATTTTGCAGTTTTTTACGTAATTGAAGTACTTCGAATTTGAATTCTTTTCTGAAATTTTCAATGTATTTTAATTTCAATGCGCTGAATTTTTTGACGTATCACACTTGTCTTTAGCATTTGTAGTTTGGGCTATGAAAGTGGGTGACGGACAGACAGATGGACTGAACCATTATATTACCTTCCACTTTTTACGTTATAAACGTAGTGTGGAAGCTAAACCTGGAACCCATTTCAAAAAGTGGGATTATAGTGACCTGTAAGTCAGCTACATTCATCAGATAAAAAAAACTGTTTGTAAAAATATTTAATACAGTTGGAGAAATGTGGCTTAGAAAATATTTTTTCCATTGGATTAACACAGAAGCACTGTCGTTTGGAGATCCACAGTCTCATTCACTATTAAAAAGCATACAGCTGTTTCGTGACTTAAACGAAGTCCTGTCTTCAGTACATAAAAAAGATTAATGAAAAACGAAAAAGTTCGATTAGTTATTTTATATTATGATGCAAAATTAAAACTGTATATCTCTAATCTATTTATCATTGTGTGTTGTTAAATTTTTGTGTCTGCATTTAAAGTGTAAATTCATAGATTATCTACCTTGACATGAAATTTTAGTCCAATCATGACTAAAAATAAAAACTTAAAATTTGAATACCAGTGAAAATCTTGATAGCTATTAAATACAGTAAAACTTTTGCAACAGACCACCCCTGTTAGGTGACTGCCTTTTTAAATGGCCAATTTTAAAGGCAATGTTTTTTTCCTCTATGTAATGCTAAATATGCCCTACAACCGACCAGAACCTCTTTTGACAGCAACTAGTTATGTCTTACGGTCACTTTTTCGAAATTTTTTATGTTTTTCGGTAAATATATCAAAATTGTGACATGTCTTTTGGATGTCCTTCCCCTATTGTTAAAAGCACAGAATGAAAACAGGCGGGGTACTGTTGAAAAGTTCTGTGGATTTTAAGGGGCACAGTGTAAATTTTTGTGTGTGCATATTTCAATGGAATTTATCTTTAAAAATAGCATCTTACGAGGCGTTTTACTGTGCTAACAAGAATTTATAATTTTTATTTTTCTTAAATTCAGCTCCAAACATATTAGGCTTGCCTCTTTTGCTTATTAATAAAATTGCTTTATATTTTATAGGAAGAAATGAAGCTCATTTGAAGTATGTAAAAGCTTATTTGGAAGCTGTTCACATGTACAGGGACTATAGAAACACTGACCAAGATCCTGTATTTTCTGAGGTGAAAGACACATTATTTTCCTTTTCAAAAATTAAACAAGCATTGACTAATGTTATATGATGTGCTTTGCAAAAATTTTGCAAAAACTTTCTTTTTTTTTTGTTTTACCATAGTTGTCTTATAATGCATTAAAATTATGAAAATAAGCATGGTTCTCACATACTTTAAAAAACCATTAAATTAATTGCCTTTTTTGTAAGTAATATAACCTTAAACACTCTTTATTCTGAACTTAATCTTTAAAAATACTTTATTTATGTTCGTGATACCCTAAAAAGAATGTTCCTATATTTTATTTTTCAGAATAATTAAATGTATGACATATTATAACTTAACCCCCTCAAAATCTTATATTTTGTACCCAATTAAACTTAATACCTTAAATTATCTTTTCATATATCCTTAATATCACTTAGTACTTTAACATCCCAACCACACCCTGTCGGCGACAAACAGTCGCCTAGATCAATTCGTTCCCACAGAAACTGTTTAGTCATCACATTTTTAAAGTTGAACTTCAAACTTTCTCATAACTCTGATTGGTCAGTAAAGCAGCGCTCGAGATTTTTTGCCATTTTTGTTGGCATTCGATCACACTCTCTCGTCGACTACAGACGGCAAATCAACTGTCTCCTGATGACTAGTTACTAAATAAAAGATCTTTAGTTACTCCGAAGTTTCCCTGTCGACTTATTTGACATGTATTAGTTTAAAGTTCGAGTTTTACTTTAGTTAGTTTTATACTAGGTTTATAAATACCCTGAATTGTACTGGTGTACCCTTAATAATGCACCAAATTGCGTGATATAGCAACTGATTTGATTTGTCCTACATTGCCAAATGATGATACATGGCATAAGCATTCTACTTCAACAAAATACAGAAAAATCTTTCTGTGACTTCTCATGATCATCAAATTTCATCAATAACACATCTAAACCACGCCACAGGAAAAAAATTGCCAACTATCCAACTCTCAACAAATGAAAATCGATCTTAATAATATTTTAATAAAATTTGAAAATTTGTGAAACTGAACAATTAACGGACAACAAATGAACATGAAAAAGGTATATAAAAAATAGTTTTTATTCAGAAATAAATGGTATTCACAAAGTCACCGTTAGTGGGTTAATAGTTTAGATAAACAAAAATTTGTTAATTTTATTTTAAATCAGATTACAATTCCATACCATTACTGCCCTAATTTAATTGGAATTGAAGGGATTTAAAATTTTCTGAAACCATTAAATTTGCATAAAAGGCTGAAGGGTTGATCCTAAACATAGTTATACAATTTTGCAAACTTGTTGGTGTTTCCAGGTGGTTGAGCTAGATTTGGGCAGCGTCGTTTCATCTGTGAGTGGACCAAAGCGACCTCACGACCGTGTTCCTGTGCAAGAAATGAAGCAGGATTTCCAGAGTTGCCTTACTAGTAAGGTATGTAAAGGGGCTTAAAAGAAAATTAATATTGTTATATTTAATATTTAAGCAATATTAATTGACTCATAATATAGTAGAACCTTGATTATCCAAACTAATTGGGACCGGAGATAGGTCGGATAATCGATAATTCCGGATAATAGAGAATTTTCATTAAATACTAAAACTTATGGTACAGAGGAGCGCCAAACATTATTTTTTATTTTTCTGAGAGGAGCTCTGGAATTTTTTTTGTTTTATAGTAGAGATACAGAATCTCAAGATTCCCATAGTTTTCCGAAGATTTAAGATTACCAGTAATTTGCCTTTCCTTTTTTAATTACTGAAGTTTTGTTATCTAAAAATCACCAAAGCTTTCTGATTTCCTAAAACCCAATAATTTCCTGAGTTGAGAATCGGTGCAAAATTCTAATTTCTGAATCGCTGGATAATTGCGATTTCAAAATCGCCGGAGATTCCCGGTTTCTGAATCGCTAAAGTATGCCAATATCTGTATCCCCGGAGATTCCCGATTTTTGAATCGCTGAAGTATGCCAATATCTGTATCGCCGAAGATTCCCGATTTTTGAATCGCTGAAGTATGCCAATATCTGTATCGCCGAAGATTCCCGATTTTTGAATCGCTGAAGTATGCCAATATCTGTATCGCCGGAGATTCCCGATTTTTGAATCGCTGAAGTATGCCAATTTCAGTATCGCCAAAGATTCCCTCAATTTAGAATTGCTGTATATTTCTGAAACTGGTTTCTTTTGTGAACAACCAAAAATGACTTAGTTGAAGACATTTTTTGATGTTGACTTAGGGACTGTCGATTAACAGAGTTCCGGATAAAAGAGGGACGGATAATCAAGGTTCTACTGTATTTTAAAAGGAATCTAAAAAAAAATGTAAAGTGGATCTTGATTTTCAACTCAATCGATGTGGCTTTTTTTGTACTTTCAATTGCCTAATCAAATATAAGAAATGAAGTATGCGATGTGGTCGAAAATTGAAATGAGATTTGTTTCTCTATACTTTCGAGGTGCTGATTCTAAGGAAGTGGTTTTTGAAAAATGGTTCGTCCGTCTCTCTGAAACCACTCTACTGCTTGAACCAAAAGAGCTACAGACTTCCGATTTGGTGCATTAGTTCGTAGTCTATGTCATAGTAAGATTTTCGAGGATATCATGCTTCATTATGTTTTTAAATTTATTGAAATTACCTTTAGATGTATTGATTTATTGATTGGTAATTGAAAGTCTGTAGTGTTAAACACCCATAGTTTTCTCTAAGACCCCACTTTAAATGTTTGGAAGATATAGCTGAAAACCAGCACCTTGAACACCACTTGCATCTAGAAGTTGTCTTTGAATAGAGGTGGTTACTCTGGCATTGTTAACTGTATAAGAAAATATCAGTTTCTTTGTCTGAATTAAAACTAGTCTTAAAACTGCTCCCACGCAGGTTCAGTTTTACACCCCAGAAAAAAATCTGATCGGGCTGTGAAAGTGACACACAACCATAAAATACCTCTCACTTCGTTATGTTACAAATGTAATGTGAAATCTAAACTGAACTCAAATCTATGACTGACATAAAAGATTTCCATAATTTAAATAGAGTTAATAAATAACTTGATTTTTACTACAGGTCGGTTTTAAGGGTTTCGGCTTGGACACCCAGAAACTTTCGACCACTGTGCCATTCACCTTTAACGACCAGCAATACTTTCTGAAGCATGGCGCCGTCGTGATTGCTGCCATTACCAGTTGTACCAATACCAGCAACCCATCTGTCATGCTGGGAGCAGGTAAGCTAACAAATAATAGCAGTGTGTATGAGACTGGTGCATGTAAACTTGTGACTTCAGTAGGGCAGTCATTATGGCCAAGCATTGCGACCACCGGTCTATTGTTCTAAGCCCATTGTTTAACCCTTTAAGTACTAGAAGACGCTGAATCCCTTTTGAGTTTATCAGAGCTTCTACTATACTTATCGGGCTTCTTCTAGTACTTAAAGGGTTAAAGTTGTCTGATATGAACCTCAGTATTTCCCTAATTATTATATTATCAATCTCCCAAGGCATTGATAAAATGGCACCCAAGATGCTCAAATCAATGCACAGAGTAGTTGTCACATTCACAGAGAACATGAAAGAACTTTCTTCAACCATCATGTCGTCATCAAACGTCATGTTGACATGCCCTACAGAGAGGGTCATGTTTTACACCCATGATGCTCAGGCGTGTATTGAGAAGGCAGTGACCCGTTAGTAGTCCAATTGCTGCACGAATCTCTTCCTGCTAAGGTTAACTAATTCCTTGGCTCTCCGCTATGGAGCACTCTGATTGAGCATCTTAACCTGCCCTTTGATTGGCAGCCATTTGCTAATTTGTAAAGTTATAAGCCTTTAACTGCTATCTTACAGTCTTTCTGATAGAATTATGTGGAAGACTTAGCTCAGGCTTGGGCCCTATAAAAACAGAAAGACAAGTTTCATGTAAAACCAGCTGTGATCTAAATTGTAGACCCGCCAATTCTCTGGATTTAATGCATCAAAATACTGGATATTTAATTTTCTGTGATATATGTACCAATTGCCAGATTTTCAAAGTTATTATCAAGTTAAATTTGGAGAGTTGGCAGGTTGGTTGAATTAATGTCGTACTAGAGCAACAGTTGGTAGATCTGAAAGTGTACAATGTGGTTACAAGATTGAGTGGTAAGGTCATGCTTTCTAATCCATGTTAAGGCCAGCATGGTTATAGGTGGTTTGAAGCATCGTTCTACTGATGTTACTTACACAGGAACTATCATCAAGGCATTCTTTAAACATATTCTGCACACAAAAATCCCATCATTATTTAAAGCTCTGTATATGTGACTGGTGCACTTTAAATATATATGGGGTCAAAGTCCTGTTGCATTGTATAATGTTGCTACAAGATTTATTTGGGTACCAGTTAACTTGGCCACTGTTTCTGAGTCCTGTGTATTGATAATGTTTCTTTATAATAAAATTATTCTTTATTAGTGATCCATTGTTTATGGAGCCTTTATGGGATGTTATCCAAATAAACTTCTTTATGTAGTGATCTATAGATTTTGCCCGTTAATTAGTGTATATACATAAACATAAGTACCTATAGCGGTGCAAAATGGCTATAATCTAAATGTATATAGTCAAAATAGAACATTTACACATTTAGCCAAAACACTCTAGAAACCTGCTGATTTTTATATAAATAATATATAAAGTAGAATAAGTTAACTATAAGATTTTATTCTTTAGCCATGCTATGATTTCTATGATTAGGAACAGAGAAGATTATATAGAATAAAATATATAGGAGAGGAATTTTTCTTTGATAAAATGAACCCTTTTTTGCTTTGAATCTTGATTATTTGTATGAAAAAAAAACACCCCAAGATATTTATTAGGTTTTTGTGTATATATATATTTTTTGTTTCGTAAATTTTTTTAAAAATTGTAATGATTTTGGGAAGTCAAAATTCTTCTAAATTATCATTTTCTTTTATTTCTGGGATCTCGCCACCATAGTTAACTCATTCAATGAATTAAAATGAATTCATACTTGGATTGAAAAATTTGACTTGTAAGATTGAATCACTCTGTCTTACAGGATTATTGGCCAAGAAAGCTGTGGAGAAGGGTCTCAGTGTTCTGCCATATGTCAAGACAAGCATGTCCCCTGGGAGTGGAGTGGTCACCTACTATCTACAAGAAAGTGGAGTCATCAAGTACTTAAAACAGTTAGGGTAAGCATCAGTGTTTGAAATTGGATACAGAAATTAAGGAGAAATCTGTGCTGTTAACTTAATAAAAGTAGGAACAAAAGCAACAAAACCTATGAGCATTTCTTTAACATAAGTTATTGAAAAAAATACTTACAAAAATTCTTCTACAAATCCCACGCTTTTGGATCGCCAGAGTTTTAAAAAGTGATTATCCATTATAAATGCTCATATCCATTATAGTTATCCATTATAAATGCTCATAGGTTTTGTTGCTTACAAAAGCAACAAAACCTATGAGCATTTCTTTAACATAAGTTATTGAAAAAAATACTTAAAAAAATTCTTCTACAAATCCCACGCTTTTGGATCGCCAGAGTTTTAAAAAGTGATTATCCGCAATTTCAGAATATACGAAGTTTTGCAATTTATAGATCAGCAGAGTTTTGCTATTTTACTACTGCCAAATTTCTGTGATTTTCTGATCATATCGGTGATTTGTCAAATATAGGATTGTTGAAGATTTGTGATTTAAAGATTATTTAGGGCTATTTAAAAACGAATTTGAATTTTAAACTAATTTGAAAAACTGGTCGTGATAACTGCGACTATTGTTTTGAAGTCACAAAATTAAAAGATTTAGTCGCATTTTGCGACTAGCGATCATTAATTTCGATCCCTGGTAAAGACTTTTGTAACCTTACCTCGTAACTACAAAAGAAACTATTGTTTTCTGTTCTGTTCAGTCTTTGAATGATATTATGGGGATTAAAACACCTTTTCTAAATTAGGAAGAAACCGGGATAAAGGTCGCTTATAGTAGTGAGTTGTAGGCTAAGTAGGCTGCAGCCTAGAGAGATAAATTCTGAAGGTGCAGCAGTTTAGCAATTTATTCAAAAGTTAAAACTTAGTTTATTATGTCGTGTTAAAATTGTAGTTTCTGTCTGTGTATGAAGGGTATTATGTTGGCTAAGGCACCCATGCTTATGAGCATTTTGTACCAACCCCAATTCCCTGAAGTGATGGAGCAGTAGTTTAATTTCTCCTTCTCTGTTTAATAATTTTTACCCAGGAATTAAACTTCAAATTTGGCAACTTTTCATCTATTTTGGCATATTTTATAATTTTTTTTTTAAATGTTGAAAGCAATTTTTTTCTTTGCTTGGTACATCATATAAGCATATATTTTTAGTGTCATAACCAAGGATTTAATTAAAAAGTTTTTGTTACTAAGCAAGATATTATAACATTATAAGGTCAATGGGCAATATAAGGGACTGAACGTTTATTGCGTTATAAACGAGTCTCATTGTAAACGAGATCGTTTTAACCAAGTTTGACTAATTGTGAAGTGTGTTTATATTATTTAAAGAAAAATTAAAAATTATCTTGTTTTCCCCTTCAGGTTTGATGTGGTTGGATATGGCTGTATGACTTGCATAGGCAATAGTGGGCCTCTTCCTGAATGCATTGTTGAAGCAATTGATGTGGTAGAGTCTTAAAATATTTTTTAAACAAAAAATGCTAATTTTTATGCCTTGAATTTCTATTGCATGCGTTTCAATATCATCCAAGCTTATATTGTGTTTTGTAAATGTGCATAATGAAAATGTGTAAAATCATGCTACACTGCTCACAATAACTAGGGGAGCGCATGGTTTAAACCCTTTCACCCCCCAATGATTCCATTTGGAATCATCAGCTTGCAAATTTTTCTGACTAAGTTAAGCTCGCACTTATGTATCGTTAGATGGAAAAATCATCTCTTTTGAAGAATTAAATAACGTTCGTTTTAATTAAAATGAAAATATGCAAAATATGGTAAAATAAAATTCACCCTAAAACAATTTTAGCAAATAAATTTACCCTAAATTCTTCATGCATGCATTTTTTTAGATGTTTAAAAATTTATTTCAACTATTTTTAACAAATAAAGTTTTGAAAAAAACATTGTTATAATTTATTCAAAAATTACGATTCCAATTTTTTCCTCTTAAATTTCACTTAAAAAAATTAAGATTCTTTCCCCTGTTTTTTACCATTTCATTCTGGATGCATAATGAATCTAATTCACAAATTTTAGATTTTTAGGATAAAAAATAAAAAGTTGAGACTTGAAAGGTAACAAAAGTACGCAAAGTGCTCCCATAATTGTTTTGAGTAGTGTATATAGCTTTTATTTTAAAATGTAAAGTTTTTTTTATTTCTTTAAATTTTATAAGGTAATTTTTAAAATGAAGGGATTTTTATGTTATAATTATTTATGTACCGAAAATAAAAATAACTTAAAATATAATGATTTAAAACAATGGATAATTACCAGACATGCTACTTTTCTGAGGAATCTTGGAAAAAGGGAAAATTCCAATTTTTATTATAGTCTGAACAATTTAAAGATAGTTCAAATTTTAACTTTTAAATTTTAGAATTATCTATTTATACAAATAGTAGACCTAAAATGTGGATTAATTTTTACGTTATATAAAAAAGCTTTTTTATATGAAGCTAAAGCGTGTCTGAATTACGCCTCTAGCCAATATTTATTACCATATTCCATTTATGTTCTTAGTGTTAAGAAATTAAGTTAAATCCTCAAATGACCGCTACATTTTCCTCATAAACTAATTTATCATTTGCCTCAAATATTTTTGAATGTCGATTAGTGTAGCACATAATTTTATTTCCAGTGCACCACAAATAAAATTGTTTGATTCAATCATTTTTTAACAACTGTATTTTTAATTCCAATAGGGCGAAGTTGTTGCATGCGGTGTGTTGTCAGGTAACCGAAACTTTGAAGGTCGTATACACCCTCACACTAGAGCTAACTACCTGGCCTCACCATTGTTGGTTGTAGCCTATGCTTTGGCTGGAACCGTTGACATTGATTTTGAAATTGAACCCATTGGTAAGTTAACATTTGAAGATCTTAGTGGAAGAACGTGCTGAGTGACATTTTAGCTTCCACACTACGTTTATAACGTAAAAAGTGGAAGGTATTATAATCGTTCAGTCCGTCTGTCCGTCACCCACTTTCATAGAGCGAACCGCAAGTCGCACAAACAAGTGGGATACATCATTTTGAAGCAAAAAATCAGGATAGGTTACATCCCAAATTTCATTAAAAAATTTAAATTAGAAGTATGTTTAAAATTTAAATAACTAAAAATTTAATCTCCATTGAAATAACATGCAAATTCCATTTTGATTCAATATTTTCACTGTTGCCATTTTGTTAAACGTACGAGAAACTTTATTTAAAATAAAAATAAAACACTTGAAAAATATTTAAGTGATATGATTCAGTTTGGATTGTTGTAATATCACAATAGAGTTCTTTTGATGGTTCATTATATATGTATGAAGAAAGATACATAGCAAATTCTAACTTTGAATAAAAAATATGCAGAAGTTCTCTTATATTTTTAAAGCATCAATTTTACTAATTATTAATTTTTTTTTTGGAAAGAAAGTTAATGAACATGGAAAATTGTGGCGACAAAAATATATTTATTAAAAAAAAATATTGTACCATTATTCTTCGAATTTCAAACAAATTTAGCAAACGATAATGTGTAATTATTAATTTGCGAAAGAAGATTAATGAAAATAGTTAATTTTGGCGTTTAAAAGTTTGAATTAGAAATAAATTATTAGCTAAAGGCCTTGTTTGTCGAATTTCTGAGGTATATAAATAGTGCGTTTTTTTGTTGAGCACAAATATTGTGTGGAAGTGGTTTAAGTGACAGATTCTGTAACAAACCTACTTGTTTGAAATCATTGAGATCATGTTATTCCCTCCCTTAACAATAACAAGATTCCCACTTTTCATAAACTAAGTTAGTATATTTTTTACCTTTTGTAAGTGACGTTTTTTTAAGTATCTAAGTGCAAACAAAAAGCTTTAAAGCTCATTTTCTGTTTTTCACTTTTTTGTCACTTAGCACTTTCTTCTATTTTACTCTTCATTTATTGTTTTCAATTTTGACTCCTATGTGTTATGAATACTTTTCTTGAAAGCTCAAACATAAAGCAAAATCTCATGGGTTGCCATTCAATGGGCATGTTTCTCGTCTTGAGTGAGCAGTGTTTTCATTTTTGGTCCTGCTGTAATTACATTTGTTTTGGTTCGCTTAGCATGCGAAAGGTCCCAGGTTCGGGTCCGGGCATCGCCAAAATAACTGCTGACCTATAAACGGCCCGTGCAGCCCAAAATGTCCGACGAATAATACCCCGTGTAGAGGGAGGGCACGTTAAATATCCTTCAAAGTCCTAACGCTGCGTACGATGTCGCCCTTAACGGTTGCGTTGGGTGCCTACTCACGTGTCGGCTCGTCACTTGACTGTTGGTCTAAAACTATGACGCCCGTCGCTAATAGTCCTCGTGTAGCTCTAGTGCGACAATAATTCAAACTAAACTAAACATTTGTTTTGCTATTCTCAAAAGGGAGTTGTGTACAAACTTTTCTTTCGTTACAACAAAAGCTTTTTCTCCGTTCACGATTTTCATTATATTGCTGTTCAACAATTTTGTCTAATGGGCTTGTTTCACGAGGGATCTGGCAACAGCTCCACGGTCTTGTTTCTATTTTTCTCGAATTACTTTTGCATTGGTATTCCAAATTGAGTGTTCCTAGAATATCTTAGTTATTTTTTTAAAATACCAACTTCTTTCAATGAAAGTTTTCCTTGATAAATGATTAAAACAACCAACAGCACAGCAAGAAGTTGTAATTTAAAAATATAACAACTAAAATAACTTATTCTTTGAAAACTCAATTTCGAATATTAACAAAAGTCATTCGAGAAAAATAATAACAAGACTGCAGAGCTGTTGCCAGATCCCACGTGAAACAAGCCCATTTCTCCGCATGAGACAAATATCACTTAAACAAACTGAAGTTTTCCCGACAACATTGATGTTTTCGTAATGCTTTGCTTATTTGAAAAGTAATCTAATTAAAAACGATAAATTTTAATAAATAGCAGGAATATGAATAAGTTCACATTTAGAACTCTAAAATAGAACACAGCATACAAAAAGAATGCATTGAGTTTGAAACAGAAACAACCAATAAAATCGCGGAAATGCAAGAATGAAAATTGAAAAGACATTTTTTACAGATTGGAACTTGCGGCTCTTACTATGAATTAAAGAAAAAAAATTCACAATTTTTTAAGGCAAAAAGTAAAAAGGTTTCTGGTTTTGTAATCACTTTGATTGTTTTTGTTAAAGAACATCATATGTCATTACAAAATATCGAACCGTACGCGGAAAAGAGACCTATCGCGAAAAACCATTCTTCAGGAGAGCCGTTTAAAGTTTTAGTAAAATTTCAAATTATCACAAAATCGTTCCAAATGAACCTAGATCAAAAATTTTTGGCACGGATATCCGTTTTATGAGTATAAAAAGGTATGCATAGTCATTTTTCACTTTAAATTTGCCTTTGCTGAGATATTTTTATATAGATCTTTCTTTCGCGTACAAATTTGAACGATTTTGTTCGCGAAAGAAAGACCTATCTGAAAATATCTCAGCAAAGGCAAATTTAAAGTAAAAAATGACTATGCATACCTTTTGATACGCATAAAACTGATATCCATGCCAAATATTTTTGTTCTAGGTTGATTTGGAACGATTTTGTGATAATTCGAATTTTTACCAAAACTTTAAACGGCTCTTATGAAGACTGGTCCTAAAAAGTTTGCTGCTAAATTCATTCTAAATATTAAGGAGTATGAAGAATACTCATTTACTTAATGCATTTTTATAATATAATAATATATTGATCAACAATAAGAATATATTTTTAAAAAATTAATTTTAACAAAAAGCTTGTTTAACCAATTTAATGAAGTTTATGTAATAAGGTTTATCTCTTATCATTTAATTACGATATTATTTTAAAGTCTTGTTTATTTTTATAATTTAATATATTCAATGATTGAAATTATAATAGTTTGTTTATATAAAAAAAATAGGTGTTATGAAACGTATCACGTTTACAAAATCAGGACTTACAAGATATAAGAAATTATATCCACATTTTTCTACAAAAACCTTCCAATCTAAATTTTTAGTATGTATCATGTTTAAAATTAAAACAAAAATAAATTTTGAAACATTATAAAAATTTTAAAATCATTTTAAAATTCATGAAAATATAAAAAAAGTTTTAAATTTTAAAAGTAAGTTGTAAGGATACTTCATACCTAAAGTATTCAGTTGAATTCACTGACTTTATATCACAAACTGTCAAGTTGTAGCAATTGAGTTTAGATTTATAGTAAAATAACGACGTTGAAAACGATTTAAAACAATTTATCGTTTGCTAAAATATTAATTTGAAAAATATATATCTATACATATTGACATATCATTTTGCAATCTATATTATACACATATTACATGAATTTTTTTATATGTGTATATTTATTGTACTAAATACCACAAAACAGAGCTTTTGAATGAGTATTTCAAATAAAGAAACAAAGAAAATAAATAACCGACTTCAACCTTTCCATTTAAGCACTTCAAACTTAATTTCAACGCCGCCGCAGCTGCAAAACGCATAACGAAAAAACGCCAGGTGCGATAGGTCTTTCTTTCCCGAACGCGAAAGAAAGACCTATCTATTAATTGCAGCCGAACTAGGGCTCGGATCGCTATGACGATTGCACCAATCGAAAGATATCGAAATTTTGCATCCTATAGTAGTGTTATCTTAAAAAGTCAATTTTGGTCGATAAGTCTCTTTTCCGCGTACGGTGCGATATATAGTATGTCATCTAAATTTAGGAAAATGAAAACTAAGGTTTGTTTTGTTATGAGATATGTTTGTACGTTAAATTTATTCTGAACTAATAATGTCTATATATTTTTTGTCCAGTTTAAAGTGTTTTTAATCTTAAAACTGTATCAATATTCAATTTTTATGTTTTTAGGAAAAGGAAATGATGGACAGGACGTTTATCTGAGAGATATTTGGCCCTCAAGAGAAGAAATTCAGGTACTTTTATGTTTCATTGTTTTAGAATATAAGAAAAATATTTTTATTCGTGGATTTTTTCAAATTAAGTTCCTTTAAAACTTAACTTTAAAAATTGCTTTTTGCAGACTATTGAAGAGAGTAATGTTCTTCCAGCTATGTTCCGAGAAGTTTATTCGAAAATGCAGGTGAGTCTAAAGTTAAAATTTCAATAAAATCTTATTTTGTGTGAAGATGTAAGAGTATTTAATTCATTTTATTACCCAAATTTCTCATTTAAAATCTAGCCATTAAAAAAAAAGGTTAATTCTTAAAAAATATCAAAACTTAATTAATTAATCATGTCTTGGAAGGCTACTATTCCCCTTATTAAAGGCTCAATAACTCTAGAACATCTGTTGAAGCATTTTTAAATTGATAATTGAAGAGCTTAGTGGAAGAACATGCTAAGTGACATTTTTGAAAGAATTGAGATTTTCGTGTTAATGAACAGATTGTTCCATCCTTCAAAGGGAACAAGATTCTCCTCTTTCATATGTAAATTTTAATTTAAGTATACTTTTTACCTTCTGAGTTTTTAAGGCAAGCGAAAAACTTTCAACTCATTGTCTCAGTTTCACCTTTTTGTCACTTAGCACGTTCTTCCACTAAGCTCTTCAGTTATGTTTTAACCCTTTACTTTTTAATAGTTAGGTTGAGTTCATGCCCTATTTTTAAGTTTAGCTATTGACCATGATACATTCTGTAATAATAGTTCATCTCTCTAGAGTATTTATTGCATCACAAATATTGCGAATTTTAAGTTATTCTAGAGAGACAAATATGCCTCAAGAGGGAGTTTTCATCATTTTTAACTCAATTATTTATTTGAAAATGAAAATAAAATAAAGGGGTAAAGAAATTGTCATCAGGATTTAATAAATTAAAATAACATTTGAAATGTGCATGTTCTTAAAACTGAAATTCAGCAATGCTTCCAATCCACTTTGATAAATTTGTAAAACAACTGGTCTGCATAACTGAGATATGCATAAAAGTTATTAATTTCGACTTTTGTGTTTTAGTTTGGCAACACAAGATGGAACTCTTTGAAAGCTCCTGATGGAAGCTTGTATTCGTGGGATGCAAAGTCTACTTATATTAAACCTCCTCCCTTTTTTGACGGCATGGTAAACATATTTTTTTTGCATTATTTCATGATTTTTTATGACCCTTAAATGTGCCTTTTTAAAAAAATTTAATTCCTTAAAACATAATTTTTTTTACTCAGTGTGTAAAGTTCTATGAAGTTAGGCAAAAACAAAGAGCAGCAAATAAAAATTGTGTTGCTTATAAAATTTTAATTTCTGGATCCCTTTAACTTACAAAATAAAATACTGTAATTCTAATTAAATCTTTGAATAGTAGGCTCCTCATAACCAGACTATGTGGAATCAGATTTCCATTTTAACCGGACAATTTTTTTAATCCTTAAAATGTGAAAAACAGCGGAAAAATACAACAAGTTGCTGAACTTCTGTGATTCCATAAAAAAAGTTACTGTTTTTTTAATGGTATGCAACTTGTAATGCTTTAATGCATTGAATAAAAGGCCATTATTTTAATCATGTATTTATTATATATCTATGTAAAATGTGCAATCAAATGTACATAAAAACCTTAACTTATCTCACTTCTCCGGTTTAACCAGATTTTTGCTGAACTGGTTTATCCTCGATTCCATTTACGCTTGTCAAGAGGTTTTCTACTGTACTTCTATTCAGATTCTAACTAGCACAAATGTAAAATCCACAAATTTAACACACAAAAAATATACAGGTTAAATCAAATATTAGATGCAGGGAAAAAAATTTAAAGGTGACAAATCCCAGTAGTGTGTAGCAACTCTAAGATTAATAAAGCCTTTTTCTATTTATGTAAGAAGGCTTCCATAAATTTTGATGTGCGATTTTGAAAATTGTTTTGACCCCCTATTCTCTTTGGCTATTTTTTTGGCTAGAAATACCATATTTAAACCAAGAAATAATTTTTTTTTAGAAATTAACTCAATTTTCTTAATTGCAGCAAAAAAAAATATTGTGATATTTACTTGGACTCCCCTCCCCTGCGATATTGGGTATGAGTCCCCCTAAACACCTCATGTAATTTATGGATGCCCCCTAACATCTTTTAAGTCCAGTCTAAAGTGCTCTATCTGCTTGTACATTTGAAGTATAAAAGCTCACATCAGCAGTGATTGATATTCATGACTCTTACATTATTTACTTTGTGATCCTTTGTAGACCAGAGAGCTTCCCACGCTCAAGCAGATCCAGAACGCAAGGGTGCTCCTGTATTTGGGAGATTCGGTGACCACCGATCACATCTCTCCTGCTGGCAGCATTTCTCGCACTAGCCCGGCTGCTAGATATCTCAACGCTCGCGGGTAAGATACTTTTTATTTGTTGCACATTAAGGAGTAAAAAGATAAATAATTAAATTATTCTTCTTAGGGATAAGAAAATTGGCTGAAGTGTAAACTTGTTTTCACTGCATGAGATCATTTCAGTTTTTAATTGAAAATTTAATTTCTTTAAGTTTTCTAAAATAATATTTCAAAGGCTGATTGTAATAATAAATGACTTATATACATAAATTTTTAAAATTAAGTAAAATTATAAAATTAAATTTTTTAACCAAAAAACTATGCGTTGCTGCAAAACCTGACAGTCAGGTGCTGTGTTTATGTCTGTCCCTCAGAGGGATATTCAAAAATAAGTTTAATAAAAGATAGTTTGTCCAAAGCATTTAGTTCAAATTAATTTTTTTAAAGAATTAATTGATTTTAAAGTTATTCATTAAAAACCAATATTTTAATTTAAATTAGATGTTTGTAGTTGAAGTGAGTTGTTTAATTCATTTAATCATTTTTTGAGTTTTTCTGAAAGTTTTTTTCTTGTAATTTTTTTTTTGTCTTTCTCCCTTTAGAAATAAAGAAGATTATTTGGTATATTTAAAATAGAAAAAATGCTTAACTTAAAATATTTTGTCTTCCAATTTCTCCCCTCTTTTTCCGCTTTGTTGTTAAAAAAATGTTGTCTTGAATTTTACCTTAATTTTTTTTTAAATACATCCAAGCGTGTAATCTCTTACAAAATCTCAAAACATAAATTCAGAATAACTAAAATGATTTTTTTAAAAACTGCTACATAACCAGTAGAGTTTTTTTTAATTTTCACAAATACTAAGAAGAGCAATTTTAAATGAATAAAAATATTTTTTTTCAGTTTCACTCCGAGAGAGTACAATTCATATGGTGCACGTAGAGGACACGATGAAATTATGTCTCGAGGAACTTTTGCCAACATTCGACTCCAGAACAAATTCCTCAAGAAAGCGGGACCACGAACTATCCACATCGATAGCTCAACTGAGGTATGGCGTTAACATTTACATATTCACATATAACCCTGTATCTACTGAGGGTACTTATAAATACATGAAAAAAGGCCCTGTTTCACTTGTCATTATTCAATTTGGATCAAGACGGAACTTTTTGATTGACATGTCCGGTTTTAGTACATTTAAGTCTATAAAGGTAGAGTAGATTCTTCCTGAAACTTTTACTTTAGGTATTATATCACTAAAATAGTCAGACAAATAGTTAACATTAAAACTTAATTCGGTGCGTAGCCGACCCGGTGGCGCACGTTAGGAGCTAGCCTTTGGAGCTTCTGGTCGGGTTCGAATACGGTAAGCATGGATGTTGTGTTTGTCAATAATGTGTTATTTGTCTATGGTGTTTGTGTAGTCTCTTCTTTGTGTGTCTCTGTGCGTGTGTCTCTTGTGCGTGTGTCATTTCTGGGGTTGAGTACAATAGACTGAGGTCGCAGTGCTCGGCGAACTTGCCCCCACCAGAAAGTCATAAGTCATAATTCGGTGCGTAAAGTATTTGGGTGCATATTTCAAGTAGCCATAGTACATTGCCTTTGCTTTGCCTATAGCCAATGTTGGGGTGAAGATACATAAAGAAAAATTATGTTGATTCTTGGAGCAAAAAAAAAAATAGTTTAATTGTTTAAAAATTTTACTTGTTTCGGTGAGAACACAAGAGGTTATATTTGTTTTTATGTTAAAGCTTGAGCTGATAATGAGTAATATAACAACAAGGTTTAGAATACATTGAATTGTTCAAGGCATTCCTGTTTATTCCCATCCAAGCAATTTTTTTACTTTCAATTACCTGATATCAAATATAAAGTAATGTTAGTATTGTAAGGGTCTTGAAAATTTGAAATGGAGAGTTTGTATTTTCTATGCATTTTAGAGGGTGCTGATTCTTAAAAAGTGGCCTTTCAACATTGGTTCTGTGTGAAACCACTCTACATGTCGAATTAACAGAGCATTGGACTTCAAACTTGATACACAAGTTTCTAGTACCTGTCGGCCGACATAAGGTTTTTGAAAAAATCGCCCATGCATTTGGGGTAGCTGCCATTAAACTTTTTTAGGTTTTAAAATTATTAAAATTGCCTTTATAAGGTATATAAATACCTTTGACTGTGTATATTGATATATTGAGTGGTAATTTAAAGTTTTTGTTTAGTTACACACCCCTAGTTTTTATTAAAAACATGAGCTAAAGTATTTGGGCTTAGAACACAAGTTTTCTAGCTTTTGATATTGTAGCATAAAACATTAACAATAGAGACACAAAAACTTCCAATTTTTTTCTTCTTCAGATGGATGTGTTTGATGCTGCCGAAAAGTACAAGAGCGAAGGAACACAGCTCATCATTCTGGCTGGAAAAGAGTATGGTTGTGGATCTAGCAGAGACTGGGCTGCTAAGGGACCCTACCTCTTGGTATATACTTTTATCAACTATTAATTACTATCAACTTTCAAAATGTGTAGCATTTTGCTACGGTCTTAAGATGTTACGAATGAAATACACTAAGCAATAACCTTTTGTTTTGTACCAAAACTTATTCTTATCCTTATTCTAAATTACGTCGCCCGTTGCCAATAGCCTTGTGTAGCTATAGTGCGACGATAGTAGAACTTAACAATAACCCTTGTTGTGCTATGATAATTCAACCTAACCCTTGTGTAGCTTCAGTTTTATAATAATTCAACCTAACCTACCCCATTCAGCTAGACGGGAAACTGGAGTGACGTGTCAGCGAGCCGAAAACCCACTCGCACCCTTTTGAGCAAACAGGGCAGAAAAGCACTATTTTCCCTACACTTGTATGCAATTGCTTGTATGAGACCCCCTATCATATTGACTTGGGCTCCTAAATGTATTTTAAATTTTTTGTTCAAAGAAATGAACTTTAACTTTAAATTATAACTTTTTTAAGAAATAACTATGTAGATCACTAACTAAGAACCAGCGAAGACGAACCCAATAGCGAAATAGGTAAGTTTCTAGGTTTTCTGCCTGGTTCGATTCTGCTGCAGTGCCGTGTATTCCTCCGTGTTTCGTTATTGAACCGGCTCGTTTTGCTGCCCTGTTCAGTGAATCACACACTTCACTCAACTTTTCTTCTAGCTCAATGACCTACCCTTATTCAAATCATGCATCTGGCCTTAACATGTCCATATTCCCTTAGGGCGTTCGTGCAGTGATTGCCGAGAGCTTCGAACGCATCCATCGTAGCAACTTGGTGGGTATGGGCATTTTGCCCTTGCAGTTCTTACCAGGCCAGAATACTGAGGAGCTGAAGCTAACCGGTATGGAGAGCTACACCATCCTAATACCGGAGAAACTGGAAACCGGAATGAAAGTGGCAGTCAAGGTAACTGGTTATACTTTTGCTGGGTTCTCCATCATGTTTGGAAACTCCCTAAAAAGGCCTTAAAATGGATTAACGGATAACTTAATTTATAGTGGGTTTTTTTGGTAGTTAATTTTAAAAAAAATATTTTTTATATTTTTTAAAAGGGGATAAAACACATCTCAAGTCCCACCTAAAATAGAATTTTACGATGTGCAGGATTTAAAAACCAATTTTAAATCAAGGTATACTCTACCCCCCCCCTCCTGAAACCTTGAAAAAAAATCTATCGATTGCTGAATGAAATAAAACTAAACAAATGCATTGGTACTTAATAATGAAGAGTGCAGGGGAACAACCCCTTCAATGACTGGTAATCTGTTTGCATCAGGTGTGCTTGGCGACTAACGAGATTCACCACCTAAACTCGTGTGAAGAAACCAGTTTTGCCTTGGTTCTTATCACACCACGCAAGACTTCTTTTCTATCTCTATGATCGAGATTCATGCCACGCACTAGTCTGATGCCTTAATAGCAGAAGAACCAAGGGAGAAACTCTTTTCCGATAGCCACTACTCGCTTAGAAGACCTCAATACAATCAGATACTCAGTCGGTTAAGGGGTTTCTCTCCTGTACTCGTCAAATTTTAATTACTAAATTTGAGTTGCCTCAATCTACTCGGTTTTAGGATGTCTACATATCCCTAAAACTTTTTCTAGCTGCAATTTATGGTAACCTAAAGTCTAATTACAGACTTGCTTATATCAATACTAATTGAGTGCCTCAGTCTACTCTGTTTAGGATGTCTACATTCCCTAAAACTTTCTAGCTGCATTTATGGTACATAAGTCAATTTCACCAGACTTGACTTTCATCAATGACTACATTGAGTTGCCTCAGTCTACTCGTTTTAGGATGTCTACATATCCCTAAAACTTTTTCCAGCTGCAATTTATGGTAACCAAAGTCAATTCACCAACTTGATTCTCAAGACTACATTTGAGTCCTCATCTACGTTAGGTTCTATTCAATTTTTCTAGTCAATTATGGTAACCTAAAGTCTATTTCACAGACTTGCTTCCTCAAATGACTACATTGTGCTCAGTTACTCTGTTTAGGATGTCTACATTTCTCTAAAACTTTTTCTAGGTGCAATTTATGGTAAAACCAAAAGTCTAATTTCACCAGATCTTGACTTTATTTAAATTCAAATGATTACATATTTTTAAACTTACAGTTGGATGACGGAAGGCAGTTTGAAGCCATCGCTCGTTTCGACACTGAAGTGGAACTGGCTTATTACAAAAACGGAGGAATTCTTCAGTACATGGTTCGACAGTTATTGAAAAGCGCATAAACTTTGAAATGCTCTTCCAATGCAAACTTATCAGTTAATTGTTTTTTTTATAGTTCATGAAAATGAAACTCTGATCTCTGTTTTTAGTTTTATTAATGAAATGTGAAGGATTTATTTAAATTGGACTGCGTGCTTCAATTTCAAATGTGACTGAATTATTATGTTTTTTGTCGACCCCATATGATTTTGTTTTTTAGTTATTACTGAAAAAATTGATAGATTTTTTATTGACAGTTAAGCATCATTTCTGGCATTACTTTCTTTAGAGGACTTAATGCAACAGCGTAGGGTTTCTGTCACTCCCTCTTAAGTTTTGTTTTATGATTTTAGAATTCAGTCTTGACTTAAAAAAAAAAAAAAAATAGGGATTAGTTTCCAATTAAAAAATGCATTATTGTAAACTTTACAAAACTTCAAACTCGTTACAAGTATTTGAACAAAAACAAACAAAAAAATCTTGTTTTGTTTCAAAACATTAAATTACAGATTTTTCTTCTGAGGGATACAGTTCTTAATGTATTTAAATAAATGTAATCAATAAACTTTGAGAGTGTTTACATGACTAAGGTTGTACATTGTATATCTATGCAAATAATTACAAACTTCAGTTGTAATTTTTTTAAATAAAATATTTGTGCATGCATACAATAAAACAAATACATATCTGCTATAAAAATATTATGTTGAATATTAATATATTAAAAGTATTTTTTATTACATTGAGGCTGTGCCAACGTTAGACTTTTATCAAACTTTTGGTGACAGTTTTATTTATATTTTCGTAACCTAATTTATATATTTATCTATTTCGTGTATTTTATGTCTCTGTGTTTTTTGGGATTTTGTAAGTTAAGCACTTAAGGTCAATTCAATTATGATTTGTTTGACTGTTGGAGGATAGGAAATATTATCTATGATAATTTAAATTTAATTACATGTGTCTTAAACAACTTAGGCCTTATTTTTAAAAAAATATATATATTTACTTGATTAAAATATGTGTGTAATCGTATAAAGCCGTGACTGAGTAGGTAAATGTAAAAGAAGGATAAATAAATATGTTTTCTATAAATTGTTGCTGTTCTTGACTCGTATTGTTGCATACATTGTTTGACCATTTTTCTTAAAATAATTTTGTGTTGAGTTTTATTGCTTTCAATGACTTGATATAAAGTGTAAGGTAATGAAAGCGTTGTGATGGGGGTTGAAAATCCAAAATAGAGATTTTGCGTTTTGGGGGATTATGATTCCGAAAAAGTGGTTTTTGAACATTGGTCCGTCTGTCTAAAATCCACTCTACAGCTCAAATTAAGAGAGCTACGGATTTCAAATTCGGTACAAGAGTTCCCAGTACTTGTTGGACGTCATACTAGGGTTTCGCGCATACACTAAGGGTAGGTGCATGGAACCCTTTTGGCTTTAAAGATATAGCTGAAAAACAAAAAAAAGCTTGACTTCAAATTTGGTTACCGATACCTGTCGGACGACATAATAGGGTTTTCGAAAAAATAGTGCTTGCAAAATTGGTAACTGCCATAGAAATTTTTAACTTTTAAGTTATTGAAATTACTTTATAGGGTATCTAATTACCGTTAATGGTGTTATGATTTATTGAGTGGTAATTGAAAGCCATGTAGTGTTACACACCCCTAGTTTTTTTCTAAGTTAGTTTCCTGCCAATTTATCGGTTATTATGCCTCTAGAAAAACCGTTGGATTTTTTTCACGTTGTCAGTGTATAACTCGTGTAAATTCATTGACACTTAGAAATATCAATCCATCCAATAACATTTTAACCCCTTTAATTTTGATTTTGTAATATTAGCAAGTTAGAGTTATTATGTGTTATTATTTATTTATGCGTAATAAATTATTTCAACGTATTTTCTCCTTGCAATATTTCCAGATGAATTTTGAGTATTGTAATTTTGTGGTGTCGAAGAAATCAACTTTCCCTCCAATATATAGCATTTAATTTGGCTTAAGGTACGTGTCCGCCTCACAAGCCCAAGTTTGCGGGTTCGAGCCCCGGCTGAGTCGTCGGATTTTCTGAATAGGAACATCGTGGGCATGCATGTCACACTGTCACAGGTTTATGTGGCATGTAAAAGATCCCTTGAGTACCCATTTGGCTCTGATTGTCCCGGCGAAATTAAATCTCGGCATTTAGCCCATTTATAGTAATCTGAGCGTTAAAATTGGTAGCAAGAGTCGCCTATGGTGCCACAGAAAAATGGCTTTCGATTCTGGGGAATATGCCGAGTCTGCAAAGGCTTAGCCACCAATAATGCAGCCCCTCTGGAATTTTTTTTTTGGCTCAAGATGAAATTGTTTTTTCTTGGTGATAGCTGTAGCTGTCTCTACAGTGGGATAATTTTTAATCCCAATCAATGTGTTTAATTATTCTTGAAAAATTTGATTGGTTTGTTTGTCATCGTAAGTAGAGATATTATTGACAACTCCTAAAAAACGTTAAAAAGTTAAATATAGTTTTTACATTTTCTTAAAATTGATTTTTGGTGCCCTTGATGAAATTTAATTATTATTTAAATTTTATTCAAGTTCTTAAAATTTGATTTCTTTTTTAAAAAAATTAATCAGTTCACATTTTTTTTTGTAGTTAAATTAATTTTTAAAAAATTATTTTTACCATAGGTCGCCCTCTGTACAACAATTATTATTTAGAAAAATATCTAGATTAATTTTTCTAACACATCCTAACATTAAACGAACAAACAAACATCGAGTTCTGACTAAGAAATAGCACAATTTAAGGAATTTGAAAAAAGAACAACAGTAAAATTTGAAGAATGGGAATCACCATCTTTTAAGTAAGTTCCAGAATTGGCAAAATTTGTGTAATTTGACGTTTGACTTAATTTAATGAAAGACATGTGTTGTTGTTTTTGCGCGTGCCTCTAGGCCATAGCCTGGAAGGCAAGAGGTTGCAGTAGCATCCGTTGGCACGAGGCTTTGAGTACCGTAAGGGTGGATGTCTGACTTCTACTCTGAGGGGGCGCCAACTCCTCTATTTAGTTACGTCGCTGGAGGGGAGGGGCATTTTTTCTCCAGACAACCTGCACACATGGTACTATGCAGTGACTGCCCACAGAACTTTCGGACCCACAGATTTAAAGAGCACACAAATATCCATGCCTTATCCGGGATTCGAACCCGGGCCCACTTGCTTGGCAAGCGAGGGTCGAAACCACCAACGTGACTGGGCGACAATAAAAGACAAACAAATTAAGTACAAAAAATGGCAGACAAACTGAATATGCAATCAAAACAAAAACCTCATGAATAATAATTCGTCGTGTGATAAGACTGTTACATTGCCACTGACAATCACTCTAGGGCTTTTATCAGAATAAGGGGGGGGGGATAGATAAAGTGTCCTCCCATTCCCCATACCAATAAATACGGCTGCCCCCTAAAAATTAAAATAACTCCCCCCCCCCAACTCCCCCTTTATCTTCGATCACTAAATTGTGCTCTCAAAAAGTGACCGATAACATGGTTATGACCCTCGCAAAATCCTTACAACGACCCCCCTTAGAACCGTGATAAAGTAACTGTTTGTTCTTTTTAAACTTATTTTTTTATGAAGAGACTGAGCTATCTAGTATGTAACTTAAAATATACTTTGGGTGCCTACTCAGGCGTCGGCTCGTCACTTGACTTTGGTTCTAAATTACAGCACCTGTCGCCAATAGCCCTCGTGTAGCTATATATAGTACGACGATATTTAACCTAACCTAAGTTACCTCCCACTTAAAAAAAATACATGTATTCTATAACTACTGTTTCCGTTAGCTTTTTTCTGCTTTATAGGGGTTCCTAGCACTGTAATAAAAATCTTTATTACAGGAGCTACCCATTCTCGTTATTTTTTTTTTACTAAATTTCCTTGTATAATTTTATTTTTTACCTGAAATTTTATAAGTAGAATAGGTTGTGTATACTGTTTCAAACTTGTTTTACTTACTTATCTAGACAAGTAGAATGCTACACGCGGAGTAACATTCTAAATTTAAATTAGAATTGAAATTTTTGAATAATTTATTAATTATATATAAGTTTATATAAGTATTTGTACTGTAAGTTTTGCTGGGAAATCTGTAGAGGAAGCATGCAGAATTTTTTCTCCCGATAAAAAACAACCTTGGGGTCTTTTTACCCGTGTTCATCAAGTATTAGCTTGGCGCATTGTGTATTGTAGGGGCACTAAATTTTACCTCTGTTGGTAATAGACAGCGTACGCCACTTCGCCAAACAAAGACTTGCTAGTACGTATATTAGTAGTGGCGGATCCAAATTTTTTTTAGTGTGAGGGTGGGATGAGACACATTTTCAACCCTTTCGATTAATGGAGCTTATTAATTATCCAGTAAAATTAATTAATTCATAATCAATTAAAATCTATTATCTGTTTTAATTCTATAAGTACTAAATTCTTAGTTTACAACCGGGGAAATTGTCGGTTTTCAAATAATATCTATTCTGTGCACAAATATAACAAACTAAAAGGGAACACTAAAAGAAAAACAAAAGATAAAAATATTGAAATACAAAAGGTCAGTAAAATCAATTAACGTCACAATAATGTAGCTCTCACAAAATAAACAAAGCAATAAAAAAAACCTTAAAAATAATTATAACAGCTATGCGGTGTCTTTATAAATACATAAAAGAAAAACGTAAAAACCTTTTCTAAGCCTTAAAGTATATTAAAAGAATTGAAACCTGCAAAGAAATCAATAATTCGTATCAAACTAAATTCCAGTGCATAATACATGCTATTCCTGAATTTGGTTATAAGTCAGTATTCTTGGAAGCATTGTCGTATGTACAAGTCGAGCTGATACTTTCGGAAAATTGAAAAAACAGAAGCAAACAACAGCTGTATTTTCCAAATAACCAATCCTTCCCGATCAAGGGACGGAGAAACTAAATAAAACGATTCCCCCTCCCCCTTTCCATTACCCGATTAAGTTTATACCCCTCCCCCCCCCCTTCCTGCTACTTATATACATTGGAATATGAGAAGTTTTGTCCCATTGTTATGCCCCCACCGGAAATAGTTCAGATCCATGACAAATATGGCAGATGAATAACAATAGCTAAAACTGTGACTGGGGTCTAGTGTTAGGGGGGGGGGGTTATAAGGGAGGGGTTTGTTTCCAGGATATATACACAGTGTTGTGGGGGCTGGTTTATGGTTTGGGTGATATGAAGGGTTTAGGGGGGAATCGAATGGACAAAGCTTATTTGAAAGTTAAAATCAAGCTCAAGTTTGAAAAGTTAAAATTGTAATTGAATCGGTGAGTGCGTAAACCACTTCAGTTACAAATTAAAAAACAACAAAAAACAAGAAGTTCATAAAGAACTAAAATAGCCTACTTTCCTGTTACTTAAATACTTACTGAAGTTCTAATCGGGAAAAAACTAGGTTTCTAACAGTAAATATCATCAACAGCCGTTTCTACACTAGATTTATACATATTAGAAAAAAATCGAAACACAGCATCCAGCTAATAATTTAAACTTCTAAAAGCCAAAATCAACTATTTTCCTTAATATTATTTCGCAAATTAATTAAATATTATTTATCGTCTGCTCGCGATTTATTTGTAGTTCGAGGAATAATTAAATATTTATTAATAACAAAAGTAATGAAACTCCAAACTGCATTAAAAAATAAGAAATGTAAATTAAAACTAAGCATAATTGTATGCAAAACTATGCCTTGCCGCTTTCTTGTTAGATAATTAATGAATAATCAAAGAATCAAATAGTGCTACATTTTATGACGTCATTCCAAACTGATTCATGAAAATATTATTTTGCTTCAAATATGTTTAAATAAATAAAGTTTCTCATGCCATTGTTGATTTGGCAACAGTGATTTAAATGACTCAAAATTGAATTTCAATGCTAATTCAATGGGAAATTCGCCGAAAGATAGTAGATTTATGTCTGTCCGGACGTACAGACAGGCGGATAAAAAGTATGAAAGTTGGGTATCTGAGGTCAAAGCTTTCTAACAAAAAAGAATTTTTAAGATCCGATGGATAGAACCGATTTTGGAAGGGGGATACGGACAGACATACAGACGGACAGACAGACAGACGGAAAGACAGACAGACATACGAACAGACAGACAGATGGACATCAACCGCATTTCAATGCATACAGTGCTTTAAATGACTCAAAATTGAATTTCAATGCTAATTCAATGGGAAATTCGCCGACAGATAGTAGATTTATGTCCGTCCGGACGTACAGACAGACGGACAAAAAGTATGAAAGTTGGGTATCTGAGGTCATAGCTTTCTAACAAAAAAAGAATTTTTAAAATCCGATGGATAGAACCGATTTTGGAAGGGGGGTACGGACAGACAGACAGACGGACATCGACCGCATGTCAATACCTACTTTTTCATTTTTTTAATTCTTTCGAATTAAAAAAAGAAAAGTAGGCTAAAAAAATGAGGGCAGAGAAAAAACGCCATGACTCGTCCAAATTTTCAAATATTTGAATTTTCTTCTTCTTTTGTCATAACATGTGCAAAAATTACCTAATTTCGGCATAAATTAGGATTAAGGATTAGGAAAATTAAAAATTATGACTCGGATTTTATTTCGGAAAACTTGATTCGACCCTATTTCTGCACTCGACTGGTTCTTATAGAGAGATGAAAACTTGGAAAATGTAATCATTTATTAAAAGTTTAATTTGATAATTAAAACTTTATTTCAAGTAAATTTAAATTAATTTTTCTTTCTTTTACAATTAATTTATTTGGAACAAGTCCCATATACACGGCGCTATTGAATCGGTAAGTGCAGAAACAACTTCAGTCCCATGCTCGTGTAGTATCTGACCTAACGTTATTTCGTGTATTTAACGTTAAGTTAAATATGTGTATTGATTTATGAAGTGGCAATTGAAATTCGTATAGTGGTACGCAATCAGCGTTTTTGTTTATTTTGTTACTAGATTTCTTAATACTTTTGTACATATAATACAGTAAGTCCTTTCTCCCAACAAAATATTTATAAAAATTATACTTGCAACAACATATAAATAAAATATTCACAATTTTCTGCTAAAACTAAATAAATTAACTAACATTTGTCATATATTATTCTATTATTCAAATGAAAAATGAACCCATCGAAAATCGTAACATACCGAGTAACAAAAATTTAAAACCGAAACTAAGGAAATTAAATGCAAGTTTATAAGTGTTTTAATGGAGTAAAATAAATAACCTGTTATTTACTGTTTGTTAATAATTGATCCGTTTATAATTTGATACAGGCTTTAATCTACAACTTGTAAGAAATATAAGAAAAATAAGATACACAAGATATATTGAAAAGTTTATGTTAATCTTACCTAATTAAATGCGAAAATTTGGCTTCAAATATTCTTTCATAATGCATAATATTTAAATACTTTATGTAAAAAAAGTTAATATTGATTTAGTTTCGAAGAGGTTCTTATTTTATCTTCAACTGCTCTCAAAATAGCAAAATCAACGATACAAAAAAGCCTTCTTTTTTTAAAAAATTATCTTCTTATAATTGCGTGAAAAAAATCCGATTTTTACACTATAATTTTAATATTAGACGCGTGCGAAAAGTTATACTTTTTAGAAACAGTGATAAAAAATTACTTTTTTTTCACCCAAAAGCAGTGAAAAAAAGTACTTTTTTTCACTCTTTTCACAAGATGCCAACATTTCAAGTAAAATTTCTATTTCATAATGTTCATAAATTCCTGAAATTTATTGATCTGCTTTATTTATAAATATTATGCGCGTGAATGTTATAATTTTTTTTTATTTTTGAATCAGAATCCATGTTTAAATGTCTGACTTTAAACTAAAAAATATGTTTGCCTTTTGTAGTTCCAGAGATATATCGATGCCGATCTTCTTTACGTAAAAAAATTAGCACATGAATTATTTTTGAACCAATGAGATTAGATTTTTTTCACGTAATTATAAAAAATAGTGTATGAAACACGTGTGAAAAGTAAACTTTTTAAAACACGTGTCATTATTTCACTCGCTCGTACCTCGCCCGTGAAATAAAATCCACTAGTTTAAAAAAGTGTTACTTTTCACACTTGTTGCATAAATAACTATTGTTTCTTCCCCGCGCGAATTCAGTGGGACGGTCGTTTGCGTCACTCGTCAATGGCTTATTTCGAAAAGAGCCAGGCCCTGTCTCATATTTTTTCCCTCTCTTCTTCTTCGCGGCGGCCCCGTACGGAGCCCCCTTGGTTAGATTAGGTTGTACGTTTTTGACTATGTCTACTTCTATCCTACAACCCCTCTAGATAGTGAAGAGATACAGATTTATTTTATTTATCAGAGGCCATTGCCAGATCCCTGATCCTCATTTACAATCCATTTTCTACAAGGCGCATTCCAGTTCCACCCCATCTGAATAATGGATGACTTTCCGCAGACGATTGCCTATGAGGAATCGAGTTTCAGATCTTAGAGGGGCCTGTCCAAATAAAAGAAATAACTCCATGTTCCCTTGCATCTACTCTTCATTAACACATGTATCTGTAGAATAATTTTACACTGTTAAAAAGTTTGTGTTTGGTATCACCATAATAGTGGTTCTTTGTAACTGCAACTTGTGGTGAAATATTTCACCATATTTTGAGTATTTGGATGAACCCTTTTCAAATTATCGAAACAAAAACCTGATAAATGGTACAACCAAATACCGAAAATATGTCGACACATTTTGCTATATATTTTTTGAAGCTACAAAGAATCACTATTATGGTGAAACCAAAGCTCGAAATTTTTAACAGTGTAGTTCAGAACATAGGTCGCCTGTAGGCTCGTTTCATCCACAGCGGTTCTTGCGATTTTCGCCGCATTTACTGTGCGCATGATTAACACTGACAATGATTTTGAGCTTTCCCATTTAACGGAGAAAGATCATACTTAATATTTTTATCGATATATTGCCCAACCAAGAAGAGGCAATGTTAACCCTTTATGTACTGACGGTACTTAAGGATGGTATAAGTACCACTTTTAAAAGCCGCTGTTTCACTTTTCATTGTTCAATTTGGAGAAAACGGGGATAAATAGAACTTGATTGACAAACTCAGTTTTAACACATTAAAGTCTATAACGGTAAAATATATTTTTCTTTAAACTTTTACTTTAGTTTCCTGCGCCAACTCGTGATGGACTGACAGTACTTATTAGTACCACTTAAAAGGCCGTTGTTTTACTTTTCACGGTTCGTTTGAGGGGAAATAGATGGTAGTGGGCTTTTAATAATGCAGTATACGGTTTCAACATATTAAAGACTAAAAAAAAAACATAAACTCCTCGGCGCAAAAGTCCATTACTGGGCCAAGGCCTGCCGTGCCCATTTCAGCTTTTGTGACCTAGGCCTCTGGGGTGCTAGGCATATGTCCCGGTAAGGTGGTCAGCCTCACGCGGAACCCCCAGTGTTTAGTTCCCAAGCATGCTTGGTACCCATTTTATCGACCCACTCAAGGGATGAAAGGATGGGTCAACCTCGCCCAATCCGGGATTCGATCCCCGGACCTGTGGCGGGGCAATGCGAAACACTACCACTTTGCCACTGGGCTTCTTAAAGACTAAAAAGGTAAAATAAATTCATTTAACAAAATGTCATTGTTAATCAGTGTAATTTAGTAATCATAAGTAGATAGGAGGAAAAGAAAATAAATTCGGGACACAAAGTGCATTTTATGTCCCCAACTATTTTTTAACCTTTTATATTCTAATTGTTTGCAATAGCTTTCATTAAAATATTTAAAGACAAATAATTCAAATTGAATCTTAATTCGGGACATAAAGGGTTAAGCGGATTACAGCTTTTGACAGTGCTGAAAATTTGGACATTGACGGTTAAACTTTTTCGGTTTAAACTGCAGATAGTTTTAGGATTACAGCTTCGTGAGCGAATGTCGCCGAGGAAACAGTACGTACGATATTTTCTATTATTTCGATATTTTCTATTTTTTTACACTATATATTATTATGCCTTTGTATTACTATGTTCATGCAGTATCATAAGTACGAAAAAAATACTGGAACGATTGGAGGGTTTCGAATACAAGTGAAACAGGTCCACTTTTAGCCATTTTCGAGTATGCGCAGGTATTTTTTTTTGTCGTGTCTATGACGTTGCCGAAGTGGGAATGTCAAGCTAAATGAAACCATGTGTTTTGATAACCGCGTCTGCAATTTTTTGGATATTAAATCCATTTTTTTCTTCATATTTTAAAATAATCTCCATGTAATTTGAAAACTTTTTGCTTCAAATTCAAAAACGTTGTTGAACCTAACTATGTATCAGCACAAGTATTTTTGGCAACTCAAGGAACATTGAAAAACAGCTTTTTTGGTGTTTTTTTTCGTGGTGCTATTATAGCAAGGTACTATGCAATATTCGTATGCACTAATATTTTCCGGAACTTACATAACTTCAATTTATTAGAGGCAAAAACAAAAGCCTAAGGAATAATGAGATTTGCAAAGCACACTGGCCGCCAATCTTTGGCTGGCCCACAGAGCAGAGTGACGACACGCCGGCCGGGAAGAGAGGCTAGAGGCTGCGTTTTCAAGTGGCGTAGCTAAGCGCGAACTTTGAAAATCATTTAAAAATAAACTAAAGGTCTGATTGAGTTAAAATTTATGTCAATGTTCTTCAAATCGCATGGAGATTCATTCACAAAGAGTATTTCTCTACACTCTTAAAACAAAAGAGTGAATTTTTCACTCAAAAAAAGAATGAAATATTTTTCAACAACATTCACTCCTTCTGAGTGTGTTTTCGCTCAAAAAAGAACACTTTGTCGAAAAAGAGCGATTTTAGAATCAATTTTAATAGAGTGAATGACGAATTCCCTCCATTTCGAAAAGAATTTCAATTCGTCTCTTAAAAGATAGATTTTAAAACGTTTTCTTTGGTCCTGTGGAGGTTAGCACAAATAACCAATACTAGTCCTCGCGACCGAGTAATTACTTTGCCGCAGACGATTTAGTATTGGGTTCGCACGCAAAGAGATCCCTGGATCAAAACCGGGCCCGGTCAGGACCTCATCAGTGGTGACTTCGGACGTGGCGCCATCTAAGGGTGCACGTCTGACAAACTACACGCAACCAATGGCCAAGTGAATTTTTTGTGACTTTTTTGTAAATGGCCGCTCAGAAAGCAGTGAAAGTGGCTTATCAGAAAGGAGTGGAAAAACCACCCCGCAAAAGTGAAATTCTCTCCTATAGGGAAAGTGCATTTTAACACTGGAAAGGAATGTAAATTAACTCAGACTGAGTTAAAATCGCTCGTTTTTTTTAAGAGTGTATTTCCCGACACTTGCAAGTTCCCCATTGCATGCACTAATGTAGAAAAATGAAAAAGTCCTAGTTCAGAACTTTAAAAATTTAATTTATAATTGAAAACCTGTTAGGAGTTAATTTTGTTATAAAGCTTTAACTTTAAACCTCTGTAGCTCAGAGAATCTCTTTATGGGCCCTTGAATTCTGAGCCTTCCAATTGCGTGCGAAACAGGTCTAACAGAACCGTAGATTCGTTCTTAACTGTATCACTGTACAGTCCGTGGACAAATTATTAGACGCACTGTATTTTTTTAAAGTAATTTTATGTTTCTTAAGAGTTTTTATGCAATAATGGTATATTTAAACTACAATATTATTGATTTTTATTTAAAATAATTGTTGTAGACTACATATTTGTATTTATTTTAAGATAATTATGATTTATTATGATTAAGATTATTTTATATTAATTATTTATTATAAAATTAATTATGTGTGGAATCATCATCCTCAAATGCAGGAGACAGAACAGTCTTGTAGTGATAGCATGCCGCGCAGAATTAAAGCTTTGATAGCGGCTAAAGGTGGCTCAACTAAATATTAATTGAATTTTACTAACATTAATTTCACTTTTCTTTAAAACTTAATAAACTTATGCTTTTCTAAATTAATGCTGTTTTATTTATGTCAAATAAATCGGTAATTGATTGGATAATATAGTAAAAATAAAAAAACAAATCAATTTAAAATAATAAAACGGTACAATATCACTCGGTAATTAATATTTTACATGAAATCTTGCAGTGCGTCTAATAATTTGTCCAGGGACTGTATCTGTAAAAGTTGTTTTTCCTTGGTCATTCATTTAATGCCGCGAAGCAATGTACCAGGTCGTGATCCGTCATGTGTTCGCCAAGCTAATGACCTTAAGGCCAAGGTATAGCCACACCTTCTGTCTACTAAAATCGGTGAGTTTTAACCAACTGCCCTTGTCACAATAAATAAAATTAAATGCATAGTTTTATTGTCACACATTTTTAAATATCCATAATGTGTGTGTGTTCCTACTCTTAAAACAAGCGAGCGGTTTTAACTCAGTCTGAGTTAATTTCCCCTCCTTTCCGGTGCCGAAAATGCACTTCCCCTATAGGAGTGGATTTCACTCTTTTTTCGGAGTGGATAAAAGAAATAAAAGAAAACAATCTACGTCCTACACTCTTAAAACGAGCGGTTTTAACGTAGTCTGAGTTAATTTCCCCTCCTTTCCGGTGCCGAAAATGCACTTCCCCTATAGGAGTGGATTTCACTCTTTTGTTTTAAGAGTGTAAATAATAGTTTTTATGTTAGTATTGATGTAAATAATTTTTCTTAGTTATTAAAATATCCAAGCTGCTGTTTTGTACTGAAAAGAATTTTATTAAAATTTTTCCCGACAGCCTCATCAATTCCTGATCGTAATATTTTTGCAACGCCAGGACAGTGTGCTTGGTATTGTAAAGTTTTCTTTTCAATTTTTTTTGTTTTGTATGGACCAGCCTACTCTGTTAAAAATTTGGAAAATGTTTCTCAGGATTTTGTTTCCAAACTTGAAAAATTGTTCCACTGAATATCGAAAATATGGTGAAACATTTCACCACACAATCGTTGCAGTTACTAGAAACAAGATTTTAGCGAAACCAAGGGCCAAATTTTTATCAACGTAGGGCACCCTTTGCGTCGAAGATCTTCTAAATAAGCTTCTTCCATTGTTCAAGAGCAGAAAAAATATGTTCTTTTAAAAAGAACACCTATCCCCCATTCACAACTTCCCGTCTCCCCCATAAAACTACAGAAGACATCGCCATTTGGGGGAGTTGACGACTGAGTGGCTTGTCCAGATTTAATTGACGAGTTTTGGGATGTTCTCCGGGATCGTCGCTCTTTGGGTAATGCAGTTTTGTCATTGAGTGAAGCTGCGTGATTCCGGGGACCGTTCGGAATTGCCCGTGATTGTTTTCGCATTAGTATTGTTTCGCTTGAATTGACATCATACAGTGTGCGTAAATGCGAGCACTGATTCAGTCATTGATATGTTCCAATATTAATTATTTCCAATAGTAAAGAATATTTAGATGCTTGGCCAGAAACAAAGTGAAGGCTTCATAGAGTCACCAAGCAACCTTAGTAATCCCAAATAAACCTCTCATTCAATGTTAGTTCATACCGAATCATCATTTTATTCCGTAAAAAGCATTAATAAAAAAAATGACTGTTTACGAAGTTGTAGGCTTTATCAAAAGACATCTGAATTCATACAAGATGGTAGTAATTCCCTTCATGGTTAAGATATCTGCGTTGTGATTATACTAGTTTTTATTAGAGAGTCAAAAATCGCCACGTCTATGTACTAAGCCTATTCAAACTCCACTTTACACACCCAATCACGCCAAATATTTTGTTTGTTCGGGCCTACTACAAGGAGATCAATGGCTTCACTTGGTAAACCAGTTTCTGTATTGGTTTATGCCCGACAACATCTCCACCTTCGTCGTAACTCTATGCGCCACCCCCATAAAACTACAGAAGACATCGCCATTTTGGGGGGTTGAAGACTGAGTGGCTTGTCCAGATTTAATTGACGAGTTTTGGGATGTTCTCCGGGCTCGTCGCTCTTTGGGTAATGAAGTTTGGTCATTGAGTGAAACTGCGTGATTCCGGCTTCTGTGCTTGATCACACAGACCCGCTTATACACCTTCGTTAACTCCCCTTCAGGGACATGTCTAAATTGCGGAGGTGGTGATAGATATGGCAGCATCTGTCTTGTATATGTGTGTATGTCGTGTCCGTCCTTCTTGACGATGGTTTATAAGCGGGTCTTTGTGACCAAGCACACAAGCCTGAAAATATATGTCTACCAACCAACCTTCGTTAAGTAAGACAGATACAGACAGAATTTTTACTGACACAGAGAAAGTACACCTAGGGCAAAGGCGGGATTTGAGCCGCACTCGGTACAGTACGTAGACTGTTAACGTAATGGGCTGCGATCTGAACCACCAGGCCACCCGGGCCCCTTAATTGACGATTTTTGGGATGTTCTCCGGGATCGTCGCTCTTTGGGTAATGAAGTTTTGTCATTGAGTGAAACTGCGTGATTCCGAGGACCGTTCGGAATTGCCTGCGATTGTTTTCGCATTAGTATTGTTTTGCTTGAATTGACGTCATACATCAGTGTGCGTAAATGCTAGTACACTGTAACAAAAATTCTGTTGTTTTTACAGAAAAAAACTCTCAGATGGTGTGCCAAAAATACCGTAAAATATATGCAGATAATAGGTTTAATTTATAAGAATAATTTGTAATTTTAATAACGAAAACTATTAAAGAAATAACGAAACTTTACCTCCCCTTAGTCATATGCGGGGATAATTAACCACATTACTAACGTTAATTCATAAAGGCTTTCTTCGAACTCGAACCAAGGAACTTTAGATCTGAAGTCTAACGTTCTCCCAACTAAACTGTTTCTCATGCAGAGATTATAGAAAGAGTAAAATGGGTTTTCGCGGTTGCAGTGCAATACCTTTTAGGCGGTTAAATATAGAAAAATTGGTGTTTTTAATTAAAACAGTTTGTTTTTACAGAAAAAAAAACTGCTTAAAGAAAATAACAGTATTATCCAGCTAATGTATGGTAGTTTTCTGTAAAATGAACAGATTTTTTTTACAGTGTACAGATTCAGTCATTGATAAGTTCCAGTATTAATACGCATTCCAATCTATTGCTACACTTAACTATGGACGTATATGACGTGCGTTCGAAACTGCCAAGTTGTTAATAAGAAATAGTTATTATTGCAACTAGGTGTGAAAAGTAAGGCTTTTTGAACGAGTTGAATAAATTATTTCACTAGCGATGTACGAGAGAGTGAAATAAATTAACGAGTTTAAAAAGGCTATTTTCAACGTGTTGGTCACACACTATTTTTTTTATAATAACGTGCAAAAAAGTATTTATTAAAATGGCATTTATTGATTGGCTTATTAATTATTTTATTATCACGTTCAAATGATTTGAAGGTGATTATTTATATTAATGATTATTTTGAAATCACGTGCAAAAAGTATTTCTTAGATTGACATTGGAAATAAGACGCAAAATAAAACAAGTAGGTTTGTAACAGAATCTGTCACTTAACTCGCTTCCACATATTTGTGTTTAACAGGAAAAAACGCGCCAAACACAACATTAATTCTATATTTAACATTTACAAGCTAAATTTGGCTAGTTTCATTTATTTTAGTTCGAAAATTCAATAATTATTACTTATCGTTTGCAAAAATCAATTTATATTTTAAAGAATAAATATGTCATATTCCTCGCTTTTAAATAGAATGAAAACATTTCATATCAACATACAAGGATTCCGTAGTGAAATATATTTGACGTCATTTCAAACTGATCGATGTCGCAAAAATAAATTTATTTTAATTTATTGTCTAAAAGAATTAAAGTTTCTCGAGCGATTGTTGCGAATGGCAAATGTGATTTAATTCTAATAACAACAGGGCTTTAGCTATTTGTAATTCAAAGTTTTAAACGCCAAAATTAACTATTTTCATTAATCTTCTTTCTCAGATTTAATAATTAGACTTTATCGTTTGCTAAATTTGTTTAAAGTTCGAAGAATAATTATGTAATCTTTTTAATAAATATTTTTGTCGCCACAATTTCCCATTTACATTTCTTTCGAAAATTCACTTATTTATAGTTTGTTAAATCAATTTACAGTTCAAAAAATATATAATTTGTACAATTGATGCTTTAAAAATAAAAGCGAAACTTAGCATATTTTTTTTTATGCCAAGTTAGAATTCTCTATGCATCTTTCTTCATACATATATATAGAACCATTAAAAGAACTCTATTGTGATAATACAACAATCCAAACCGAATTATATCACATAAATAAATATTTTTTCAAGTGTGTTTATTTTTATTTTAACAAAAGTTTCTCGTACGTTTAAGGAAATGGCAACAGTGAAAATATTGAATAAAAATGGAATTTGCATGTTATTTCAATGTAGATGAAATTTTTAGTTATTTAAATTTTAAATAAGCTTCTAGTTTAAATTTTTTAATGAAATTTGGCATGTAGCCAAATCTGATTTTTTGCTTCAAAATGACGTATCCCACTTGTCTGTGGGACTTGTGGATGACAACAGTGAAAATATGAATAAAAATAGAATTTGCATGTTATTTCAATGTAGATAAAAAAAATTTAGTAATTTAAATTTTAAATAAACTTCTAATTTAAATTTTTTAATGAAATTTGGAATGTAGCCTAATCTGATTTTTTGCTTTAAAATGACGTATCCCACTTGTCTGTGGGACTTGTGGTTCTTTCTGTGAAAGTGGGTGACAGACGGACAGACGGACAGACAGACGGACTGAACGATTATAAAACCTTCCACTTTTTACGTTATAAACGTAGTGTGGAAGCTAAAATCACGCTCAAATAAAGAATTTTACACCAATCAGATGCTCTTATTTACTTTGTCGCACTAGTGCGTAAAAGTAACTTTGAAACACGGTTTCGTTAAAAGCATCACTTTTGCCACGATTATTAATTTGAAAAAGTTATTTTTTTTGCACGATATTATAAAAATGCTTTTAATTTTCTTTTTACAAAAATATCTTCGTATTATTTATTCAGGTCCTGTCACGTGAATCTGAAATGTAAATGTAATAATTTCTAATATCTTCTTTTCCGTATTTTCATTATAAAGAGTAAACTGGCTATTTTATACGATTAAAAGCATGAGAGATACGATTAAAAGCATGAGCGTTATGATCTCAATGTTGACCTTTTCAGAGGCTTAAATGCGGTTTTTAAATCGAAGACATCTGACAAGAACAGCATGAGGATTATAGTAACCGAAAATTCTTACAATATGACAGAAACTGATTACACAAGTTGCATGGAGGCTCCGTAGACCAGTCGTCAGAATATAGGCCTCTCATGCAGAGGTTTCCGCATTCTAAACCGGCCATATCCTACAGACGGATATTTGTTAGTAAAAAAAAGATAAAATCGACTTGATTTCGGGGTTCCTCGAGTACACTGGGCCAGACGTGCTCGTAAAATCTGTGGAGTCCAAATTTCTGACGGCGGGCGTTAGGGTACGATGTCGCTCGAAGTCCAATTGTGTGTCTGCTCAGGTTTCGACCTCGTCACTTGACAGCGGTTCTAAATTACGAGTCAAATTTGGCAATGTCAAAGCTCATTGGAGGCTAGAAATGGACAGCCTAAAGCGATCAATCCAACCTAACAAGTTGCATGGTTATAGGGGCAATTGGGTTATTGGGCGACTTGGTGGGGCCCGGATGGCCGAGTGGTTTGGACGCTAGAAGTCTGCGCGCTGTAACGGGTGCGGGCTCGATTCCCGCCTTCGCCCTGGGTGCACTTCCTTTCTCTGTGACAGTAAAAATTCTTTCTGTGTCTGATTTGAAGAAGGCTTATAATCGGGTCTTTTATCAGGCACACAAGCCGGAATATATATGTACCTACCCTACCCTACGACTTGGTGTGTTTTTTAGACTAAATAGTAATTTTGTTTTATATATTTGAAGAGTACAGGGGAAGAACCGCTTTATTTTTTAGGAGTAGTTCCGTAATTGTATCTGCTTGGCGGACATTGGCGACAGAAAACCGGTTTTCCTTTCGGTTCTTCTTTCGCGGTATAAACGTGTAACTCGTGTCCGCTGATATCTGGCGTAACACACGGGTTGCCGCGAGAGAAAAACAAAGTGAGTAACCGATTTCTTCACACCAGTTTAGGCGATGACTCGCTTTCATCGCCAAAGAGGCCTGATGAGGAAATTTTTCGACGAAATTAAGCGGTTTTTCCCCTGTACTCTTCACTTGTGTTGATACTTTTTAAAATAACTAAGGGTGTGTAACACTAAAGGGCTTTCAATAACCACTCAATAAGTCAATTAATTGAAAGATAATTATGTTACCCATAAGGTAATTTCAATGACTTTAAAAACCTAGAATTTTATATGGCAGTTGCGTATGCACGTTTTTCTCGAAAAGATTAGTAGGATTTTTTCTATTTTTATTTCGAATTTTTTAGGTTTTAATATTTTTGGGGTGGTGGTGGTGGTTATATGGCCTTAATTTAGTTTTATTTATTTTATTTTCCCCCTTATTTAAAGTAAAACATTTATATCAAAACTTTTTGCGTTTCAGCATTCCTCTATTGTATGTTTCCGACCACTTTTTGGGGATCTGCACGTCCCAAAATATGTAAAACACACAAAATCTCCTTTTCGGATTTTCGACCCCATCGCATTGCTTTCATTACCTTTTGTTTCATATAAGGCGATTAAAAGTTATGCAGTCTGCTTTTGAAAAGTTTGAATCCCGGTTTGCTCTACTAAAGCCACTGTATATTAACTGTACTAAAGTAGACAGTCATGACAACAGGGGCGAAATGGCAACCCGCGTACCCAAGGTAATTATTCTGGTGAAAGTACAGCGTCATCGTTATTGGCCCATAGGACACTGTATTGAACACAAAATTGCCTAGGGTGATGAAAGGAAAACTACTTGTTGACTATTAATTCAGGTGGATATTGAGTGGCTAAACACTGCAAAAAAAATTCCCTCTAATTTACCACCACAGTTAGACGGTAAAAGTGCTGCCATCACCGTGTTTTGCCGGTACTATAACATTTATTGTGTGGTACCGGCGTAAACGTTTGCTTCACTGTCAGTGATTGAATGTACCCATCTTTTATGTTTAAAAGCCATTGTAGTAAGTTGTTTATGTGATTCTGTACGAAAACATCAATTTGCTATGAAACAAACATTACAACACCGTAATATGTAAAAATAACCGCAAAACGGGCTGTAATTTTATACCGAAATATTTAACAGTGCATGTTGTTAAAATAGTTACTGTCCATTCTCAGAATGATTCACAAATTGAGGAATGTAAGAACTAAGAGGTAATGTTCTTATAAACGATAATGCATGGTTCGTAAAAAAATTTTGTTAAAGGCGCACCATGCATGTATTCTTCAGAAATGTAGTTCAGCCACTGTTCTTTAATGCTTGGAATAAATACACTGAGAAAAAAATACTGTAAACATAGAAAAAATGTTTTTGTAACGTTACAGAAATAACCAATTTTACAAATTTTTTTTTTGTAATTCTGAACAGAAATCTTCATTTCTACAGTTACAGGAAATGTTCTAGTATTCGCAATTTTTTTCAACCAATCATCTTCGACTTGAAGTTGCGCGCGCATCGCTTCTAAAGTTTCGTTTGTGATTTGGATCAATTCATCGCCAATTAAAAATTATATAACGTTTTAAATTTGATACAGGTATAAAATATAGGTGAGTAACTTTTATTTCTTTCTATTATACTATTTATAATTCTTATTTTTGTATTCGGCATTTTTCCGATTGTTTAATGTTTTATGTTCATGAACATTTCGTTAACATGTAATGCAGCCGACCCGGTGGCGCAACGGTTAGGGAGCTAGCCTTTGGAGCTTCTGGGTTCGGGTTCGAATCCCGGTAAGGCATGGATGTTTGTGTTTGTCAATAAATGTTGTTATTTGTCTATGGTTTTTGTGTCGTCTCTTTCTTTGTGTGTCTCTTGTGCCTGTGTCATTTCTGGGGTTGAGTACAATAGACCTGAGGTCGCAGTGCTCGGCGAACTTGCCCCCCACCAAGAAAGTCATAACATATAATGAAAATTGTTCTGTTTTGCTAGAAAATAAGTAATAATAATAATATAAAAAAGTCTTGTACAATTACAAAAACATTACATGTATAGCATACATAAAAAAGTCTTGTAAAATTACAAAAACATTACATGTATAGCATACATAAAAAAGTCTTGTAAAGATATATATAGGTAATGTTAACACAAATATATTAAGTGTTTTTACAGTACTATTTTTAGTAGTTATTTACTAGAAATTTTCTAGGAAAAGTTTTTTACAAATTTTTTTTTTGTTATGGTTACAGATTTTTTTTCAAAGTGTAGCAATACTAAAGCTCAAAAAGTATATTACAGTACTTTAAGGGGATACGGTACCCAAAACATAATTTCTAGAAATAATAACATAAACTTGTAAATTGTAGTGGTTTTATATAATGTTCACTCTAAATAATCATTTTCCAGCAATAAAAACAAATATTTACAAGTAGTTTTTCATTTATTTAAAAAAAAAAAGCCAATATTTTGAACTTTTTTAAAACGCTACTCCTCTTTCAATTTTGAGAATAACTCCACCAAACTTTTATAGTTTGTTTTTAGTACTATTTGTTTAAGAACTATGCATGGATTTTAAAACGGGAGCTACAGTTAAAAAGTAACATGCATTTATACTGAAAATCACAAAAAAAAATTACTAATTATTGAATTCAACATTTTTTTAAACTATACATAGTAGACCTTATTCCATGCACAATTTTGTGCACCATATATATAAAAACACAGGTTAAAAATTTCAAAATTCTAACTTAATTATCAAAAAAGCCTTTGGGATTTATTAAACACAAGAATTGAAAAACGCGAAACAGAGAAAAAGGTTGAAAGCAGACGAAATACGTATTCAAACTTATAGGAATGACTCCAGAAAATATTTAATAACTTTTTTTTACAGAAGATACCATTATGAAACTTTCAGTAAATGTTCAGAAAGATATTGTGAATAATAAGAAGTAAAAACTGAAAAATCGATATTTTGACCAATTTTTGGGTATACCGCATCCCCTTAAAATGTTAAAATAAATATAACTATTTTGTTATGGATATTTTAGAAAAAAAATAACTAGAATCTTTAATTTCAATTACCCATTATGAATGAAACATAAGACAATGAAAGTATTGCGATGGGATCAAAAATCCAAAAAGGAGATTTTGTGCTTTCCTCACGTTTCGGAGATTGTTGATTCTAAAAAAAAAGTGGTTTTCGAACGTTGGCTACTAAGTTGCCCGGGGCGATGAATGGTTGATTGTTCGGTTTGTTACATATTATTCAGGTCATTGCTTGAGGACACAGTTACTATGTTGTCAAGTAGACATGACACAAACAACCATCAACTAAGTGGATCCACAATTTTAGAGACAGAGGAATAGAGGATCACCCAGAATGCTCTCTCCCCGCAGGGATGATGGTATGGGAAGCTTTTGGGACCGGACTTCCACAGATCGAGCACGTACTACCGCTTACTCGCCGTAGGTCTTACGTGGTAATGGGATTTGGATGAGGATTCTGAGTGCGAAGCATGACTCTGATATTCTAGCTCACTACAGTCTCTGCGATAAGGAAAAGTATTTTTCGATTTTTACATATTAACCGGATTATGAGTGACTAAAGTTGATTTTGTCAAAGTTGCTATGTATTCTAAAATCCATATAAAATGATACAAAAAAAGAAAAACATGAATAGGTTGATCACGTAGGGAATCAGTCAGTTCCGCATGGGTGACAGGGGCCGCCGTAATCTCTTTTCGCAAGATTTCACGTTCGTACAAAAGACTCCCTTCGTACACTTCTTAGTCTGAATGGGTTGGATGATGTTATTCTGAGTGCGAATGCAATGCTTGATTCTTGGCCCATTAAGTTTATGGACAGAAAGAAGAGAAAAAGCGGGGATTTTTTTGGTAAAGGGAATGATGGAGAAAATAATTTTTGAAAGTTTGCATATGTTATTCTAGAAATTTAAAATATAGATACAAGAAAAAAGAAGATAACATGGATATATTGATACACGGTTGGGTAAGAAGAGTTCACATCTAACAGGGACCATAATACTTTTTTATAAATGAATTTCTACGTTTCGTAGACATGATGACATCTACATCTACGAAACATAGAAATCTGTATGGTTATCCGTATGCTTAACGTTTAATCTTATACACCCAGGTAGCACACTACTGTGTGGACCCACTTGGTTTGTGCGGACCCATCAAAAAGAAACAAACGCCCTTTATTTTGGTCACAGCACATGGGCCCACCTGGGGTATCCAAAAATTTATTTAACTAGTAAATATATGAAATAATCATACATTATTATAAATATACTTGTTTTTAATGGTAGATCCATTTTCATGTTGCCCTCTCATGATTATTTATATATGAATGGTCACATGGTTGGTAGGTAAACCATAGATTACATGGCGACCCATCTGAGGCCAGTTTTCGAAAGATTCATCCCAGACATGTGTGCAATATATTGGATATAAAAATTAAAAGTAAAATATGTTTAGTTTTAATTTAAACATTGTATCTGAAGAAATTATAACTATACATTGGCATTGATATATACTTTCTAGATTAAAGGAACTTATTGGAACACTTTTGTAGATCATGTTTCCACTTGCTTCATCGAAAGGATTAATGTTCTGCAATAAAAACTATTGGATTCACAGGGGAGGTATGGTCTGATTTTCAGCGGCTTACCCAGCTGATCCACGTGATTATTCAAACTTTTTTCATCTGGACGAAAGTTCAATTGACTTTGGTTAAATTATTTACAACTAATTTATGTTGACTTTTATTTGAGAATAACTATTTATTCTGATAGAAAAATAAAAAAAGATAAACTTTTAGTATTTTCCCCACTTTTGTAATGTTTCCATGCGAAAATTTGTTAACAAAGTTGATATTCAGATTCAGCACCCTCGAAAATATAAAATGCGACGGAGAAAAACATGTATTTTTTGTCTTGAAACGCCTTTTTTTACTTCCTGGTTACTGGGCTAAAGGTTATGATCCCGAATATAGAGTGTCACTCTAAAGTTGCGTTGGTGATAGCTAAAGTGTTGGCCTCGTCACTTGTCCTTGGTTCAAAATTAAAAAGCGCGTCGTCAATGGAGTTGTTTCAGATGATGTAACTCTCCGGTATTATTTTTTGACTTTCCTGCGATTTTATTGGTTACTCCGATTTCACTCTCAAAATGATCGTTTTTTTTTGTCTGAATTTGCTAAAAGAAGTTTCGAACCACAACATCACTATCGCCAAAATCTTCGGTTTAGTAGACATTTCACCTTAAGTGAGGAAAATTAAGCGAAATTGTGGAAAAGCAATTTAACGTGATTCACGAACAGAGAATAGCTTTAGTCCTACTGAAAGAAAAGTTTGTACACAACATTCGTTTCAGTAAGGCAAGGAAATATTGTATTGAAAAAATTTTATTCGGGAAGGACCAAAACTGAAAACAATATCCTTGGTAACGTTGCCACTCACGACCTGAAAAACGTCATTAGACTTCTTGTAGCTCTAATGCAAGGTTAATTCAACCGAAACAAAATTTGAAGTTTCGAATGCAATGTTTTGACATTATCATGCCTCATCAAGTAAGGGGAAGAAAGGGATGGTGTGAGAGTATGCAAAGAGCTTTAAAAGTAAAGTAGTTTTATTTTTTAGATTGAGTTTAACAAATCGTTTTTGGTTGGGGAATGGCGTAGAAAATATATTTCGAAAACTTACATATGTTTGATGAATATTTAAAATGTGTCTCTCTACAAAAACAGATTCTATATACATGGGGAAAATAATATAATAAATTTGAATATTAATACTCAGGAGTTGTTTAAACTTCTTCATTCAATATTCGTGCGGAAATCTGTGAGGCTAATACTAAAAAGTCTTTTATTTTCAAAACCAATTTTAACTTGTGTATTAAAGTTCAAGGATTTAAACTTGTGTGATTTATGTCTGTTTAAATTTTTGCAGTCAACGATCATTTGAACTTGTGGGGTCAGGGCCGAATTACAAATCCGGCAAGTAGGCAGTCGCCTACAGGCCCCGCAGTCTCCAAGAATGGAATTTAAGATTTTTCTTTTCACCAAAAATCAATTATTTGTTTGATTTCGACAATTTTTTTTTATTTGTTCGAATTTTTCTTTCAAACAGAATTCATATTTGTACTTTCTGCGATTTCATTGGTTGTCTCGATTTCACTCTGAAAAAGGGCGCTTTTTAACTTTTTCTCTGCGTTCCATTTTAGAGCGCTTTAAGTGCAACTTGTTTTTATTCCTGATATTTATTAATCTTTATCGGTTTTATTTCGATTAAATATCAAGTATGCAAATCTTTACCAAAACTTCAATGTTGTTGGAAAACTTTGGCTTAAATTGTGGGACAGCAATTTAGCGTGATACACTAACAGTGAAAAGCTTTAGTTCTACTCAAAGGAAAGTTTATACACAACATTCGTTTTAGTAAGGTTAGAGAATATTATATTGTTCCAAACAAATGCAATTCCAGAAGGACCGAAAATTAAAACAACATCGATGGAACTGTCGCCATTCACAACGTGCCCATTATGCATTTGCCCTATCCCTAAATGATGATGGATAACCCTAGGATAAATAACTCCACTCATCGGAATCTCTGCTAATTGCTCTCAGCCCACTCAACTGCAATAGCAACTTTCCGCCACACTTGACTGTTGCCAAATTAGCATCGCAAACTTGAGTGATATCACGAGGGGGGCAACCAACGTCACCGCTCGTCAAAAGCCCTCCCAGTCCGATGACGATTGTTCATGGGGCGGGGAGCTTGGAAGTTACCCCTCTGGATGTTAATTCGGTTATATGTGCCCTCCACTTGGGATGAGTGTAGTCTCTTCGGTCAAATATTGTTCTGGTGTTTTAGTTCGAGAGAGAACTTGATCTGCTTAGTGTTCGTGGGTGGTTTGGGGGGGAGGGGGGAGTAGATGTGATTGATTCCTTGGTTCCTTTGTTTGAACTTATTCTAAAATAATTAAATTTCAGCAAGTATTGAGCAGTTTTTGTTGTAAGGCTTAAGTGTCTTAGTCTTGTGTCTTTGATTCTCTTTTATTAAGAGGATTCTATAAGCTACATTTTAAGAAGATGAAACTTCACAAGTATCCATAAGTTTTTTTTTTTTGTAAAGTTTAAGTATCTTGAGTCTTTAAGTATCTCCCTTATAAAAAGGTTCTATAACCTACATCTTAAGAAGATGAAGTTTATGGATGGATGTTTAAGTTTTATGGCACAAGGCCATACTGCGGCAAACACTAAGTAATTCAAAGAAGATGTAGTTTATAGGGTTCTATAAACTACTACTACATCTATAAACTATAGCGAAAGATATAGTTTATAGATGTAGTTTTTATAGAACCCTATAAACTAATTAAGACATTTCAGAAGTATCCAAAAGTTATTTTGTATCCCCCCCATGTGTCTTCAAGGTATGTCTTTTATAAGCAGGCTTAAGTGCTACAATACCAAGAATGAGGTGGTGGTACTTTCCAGGACGAGTTGATAAGATCCTTACTTTTGGAGTATACTTCATGGAATGTTAAGGGCTCAACAGAACACAGAGATTATCCCTTCTTAGACAGACTACTGGCAATGTCGTTATATTTAAGGCTTACATGAGATGGTATCCATTGAAAATGTAAAATGGGAAACTTGGCCAGTAATTTAAGTTTTTCAAAAATACGGATGCCCCTCTGATCTACAGTATTCCTCCAATTTTCTAGGTACTGTGTATAACACTACGACTATCTACCAGTAACCAAACCTCCCCAAATTGTTGTCCTTCTTAAGAAAAGTTTAACACCATGTTTATGGCCATCAGTACTTAGAAAATACAGAATTAAAATTTGTCAAATGTCAAAAAAAATTTAATGTGCGAAGTTTTTTGGTAAAAGTGCCAGACTTTGTAAATCCACTCCAAAATGGAGGCCAACTTAAATTCTTATCTGGTTTTTTTTGGATTCGTGAGTCGGTAAACAGTCAGCCTGGAGATCAAGAAAATTTTAACCCTCTGAAGGATAATCAAACTGACTGAAGTGTACATTTGTTTTTACTTTAGTCAATGCATGGATTTGTATCTTATACGTTTTTGCTAAGTTTATACTATGGACTGCTATCAATAGCCGAATACTTTCTTTAGTGTGATGGGTCTTCAACATACCTTATTTTCTCCAAACCTTACTTTGTGACAATTAAGAAACTCATAGTCTATGAAAATATATTATCGAAATATAAATGTATATATTTGTAGCTTTCGAAAGAATATTAAACTCTCTACCAACCAAAATATTATTGCATTCTGAACAATTCTCTAAAAAAACCGATTGCTCGCAAGGGTTTATATATACGAAATTTCCGTACCCCTATCAGTGCTAATGCTACGCATACCCATCAAAACTAGCCTATATATCTCTGACGTGAGCAGGCAAGCAGCAGTAACCGCAACAATGAATCGGATCATTTTTGCTCTGAAATATTTATTCTTTTAGTATACTTTCTAATAAGTTAGACCCATTGAGTGCATGCAACAATGATCCAAGTCATTAGTCTAGATATTGCAGTTTACCTACTCACTGCAGATCTGCACTTTAATACGAAACAGACCAATATCTAATACCAAACCTCAGAACATTGGTTCTAAGGTACAACTACCAGAACCCCCCCCCCCCCCAACCCCCGCTAATCAAACAACAAACTTTACCAACACAACTAACAACTATGATATCAACCAAAATATTATTACATTCTAAAAAATTCTCAAAAAACCGATTGCACACAAGGGTATATATACGTAAAGTCCATACCCCTATCAGTGCTAATGCCCCGCATACCCCTCAAACTAGCCTAGATATCTGCACTTTTAATACGAAAACAGACCTATGTCCAATCCCAATCCTCAGGACATTGGCTCTAAGGGACAACTACCTGAAACAACTCCCGCCAATCAAACAACAAACTTTACCAACACAACAAACAACAATAAAACATCCGCAATCCGGCGCCAGCCTCCCCATTGGTCCATCCCTCGACAAAAGGATCCCTGCCATTAAATCCGCATCAGCAGGCGTCGTCTAGTCTCCATCTCTTGCATCTTCCGCATCCTTTCATCCAATCCCCTCTTGTCGCCAGCGGGGCGCCAGCCATTCACCATCTCCTCAGAAGACAAATTGCCTCTGAGGATCCCTCTCATCTTGGGCTTCTTCCTCGTCTTTTCATCCCCCCTCCTCAATGGATGATGGGGGGAGGATGGAGGGATGTTTCGCTGTTTCTCTGGAAGAATTTTGTTGTGTTTTGTGATGTATAAATGTATGCTGGGGAGGGTTTGAGTGGTTGTGTTGTTTTTAGGGAACTGTTGTTTTGGAGCTTGTGTTCACATTTTTTTTTTCAAAAATTAAATCTCGGCTTACTTTAACATCCACAGAGAGCTCAGATTAATTGAAAAGGTTAGTGGAAGAACGTGCTAAGTGACAAAAAGGTGAAAGCTAGAAGATGAGCTGTAAAGCTTTTCGTTTTCACCTACACTCTTAAAACAAAAGAGTGAAATCCACTCCTATAGTTGAAGTGCATTTTCGGCACGGAAAGGAGTGGTAATTAACTCAGATTGAGTTAAAACCCCTCGTTTGTTGTAAGAGTGTAGATATGTTAAAAAGTCACGTACAAAAGGTACAAAATATACTAAACTTAAAGTTTATGAAAAGGGGGATTCTTGTTATCTTTTAATGAAAGGATAACATGTTCATTGACACAAAAATCTCAATTTTTTCAAAAATGTCACTTTTCTCGTTCTTCCACTAAGCTCTTCAATTGTAATCTGAGCTTTGAAATTGTTAGCGAGATTCGCCTAGATTGTGCCATAGACAAATGGCTCTCAGTTATGGGAAAGATGCCGAGCCTGCCGTTTGGCTGATCAGCCAAAAAGCAACAAAGCTCTAAAAAAATTTCTTTAAAATATAAGGCATTTTTTTGTAGTTTATGAAAAATAGAAGATTAAAGGTGTGAAAAGGAGGTTATATTGACTAAAAAATAGGGGTTTTTTTATACACTCTACTATCCTTTTAGAAATTCTGATATCCATTATTTTGAAATGTAAATTTTTACTCAAATTTACGATCTATGTCTCATTAAGATCATTTCATCGTATGATTTTATATATTCAATGCTATTTTTGAACTGTTTCAACACAATCTGTAATAACTGAGAAAGCACAATTTTTTGTATTGAAAGTCAACACAAAGTTTAAAACTTGTGTGCTTGGTTTCTCCATAATACTGATTTCTAGTAGTATCTGTAACGGTTGTGTGGTGAAATGTTTCACATACTTTCGGTATTCGGTTGAACCATTTTTCAGGTTTTGGAAACAAAAACCTAAAAAAGGATTCAACAGGACACTGAAAATTTGGTGAAATATTTTCTCGTTGTTGTTTACAGCCGTTGCAGCTACAAGGAATATATGTTGTATAAACACAATTGCCGAATATTTAACAGTGTAGCGATTCGCCGTGCGCTCACTAAAATATTTATTTTAGTGAACGTAATATGTGACGTCTCCCACGTTGTCCCCATTCTTCCTTAGTAGAACCAAGATCCAGAAACTCTACAGTCCCTGGACAAATTATTAGACGCACCGTATTTTTAGCCTACTTTTCTTTTTTTAATTCGAAAGAATTAAAAAAATGAAAAAGTAGGTATTGACATGCGGTCGATGTCCGTCTGTCCGTCTGTCTGTCCGTACCCCCCTTCCGTTATCGGTTCTAATCATCGGATCTTAAAAATTCTTTTTTTGTTAGAAAGCTATGACCTCAGATACCCAACTTTCATACTTTTTGTCCGTCTGTCTGTACGTCCGGACGGACATAAATCTACTATCTGTCGGCGAATTTCCCATTGAATTAGCATTGTAATTCAATTTTGGGTCATTTAAATCACTGTAGGTATTGAAATGCAGTTGATGTCCATCTGTCTGTCTGTCCATCTGTCTGTCTGTTCGTATGTCTGTCTGTCCGTATGTCTGTCCGCCTGTCTGTCCGTTTGTTTGTCTGTCTGTCTGTACCCCCTTCCAAAATCGGTTCTAATCATCGATCTTAAAAATTCTTTTTTTGTTAGAAAGCTATGACCTCAGATACCCAACTTTCATACTTTTTGTCCGTCTGTCTGTACGTCCGGACGGACATAAATCTACTATCTGTCGGCGAATTTCCCATTGAATTAGCATTGTAATTCAATTTTGAGTCATTTAAATCACTGTAGGTATTGAAATGCGGTTGATGTCCAACTGTCTGTCTGTCCATCTGTCTGTCTGTTCGTATGTCTGTCTGTTCGTATGTCTGTCCGTCTGTCTGTCCGCCTGTCTGTCCGTTTGTCTGTCTGTCTGTACCCCCCTTCCAAAATCGGTTCTAATCATCGGATCTTAAAAATTCTTTTTTTGTTAGAAAGCTATGACCTCAGATACCCAACTTTCATACTTTTTGTCCGTCTGTCTGTACGTCCGGACGGACATAAATCTACTATCAGTCGGCGAATTTCCCATTGAATTAGCATTGAAATTCAATTTTGAGTCATTTAAATCACTGTTGCCAAATCAACAATGGCATGAGAAACTTTATTTAAACATATTTGAAGCAAAATAATATTTTCATGAATCAGTTTGGAATGACGTCATAAAATGTAGAACAATTTGATTCTTTGATTATTCATTAATTATCTACCAAGAAAGCGGCAGGGCATACTTTTGCATGCAATTATGCTTAGTTTTAATTTACATTTCTTGTTTTTTAATGCAGTTCGGAGTAGTTTCATTACTTTTGTTATTAATAAATATTTATTCTTCGAACTACAAATAAATCACGAGCAGATGATAAATAATATTTAATTAATTTGCGAACGAATATTAAGGAAAATAGTTGATTTGGCTTTTAGAAGTTTAAATTATAGCTGGGTGCTGTGTTTCGATTTTTTTTCTAATGTGTATAAATCTAGTGTAGAAACGGCTGTTGATGATATTTACTTTAGGAACCTAGTTTTTTCCCGATTAGAACTTCAGTAAGTATTTAAGTAACAGGAAAGTAGGCTATTTTAGTTCTTTATGAACTTCTTGTTTTTATAGTAATTTTATGTTTCTTATGAGTTTTTATGCAATAATGGTATATTTAAACTACAATATTATTGATTTTTATTTAAAAGAATTGTTGTAGACTACATATTTGTATTTATACAAATATGTAGGTACAATATGACCCGGTAATTAATATTGTACATGAAATCTTGCAGTGCGTCTAATAATTTGTCCAGGGACTGTAGTTCAAACTCAAATGAAGAGTCCAGGGGAAGAACTCCTTGATTGGATAGGAATCTTCCCGTATTCAGGTCTGCTTCGCGGACATTGGACACAGGAAACCGGTTTCTCCATTGGTTCTTTTCTCGTGGTACAAACGTGGGACTCGTGTCTCGCGTGAATCAGGTTTGCCCCGGGAGAAGAACCAAGAAACCGGTTTCCTTCCACCAGTTGAGACGATGACTCTCTATACCTTCTATACACTCTTAAAACAAACGAGCGGTTTTAACTCAGTCTGAGTTAATTTCCACTCCTTTCCGGTGCCGAAAATGCACTTCCCCTATAGGAGTGGATTTCACTCTTTTGTTTTAAGAGTGTAGAGGCCTGATACGAACAAATATCATGTCGATGAAGGGCCTTTCCCCCTGTACTCTTCAAAAGTTTGCACTTTAAAAAAAACAAAACAACAACACTTGATAATGAATCTATTGTTACTTCCTCGGCATCCCAAATCGTGATTTTCGGAAAGACGTTGACTCAGAAGTTGACAGTCGCAAAAGGGTGACTCACGTCTTACACAAGAAAAGATAGAAGAACTTGCACAAAACCCTTCATTATTATAAAAGCCGAGTTTGTTAGGAAGTCGAAAAAGGAAGTTTTCTTTATTATTTATTATATAAAAAAATATGTTGTCAGCATATTCTAACTGTAGCTGTAACTTTTCCTCTCCGAGTTTTTGGAGTTAAATGAAGTTTTTTTTGGTTTCCTCGAGTTTTGTTGGACAAAAGACGTTTTTAATTGCTTCCGTTGTTCAAGAGAGGGCGAAATTAATGGGTGTTTGGGTTGCAGTGTTTTGGAAGAGTAATTTGATGGAAGTTTTGCGAATTTTTTTTGTATGGTGTTTATTGGGATGATTTGTGTTAGATCTTAATTACAGCTATATGTTAATTAATTACATAAAAATGTCAAGAGCATTCAGACGATGTATCTGGATTTAAATCAACTTGATGTCAACTATTAAAAAAACTTACTTAACAACAAATGTATAACAAAGAGAGAATAATTGCAAAACATATTTACATAATTGTGATTAACTGAAACAAACTAATGGTACATGATGCTATAAATAATAAAAGTTTTAAAGTATATTTTTAGGCTTTTTAACTGGTTTGTTTGATCACAAGGTTCTATACACTGTAAAAAACAATAAATAGAACAAAAAAATTACCCATATTGGGTTGTAAGGTATGTGGTTACAGCAATGCTTCAAATTGGAAAGCGTCTGTTTGTGACCCAAAAATGGGTAAAAAAGGGTCCGTTTCAGGCTTATTGTGGAATCCATATTAGAGTTTTATCAAAAATAGGGAAAAACTTTTCTTACTAACTTTCTAACATACAAACTTACTGCACGCAGATAAAAAGAGAGAGATAGAGAGAAAGAACAAGTATTACATTAAAAAACTATAAACATTTTTTTTTTTGTTTTAATGTTGAGTAATGTTCTAAATGTTGAATAATTTAACTCTCAGGAACAGAGCGCGTGATTCGATGATTTAGCATTCTAGAACTTCATTTTGTTTGTTTTGCAATCATTTCTTTACGAAATCACATGATTTTGACAAACTTCGAACTATTTATCACGGTTTTTTTAGATTTAGATGTAATACATATTAAAAGAAGTGAATAAATTACTTTACCACTTTGAAGAAACTTTGATCTGAGAGCGTTTTTTTTTCTTGAGAAATGTTTTTTTTAATCAAAAAACAATATAATTTTGGGAAATTTGAAAATTACTTCGGTTCAGATTCCTAGCCCACACTGTGAAAAAAAATCTGTAATCATAACAAAAATATTTTTTGTAAAAAACTTTTCCTAGAAAATTTCTAGTAAATAACTACTAAAAATAGTACTGTAAAAACACTTAATATATTTGTCTTAACATTACATATATATATCTTGTATATTTACAAGACTTTTTTATGTATGCTATACATGTAATGTTTTTGTAATTTTACAAGACTTTTTTATGTATATTATTATTACTTATTTTCTAGCAAAACAGAAGAATTTCCATTATATGTTATGACTTTCTTGGTGGGGGGCAAGTTCGCCGAGCACTGCGACCTCAGGTCTTGTGTACTCAACGCCAGAAATGACACAAACACATAGACAAATAACAACATTTATTGACAAACAAAAACATCCATGCCTTACCGGGATTCGAGCCCGAACCCAGAAGCTCCAAAGGCTAGCTCCCTAACCGTTGCGCCACCGGGTCGGCTTCATTACATGTTAACGAAATGTTCATGAACATAAAACATTAAACAATCGGAACAATGCCGAATACAAAAATAAGAATTATAAATAGTATAATAGAAAGAAATAAAAGTTACTCACCTATATTTTATACCTGTATCAAATTTAAAACCTTATATCATTTTTAAATGGCGATGAATTGATCCAGATCACAAACGAAACTTTGGAAGCGATGCGCGCGCAACTTCAAGTCGAAGATGATTGGTTGAAAAAAATTGCGAATACTAGAACATTTCCTGTAACTGTAGAAATGAGGGTTTCTGTTCCGAATTACAAAAACTTTTTTTGTAAAATTGGTTATTTCTGTAACGTTACAAAAACATTTTTTGTATGTTTACAGTATTTTTTTCTCAGTGCAAATGCAAATTTATATAAGACTCTTCTTTGATAAAAGTAAAATCAATTCATTAATTACAAAGATAAATTTTTATTTAACCAGCTCATTTTTGTATATTTACTTTTGACGAATTTTTCACTTTAAGAACGACAAAAATAAAATTATTTTGTAATACTTCGAAATAAATTGATAGTGTCAAAAACCGAAAATTCTGAGATACATCTTTGATGAAAGTAAAATCAATGCACCCATTACTAAAATAATATATATTTTTATTTAACCAGCTCTTTTCTTGTATCTTTATTCTTCACGAACTTATAATCGCTCTAAAAACGGTTTCGTCGAAAATAAGATACTTTTGTAATACTATTTGAATATAAATTTCAAAACAACGAATCTAAAAATTTATTAGATCTTTGATGAAAGTAAAATCAGTTTATCTATTAACCAAGATAGGTTTTTATTTAAGCAGCTGTATCACTTTTGACGAACTTCTCACTCTAAAAGTTGTTCGTTAAAACTAAGATAATATTGTAACCTTTTAAAGTAAATTTCTGAGAGTGTCCACAACGCATCTAACAATTAGTCAGATTCATCTTAAGTAAAATCAATTCACCCATAATTGAGATTGATTTTTATTTAACGGGCTCTTTTTAAATCTTTACTTTTGACGAACTTTGCACTCTAAGATAAGGTTTTGTTAAAAATGATCCAATTTTGTAATCTTTCAAATCTAAGAGTGTCCACAATGAGCATAAAACTTCATTAGATTCATCTTTGATGAAAGTAAAATCAATTCACTCATTTCTAAGATTGATTTTTAAATAGCCATCTTTTTTTTGTATCTTTAGGTTTGACAATTTTTTCACTCTAAAAACCGTTTCGTCAAAAATAAGATAATTTTGTAACACTTTAAAGGAAATTTCTGAGAGTATTCACTGTTAATACAAAAATTATCAGATTCATCTTTCAGAAGGGTAAAATTAATTCACCCATTTCTTAGAACATTTACTCATTTCTAAAATTGATTTTTATTTAGCCATCTCTTTTTTTTGTATCTTTAGGTTTGACGAACTTTTCACTCAAAAACCGTTTCGTCAAAAATAAGATAATTTTGTAACACTTTAAAGGAAATTTTCTGAGAGTGTTCACTGTTAATACAAAAATTATCAGATTCATCTTTCAGAAGAGTAAAATTAATCCACCCTTTTCTAAGAACATTTATTTACCCTATTCCCCCTTCCCTCTTTGTGGATCGGGGTCCCTTATGTGATTAAGCCATTGTGTGGGGAAATAGTCATGGAAGGGGAACATTACCCAATTGCTCCCAACGGGCCTGACTCGTAATTGCATTGTTTGCTTTGCTTTAGTGGTTTGCTTTGATTTTTCATTTCAAAGATTATTTGTCAAGTATTTGTAGTTTCTGTTTAAGAGGGACTCTCAGTCCCATAGAGCTAATGCATTAGATTTGAAATCACAACTTTTGCAAAAGAATTGCTTTGTTATGTTATCCCATTTTTAGCAGGTATCGGAATCATCATAACATCAATTTAAAACAAAATTGAAAAGAAGATAACATCCGGTTATTTAATTATTAATTGATGGAAGTTTTAAAATAGTGTCGCCATCTATTGTATATTATTGGCATTTTAAAACTTCAAAAATATATAATTAAATATCTAGATAACATTTTAGTTTCAAATTTGTTTCATTTCGATGTTATGTTGATTCTCATACATGGGGAAAGAGCTAACATGGCAAAGCACTACTTCTGCGAAAGTTGTGATTCCAAAACTAATGCTCTATGGGGTCTTATATAATTGAGACTTTGATGTATTTTACACTGTTAAAAAGTTTGGTGTAAGAATATACCGTAATCTCGGATCTTTTTAGCTACCACCACTGTTTGGAGAGTGAATTTACCAATTTCGTAATAAAACTATAACTTTTGTACACCGCAAAAGGGGTAAATCAACGCTCAAAAGGCAGCTATAAAGATCCGAGATTCAGGTGCAATCTTGAACCAATATTTTTAACTGTGCATATAAAGAAATATTGTTGCAAATGGATTATTATGATTTGCACTGTTTGCTTTGCATTAGTGGTTTGCTTTGATTTTTCAGTGATTATTTCTCTAGTATTTGAAGTTTATGTTCACAAAATTGATACTTTGATGTATTCTACACTGTTAAAAATTTTGTGCTTGGTTTCACCATGATATTGGTTCCTAGTAGCTGCAACGGCTGTGTGGTGAAATGTTTCGCCTTTTTTTCAGTGTTTGGTTGAACCATTTTTCTGGATTTGGAAGCAAAAACCTGAGAAATGGTTCGACCGAATACCAAAAATATGGTTTAACATTTCACCACACAGCCGTTGCAGCTACTAGGAACCATATTTTTGGTGAAACAAAGTGCATAATTTTTTACAGTGTATGTGTAATGAAATATTGCTTTAATTGCTTTTAATTAATTGCATTATCTGCTTTGCTTTAGTGGTTTGCTTTGAGTTTTTATTTCAGAGTATCAAGTATTTGTAGTCAAGTATTTGTCAAGTATTTATTCGTCAAGTATTTGTAGCTTCTGTTCACATAATTGAGACTTAGATTTATTTTGTGTAATAGAATATTGCGTTTATTTCTTTTAATTAACTATACAAGTGCTAGGGTTTCACATTGAATACGCCAATGTTTCATTTTGAAAATTATAAGTGTTTAACTCTGAATATCATAACTATTTTATTCTGAAATTAATGGATGTTTCATTTTGAATATAATTGTCCAATTTTTGGAAAGTAATAACTGATTCATTTTAAATTTAACTGCTTTATTCTGAAAATAACAAATAATTCATTTTGAATATAATTGTCCAATTTTTGGAAAGTAATAACTGATTCATTTTAAATTTAACTGCTTTATTCTGAAAATAACAAATAATTCATTTTGAATATTACTGTTTGATTCTCTGAAAGTAATAAATATTTCATTCGAAATATTGCTGTTTATTCTGAAAGCAATAAATGTTTCAATCAGAATATGATTGTTTGATTTTGAAAGTGTATATTCAGGAATTCAGGATAAAAACAAGCAACACAACAGGAGTCAAGATTTCGGTTTCTATTCTAACTTTAATGACAGAAAGTATGTACAACTATTTACAATTTGAATTGCGCCATCTAGCGGCAGGAACAGAACTAATCACGTGACTGACCAAAAGTAATAACTGATTTATTTTGAGTATTACTGTTAAATTCTAAAAGTAATAAGTTATTTTTTTTTAAAGCAATAAGTTATTTTCTAAAAGCAATAAAACTTTTAATAGAAAAGTAATGTTTGTTTCATTATCAAAATTGTCTTAGTTAAAAAGAGTCGCATTTTTATTCGTGTCTTAGCATGAATAATAATAAATTTTTTTCCACCAAAACAGCCATATTTACAAGGAAATTGGATTTTTTTCTCGTTCAGTAAGTTTTAAACTCTCATATTTTTATCCTGAAAATGTGATATTCAGGCTTCATAATTTAAATGTCCTCCTCTTCTAAATTTTGGAATATTCTGTTTCATCAATTTTATTACGTTCTTGTCTCAGTTTAAATATGATTAACTAGCTTTAGAAACCCGGCGTTGCACGGGTGTAACCTTAATAACGGGGATTTTTTTCATGTAAACTTTGATTTTATGCCAATTGATACACTATCCACTGGATTCCATCAGGATATGATAATCTCCTCCCATTCTGATATCAGCATAAATTTTAAAAAATAAGTGGATGTCCGATTGTATCCAGGAACTTTCAGTTGCTTGAGTCATAGTAGTTCCTTTTCCTTGTAAACACCAATACAAAATCCAGTTCGTCAAGTGAAGCAACCGATCGCTTTGTAGTAAGCCTAAACAAACGCTCTTGGCGAAATATTTGGCGCTATTCTATAGTAATGCTTGCATAGGCTTACTACATTGACTTGGCTATTGATTTCTGACTATCTAATAAAAAATATAATTGCAACGCATTTTTCTTACCTGTAAAGGAAACTACTCATCGTGTGTAAATTCAGATCTCCGGGGTACAGCTATGATGCAATGGCCGATCTGTTCATTGGCAACTTTTGGCGAGTATGAAAATTTAACTTAGGGTTGCTAAACCTATCGAATTGTATGAAATATGAAGTGGAATGTATAAACACCTTATTTGCAATTAAATCTTCCTTAATATCTTCATTTCTTACCATTTGTAAATATCAATTAAATTCGCAACGGAAATATAATTAGAATCGAGTTGAGGAAACCTGATTCAGCATAAAAAATTTAAAAAAATTTAAATCTATAAACGAAATAAAATAATGATATCCAAATTCTTCAGATTAATTTTGAAATTTTCTAATGTCGTGTCATAAAAATAGATTCCTGAAATGGTGAAAAATGTTTGAATATGCATCAACTGAAAGTAAGTATCATGACACGCTATGTTAAACATGGCTTTGCCTCTAGTTGGCCTCGTGTCTCAAAAAATTAGATGGATCCACTTGGTTGTTGGTTGGTAGACTATTAATATTCAGGTTTGTTGCTGGTCAGAGACCCGCTTATAAACCTTCGTCCAAGTAAGACAGACACAACAGACAACACACACTATAAGTGGATCCATCTAATTTTTAGAGACAGAGGCAACTAGAGGATCCCAGAATTGGCTTGTCACCCCAGGGTATTGATTTGGTATGGGAACTGGAGGACTTTCGGACCCAACAGATTTAACGAGCACGTACTCCGCATATACTCGACAAACACAAACATCCATGCCTTACCGGGATTTGAACCCGAACCCAGAGGCTCCAAAGGCTAGCTCCCTAACCGTTGCGCCGCCGGGTCGGCTGGATCCACTTACGTGTGTGTGTGTTGTCTGTTTGTGTCTGTCTTACTTGACGAAGGTTTATAAGCCGGGTCGCTGACCAAGCACACAAACCTGAATATATATGTCTACCAACCAACCAACATGGCTTAATGTTATATCATGGCGTGTTACAATTACAGAAAAGCTTATATATTACTCGTAAATGTATCTTTTAAATTTTCGAAAGTAACTATGCTCTTGAATATTGCTCTAATGTAAATATTTTTTCAAATTTAAAACAGAAACAATGATTAGAATTTTTTTTGCTCTTTGTGAAAAACTTTTATTTCCAACAAATACTAATTAGCATTTCAAAAATCCTATTACAACCCTTCTAAAACATTCTACACCCTATTAATCAAACGCGCAATTAAAATCACATTATGTGTTCAAAAACTATTTTATTGCATTAGGATTCATTTCCAGCGCTATTCTTCCAGCGAGGAGTGGGAAAATACAACACAACTGTAATGCATTCTTCCCCGCAGTGTGCATTAATCTTCATTACAAGGTCCGGACACAGTTTTTTGTGCTCGCCCAAGCCATCACAATAGATGGTGGTTACAATAGTACCATGGTTGGCGGTGTATCGCTTATTTGGGTATTTTTTTATCAGCCTAGTCGCTTCCAGCCGCTGAAATCTTTTTATTATTTAGCATATTCTTTCACTAAACTCTTCAATTAACAGCATTTGAAATTATCTGTTTCCTGATTTAAGTATTATTTTGTAAGACTGTAGTTGCAGTTAAACCTAGTTACTTCAAAACATAAGGGACATGACCTAATTAATGCGCCTTAAGCCACGGCCAACTTCAATAACAAGGCCAGAGAATCTCTCCTAAACATGAGCGTCGACGGAAATTTTGACGTCACTGTTCCCAGTGCCAAAGATCGAGAAACTAGTTCAGACGCATTCGGAACCCTAAAAATGTGGTCAGCCGTGAACGAGTGGTTCCGAACAGGTTTCGAGACAGGTTGTCTTCGTCTTCGGAACAACGTCACTCGGAACTATGACGTCAAAATTACCGTCCCCGAGCTTGTTTGAGAAAGCTTCTTCGGCCTTAGTAGTTGAGTAGGCCGTGCTTAAGCGTGATTTGACTTATCTAAAAACACTATTAGTAAAAACGAGGAAACTTAATATAGTTAGAATTGAAGAGTTTAGTGGAAGAGCGTGCCAAGTGACATTTTTGAAAAATTGAGATTTTTGTGTCAATGAACATAATACTAACTTCTTTACAACGATAACAAGTTTCCCTTTTTTCATAAACTTATTACAAACTTATTAAAGTTTATTACATTTTTTTACGCTTTACAAGTTCTGTTTTCAACAGATCTGAGTGCAAACGAAAAACTTTAAAGTTCATTATCTCGTTTTCACCTTTTTGTCACTTACCACGTTCTTCCACTAAGCTCTTCAATTGCGATTTTGTTTTCGCCTAACTAAATACACTCGAAATAACTGATTGAAGATAAAATGCCAATATTGTACACTATAAAAAACTGTTGTTTTTACAATTAAATACGATATTTTACAGTTAAGAACTTTTCTTTATAAAAACAGTTGTTAATTGTTTTTATTTTTGATGACAGGGCACGTTTAATTGACAATGTAGAACCAAACTTTAGATGTTAACAGTTTGTGGGGCCTTTCGTAGCCGAGGACGATAATTGACCGGTTTCTCACTGACTGGGAAGGTTCCTGGTTCGTACCAAAGCCATGCGATAAACGTATTTGTGTTGGAAAAAATGCTTCAAAAACCACGGGGTCCCCGAGTACACTGGAACAGACGTGAGCGTTAAATTTGGAATAGCACATGGATCTAACATTTTAACAGGAATAGACGAATTAAATGGAAAAACTCAACACGGTTCTCTGCATTTTTTCTCTTTATTAAAATTACAGTTTTCCTGTAAAAAAAATTGCAGTTTTAAACAGTAAAAAAAAAGTTTTTAACTGGCGTATAAGTTGCAAGTTTTAACTGTAAAAACAATTTTTTGCCGTGTAGTCGTTTGCAGGCATATGTTAAGTGGCACAAACTTTAGTTCGTTACACAACTGTTCAAATGAAGGATTTTTTTTTAAAAACCAAATACGGCTGACATCATTGTCTAATCATAACGTAGCGGTTTTTAGTAAGTTGATTTACATTACTGATAACAAAAATGAAGGCTTTCATGTGGTTTAAGAAATTTCGTTATGTAATCGTTCATATGACATCTTTTTGAAAGTTTTACCTCAAAAGTCATTATTTTGAATTTTTAATTTGTTATTTTAAATAGAATAAATTTAATGGCGTTATCTTGTTGTTCACATTAAGAATTTTAGACGGAATAAGTATTTAAGGCAGAAAAAACTAATATTCTGAAAGTTGTGGTCGTTCAAATATCAATTCCTAATTAATTTCTAAACTTTTTTTCAAAGTTTTTGAATTTTGGCTCAACACATATTGGCTCTACCGACAACTTTGGTGTATGTTGCCCAAACTACATTTTTGGGGGAACGTTAAGTTGCAATGTGGTCTTTCAAAGAACGTCTTTTAAAGCAGAAAAAAATTAATGTTCTGATAGTTGTGATCGTTAAAATATTAATTATTAATTAACTTTTACACGTTCTTATAAAGTTTGTGAATTCCGGATCAACATATTGGCGCTACCAATAGTTTTGGTGTATATTACCCAAACCACATTTTCAGTGACTTTTACCGCTACGTTGCAATGTAGTTGTTTAAAGGACGTCACTTAAGAGGGAAAAAACTAATATTGTGATAGTTATGTTAGTTCAAAAATAAATGTGTACTTAACTTTTACACTTTTTTTTTCAAAGTTTGTGAATTCCAGATCAACATATAGGCTCTACCGACAACTTTGGAGTATGTTGCCCAAATTACATTTTTAAGAGATTTTTTAAAGCTACGTTGTAATGTGGTCTTCTATAGAACGTTTTGTAAGACGGAAAAATTGATATGGTGATAGTTGGGGGTGGTCGTTCGAAAATATATTCTTAATTTTAACACTTTTTTTAAAAGTTTGTGAATTACGGCTCAACGTATTTGTGCTACCGACCACTTTGATGTATTTTGCCCAAACTACATTTTAAGTACTGGATTTTTAATGCTACGATGCAATCTGGTCTCTCAAAGGGCGTCTTTTTAGGCAGAAAAAACTAACATTGTGCTATAGTTATGGTCGCTCTAATTTCAATTTTTAACTCATTTTTATGTATTTTTCCAAAGTTTGTGAATTCCGTCTCAACGAATTGGCGCTACCGACAGCTTATCCGGCAACCCTACATTCAGACACGTTTTGATGGCAAATTCCCTGCAGGGCGTTTTTCCTGCGTTACTTCAAAGCATTCGAGGAAAAAGCTTTGCTACACTCCTATAATGAAATTATGTTCAATCAAATGTCGCTTTGTTCAAGAGGAAACGTGATGTAATCACGAAGCTGTGTTTAACAGCGTGTGCCTTCAAAGAGCAGTTCGAATTGATTATATAGTAAAAAACACACACATTTTTTTGGTCATATAATAGTTGTTAATTCTGTTACTTGGAAACGGCTGAAGTCGGAAGACATATCATATGACAACGGTACGGAAAAGGGTTTTTTTTTAAAAATGAATTCACGCCTGGTTAACGAATTTCTGATATAATATTAATTGAAGAGCTTAGTGGAAGAACGTGCTAAGCGACATTTTTGAAAAAAATTGTGATTTTTATGTTAATGAACATATTACTAACTTCTTTATATATAACGATAAGAAGTTTCCCCTTTTTCATAAACTTTAAGTTTAGTATATTTTTTGCTTTACAAGTTCCGTTTTCAAGAGATATGGGTGCAAACGAAAAACTTTAAAGCTCATTTTCTCGTTTTCAACTTTTTGCCACTTAGCACGCTCTTCCACTAAGCTCTTCAATCACCAGTCGAGCTTGTCCGAAGTGATATTAGACACAAATACAGCCTTTTCTGAACATGACAGAATTGATTCGGTTTTGCAAGCAACGCTCTTGTTAGCTTCCACACTACATTTATAACGTAAAAAGTGGAAGGTATAATAGTTCAGTCCGGTCTGTCTGTCTGTCTGTCCGTCCGTCACCCACTTTCACAGAACTATCCGTAAGTCTCACAAACAAGTGGGATACGTCGTTTTGAAGCAAAAAATCAGACTTGGCTACATTCCAAGTTTCATTAAAAAATTTAAATTAGAAGTTTATTTAAAGTTTAAATAACGGAAAAATTAATCTACATTGAAATAACATCCAAATTTCATTTTCATTCAATATTTTCACTGTTGCCATTTCGTTAAGCGTACGAGAAAAGTTATTTAAAATAAAAAAAAAACTTTTAAAATAATATTTATTTATGTCATCGAATTCAGTTTGGATTGTTGTAATATCTCAATAGAGTTCTTTTGATGGTTTATTATATATATATGAAGAAAGATGCATAAAGAATTCAAACTTAGCATAAAAAATGTGCAAAGTTTCGCTTTTATTTTTAAAGCATCAATTTTACTAATGTAAATTAATTTAACAATCTATAAATAATAACTAAATCTTTGAAAGAAATGTAAATGGGAAATTGTGGCGACTCAAAGATTATTATTAAAAAAATTTCATCTTTATTCTTCGAACTTCAAACAAATTTTGCAAACGATAAAGTTTAATCATTAATTCTGAGAAAGAAGATTAATGAAAATAGTTAATTTTGGCGTCTATAAGTTTGAATTACAACTAGCTAAAGGCCCAGTTTGGCGAATTTCTTTCTGTGGTATATAAATAGTTTGTTTCCTGTTGAGCACAAATGTTGTGTGGAAGCGGTTTAAGTGACAGATTCTGTAACAAACCTACTTGTTTTATTTACGAAGGCAAGGCAAGCGTTGGACATGGGAAAGAAGCATAAATATTGCTATATAATTTTAAACATTGTCAGATAATAATATTCAGATGGCGGCAGCCACTACCACTAGAATCCATGTTTTGTTCCTGTAACATTTTCCGTTTCTTTTTTATGTCTTGATATTATGGCATTTGAATTTTCTGCGTGTGACCAGAAATTGTAAATGAGTCAACAAATGAAGCTACACTCAGAAAAAAGCTAGCTAGCTGCACATGTGGAATACAAGCATTGTGTAAAAATAGCAACATTTCAATATTGTGTTGTTTCAATACAACAATTCCCTTGATGACATACGAACACAACTTTGTCCCAACACAATTGACGATCACGTGAGAAGACGATTACTATATCCATGCCTGATTGACAAAAAAATTAAAACTTTATTGTTTTCTAAAATAGGTGTAATGAAATTTCAACATGCATTTTAATGTACCATAACATATATGTATTTAGCTCTATAGTTAAACTCATAGTTTCCTTGCACAGAAGCCACGACCATGGGCGGGGCTGTAAAACGCGCGGAGCAATCAGATGAAGAGGAAATTTCAGCCGTTTTATTTTGATTTCATCTGATTGCTCCGCGCGTTTTTTAGCTCCGCCCGTGGTCGTGGTTTCTGTGCAAGGAAACTATGAGTTTAACTATAATATGGCTATTTATCCAAAACATTAAACTGCAGATTCTGAACATTATTTCGGAAGAACACATGGCAGAACAATGACATACAAACACAAAATATGTGTATTGTTTCAACACAACTGATAATCGCGAGAGGAAACGATTGTTATATCCAAGCGCTTTTGGCAAAAAAACCCCAACAACTGTAAACTATACAGGGTGTCCGTAAAAGAATGTCCGAGTTTTAATGGTATATAACAGGAGCTTATTTTATACTAAATATAACAAATCATACATGATATTGAAGGAAAACTAACCTATTTTTCCCTATAAGTGCTCAATGTGTGCGCCTTTAGTGATACGGCAACATCCAACGAAAATGCAATTCTCCCATACTGTCTGCAGCAAGTCCGGATTAATGGAAGCAACAGCCTGTGCAATTCCCGTATCACTAAAGGCGCGCACATTGAGCACTTATAGGAAACACTAGGTTAGTTTTCCTTCAATGTCATGTATGATTTGTTATATTTAGTATAAAATAAACTCCTGTTATATACCATTAAAACTCGGACATTCTTTTACGGACACCTGTATTACTTTCTAAAATGTACCTAACAATATTATAAAATTCATTTTAAAGTACCGTTATACATATTTTTTAAGCTTTAGTATAGCTATTTATAACAAACATTGACGAGCAGATGCTGATCTACAATTTGGAGGAATACATGCGTGCTGCGCCTTTAACAAAACTTATGTTGTAACCATACATTATTATTTGGCCACAACATAATTTTTGTATTGTTTCAACATAGTGGGAAAAGGCACTATTAATTTGTATTGAAAGCCAACACAAATTCTGAGTGTATACTGCCTCTCCAAGTATCTAAAATGTCATAAAAAAAAACCTAGGACAACACCTAAATAGTTACTTGGTGCAAATCATTGGACTGTGTGTTGGTTGGTAGACATATATTTTCAGGCTTGTGTGCTTGGTCACAAAGACCGCTTATAAACCATCCTCAAGAAGGACGGAACGACATACACACACATACAAGACAGATGCTGCCATCTCTCGCCACCTCCACAATTTAGACATGTCCCTGAAGGGGAGGGAAATAGTCTCCAGGGACCTGTACCCGGGGGAAACTGCGCAATGACCGCCCACAGGACTTTCAGACCCAACAGATTTAACGAGCACGTACTCCGCATATACTCGACAAACACAAACATCCATACCTTACCGGGATTCGAACCCGAACCCAGAGGCTCCAAAGGCTAGCTCCCTAACCGTTGCGCCTGCGGGTCGGCACTGTGTGTATGGTGATGTGTTATAATACCTTGGACCATGTTGCAGTTAAAATATTTTTAATAATGTTCTACTAACGTTTTATTCATAACCAGTTGCAGTATACTAATGAAAAAGTGTCTCTCTTTTAAACATGGGCGAAAGACCTATTTAACGTGCACAAAGTGTAACTCTGCGCAGGTTTCTCCTGAACACATTTTACACTGTCTTAGTCTGGAAATTTTTTTATCTTTTCTCTAGTCCGCTTCTAGTCTCTGATTTCTTGAAGACTTTTGATCTCATGGACTTGGACTCTCATGGAGGAATAAGTCAACAACAACAACAAGAATATTAATCAAAATGAATATTTGCAAACACAATCATAAGAAACTGCTTAATTATTTACGACTTTTCTAAAAAATTAGATTATCAGTCTAATACCATACTTGATCGCTGAAGAGACTATAAGAAAAAAGGAAGAAACTCCGTTAACTGATAATCTTTTACCTAAACGTATGATAAAATTCACAATTGCATGAGCAACTAACGCGACAACTTGGAAAAAATACACGATCCCACTGACCAATGTGTCTCTTTCAAAGTTTATGACACGGTTGGCTACATTAGTAACAACTTGGAAGAAAGACAAGATCACACTAACCAATGTGTCTTTAATAAAGTTTATGGTATTGTTCACTGCATTACTAACTATTCCGAAGATATTTAAGACAATAGCAACTAGTTTGTCTTTACTAAAGCCTATGGCACTGTCCACTGCATTATTAACTATTACAGCAGCATTGTCAAACAAGTATGTTAATGCATACACGATTGTGTTTTGGCCAAAGCCAATGACACTGTCTACAGCGAAAAAAATAGTGTTCCTGATGATGGTTAGGTAATTGAACATATTAACTAAGTCAAATAAGTATGTTAATGCATTTACGATTGTGTTTTGGCCAAAGCCAAAGACACTGTTTACAGCGAAAAAAATAGTGTTCCTGATGATGGTTAGGTAATTGAACACATTAACTAAGTCAAATAAGTATGTTAATCCATTTACGATTGTGTTTTGGCCAAAGCCAATGACACTGTTTAAAGCGAAAAGAATAGTGTTCCTGATTATGGTAAGGTAACTGAATAGCTGACGCTTTACTATAGAATGGTGCCTCAAACTGGTATGAGGATGCTTACTAATGACAGCTTGATGGTTGAGGTGTGAACGCTTTTCTAGAGAGTTGTCCTCCGAACTAGTTTGAAGATTGTTTTCGGTGATGCTCTGGTAGTTGACGGTTGAACGCTTTATCAGAGATTTAAGTCTCAAACTTTTATGCTGGTCGTGATCGTTTTCTATTACGGTTTGGTGGTTGACTGTTGAAGGATTTGCCACAGAATTCTCCTCCGTACTAGTTTGAAGATCATTTTCTGTAATGGTTTGGTAGTTGACGGGTGAACGCTTTGCCACAGAATTGTCCTCCGAACTTGTATGATGATCGGTTTCGATGATGGTTTGGTAGTTGACGGGTGAACGCTTTACCACAGACTTTAGCCCCAAACTTGTATGCTGATGATGAGGATTTCTGGTGATGGTTTGGTATCTGAAGAGTAGATTCTTAGCAATCGAACTGTGCCCCATACTGGTAGAGGATGCTTGAGATAGCAGAACGATCACCAAAGAAAATAGCGCTGAGATCGATGCCCTCATCTGTTGGAAATGAACACTGTTAAAAATTTCGTATTTGGTTTCACAAAAAAATTTATTCCTAGTAGCTGCAATGGTTGTGGGATGAAGCGTTTCACTATTTTTTTGGTTTGAGGAAGAATCAGTTTACCAATTCGGAAACCAGAACCTGAAAATAGGTTCAACTGAATTCCAAAATTATGGCAAAACCATTCACCACATAGCCGTTGCAGTTAATTGAACCCCTTTTTGTGTAACCTAGTACGTAATTTTTAACAGTGAGTGCCCTAGTACGTAATTTTTAGCAGTGATGCCCTAGCACGTAATTTTTAACAGTGAGTGCTGGGAAATGAAAGTTGCTTATGAAAAAAAGTTTCTAATTACTAAATTACAGTATAACCAAATTTATCTAAACACATATAATTCAAATTTCTGTTAATTCGAGAAATATTGAGTCCCCCCCTTTTATAGCATTTACAAATTAGTAATTTCTGATAAGGCGAATTACTCTTAAGACGGACTAGTTCTTAGGTTTAAGGCTTCTAGTTCGAATTCGGTCTCTTGAGTTTTGAATTAACGAGGTTTGGCTGTATAAAAAGATTCAGCTTAAATTCGAGTGAAAGGTATAATGATGTGAAGTTTTTTGTCAACATCTATAAATACATACAATATAATTGTTTTTCACTAAAAGTGCTTTATTATTTTGCTTTACAAAATTTGAGCAATATATGCATGGGATTTATTAAAAGCTATTTCGAAAAAGATCGTAACGCCTTGAAGGGTCATATTTTTGCTTGCGACAAGAACGTAGTCTACGGCATTTGTGACTATGTTCCGGAGGAAGATGCGATAGTTGAAAGCCTGACGCTTCACCAAAGATCTTTGCTCCGAATCAATTCCAGGAGCTTGGGCTAGCAGCACACATGCCCATGTAAGGATTACCAACATGATAGTGGTGGCCTTCATCTGCAAAAATAAATCCAGTAAATATACGGGGTTTAAGTCTTCCGCAAAAGTCCCCCGGACAAATACCCATAAATTTGTGGCGGCTCCAGCACAAATGCCTAATACTAGCCCTCGCTACCAAGTGATTACTTTGTCGCAGACAGTAGAATATTAGGGTAATACATAATAGATTTCTGGATCAAAACTGGGTTGGCCCATACCTCTTCAGTGGTGACTTTGGACGCGGTGCCATCTAAGGGCGCCAATCTACAACCATCACACAGCCAAAGCAAAGTCTTGAGCTACAAAGCAGGTAGCATCAAAAACCCACATTAATCGTTCTTCCTCCAATTTACTGGATGAGGAGAACTATGGCGGTCAGCACAAATACCGAATACTAGCTCTCGCGACATATAATTACTTTTTCGTATAGATGGTTCAGTATTGGGCTAGCAAGCAAGAGGTTCCTGGATAAAAACCGGTCCAGTCCGTACCTCTTCAAATTATTATTTTGCGCCCGTTGCGTTGTTTACCCATAGCGTATTAAAACCAGCATACATGCCACAACGTAAAGATTGCCACGATGACAGTAGTGGTCTTCGTCTGCACTGAAAAAAAAAATCCAGTAAATTAACGCGTTTTAAATCATCAGCAAAAGTCCTCTGTCCAAATTCCCATAAATTATTATTTCGCCCTTTGTATTACTATCGATACTTTGTTAAATTTTCATGATAATTGTAGCATAACATATTCATGAAATATTAGGTGTTGTTCACACAGCTTTACTCTAACTATTTTTAAAACTCTACACGGGTCTTTATGGGAAAGTTTCCCTACAGGGGTGGATCCAACGAAGTGTGACAATGGGTCAAGTAAATATGATGGGAGTAGGAATTAGTAAAAATATAATACATCTGCTGATTTCTCCATTCATTAAATATGAAAGTTTATGAATTGAAATTAAATACATTAGTATATCGCACCGTACGCGGAAAAGTGACCTATCGGACAAATATGACTTTTCGAATAATATATATGCTAAAATAATATATAAATGATAAATGTTATAAACGCTAAAACATTCAAAAATGAAATATCTAGCGATAAGAGAAAATCTTAAATCGATTGGTAGAATAGTTGAACACAGTTAGCGGTTCCTTATTAACTTCCACACTACGTTTATAGCGTAAAAAGTGTAAGGTTTTATAATCGTTTAGTCCGTCCGTCTGTCTGTCACCCACTTTCACAGAACGTACCGTAAGTCTCACAAACAAGTGGGATACGTCATTTTGAAGCAAAAAAACGTCAAAAAATTCAGCGTATCGAAATTATAATACATTGAAAATTTCAGAGAAGAATTCGAATTCGAAGTACTTCAATTATTTCAAAACTGCAACTTTTAATGCTCATTTAAAAAGCATAGAAAGCCATTTTTATTAGAATTAAATCACCATTGCCATTCGCAACTATCGTTCCCGAGAAACTTTAATTATTTCAGACAATAAATTAAAATAAATTTATTTTTGTGACATCGATCAGTTTGAAATGACGTCAAATATATATCACTACGAGATTCTTTGTATGTTGATATGAAATATTTTCATTCTATTTTAAAGCGAGGAATATTACATATTTATTCTTTGAAATACAAATTAATTTTTGCAAACGATAAGTAATAATTATTAAATTTTCGAAATAAAATAAATGAAAATAGCCAAATTTAGAATTCAAATGTTTAATATAGAATTAATACTGTGTTTGGCACCATTTTACCTGTTAAATACAACTGTTGGGTGGAAGCGGGATGTTCCATATAGACTCTTAAACTAGACATTTGTTTGACAAGTAACTGGGCACAAATGCGTAGTTCATAGTTAGATTATGATTTTCGAACTTTTTCAGGTTTCAAAATGTTCTATTATTAGAGAAAATTTGAATTTTCTGAAAAAACTACACCACTTTGTCTCAAATCCGATAATTTTTTTACTTTCCTGATGCCATCTGCTAAAAAAATTAAATAAAACTTTTAACGAAAAAAAAATTTGCCAATGTTTATTTTATTCTGTTGCCATTACCTTCAGAAACTAAATTCATTATTTGAAAAATAATTGATATTTTTAAAGTGACGTAATTCCGTCCAGTCTCCATTCTAGGATTTTATTGTGGGTTTAGGTGATGGATTTCTTCATTGATGGTTCTGTTGATTGCAAATATGCATATTTCAGCTATTTCCGTGAATTATAACTATGATGGTTATTCAAGGCCATCGTACTAGAGCTACATTTTAGGGTTTCGTTTAGATTTTTTTTGCCAAATACGTTGCCAAACTCGCCAAATTCTTACCTAAACGCGCCAAATGATCATATATTTTTAAAATTTATAAGCTGGTTTGTTGTTCGAAGGCCATTGTGCTAGAGCCGTATAATAAGAGTGTCTGTAGCTATATCTATTTTCTTGCCAAATTCTTACCAAAAAAGCGCAAAATGAGCTAAAAGGTTTTATATGTTTATGAGGGAAATTCCGATGACTTTTATGCATGCATTTTATAGCGTATTTTTTTATTTTGGATTTTTAAGGTAGTATAAGTAACATGATTTATACTTTATAATGAACGGAAACAATAACATAAGTTTATTATCCTAGAATTGAATAAATGGTACATATATTTGGATCGATTATAACTTTTTTTTAGCCCGTGTGAAGAACGGGTATTTATTTGCTAGTTTAAAATAACAATACAAACTTTTGAAAGAATATTAATTTATGTGATATCATTCAGTTTGGATTGTTGTAATATCACAATAGAGTTCTTTTGATGGTTCATTATATATGTATAAAGAAAGATGCATAGAGAATTCTAACTTTGCATAAAAAATATGCAAAGTTTCGCTTTTATTTTTTAGGCAACAATTTTACTAATTATATATTTTTCAAACTGTAAATTAATTTAACAAACGATAAATGACTGAATTTTCGAAAGAAATATAAATGGGAAATTGTGGCGACACAAAGATATTTATAAAAAAGATTACATAATTTTTCTTCGAACTTCAAACAAATTTAGCAAACGATAAAGTCTAATTATTAAATCTGAGAAAGAAGATTAATGAAAATAGTTAATTTCGGCGTTTAAAAGTTTGAATTACAAGTAGCTAAAGGCCCTGTTTGGCGAATTTCTTTCTGTGGTGTATAAATAGTTTGTTTCTTGCGGAGCACAAATGCTGTGTGGAAGTGGTGTAAGTGACAGATTCTGTAACAAACCCACTTGTTTATTATTGCCCTGAAATTCTACATAGTTAGTGCATGCAATTGCGGTGCTATCTCGAATATGACAAAAAGGGGACTTGGTTCACTGGTATTCTGAACCCTCCATTTAAAAAACACACTAACTGGTATATAGTTTAAAAAATTAATCCTATTTAAAGGAACAACCATATATAATGAAAGTCATATTTAAATGTAAGCAAAATAAATTTATCTTGATTTTTCAAAAGAAATGTATCTTGATTTGCAAAAGAAATTTATCTTGATTTTTCTTGATTTGCAAAAGAAATTTATGCCATTTTAACTAACTAGGACAGTTAGGTCAAGGATGTTTTCATGCAAAAATTTATTCTACAATTTTCTATTCTGCCGTAGTCTGGTAAATAGGTAAATTAGTGAAAAAAATAAGGCTTAAATGGATTAACACATCGATAAAAAATATTACTTTTAGAAAACTCTAACTTACCTCCTACGCGTTATCTACAGCAATACAGAAAATTATGCGTAAATTTCTCTACACGGTATATTCACCATGATGCTACACTTATTTCGAAAAACTGCAATGAAAGTTTATTTAATTAATTTCCAATCAGATTAATTTCACATGATATATAAACATGAGATGACGCGACTATATTTTCTTTAATCAACCCTGCGTGCGTAGTAAGCAATTGCCAAAAAATGCGCCTTAACAAATTTCGAATTTTAATTTAAATTGGTAAAAAGTGCATGAAAGCTACATTGTATTTGTTCGTTAACTTGAAAGTTAGATGTTGAGTATAGTTAGATTTATTTTACATTTTGGATAAAAAAAAGGGGGGGGGGGCGAGAGACGGTCGGATGGACAGAAAGATGACCTACAGACTGGTGGACAAAATGTAATAAATAACTTTCTTTTCTGTCATACATAGAACGGAAATTGCAAGGGATATGGACGGATGAACGGACGGACAGAAAGATGTAAGTACAGACTAACATACAAAATTTTTAAGATAGGTCTCTGATATCATATCCTTAAAAAATGAACTGAAAGTTGTATGGACGGATTGATAGATGGACAAAAAGACAGGCGTACAATTCAGACAAATGAATAAAATGTAGAAAAACGACAAGTTCCTGATGTCAGGCCTTTCAAACGAAAAAATAAATAAATAGGTTTTATTCTAATTTATGGACGGAATCTCCAGCATGTCGATAACCATGCTAAAACCCATGCCTACTTAGTACCGATATAATTGGAGTATGACACATTCACAGTAATTTTAATTTCCCATTTGAGCTTACCAAAGTTTCATTAATCAAAATCATTTTTTCCCTTTCGTGTTGCCATTCGACAGAAGAAATTAAAATGAACACAAAAATTAATTAAAATTGAAATTGCTTTTATTTTCTTGCCATTACCTTCAGAAACTAAATTAATTTGATTTGAAAAATAATTGAACGTGCCAATGAGCTAAATGTTTTTTTTTAAAAACCCAGAATGGAGGTTTTGACGTGAAATAACATTGTTATACAATTATGGTTAATTTTGAATTTATCAGGATTGCGATGACAGTAAGTTCATATTGAGGAAGATTTTTGTGATATGAGGATGTGCATTTTATAGCGATGTATTTTTATTTTGGAATTTTAAAGCAATATAAGTAACGGGATTTTATTCTTTATAATGAACGGGAACAAAGGCAAAGCTTATTATCCTATAGCAAATTAAATGACACATATACTTGGATTGGATTCTTTTAGTCCGTGCGAAGAACGTGTATTTGCTAGTGTGTAAAAAAAGTCATGTAAATTGGTGGAAAATATCGTGACATAAGAATGGTGAATGGAAGGTGTGGATGGTTATTTATTAGCCAAACAAACCCTGTTTATCAAATTTAAATATATTGTGAGAGCCATGATTTTAACTTGAGAGCACGCTCGGGCTATTGACAACAAATTTCAAGGGGGGCGTCCATTATTCCCGTGATGCGATTTTGACCATCTTTTGACCCCTCCCCCCTGGCTTTCTGGTGAGATTTTGTGATATCTGGCTCGATGACCCCCCCCCCCTTTCCCTCCAATCGTGAGATTTATTCTTATAAAAAATAAGAAAATATTCTTATTTTTTTAAAGCCTCCAACATTTTGAAATGTTGCTGGAAAGCCGCGATAAATATTATCATGCACAATTATCATGCAAAAATTTAAGTTGAGAAACATATACATATTTTACTAGAATTTAACTATATTTTTTCGCAATTTTACGTTGATTTTTTTTGCGGGAAAAACTATGTTACATTTGATGAGGCCCCCTCCCCCCCCCCCTTCAGCCAACGTGAGATTTTGTGATATTTGTCTCGACCCTCTCCCCCCTAAATGCATCACGCAATTTATAGACGCCCCCGAATGATTTATTTCTTCGATATTCCTGCCGCAAACAAATTTAGGACTGATCGAGTGACCTTATAAAATTTGAATGGTAATATTTACGACTAGGATGCTAGAATGATGGATGCTGGGCAAGCGTAAGAGTGCATGATCCCAGAGACCACCCCTGGGAGAAATAAATTTGAATGTTTCTTAAAAAAAATTAATGTCAAATGTAAACGTTTGAAACATTTTAAAAATAAATAGTTATACAAAGATACTTGAAGAGCTTAGAGGAAGAAAATGCTATGTGACAAAAAGGTGAAAACGAGAAATGAGCTTCAAAGTTTTTCGTTCGCACTTAAATCTGTTAAAAACGGTACTTGCAAACGGTAAGAAATATACTTAATTTTAAGTTTATGCAAAAGGGGAAATTTGTTATCTTTAAAGGATAGGATAATATGTTCATTCACAAAAAATTCTCATTTATTTTCAAAATGTCACTTAGCACTTTTTTAAAATAAGCTCTTCATCATTTGTGCTAAAAAAATTCATTGGATTGCAAAACACCCTACGTGGGTGCTCACGGGTTAACTTTGTATGAGAAAATGCAAAGTTTCTTTTCCGGATAGAATTTTTTTATTGTTTTAAAATACGTTCGGAAAACAGCAAGTTTTTATTCAATTTATACTTTTTTAGTTGAATAAAAAATTTCTAAATTTATTACACGCAACTCTGATGTTTTCCTCATCGTCATAACATGCATTAGTAACTAATGCGACAAATTTATATAAGTTTATTTTTGAAATATGGTTAATTGCGAACTATTATGGTGGAAATAAAATTGAAGTAACCTTATTTTGCAAGATACAAAAATCGAAATTAATATATGTACACCGGTAGATTATGGTGATGTCGGCCATTTTAAATTTCCCAAATTTTAATATTTTAGAACTAATCAACCTAAACCTATTTTTCTTTATTGTGTCAATGATTTATTTTATATTATGTTTACTAGCAAATAAGTACCCGTTCTTTGCACGGACTAAAAGAACATCTAATCGATCCAAGTATATGTGTCATTTGATTTGCTATAGGCTAATAAACTTTGCCTTTGTTCCCGTTCATTATTAAGAATAAAATCCCGTTACTTATATTGCTTTAAAATTCCAAAATAAAAATACATCACTATAAAATGCACATAATCATATCACAAAAATCTTCCTCAATATGAACTTACTGTCATCGCGATTTTCCTAAAGTTCAAAATTAACCATAACTGGCACGTTCAATTATTTTTCAAATCATTAATTTAGTTTCTGAAGGTAATGACAAGAAAATAAAAGCAATTTCAAGTTTAATTAATTTTTGTGTTCATTTTAATTTCTTCTCCCGAATGGCAACACGAAAGGGAAAAAATGATCGGATTTGAGCGAAAGTGGTGTATTTTTTTCAGAAAATTAGAATTTTCTCTAAAAATGGAACAAATATGAAAAAACTATGCCTCAGGTGCACACGTTGGTATTAAAGGGAATCTATCTTAAAAATTTCGAATTTCTGAGGGCAGTTTAAGTAGGTTTTTTACGATCCACAGACAAACAGCCTCTTTCTTTTATTATTATGGATAACACTTTCAAATATTCCAAATTGTTTTGACAAGACGGAGTCAGCTACCATATTGGAGTTTTTAAACGTTAAAATTTCCTTATTTAATTTATCAAACATGTCTTCTTTCTGTTTTGAGTGCAGTTTTACAATTTTAACACTAAAAAAAATTAAAATATTGATTTTTTAGATGTCACTTTCGGCCATTTTAGCTTCCACACTACGTTTATAATGTAAAAAGTGGAAGGTATTATAATCGTTCTGTCCGTCCGTCCGTCCGTCTGTCACCCACTTTCATAGAAAAAACCACAAGTCCCACAGACAAGTGGGATACGTCATTTTGAAGCAAAAAAAAAAACAGATTAGGCTACATTCCAAATTTCATTAAAAAATTAAATTAGAAGTTTATTTAAAATTTAAATAACTAAATTTTTTTTATCTACATTGAAATAACATGGGCAATTCCATTTTTATTCATATTTTCACTGTTGCCATCCACAAGTCCCACAGACAATTGGGATACGTCATTTTGAAGCAAAAAAATGAGATTAGGCTACATTCCAAATTTCATTAAAAATTTTAATTAGAAGTTTATTTAACATTTAAATAACTAAAAATTTAATCTACATTGAAATAACATGCAAATTCCATTTTTATTCAATATTTTCTCTGTTGCCATTTCGTTAAACGTATGAGAAACTATCTCTCTATATTAAAAAAAAGTAAGCTCTTTTAAAGTGTCAGCAGCCATAACATCATGAAATATTGATGTTAGAAATCCAATTTTTTTTGGGAAGGTGTGTCTCCCTAATGCCTCGACCTAATTTTTTTTGTTTTTCAAATTTCCAATTAGTTTTTTAATTAAAAATAAAAATTAATTTTTCTCTATGTAAAAGTATAGGATTTGAAAGTGTAGCAGCCATAACATGATGAAATATTGATGTCAGAAACCCAAATGTTTTTGGGCAGGTGTGTCTCCCTTATGCCTCGATGCCCACTTATTTGTTTTTCAAATTTCCAATAAGTTTTTTAATTAAAAATTACAATAAGTCAGCCACAAAAAATCTTATTCCTTTTCTGCAAAACGGCACGGTGAAAATCATCACAAATGCGTGATTTTGTTACGTTCCTTTTAAACAACAATTGCTCTTTTTCCTGTTCTTTTAAAAAGAACAGTTCTTTAACTTGTTCTATTTACATTGGTTTTGTGTTTTAGAAAAGGTTTACAGATTTTTTTAAAAATGATTTTGCCTTAAAATATAATATAGCAAGATAGAAGGTTTATAGATTAAAATTATGTAAAAAAAAGATAGTAAAAAATTTATGACAAAACTATTTAAATAAACAATTAATTATTTTATTTAATTCTGCTAAAGTGAATCACAAAATTTCCCTTTTTTATAAAACAGTTTTTTTTTAATTTTCAGAACTGATGAAAAATATCGCGTTGTTCTTTAAACTTTTTTCTTCAGCTGGCTTGGCAGATGGCTTTCTTTTTTTTTATTTAATCTCTCGTTTTTATTATTCGTTCGCATCACCACGGTAAAAGAGTTTTATTTTATTTTTTTATTACTTTGTACACTCGAATATGCGTCAACATATTCCTTTTTGTTTTTTTAGAAAGTTTTTGAAGATGTTTTAACTCTTGTTAAACATTGTTTTATGATTTATTGTAAAGCCAACATATTAAGCGAAATGTTTTTTTTAGCTTCCACACTACGTTTATAACGTAAAAAGTGGAAGGTATTATAATCGTTCAATCCGTCTGTCTGTCACCCACTTTCACAGAACGAACCGCAAGTCGCACAAACAAGTGGAATCTATCATTTTGAAGCAAAAAATCAGGCTAGGTTACATCCCAAATTTCATTAAAATATTTATGTGATATGATTCAGTTTGGATTGTTGTAATATCACAATAGAGTGAGATGAGAGTAATAATGAGTGAGAGTGATAATGAGTATCATTAATTTGCGAAAGAAGATTAATGAAAATAGTTAATTTTGGCGTTTAAAAGTTTGAATTAGAAATAAATTATAAGCTGAAGGCCCTGTTTGGCGAATTTCCTTCTGAGGTGTATAAATAGTGAGTTTTTTTTGTTGAGCACAAATATTGTGTGGAAGCGGTTTAAGTGACAGATTCTGAAACAAACCAATTTTTTAGTTTTATTATTTTCGTTGTGAGATGCGTTTTTGCAAGGATCTCCCTACGTGTTACGTTTCACCATTTTTTGTTTTCGTAAATGATAGTGTTTTTGTCTTTATGTATCTGTCCATGGTCTACTCAACTTTAAGGTCACAGAAGCTCTTTTGACGTCACGCCATCCGACCGGTCCGGAATGTAAGCAATTTCAAAGAAAAAGTACGAAACCTATTTGCGCACGGCCAATTATATATACTTATCTGGTTGCGAACAGGTTTCGTTTCTCTCTTTCGGAACAGCCAACAACATGAACCTGAAAAAACTAAATTTAGGAAGCGATAGCGAGAAGGGGGCGTAGCTAAACAAGTCATACTTAAAAAACTCATACAACTTAAAAATTTGAGTGAGCCATTGGGTTTTTAAAAAGAACCTAAGAGTAAAAACTGGCTAGGTTAATTCTGCGAAATTAACGGGGGTTGGCGAGTTATTACTGAACAAAGTAATACAATATATTTTTTTAAGAAATATAACTTAGCGGCCGCGAAGCGGTCCAATGTATTTGCCAGCAATTCCCGTGGGTTTGCGAGCGACAGCGAGCACGGGGCGTAGAGGAAGAATCCAAGAATGCAAGCTTGCGACCCAATGAGATTGCGCAGCAATATCCAAGGGTGCGAGTTTGCGGCTGAATATAACTATATTACCAAGGCTCGACATAATTTTGTCATAGGCTAGGTTAAACAGAATTAAAACAGAACTAAAACAGAACTAATCAGAACTAAAACAGAATTAACCTACCTGGATGACAAAATATGCATAGGCCTGTGCAAAGTTGGGTTGGAAAAGTTACGTTCACCAGCGAGCCGGCCGCGAAGAGGCTTAAGGGAAACCGGGAGTTGGCAAGCAATAACGAGCAGAGGGCGAAGCAAGCAGCCAATGGAATTGCGCAGCAATTCCGGGGTTTGGCGAGCGATAGCGAGGAGGAGGGGCGGAGCCCCCTAGTATTAAAAAAAAAAACACTTTTGAAAGAATATTTATTTATGCGATGTAATTCAGTTTGGATTGTTGTAATATCACAATAGAGTTCTCTTGATGGTTTATTATATATGTATGAAGAAGGATGCATAGAGAATTCTAACTTGGCATAAAAAAATAAGCAAAGTTTCGCTTTTTTTTAAAGCATCAATGATACTAATTATATATTTTTCGAACTGTAAATTAATTTAACAAACGATAAATGACTGAATTTTCGAAAGAAATGCAAATGGTAAATTGTGACGACACAAAGATATTTATTAAAAAAGGTTACATTATTATTCTTCGAACTTCAAACAAATTAAGCAAACGATAAAGTCTAATTATTAAATCTGAGAAAGAAGATTAATAAATTAATTAATTTTATCGTTTAAATGTTTAATTACAACTAGCTAAAGGCTCTGTTTGGCGAATTTCTTTCTGAGGTATATAAATAGTTTGTTTCCTTTGAGCACAAATGTTGTGTGGAAGCGGTTTAAGTAACAGATTCTGTAACAAACCTACTTGTTTAGTTTTGAAAACTTTAATATTTCAGGATTTATATAACAACAACGACAAAATAATTTTTTTGGGGTAGATATATTTTTTATGTAGTTAAATTAAAAGCATTTTTTTTTCAAGAGGGCGTCTTCTTAAACATTTACACAACATTTTATATTTTGTAATCTTTCATAATTTTCTTTTCTTAAGATCCAAATAGGAAATTTCCTTAGATATAAATAAATTTTACTAATATAAGTACGCAGTATTGATTATAACTTAAGCCTTTTTTTTTTTATCTAACGTGATGAATTTATATTTATGGTGCTGATTTTTAAAACAACCTACTCAAGAAAAAGCGTGCTAAGTCGTAAACTAATAGTTTCACACATGCTCTATGTTAGAAAACTCCACAATACTCGCTACTACATACTTTTTTTTTCAACGGGGCTACATTATTGGCGGCTAAGCCTTTTCAGACTCACCAGAACTGAGAGTCGTTTTTCTATGTCACCAACTAGGCGACTCTTCTACCAATTGGCGCTCAGATTACAATGAATCTGATCTCTCTTCGGATGTTGAATCTTTATTTTTAATTGCTTTAATTTGGCTAAGAGAACTCGAGCCAAATGGGTACCAAGCCAAGGGATCTTTTACATGCCACATAATCATATGACACGCACGCCCACGATTTTCCCAGCCCTAAAATCTGTCGACTGATCCAGGGATCGAGCCCGCAAACTTGGGCTTATGATTCGGACACGTAATACACGAGCCGCATGTTATTACCTACTTCTAGCTCCACCATTTTTGATATAGCATCTTGCTTAAAATCGTTATTTTGGATTTATTTTAAGATTTGACAGATAGAACAGAATTTTTAAGGAGGACATTATTTACAGACGGACATTTCCAGCATTTCAATAGATGCTCTTGCATTTTTTAAATTCTATCGAATAAAAAAAGGAAAGTAGGTCGAAAATCCACGATCTCATTTTCAATCAAAAATTCAAAATGCCATTACATAAAGGCATTAATTAGCATTTTTGAATACAAAAAGAGTTTAGTATCGTTCATATAAATTCTTTAAAAATGTTGAATCATCTTATTCTTGACGTTTTTCGTTGTTTTTCTAACGTCAATAGCAAAGTTATATAATTGTGATACGACGAAAAAGTTGGAATTTGACTTCTGCAATTATCACAAGATTTCAATAAAGCATGTCGTACATACTTTACCAAGATTTTGTACCGAGTATTACGAAATAAATAGTAAAATTGCATCATTTTCTTTCGTTTTAGCGTATTCTGAAAATGTTTTCGAAAAATACTTCCTGCACTCTACGAGCAAATGTAGACCTTTTAGCAAAACTCACTTACACCCAATAGCTAAAATATACGACGCTTGTTTGTTTTCAAAGTTTAAGTTTGTCTAAATAATCGAAATAAAAGACAAATGAAGACCATAGTCCTGAATACTTTATTTAAGAAAAAATTAGGTTTCATGAAAGAAAAACAAATTTTGAAATAACGGTTTGTGCATATAAATACAAAAAAATGGATCGAGTTGATTTAAAATACATTTTAAAATTAACAAAATTAAAAAAAATATATCCACTTCAACCCCCTTCTCCTTCAAAAAAGACATGTCCCTTATTTAATTGGCTTGTTTCACGTGACGGCGTAGTCATTTCTGCTTTCATTCTTAGATTTCATTGCCAGTTTCGGTAGGATCCGCCTTTATCCTGGAACTACCAATCGAGACCTTAATTCCATTTCACAGAAACATTGTTGGTTACTGATTGATTATTTTTTTTAAAAATTATTATTAGAAAATACTTAAAATTAAAAAATAACTAACATTAAAAAGAAATTTTTAAAATATAGCTTTGATGTAACTTTTTTTTGTTAAATTATATTAAAAAATAGAATGATAAAATTCACGAAACATTAAATTTTTGTCTCTGCTAATTTTTCTTAAGAAGTGAACAACAATAATAAAACCAAATTGCCTTCTATACCAAAATATTTTTGTGTATTTAATATAAGTACAATTTAGATTTCCTATGTTTAATGTTAAGCATTTTTAATCTGTCCCAAAATTTAAAATTTCGTGTTCAATTCAAATAAATATTATTAAAACATTAAAAGCGTTTAAACTATACCAAAAGAATGTAAAATATGTTTGTATACTCTATGGATAAAAAATCCAATTAGATAAAAAAAATATGTATTAAAATTACAATTCAAATTTAAACACTTTTTTAAAATGAATCTTATTTCCCTCAAAGGCCCGTAATTATCAAAACCGTCGAAATGTTTTCCTTTCCAAAACTATATTTAGAAACTGAATTCTTATTATTAAATAGAATTCTACTATTTTAATTACATCAATTTAAGATAATTATTTTGCTTTTATATTATAAATGCATTGATTCCTTTCCCCGAGTGAATCTATGTATGCGTTTGGTTATTTCCCCTATTAATGCAAATAAAATTTATTATTTTCCTATGGTTCAAGCTATTTCTAAATATTTATACCTGCCTGATTCTTACTATCAAAACTTTTAGGTCGAATCTTTTTCAGTGAAATTTTGTGACTCAAGATGTTTTTTTGACGAAACTTTTGAGATGGACTATATAATAATATAGTGAACTTTATAATAATCAAATCATTTTATTAATTGTAACAATGCAACAAAAATACATGACTCATGTTTCCAATTATTTTTAGCTTCCAGAACTACGTTTATAACATAAAAAGTGGAAGGTATTAGAATCGTTCATTCCTTTGTCTGTTCGTCACCCACTTTCATATGCCAAACTACAAAAGCTGCAGACAAGTGTGATAAGTCAAAAAATTCAGCAGCGCATCGAAATTAGAATACATTGAAAATTCCAGAAAAAAATTCGAATTCGAAGTATTTCAATTATTTAAAAAACTGCAAAATTTAACGCTCATTTAAAAAGCATAGGAAAATATTTTTATTAGAATTAAATCACCAGTACCATTCGCAACAATCGCTCGAGAAACTTTAATTCTTTTAGACAATAAATTAAAATAAATTTATTTTTGCGACATCCATCAGTTTGAAATGACGCCAAATATATTTCACTACGAGATTCTTTATATGTTGATATGAAATATTTTCCTTCTATTTAAAAGCAAGGAATATTACATATTTATTCTTTGAAATATAAATTAACTTTTGCAAACGATAAGTAATAATTATTGAATTTTCGAAATAAAATAAATGAAACAAGCCAAACTTAGCATGTAAATGTTTAATATAGATTTAATGCTATGTTTGGCGCCTTCTTATCTGTTAAACACAACTGTTGTGTGGAAGCGGGTTAAGTGACAGATTCTGTTACAAACCTACTTGTTTTTTATTGTCTAAACATACAGAATACAAAGCTTCATATTATTTCAATCTTCTAATATTGTAATCCTAATATTTTGACTTATTAATAATTACAACAATAAAAAAAAGAATACACAATTTTCTTTTATGTTTTCTTTCATTAACTATACATCTCGAAATTACATTTCATCAATTTTTTGTACATAAGACAATTCCTTGCATCTTTATTCTCTAAATCAACACCTTAATAAAAATTAGAATGTTGTCAAATACAACGTTGGACCTCTTTTCAACCATGGACTATAAGCATAATCAATCAACTTTGATTGAGGCATATAATTGCAAAACCCACTCTCTCTCTAAAGAAACTCTTTGGTATATGGTCCAGCCTCAATTTCTTATGTTACCATGCTACCCTAAAATAGCTAAACAGTATAGTTCAATGCAACTCGATAGGTATACCAGATAAAACTCTTTAATACAAGAAATCTGCCAACTCTTTGGATTTTACTCGGTTATAACCATTTTACAAATTACAGGCGCCAAGAAAAAGTTTAATGCTTCATTCTTTGTGTTTGAAAAGGCTCACGTGTACCATTCAGTTGGTACATAGTTAAAAATCTGGTATTGTCAAGTTAATCCGTATAGTTGGAAGGTGTGGTATTGGAGACAGGGGAGTCTTGGCCATAGTTTCAGAATTTTATTTTTATAAATTTTATTTTTATACTAAAAATTTCATATTATGGCACATATTAAAGGAAATTTTATTGGCAACAAGAATATAGTAGTGATACTATAAATAATGCATTTTTCTTTTTTAAATGTATTGTTTTTTAAAACTTAGAAACTTGGCCAAGTCTCCCTTATTAAGGGAGACTTGGCCCATGGTAAGGGGGGCTTGGCCCATTCAAAAATGCCTAATTTTAAAGGGCAAAATAATAAATATTTCAAATTAATTTTGTAAGCATTAAATGTAAAAAAAATTATATTATAATTCAACACTCTGAAACTCATTTAAAAATCATGTTTACCGTAATATTTAGAGTAATACATTTTTCTAGTATTGTATGAATTAAAAATTCTAATATTGTCCATAACAAAAAATTATTTATATTTATGTTAAATATATTTTATTCAGTTTGTACACACATTAAAATGCACAAGATATAAGCCTCAGTTTTAATTTTAATTTTTTATTTTAACGGTACAAACTGTAAAAGTCCAAGTCAAAGCGCACTTTCAAAGCTACTTGTTCGTCCCCCTCCCCCCTATAAAGAAAAAAAATCTGATAATATCTTAATATTAATCTGGAGTATTATTATACTTGAATTAATAACTTATATAGTTTATGCAGAAAAAGTTTGGTATTTGGTCATAAATGATAAGTTTGATTTAGTTGAGGTTTTCGTTTTATTCTAAACAAGTACAAATACTAATAATCAATCTAGTACCTTCATAAAGTTATAATCATATGTTATTATTAACCGTGTATTTGATAAACATTATGTATAGATTTTCATACTAGTTCACTTAGAGAGCCTTGGTCCAGTGGCCAACCCTCCTTTACATAGAGTGGCCAACCCTCCCCACCTAGACATTTCGTAAAGAATGGGACATGGTGCTTTGAAGCCTACTTCATTGCACAAACTTTATAGCTAAAATAAAACCTTAATATAACAGTATTTTAAAAATACCATATACTTAAACTTAATTGAATTGGTTTTTCTGAAAAAATCTTACAAATTATGTCGAAAATGTTTACTTTTTGGGGTGAGAAACTTTCTTTTTTATTTTCTCCTCAATGCAAAAAAGTAGCTCAATAAAACTAAGGTGGCTATCTGCTGACAATAGTAGCTTTGAGTACCATTTATTGAGAAAATGCTAAAATATTTTTAAATACTAAAATTTAAAGGTGGGCCAAGTCTCCCTTATGGCCAAGGCTCCCAAGTCTCCAATATAGCTGTTCTATTTTAATTTTTTATGGTCGCCAAAGTCACCAATAAAAAGAACTGGCCCTATATTAAAACTGAGTTTTGAAGTTAGAGCCCTCATTTCCCTCTGAGGGATAGGTAAATTGGCTGGTGTAAACTTGTTTTTATGAGATTTAAATCAAAATTTTTAACCCAAAATTTAATTTCTTAAATTTTAAATCCATACATATTTCTGTAGTAGATTGTTATCAATGTCTTCTCCATGCTTTAAATCTAATAAAATTATAAAATTTTAAAAAATTGAATAACTTGAGTGAAAACTGAATAACTTAGTGGAAGAAAGTTCTAAAAGACTTTTTTGAAAAAATTGAGAATTTAGTGTCAGTGAACATGTTATTCCCTCCTTTAAAGATAACAAGTTTCCCTGTTCTCATAAACTTTAAATTAAGTATACTTTTGATCTTTTGTAAGTGCTATTTTTAACGCATCTCAGTGCAAACACAAAACTTTAAGCTCATTTTCTCGTTCTCAACTTTTTGTCATTCAGTAAGTTCTTAAACTAAGCTCTTCAATTATATTTCTGTTGTAGATGGGAAAAAATGGCTTCCACATGCTTTATATTTTAAAATTTAATAAAATAATTAAATTTATACATTTTTTAAATTATGTGTGCTGCTGGAAAACCTGACAGTCAGGTGACGGTTTTATACGTCTGTATCCCTCATGTAGGGATTATACGTTGAGATATCATCCAATCAATAAAGGCAGAGCAGAGACAGAAGAGTTGAGGCTAAATTTAATGACCTTTTTGATGATCAATGCAAGGAGTATGAAAAATTTGTCGAGGATATCGGTGATGGAGGTCGGAAAATCGAACAAGGAAGGGATTTTACGCTTCGCCACTGCATGCCGCTTGCTGGAATCACTGGGACCATCTTCGGCAAGGACGAAGCTGACCAGCAGGAATATCAGTATGAGACATTTAGAATTCATCTGAAGATAAGAAGTAATTTTCTTAGAATCACACAAAAGTTTAGTTCCATACATAGAGATCATAGTAAAAGTATTACAGTGGAGGATCACGTGACCTCCAATTGAGGCGGCGCACAGTGTGGCAAGATACCAAATTAGTTGGCATTAATTCACTGGAGTGATTTATAATAATTTTCTTGGTTGTATTTAATGTAAAATAGTTAATTATGAATAAATAAGTACACTTTAAAGATATTTTTAGTAATTATTTTGTTTTAAATATAAGAATTCTTACTTTTTTAAATCAGTTTTCTATAAGACGCGGCGTTGTAAAATGCGAAAGAGTTTTATTTAAATAGCTTGATTCACTATCCGGGCCATTTGTATACTTTTTAGGATGTTCTGATAAAAAAAAAACATAATTTTTCGTATAGGGTTTTATACAAAGATTCTATCTCATTAAATTATATAATTCCATTTTTTTTAGAACAAGTTCTTTTGGAACGTAATTCTGCAATAAAATATACAATATATCAATCTTCGAGACTCGCCTAAGAAACAAAAAATTAATAAAAAACCTCAAGAAGTTACATTATTCTTTCATTCCAACATTATGAAGACATATATACATACATATGTATCGTATAATTTGAAAGAAAGCCTGCTGAACTAATTTTACAATTATCAATTAAAAAAAATCACTATAGATTTCCCACTAGATCCAAGCTTTTATGAGAATGGTGAGACAGTTTCTGAGACATCGTCACAACTCCACTTTCTACACTAGTTACGGGCAAAAATCAAGTTTCATAAGGTTTTCCTGATAATATATGTTATAATTAAAAATATTTTACCAGAATTTTCACAAAAGAAATTTAGTTTAATGTATTTCAAACAAAAAGCTACTTAAATGCGTTTTTTTTTAATTTTTGGAGCCATATAAAAAGGTGAATAAATCAAAATGGCGCAAACATGCGCAACATATTCTTGTTGGATATCAGTATATGAAGTATGCACTACAAGTTCCTGCAAAAATCGCCGCGGGGAAGTTTACTTTTACACTAAGAGAAAATAAATTAACAAGAAAAAAAAAATTTTCTTAGCTACAATTAGAACTTTTTTAAATATAATTTTAACTTATATAAACTTTAGAAAAACAGTTTATATTAGCAATATCATACCTGAGGGTTCAGGATCCATCTTTTTTTTTAAAATTTAGACAGACTATTTTTATCGCAAAACAAGCTGAAAAAGACCAATTTGCGAAAGTACTTCACTTGATTAAAACTCAACCTCACTACCATCCTGGGGCCCGGGTGGACGAGTGGTTAAGATAGCTGCCTCCGCTAACAGTCTGCGCACTGTACCGGGTGCGGGTTCGATTCCCGCCTTCGCCCTGGGTGTAATTTCTCTCTCTGTGACAGTAAAAATTCTTTCTGTGTCTGTCTTACTTGACGAAGGTTTATAAGCGGGTCTCTGATCAAGCACACAAGCCGGAATATATATGTATCAACCCTACCCCTACCATCCTGTAAAATTCAGATCTCGTGCTACAGCCTATAACTGCGCAAACGGTAATTTTTTTTATTTTAATCAACGCCTTTTAAAGAATTAAATGATGCGTTTTAGCATGAACTAACATTGAAGGAATGGTTTGTTTGGGCTTACTAATAAAGTTGCTTGACGAGTTTTTGACTGCTTCACTTTCTCGCCAAGCGTCTCCATCTTTTTTTTTTTAAACTCCTGAGTTCAGTTCGGTTAAGGGATACTCAGGTTTATGGATTCCAGATTGTGTAAACGCTTCTACCATATGTTTAGAGGGTTCAGATTTTGTTTGGGGTTTAGATACTTGTAATTTAGAAGCCTGGTCAAGCAACGAGGCCCAATCCTGAGCGGGCACCCAACCGAGAGACATTGTTTTGCTAAAGCTGTTGGGTCTTTCGACTCCACAGATATGGCCATAATCGTTTGCACTGTTAAAGCTTGTAGTTTTTGAAGAAAAAACTGCCAGCTGGTATGCCATAAAAAATGATACTCGGTTTATTTTATACGAAATTTTTTTAATTTTAGCGTAAAATTATTTGTGAATTTGTAATTTTAAAGAAACCCCTGTAGTTTACAGCCGCGTCAAGTGAAGAGGTCGATATTTTAGTACGAATCCTACGGATACTTTTGCGACATCGTAAACAAACACCGTCTAGACTTTGGGATCCATAAATTTAACGAGCAGGTCCAGGATTCCAGTGTCCTGAAGCAAAATAAAGTAACACAACCCACAAAATCTGTCCGCAAGTTAACCCAGACTGTAGATTAACTTGCCTTATTAAGAAAATATAGATTTGTCGATTAAGAAATTCACTAAATGAATCGCCAAACACGAATATTTATATATATATTTTGTTAAAATTTATTCTTCAATTTTTTTTCGAAACAAAATATGGATATACTAAAGCACTTGGTGACTGAAAGTCACGTAGTCAGGGAAAGTATAAGTATAAGAAAAACACAAATGATTTAAATAAAAAAAATGAAAGGAATAGAAGAAGTAATCTTTCGAGAAAACGGAGAGAAATATGAGCATTTGTATTGGAAAATGTACAAAATGTCGCTTTCTTTCTTTCATACACATAAAAATGCCTTTTCATCACATTTGATGCGTCTCTTTGAATATTTGTGTGTCGCAATTCAATAGTAAATTTTGGTTGAACAGGATGTAAGACGATTAAGTTTTTTTTTTCAGTTAAGCTTCTCAGAGGGACATGTTTTCAAATAACGTTCATATTTAAATTTCAAGTATCTGAAGTTCTTTATAATGGCCAGTTTTTGAAGATTTCATTACTTTTTGGATATCTCAATGTAACGAAAAAAATTTATTTTTCAAATAATTTATTCAAATTATTTTCAAATAATTAAAAGTATTAATAAATAGAAAAATATTTTTAATTATAAAAAAACGTGCAATAGTTAGAAAATAAGTTATTCATAAAGCATTTTGAATTTAACTTTTTGCGTTATAAATAAAATAGTTCCCTATTTCACAGTTGTCTACCGATATAACCTTTAATCAGGAAAATAAAAATTTTATGGAAAATATAACGATGAATAGAAGCAAACACACACATACACAAAAAATAATACTTCATTGAAATAATTTAAAATATTCGTTAATAAAGTACTAATTAATATAATAAAAAAATGTATATAAGTATCTTTAGTATATTCCATTGGTTTAACGCAGAGAGAAGATTTCGCTTTGGAATGAAGAGAAGTCAATTTGTCCTTTTTACATCTGGAAAGGTAATAAAATGTAATTAAGAAATTATGTACATTTCCTTACCTTTCCAGCTGTAAAAAGCGACAAATGGATTTATCTTCATTCCAAACCGAAGTCTTCTCTCTGCGTTAAACCAATGGAAACAAATCTTCTAAGGCAAATTACTCCAGCGGTATTGAATATTAAAAAAAAAAAAACTTTCTTTATTGTAGATGTAACTGTATTAGGGGTTTCTATAATACCACATTTTGAAATTGTTTTGAATATTTTTGATAAATTATTTATTGAAGATTCAAAAAAATATTATAAACAATTAAAAAAAAATTATATTATAGAACCACTTATACCAGCTACATTTATCATTTAAAAAACAGTTTGTAAAAATATTCAATACAGCAGCAGTAATTTGGCTTAGAAAATTATATTTCTCCATTTGAGAGAAGTCTTTGGTTTATAGACCCGGCCCTTCAATATTTTGTATGATTTTTTTCTTTATTAAGTAATTTCCTATTTCACAGTTGTATACCAATGAAACTTTTAACCAGGATTTTTTTATAGAAAATATAACGATGATAAAAGTTTGAGTAAAAAAAAGTACCATATTGAAATAATTTAAAATACTCGTTCATAAAAAGTACCAAATAAAATAATAATAAGTATAAGGGGATATCGCTCACCTTTTTAGATGTGGAAAGTGACAATTGGACTTATCTTCATTTACATTCTGACTTTTAATAGTGACGAACTATTGCCCCGTCACTGTAAGTATGTGAGATTACTATAGATAACGGAAACAATCGTAAGTGCAATTGATCCGAAATGACTATTCACACTTTCTTAAGGACGGTTTCACATGCTGTAACAGCTTGGTAATGTTCGTTGCAGTAAAAACCGCACGTAATACGGTACCCAAAAAATTGGTCGAAATATCGATTTTTCAATTTTTGCTTTTTATTATGTACACTATGTTTCTGAGCATTTACGGAAAGTTTCTCAATGATATCTTCTATAAGAAAAAAAATATTAAATATTTCCTGGGGTCATTCCTATAAGTTTGAATACGTATTTCGTCTGCTTTAAACCTTTTTTCTTTCTGTGTTTCGCGTTTTTCAATTCTTGTGTTTAATAAATCCCTAAGGCTGTTTTGCTAATTAAGTTAGAATTTTGAATTTTTTTAACCTGTGTTCTTATATGTATAGGTGCACAAAATCGTGCATGGAATAAGGTCTACTATGTATAGTTTTTTTTTTTAAATGTTGAATTCAATAATATGTAATTTTTTTGTGATTTTTTGAGATTTTCAGTATAAATGCATGTTACATTTTAACTGTTGCTCACATTTTAAAACACATGCTCAGTTCTTGACCAAATAGTTCTTAAAACAAACTATAAAAGTTTGGTGGAGTTATTCTCAAAATTGAAAGAGGAGTAGCGTTTTAAAAAAGTTCAAAATTTTGACTTTTTTTTAAAAAAAATGAAGAACTACTTGTAAATATTTGTTTTTATTGCTAGAAAATGTTTATTTAGAGTGAACATTATATAAAACCACTATAATTTACAAGTTTATGTTATCATTTGTAGAAATAATGTTTTGGGTACTGTATCCCCTTAAGTTTGTTTTGCAGTTTTTAATCAAGTAGTGGGAATGTTAAGTGAATTAGAAGTGCTGTAAAATTTGCTGCCGTGTAATGCCACTACGGCAGCTTTCAATATTGCATTACATTATTGAAAACTGCAGGCGAAACTTTCAGTACGGTTTTTCACTATGGCTGTGAAAACTGTACCAAAACCATTTTATGTGAAATTTGTCTGAGGATTTGCAGTAGCAGAAGTAATTTTACAGTAAATTTCTGTAGTTTTGAAAACAAAAAATATTCTGTGGGAACAGGGAAAAACAGTTTTCTCGAAAACTTGTTCTCAGTAACGTCAAGATATTCCTCGTATGTGGACTTCTTGTTTGAGAGGCTAAGAAAAAGAAAAAGTATGAACTGCACTGTTTTTAACTAAAACTAAAATATGTAAATTAAAAATATGAAAAAGCCCTAAATTTCATCTGCGGCTGATTCTATGCAAAATTACCCTTTCTGTAGTGTAAGTCACGTATGTAAAAAGTGAATACAACTACAACTTCTAACATTAAATGAAAAAAAAAAATAGCGGAATAGCTAATCTACACTCGTCACTTGACCAGGGTTCTAAAATACGAGGCGTTATTGGCTGTGTTAAAGCTCCTGAAGGAGGCTAGAAATAGGCAGCCGGAAACGATTACCTTACCTTACCTAATCTACACTTACTAAGACTAAATAATGTAACGTGCTTTATTTAATTTAATTGTTTAAGGTATCTTTTTTTATTTCATTTCACTTATTTTATTTCATTGTTTAAGGTATTTTTTTTATTTCATTTCATTTATTTTATTTCATTATTTAAGATTTTTCACTATGGCTGTAAAAACTGTACCAAAACCTTTTTATGTGAAATTTGTCTGAGGATTTGCAGTAGCAATGTCCGACAGCAGTTTTTCTCCCGCATTTCCAATTCCCTTAATATTCACTTCACATTTTCACAACTTGATTAAAAACCACAAGTAAACTTTTTTGGTTTTAAAAGTATTGCTGAAAAAGGAGAAGAGTTACAAACTTCAAATTTAGTAAACGAGTTACCAGTATCTGTCTAACATAGAGAGCCTAAATAAAAGAACGAACTGTACAAGTATATAAGAGTGGCGACACTCTAGGAAAGTAGCTGCAAACTCAGTGGCCGAACTAACTTCCGTTCTCTAAGGCCGCGTTTTGGCAAGAGTTGGCTTCAAGTGTTGGCGTTCTTCTAAAAGGCTAGTTTGAATTATTGTCGCACTAGAGCTACAAGAGGGCTATTGGCGACGAGAGTCGTAATTTAGAACCACAGTCAAGCTTCATAGCTCTTACTAATTCTAAAATATCAAGTTTGAATATGTTATATTGTTCTAAAGTAATTTAAAAAACAATTCACGTCATAATGAAATTCAAAAATATATAAGGAGGCCTTAAAAATAAATTGTTTAGCTTAGAACAGTTATTTTTCTACATAATAAAATTCTTTGATCGGTTTTATTAAAACGTAAGTAAAAGTTGTTGAGTTTAGAAATCTATTCCATGTAAAACCTTTTGAAATTAAATAATGAATTATTTTAAGACTATAATAGTGATTATTCTTCTCAATACAATTTTTAAATATATTAAAACAAATAAACCTTTAAAGTATCCCAATTTGATTAAGATGTAAGCGTTTTTTATTTTAAAATCTGATATCTCTAAAAATTGTATATAGATGGAAAGTTTTAATATAGAAGTGAATGAATAAATACAAATTATTGAAAATCCGAAATTTTGCAAACTGCTTTATTAGAAACAATAGAAAAAATCCATGTTATACATAACATTTTCTTTAAAAAAAATCGATAAGCATTTTCTTTATAAGTCGAAATAGAATACTATCCAAAAGAATCAGATACAAATTTCTCCCATCAGGAGCCCGAGTGAATATAACTTCAGTTTCGGTTTATCTTTGGCGCTATTAAAAGCTATAACGATTCTAGGTTGGCTCCAACCGTGCTCTGGAGCTTGGAGAACCGGTTGCCAGTCAATCCAGAGTGGCGGCACACTTATATACTTGAACGAAGTACAAGTTCGTTCTTTTATTTAGGCTCGCTAGTCTAACATCATAATAAGGTTTGCGAGAAAATCGCGCATGCGCAAATGGTACCAGCCGTAGAACGTTTTATATCTTAATGTTATTGAAGTTACTTTACAGAGTATATAATTAGTACTACCTTTAAACGTATTGATTTATTCAGTGGTCATGGAAAGTCGTATAGTATTACACACCCAAGTTTACAATATAATTTCACGCCAAATAATTGATGACACAATGCAAAGGTTGGGATTAAGGTTAAGTTTGACACACTAAATGTATAATGCAAAAAAATGGGGATTTCTATTCATACCATTAAGAGAAACATTTAAAAAATCTATTTTTTTATAAAATGAAATTTAGGGAATTATATTTAAAACAGTAAGAAGTATTAAATAGAAAAGAAATTAAATTCCCCTATTTTTTTTATTATTTTGGAAGGATAATAAAAAGATTGTGTAACTGTTTCAACATTACAAACGTCCAAAAATGAATATGTAATGCATGTAATATATGTATGTATGCAAATATTGTATGGAATTGATATTTGTAGTGTTTGGACAATGCTTAAAATTAAAAAAAAATGTGCATTGCAATTGGATATTTTAGTGAATGCTCATTTTAACATGCAGACGACTTCCTTGTGCACATTTTAATACCGAAAAACAACTTTATACTTTTGCCTTGAAAAATGACGTATCTTTTCGAAAACTTCTGTTCACTAGCAGTCGGTGAACAATGGGTAGAACGTTTTTTCGCAGCTGTACCTGTCTACTTACACCTACGCTATAAACGAAACCGTGTAATAACACATTCTTTATCTTATATGTCTTCTATCTCGCAAGTGATAATTCTAAAGCTGAACTTTACGCCGCCTAATTCACAAGTCAGTAAGCTCTGATTTTATCAGTTCTAAGACATACATTCTAGGGTGTGGAATTCCAAGTTTAAGCCATTTTAAATGCAGATAAAACAGTTGTTTGGGATTTTGACTTGTCTATTAGAATACATGACTTAATTAATTTTCTACTGGAATACACGACCTAATTAAATAAGTAAGTTATATTTAGTTTTTAAATGGTTAAAGCATCATAAAATACATTCTGCATGTGAAACTATTTCTTCATATTGAAGATTTTTTTTGTGTGGAAATTTTTATTCAAGATATTTTAAATGCGGATTAAACAGTTATTTGGGATGTGAACTTGTCTGTTGAAATGCATGGCGTAATTGAATGTTTATTGGAATACATGGCCTAATTTAATAAGTCAGTGATGTTTACTTTTTAAATGGTTAAAGCAGCATAAAATACATTATGGGGGTGAAATTATTTCTTCAGGGTATTTAAGGCTCTGGGTGTGGAATTCCTAATTTAAAGCATTTTTAATGAGAATAAAATAGTTATTTAAACGTGTCTATTGGAATAAATGACTTAATGAAGTGTCTGTTGGAATGTTTGACCTAATTAAATAAGTGGTATTTACTTTTAAAATGGTTGAAACAGCATAACATACATTTATGTGTGTGGGCTTCCTTCTTAAAGGTATTTTAAGGAGGTACGGAGCGCATTTTTTTAAATTTCTTTATGGAATATTCCCTATTTTAATAAATTATAGAACAAATCATTAATACATTTTATCAGTTTCTTTTTTGATTTTTCTAAGATGCACATTGAAAAATACAAAGAATAAATTGCCTTCACGGTATTTCCATCGGTAAATTAAAAATAAATACAAAAAAACCCTTAAAAAATCAAGTTAATATTTTTTAAATGTCTTTCGCTTTGTTATGGTGTTAGATTACTGTTAAGTATGCAATTTTTCAAAACTGGGTCATAATTTAAAATCTGTGAAGACAAATTGTTTATATGTATATGAAATGTATACACCATAATTCAAATACCCAACTAATGATTAATCAATGATTTAGGAAATATTTTAAGTAAGTTGGAACATCTTTTAAAATAACAACGGTTCCAAAAATTCCTCGAAAATTGACACATCCATAAGAACGTACGGTATGGGGTGGTGGTTGTTTACGGTAATTCAACTGTGAAACTGTGAAATAAAAATAAGAACAACCTTGTTTTTTAAGAAGAATATGAACTATTTTATAAAATTAAAATCTAAAATGGAAAATTTTAAGTTTTTTAAATCTCGTTCTCCTCGTAGTTTCTTTCGAATATAATCTTGTCTATTGGAATGCCTAATTTTTTTTTTAACTTGTCAAAGCAGTATAAGCTGTCTCAGTGACCTTGAAAATAGTGGCAAACAAAATTATAGAAATGTTCATCGACAAGAATATCATCAAAATGTCTTTGAGATGGAACTAATTTGACAACATCAAGTTGTTTTCAAACTGACGACATTCTTGTGAAACTGAATTTTAACCCTCAAATGCATAATTTTTTTTAATTTCACTCCAAAAAAGTATATTTTGATCTTTGACGGTCATACATTAATAAAAAATAACATTAATAGATATTTAAGCAACTAGTGCCGAAAATAATACTTTATTAAGCGAGTGGCTTTTATTTCACGAGACCGTAGGTCTCGTGAAATAATGACAAGAGCTTAATAAAGTATTATTTGGCACGTGCTTGCTTACAATATTTTTTTATAATAACGTGCAAAAGTATTTGTGTTCTTACTTTTGTCTTATTTAATTTCCTTTAATACTTTGTGTAGTACTTGTAGTTTCCATGGAGATATTAGAAAATGCAAAAGTAATGAACCAATAGAAATAAGTAGTTTCATGACATCATTTAGTTTCCATGGAGATATTCATTACATCATTTTGTTTTTCTACCAATCAGATACTCTTATTTACTTTACCGCACTAGTGCCGAGAGTACTACTTTCAGCACTGTCTGTGACGTAAGCACGTAAAGTGTCATTTTCGCAACGATTTATGAATGAATATGATATAAAAAAGTGAACTTTTTTGCACGTTGTTATAAAAAAAATTTCTGTTCCCAGGAACTTAATTGTATAAATTTTTAAAACATTGGACATTTAAAGCATCACCATAGACTTAGCATTGATGATGATGCATAAAATTACTTTTTTATTTAAATAGTTAACTTTTTATTCTAATACATCAATATATTTTTCAATAGATGAAAAATTGCTAAAGTTGCGAACATCAACAATATTTTAAAGTCATTAAAGTGGTTTAAAGTATATGTTGCAAAATGACAACATTAGGCATTAGGGAGTTAAATCCTCGTGATTTAGACGTCTTTTGACGTCAAAAGATGTAGATCGCCGAGATACACCTATCTGTGCACTTGATCTCGGACGGAAATACTATAGGGTAGCCATAGTTGAAGATTACAGGGGAAAAACCGCTTAATTTCGTTGAAAACTTTCCACATCAGGCATCTTTGGCGATGATAGCGAGTAATCGCCTAAACTGGTGTAAGGAAACCAGTTTCTCAATTTTGTTGTGCATTTTCTCTCACTGCAACCCTGAAATTCAGTTCCGCGTTTGATTCAAAAGACTGTGTTTATCATCGTGTTAAGCTTTAAAAATAAAGTACGATTGATTGAAAATCACGAATTTTTTAAAAAACAATTAAGAGAAATGTTAAAATTCGAAAATTAATTGAAAAGTCCTAAACCACGACTTTTCTACTACCGAGATTAACCAAGGAGACGGCCTTGGATTAACGCGATGCACGATTCCGACGCTTGGACCAAGCGAAGAAAAAAGAGAAAAACCGGTTTCCTGTCGCCAATGTCCGCCAAGCAGATACAATTACGGAACTACTCCTAAAAAATCAAGCGGTTCTTCCCCTGTACTCTTCAATTGAAGTATAACTCACTATAAAGTTGTCTATAAGCAAAACAATTGTTCAGAAAGTATTTGATTTTTTCTATGGAACATATTGAAGGGATGTGAATTTGTTTGAGTGATAAAAATAATATATTAAAATTTGGCCACCAGAGGACGTGTTTTTTTTTATAAAAACCCATTTAGCATACCTTTATAATAGTTTTAAAATATTCTGGCACTAAAACATATTCAGCGTGACGGTCATCATTTTCAGCAACCATCTTGAATCGTAAATACCGTGTTTCACAATTGACCGGCAGTGTGTTCTTTGAAATGCTCCGAACATGTTGTGAAATCATGTCTTTAAGATCAGGTAAATCTAATGGATTATAACGATTACCGAGAAATTTAAAAATTTTCAAAAGGTAAATTATGGTAAAAATATAAATTAAAAGTTTTTTAAATGTGCAATTTATTCAACAAAACCCCCTCTGGTGCCAAAATTATAGATTTTTTATTTACTCAAACAATTCCCATTCCTTCAATATCAATATATTCTATTTAAAAAATTGCATTTTTTGAGCAATAGCCTTTGTCTGTGCACAACTTTAAAGTAGGTGAGCTGTAAAAAATTTCATTAAAAATACAGTACATTTTCAGCATTATATTCACAGCGCATTCTGCTGCATTTTTGTGGCTGTTGCTGTAACTATAATTGTACCGTTGCTGTAGGGGCCCGGATGGCCTAGTGGTTTGGATCGCAGACCATTACGCTGTAACGGGTGAGGGTTCGATTCCCGCCTTTGCCCTGGGTGTACCTTTCTCTCTCTGTGCCAGTAAAAATTTTGTCTATGTCTGTCTTACTTGACGAAGGTTTATAAGCGGGTCTCTGATCAAGCACACAAACCAGAATATATATGTGTACCAACCCAACCAACCTTTGCTGTAGTTTCTCAGCTTGCTCACGTGCACACGTCATGACTTATACTACGACCTTGGTCATTTCGTTCTTTTCATGAAATCATTCATCGTTTCTTATTATCAAAATATCAATAGCTTAATTGGTTTGCTTTAGGTGACGTATTCCTTCCATCTTTCATTCCTTCGATCGGTGCTCCGATTGGAGCCCTGTTCTCACGTGACATTGATTCACCAATCGAAGAAAGAATACATTTTACTACTAGAAACTAGAAAGAATAAATTTTTTCGCCTTTATGTTGTCACTCAAGACCTGAATATGCCCATTGAATCATATCACGAATTGAAAACCCCTGAACAGGACTAATCATATGCGAAGACGACTAAATTCTGTCACAAGAACAATCGTTATCATTTGTGCTTTTTTGTAGAATATGAGTGCGTAAACGTATTTGTGGAATGAATAGTTTTTGTAATAAAAATTTTTTCGAAGTGGAAATAGTTGATATTATAGGTATATTTTAACTTTCGTATCAATATTTAAAATTTTCACACAATTTCTGTCAGCACAATTTCTTTTGTCAGCACAAAAATATTTTCTGTCATTTTCAATGACTTTTAATTTCGATTTGATGAATTGTTTGACTCATTTCACATGTCTGCTGTACTTGTAGTTTTGGCTATGAAAGTGGGTGATGGACAGACGGACATATCTTTTATGAAATCTTCCACTTTTTTATGTTATAAAAGTTGTGTGAAGGCTTTATGGAAAAAAATTCTAAATGCTGATGTCAATATAATCCAAATATAAAACTCACATACACTTTTTTTCACAGATACTTGGGAAGTATGGACAAGAACGATTCAAAACCAGGGAGAAAGGGTGTTTCAGCATCGAAGGAAAATGAAATTCCAGAATTTGAGGAAGATGAAATAAAATTAAATTTAGAATTAGAAGAAATGGAACCTACGGCATTAGAAGAAAAATCTGTACATGAAATGCCGGATTCCGAAACAAACAATTCTAAAAACATTTCAGGTGCTAATAATAAAGAACAAAATACTCGACCAAAACAGAAGGAAAATACCCAGGAGGGAACTTCGAAATCAGGGGAAGACAAGGGAACAAAATCACAGACAAAAACCAATGCTTCTTCAGAGTTGGAAAATCAACAGAAGCCGAATACATCTGTAGCAATAGAGGAAGAAGAAATCGAAACCGAGGATACAGAATTAGAGGACAAGCTAAAGAAAGGAACTTTGGCATTTGAGGAAAATAACGGAACAAAATCACAGATCAAAACCAACGCAAGAGTGTATCCGGAGTCAGAAAAACAACAGAAACCAAATTCTTCTGTGGCAATACAGGAGGAAGAAATTGAAATCGAGGATACAGAATTAGAGAACAAGATGAAGAAAGGAAATCTGGAATTAGAGGATGAACAGTGTAAAGACACAGCTGAAGATGAAGAAACGGCTGTGTCGTTGCTGGTTGGAGAATCTGTGAGTATAAACATGCAAGGGAAAAGCCCCAGCGTCCGCGTATTGACTGCGGACGGGATTGGAGTGAAACCAAAGAAAAGTAAGTGAGGAATGCATGGAGTACACTGTAGAAAACCCTGTAAATTTATGAGCATTTGTACTTCAATTTTTACGGGTAACAGCCTTATTTGGTGGAAAACGGTCTGACCCACTAAATAAACGGCATTATCCCTTAGACTGTTAGAAAATTAGGACGATTTCCGTATTTTTACAGTTTTAGCTCATCTATAAGCTATAGGTAATGGTGGGCATGAGAGTTTTTTTTAACGGGGCGTGCTGAAATCTCTTCTGCCGTTCCCTGCCCGTTATTTTACGGGGATTTTTTTTAAAAGTGTAGGAATGAGAGTCCCCGGGTTTTGTGTACACTGTAAAAAAATTCCTTTTTATGTAAAAAAATTCTGGCAGCAAAGTTGCCAGAAAATATCCGTATGCTACGGACAAAATCTGTTTGACAGAATTTTCCCGTAGCCAAGCAATATAGAAAATATTCGTGCCTAACAGATACTTTCGGTATTGCTTTGAAAGTTTGAAAAAAATAAAAAATTGAAAGTTAAAAAAAAAACAAAAAAAAAGTGAACTCGTATACTAACTCTCGTCGAACGGGATAAGAGCCAGACACACTGAGCACTAAACCCTCACGGCCAAGGAAGTACCTCGTATATGAAGAGTACAGGGGAAGAACCGTTTTATTTATTAGGAGTAGTTCCGTAATTGTATCTGCTTGGCGGACATTGGCGCCAGAAAACCGGTTTTCCTTTCGCGGTACAAACGTGTGACTCGTGTCCGCTGATCTCTGGCGTATATCAGGGCTGCCGCGAAAGAAAAACAAAGTGAGTAACCGATTGCCTCACACCAGTTTAGGCAATGACTCGCTTTCCTTAAGAGGCCTGATGAGGAAAGTTTTTGACGAAATTAAGCGGTTTTCCCCCTGTACTCTTCATATATATTAAATTATATTTTCGTAATCAAACAGAAAAAAAATCTCAACAATCTGCTAAGTGGTTACAGATTTTATCTGTTTACAGAGAAAATGTGTCTTTTGATAAATTCAGAAGTAATTTTATAGTAAATTTCTGTAGTTTTGAAAAAAAAAAAAAAAATCTGTAGGAAATAACAGAAATATTTTGTTCTTAACAGATTTTTCTAACAGTGTACAGTCCAAAAATTTTAACTTTACTGAAATTTCCTATACTTACGACACGTTTCAACCTCGTTTACAGTGTAAAACAGTTTCCTCGAAAACTTGTTCTCAATGACGTCAAGATATTCCTCGTATGTGAACTTATTGTTTGAGGGCTAAGAAAAAGAAAAAGTATGAACTGCATTGTTTTTAACTAAAGCTAAAATATGTAAATTAAAAATATGAAAAAGTTCTAAATTTCATCTGTGGCTGATTATATGCAAAATTACACTTTCTGTAGTGTAAGCACGTATGTAAAAAGTGATTATAATTACAACTTTTAACATTGAATGAAAAAAATAGCGGAATAGTTAATCTACACCTACTAACACTAAATAATGTAGCGTGCTTTATTTAATTTTATTTATTTTTTAAAATTTGAACATCTTGTAAGCTCCTCTTAAATTGTGACTTACACTAAAGTTACATAAAATTAGCCTTGTACTTGATTAAAATTATACTTTGTTTTAATTAGCTTTATTGATTATGGTTCACTTTGAAATTTCGTTTATAGAAGAATCACTGTTCTCCCGTAATCTTATTACCAGATTAAGGAATTCTTGGGCAAAGTCTACAAATGTGTACGATTTCTTATTCAGAGTGGTCCTGATTGTGTTTTCCACATGTAAGTTCCTATAAATAGTTTTTAAAAAATTTAGTACTTCAATTATAAAATATAAAAAAAAGATTAAATGTTTACATTTATTTATGCATTTTCACAATATCTTTGCAAATGAGTCTTACAATACAAATTACACCTTTTCAATTAGCCCATACACAATACAAATTGTAACATCTTGGCAAGAGGTCCGTACACTACAAATTCCAATATATTTGCAAAAGACCCTTACAATACAAATTGCAACATGGTTGCAAAGACTGCATACAAAAAAAATTGTATCATCTTTGCAAAAGGCCTATACAGCATAATTTGCAACATCTTAGCGAATAAACCCTTATAATACAAATTCCAATATTTTTACAGAAGACCCTTCCAATTAAAATTGTAATATCTTTTTGACTAAACTTCTACTGTTACAATATCTTGGTCTAAGCACTTTTTCAAGCGAAATATAAATATTTAGTTTTAATGCATTAATTTTATTTCAATACACAGTTATACTAAAATATAAACAATAAAGTGTACTTTTTAGTATTGCCTGGTTAATTAATAGAGATAAATAATGCTTTATCTAAAATTAATATTATTTTTATTAGTAGGATGGATACTATGCTCTGGTGGATTACCCTTTGTGTCAATCGCCATGTTTATAATAGGTAATAAGTTCTTTAGTAATCTTTATATAATATATACCAATCAACACAAATCAATATACATATAATTTTACATTTTAAAGGATATATATAACGCGAACAAAATTTTCACACCCAACTCTTAACTTAACCTTATCTTTAACTCAAAATTCAAACGTTAGAAGTAATATGTCTTGTGCTATGAAAGTTGAGGTTGAAGAAAGTATCTTCAACATTTTCAAACATACACGACTTGGTTTGATCCAACATAGTATGGAACCAATCGGATGCATAGATTACTGCTTTGGACACAGCGAAGAGATACTACGCCATTTGTCATTTTAAAGCATATAGATCCAACCAACTCAGATGAGAAAGTACAGGGTGTCCGTAAAAGAATGTCCGAGTTTTAATGGTATATTACAGGAATTTATTTTATACTAAATATAACAAATCATACATGATATTGAAGGAAAACTAACCTAGTTTTTCCTATAAGTGCTCAATGTGCGCGCCTTTAGTGATACGGCACACATCCAAACGAAAATGCAATTATTCCCATACTGTCTGCAGCAAGTCCGGAGTAATGGAAGAAACAGCCAGTGCAATTCTACCTTTCAAGGTTGGTCAATCGTGGGGTAGGGGTGGAACGTAGACCCGATCTTTTACGAAGCCCCAAAGGAAGAAATCACAAGGCGTGATGTCAGGTGAACGAGGCGGCCAGGGTAACAGAACTCGGACATTCTTTTACGGACACCCTGTATAAATTTGAGCCAAGCATGGGGATGACTTTCTATTTATGAGTGCCGGAAAATTGAATATACAACCAACCGTTCATTCAACGCTGGCCAACAACTTGATATTGAGATAATATTTGAAGATCGAGTTGCGTTCAGGGTTGGGGGTTGAATAAACGATCGTCCATGGGATATGCCCTTTACATAGACTCATCAAAATTAATAAATAAATGTTATATACAGAAATAGTGCGGATTACTTTCTATTTATGAGTGCCGGAAAATTGAATATACGACCAACCGTTCATTCAACGCTGGCCAACAACTTGATATTGAGATAATATTTGGAGATCGAGTTGCGTTCAGGCTTGGGGGTTGAATGAACGATCGTCCATGGGATATGCCCTTTACATAGACTCATCAAAATTAATAAATAAATGTTATATACAGAAATAGTGCAGATGACTTTCTATTTATGAGTGCCGGAAAATTGAATATACGACCAACCGTTCATTCAACGCTGGCCAACAACTCGATATTGAGGTAATATTTGAAGATCGAGTTGCGTTCAGGCTTGGGGGTTGAATGAACGATTGTCCATGTGATATGCCCTTTACATAGACTGATCAAAATTAATAAATAAATGTTATATACAGAAATAGTGCAGGTGCTGTCTCCTTAGTCCATTCCAGAAATTGGACATCAGCTAGAAAATTATCCAAACGTCCTATAGTAACTGCAAGTAAAGGGTGGTTTATGTTAAAACGTTAATTAGATTGGGTAAAATAATTTATTTCGAGAATCGCCATTTACAGCTCCATAAAGTGGCCATTCAGCTCAACAGTGACAACATACGGCAAAATAAATTCGAAATGGGTTTTTTTTTCGAGAATCATCATTCTATAGTCCCTTGCTTCATTGAGTGGGCATTCAACTCAACAGAGACCACGTACGGCAAAATGATTCGAAATAATTTGTTTCCAGAATCATTATTCTATAGCTCCTTGCTATATATTGAGTGGTTATTTAACTCAACAGTGACAACGTACGGCAATATATATATTTTTTCGAGAATCGTCATTCTATAGCTCCATTGAGTGGTCCTATGCAACTCAACAGTGACAATGTATGGTAGTGTTCACAGTTACAAATACAAAAATCATCGATCTACAACAGGCCAGAGGACCAGCATTGTTGGTCCAAAAAATTTCGAATTCTTTACCAGTCTCCAATAAATATCGCGATCCTTCTCGAATTCCTCTATTCTCTTCGAATAAACAACATGGTAAAGCATTAAACTCATTAATAACTCTATTGTTCTTCGTTCCACAATTTATTTATGGTCCACTAGCTTTTTTTTGTATTAGCTTTAAAATGTGCGTTTTTTCCTTCCAGGCAGCGTCTACATCAACGACTGCAAAGTCCAACCAAATATCCCCCTCTACCTAATCGTAGGTGGCGTGTTTGGCACCATCCAGCATTTCGTCTCCTTCTGGAACAAGTGCGTTCCGGAGTCCAGACAAGGGCGCCTGAGCAACTATCAAATCTACTACAGCGCCCTCGACGGCGCAATCACGCTTTTCTTGCTCATCTGGTTCATAATAGGTAAGGATACTCTGAAAACATTCTTGTCCCTGCCAGTTTTATAAGTAATATGAACTTTTAAAAGCAAAGTAACTTATAAAAAAAATGAGAATACAGTTTATAGAGTATAGAACAGAAAAAATTATACATAGATTTTTTTATTCTAGTTTTTTTTAGTCCACAGAGCGTGACATGTCATGTCCGTGGTGTGTCTTAACCCTCACTTTCATGACTTTGGTACTTTATATCTAACTTATAAGATATGAGTTCAATTTTTAAATTAGAGAATTAAAGAAAGGAACATTTTTGGAAAATATTAATGCCATTTTTTCTTTATTTTTTAAATTTGTTTTTATTTTACTGACTGTTCAATGCTTGTCTCCAATGACTGCAGTCAAATCCATGGTCATGATCAAAAACTTGTATTGAATTCAATAGGTGGCAGTGCAACGCAATGTGTGTCTATGTCATTTTAGTTTCATTTGCAGCCATATTGTATAGCAAAATCAAAAAATCGGTTTGTTTTTAGCTATTAAGTCATTTTTCTGTTCATTAAACTTAAGATTTAGTGAAAGGTCAAGATGAGTGCATAACGTCTGTGGCTAAGAAAAAACCTTAGAACTCATGTTTCAAACATAAATACGTATATCATATTTTACAAGGATGAAACATGTAATTTGTCACGTATGTGGATATAACGTCCGTGGACTCCGGGGACATGATCAGTTATCCATTAATGTTATTACGATATCTTTGACTCTGGACTATACTATGTTTGTAGTACTAAATTATGTGTTTAGGCTATAGTAACCTAATTAGAAGTAAAAGTAATAACAATGAAATAAGATATATTTAATTTACAGATAGATGATTTTAAAACTGACTACTCTTGATTAATGATAAACTATTAAAACACAAAAAATTTATGAAAATCAGCTAAATAATACATTGCACACTAAATTATTTTGCTTAAGTTGTCTGTTTATAACTTCTCAATCTGTGTATATGTTTAAAAGTACATTCAATTGAAATAGTAACCAGCTTGTGATTACAAAGAAACATGTTCTGTGAATTTAGTTTTTTTTCTGCAGATATTTTTTAAGATCGAAAAATCTAAAAAGTTAACAGAAACAGACATGAGCATAGAAAAAAAAGGGATCCCATATGAATAATGGTTATGAATTCCCCGTTAGAATTGATTCATTCTATCGCTATTGACCCATCTATATAATAAAATTGTCGAGTATTGTTTTTTTAGTTTCATACAAATAAGCTGTACATATTATATATGTCTTTCTTAATCATAAATATGTTCGAAGTACTTGAAAACTTATAATTCACCATGTCCGTGGCAAGGTAGTCCTGTCCTTGGAAAACCAAAATTTTAAAGTAAAATTTTAATAAGAAAAGTAATTGTATGATCCTTAACTATGTTATAGTTTCAATGTAGTATGTAGATAAGTGTAATTCAAATGCTAATTTCCAAAACTTTTATCAAATTTTTCAAGTCAAATGGTTTTTTTCAGAGTATTCACCCGTAAGTGAATTTTGCCCAACACTTCTTCTAACTACTAGGTTATAAAGTATTATCAAAGGGAAGAATTGAGCCTCTTAATTTTACATCGATCAAACCAATCATATAAGGTCAATCTTTAAAACAAATGCAATCTAATAATCAGATAGAGGTAAACAAATATATAAATTTGCAAAGACGGAACCTTGCGATTGCATTAACATCGTCGAGAGAGACTTTGGCGATATTTTCATTGTTTCGATTTCTCCTTTCCTTGGCAAGTTAATCTGCCTCTTCGTTTCCGGGGATACCAACATCCATCCGATTCGGCATCCACTGCCGAATTCATATCTTGTTTGGTTTGTCTATTTCTTCCAATTGGCGTTGGATCACTGCCAACTTCAATAACGAGGCCAGAGAAGCTCTCCCAAACATGAGCGTATACGGAAATTTTGACTTCACTTTTCCCAGTGCCGAAGATCGAGAAACTAGTTCGGACGCATCCGGAACCCTAAAATTGTGGTCAGCCGTGAACGAGTGGTTCGCTGAACAGGTTTCGAGACAGGTTGTCATAATCTTCGGAACAACGTCACTCGGAACTATGACGTCAAAATTTCCGTCCCCGAGCTTGTTTGGGAAAGCTTCTTCGGCCTTAGTAGTTGAGTAGGCCGTGGTTGGATACTATGGGTTAGTTTTAATTGATCTTTACTCAATGCTTCTAAGGCAGCTTTGGAGTCACAAAAGATAACTAGCCCATTGACGTTGCCGGTGTTGATCAGTAAGATGTATTCATGCAATGCATTAAATATTGCTCTGAGTTCACTGGTGAAATTTGAGGCTATGGAACCAGTGCCCAATGAATGGTTTATGGTTGTGCCGTTTGGTTTGGTAATACAAAGTGTACGCCCGCACCGCCTTTTTTAATAGGCTTCGTCAGGTGAGCCATCAGTATATGCGTGGACAAGGTTACTTTCTGACATTACATTGATAGTTTGCATGCCCTTTTCATGCAAACAATCAATGCAATGTAAAATTCATGCTCATGTCATTGAATGTATTAGGCCTTCATGAGGCAGCTGTGGAGTGAGGGGGGAAATTTGCTTGTAACATTATTTGAGCAGAATCGTATCATGGACCTGGTCTGGTAACTGGACCAGGTGGGAAAGGAAGCAACAACACAACACTTTACATTGTTTTTTGACAGTGCAGTGGTAAAAAAAAACAGAAAAAATACTTTTAAATACATGACGTTGCTTTTCACGTAAAAACAAAGTTGCTGTATAACAACAGTAGCAAATAATGGAACTCTGGTTACCAACATATTTTTCTTTTAATTTGCAGGGTTTTTTCTTAAAGAATATAGTATATGATACTCTGCTGTGGGGGAGTAAACTGCAGTAACTAGCCTAATGACTTAGACGATTATTACAAGCCTTTAAAAATCCTAACATATAAAAAAACATACTGAAAAGACTAAATACTTCATTGCAAAAATGGTCCAATTAATTGTTGTGGTTACTTCAGTTTACTCGTTCACTGCAGTTAAGTTAGTAAGGGTATTTTTACCACTAATTATTTGGGGCCCGGATGGCCGAGTGGTTTGCATCGCAGACCATTACGCTAGCAGTCTGCACGCTGTAACGGGTGCGGGTTCGATTCCCGCCTTCGCCCTGGGTGTACTTCCTTTCTCTGTGACAGTAAAAAAAAATCTTTCGGTGTCTGTCTTACTTGACGAAGGCTTATAAGCGGGTCTCTGATCAAGCACACAAGCCGGAATATATATGTACCTACCCTACCCCTACTAATTATTTGTCCATAATTTATGTATTTTTTTATAGGTTGTGCGTGGGTGTACGGAGTCAGAAATGTCGAATTCCAAGACGAATATAAAGACGAATATTGCCACAAAACCGTCTACTATTTTGCATTTTGGCTGCTGAATATTAATTTTATACTCATCGCTTTAGTGGCTGTATTGAGCATCGGTCTATTGTTGTTTGTTATCATATATCCCAAAGAAGACGTTGTTGCTAAAAATTAAAATAGTTATAAATTTTCATCAATGTAAAATAACAGTTTTTTTGGTACTTTCAAATGGGTCGTTCTTACAAAAAATGTTACAATTTGGTTGTTTCAAGTGACGAAATATCTTCTTGAGATAGGTCCTATGTTCCCACGTGACATGGATTTACCATGAGAGTGAAGGGGACAACGTAATTATTGGTGCAAATATTTTATAATGTGAAAATTGTACATGTTTTGGCAAGATCGAGCCTTGCCATCTTCAGCAGTAAACACACAAACAAACTGACAGATCAAAGATCTTTGTAGAAGCACCAGGTAGAATTTTTTTTTCACTTGAGCCACTAAAATAAATATGTAGGGTGTACTGTACAGTGTACACCATCACTAAAAATATCTTGGGCTGGGGAGCCCAGTCGGTTAGGCGCTCACCTAGCATGCGAAAGGTCCCAGGTTCGGGTCCGGGCATCGCCAAAACAACTGCCGATCTATAAACGGTACGTGCAGCCAAAAATGTCCACCGAATAATACCCCGTGTAGAGGGAGTGCACTTTAACTATGCTCCAAAGTCCCAACGCTGCGTACGATGTCGCCCTTAACGGTTGCGTTGGGTGCCTACTCAGGTGTCGGCTCGTCACCTGACTGTGGCTCTAAAATATGCCGCCCGTCGCCAATACCCCCGTGCAGCTCTAGTGTGACGATAATTCAAATTAAGCTAAACTAAAAATATCTTCGCATATATGCTCTTTCATCACAGGATTAAAATTCCGAGATCTTTTACTTCATTCGACGATGGATCGCATAACAGAAGAGGACGAACTTGTGAAGACGAAGAAAGGAGTGATACGATAAAAAAAAAAAGGTATACATCCGTTCAGAGAGGGAGACAAAATACACGGAACGTCTGGAGATGGGCTGAATAGGTGGGAATCAGGTTGACGACCTTAAACATAGACGACCAAAGGTCAGGTGTGGCTGGTCTATACCAGCGGTGGAAATCAAGATGAGGCTCAGAAAAGATGTTGGGGAGGAAGATGTAGCTAAGAGTCTAAGAATAAGGTTGTGAACTTCACAACTGATGGAAAGATAATAATTTGAAGATATGAGTTTGGAGGAGCCCGCTGACCGCCTACACAGCAGATAACCAGGAGGCCATCACAAGGCGACTTCAGCTCTTCTGGTGATGCAGAGGTAGCCAGGAAGATCAGTTGAGGTCAGAAGAACCGATCACAGTGTCCACAGTGACACCAAGGCAGGAGGATCCAGGATTAAGGACGGCGCTGCTCTGCTAGGCTTAAAAAGAACAGAAGAACAAGGAAGCGGGAAGAACAGGATGGTTCAAATTTTGTTGATGACTTCCGAATTAGATCAAGAGGAAATTCTCTAAGCTGATGGATCCGGAATTCTGAAGTGTTTCTCATGATAAAAAATATTTTTTTCTCGAATCTTCATCTCTTTAATGCAAAAGAGACTTTTCTTGCAAAAATTAAATTTTCTTAAGCGTAACGTCAACGCAAGCGAATACCTCTTGCCCTCCATGCCACGATCCGTCACGTTGGTGCATACCCCTCCCCCTCAGCGAGTGACGTAATTTATGTACGTCCCCTTTACAATATTTAGCAAGTCAGCCTACTATTTTTTTCCATCTAGTTTACTATGGTCACATGAAAAAATATTAGAAAAAATAATCAAATATTTATCATTTTTAACAGTACTTAAAATTAGAAATAAAACAACCCCAATTTTAGGAAACAAACATTTTATTCATCAATATTTACAAATAGAATTTGATATCCTTTTTCGCCATTTGAAACAGCTGACAATTTAAATTTTTGGTAGCCGCGGAAACTAAGCCATTACGCTCTAACTAGCAAAACATGTTTTACTCAACGTGTGCATACTTTTGGAAGATTCATTTACAGTAAATGGAATATTTAATAACATAAAAAATAATAAAATTATGAATTTGCCTTGAACTTCTTAAAAATTTAAAGATATATTAACTATAATTAATTTAATTAGCAGTTGCTCAAACCTTTCGCACGCACTCTGCATTCAAATTACGTGATTAAATAAATAGCCTAGAACTTTAAAGTCGCCAACTTTAGTGGAAGTTCTGGTAGGCTGATTGTCGACTACCATGCGTTCATTATTGTTTTAGTACAACAAAAACTGTAAATATATCAGATATCAATAAAGTTCATACAGATAGAATTCATGTCTTCCACTTCAATTCTTCACTAAGTAATGAATGATAGAAAATGGATATCACAAGTTTCATATTTTAGTTTTATTTTGCATTTAAATGTGTAAAATATAAGCAGAGCTTCGTAAAAGGGCAAAGCACTCTTTAACCAATATTTATGATTTAAAACTGCTTCGTAACGAACAATAATTGCATACTTTCGATTCGACCTTTCAGTTAGTGGGTATACACAATTTTTAAATAATTTCCAATGATATAAATGAAGAGTTAAGTATTAAATAGTTAAATGCAGAATAAAAAGGGTATAATATTTCAGTTCCATGCACAATGTGTCTGATATTTTTTTTAATACAGAACAATAAATTATTGTATTAATATATTGAACATAAGATGTAAACAAGAATCTATCATAAATTGTAAAACACTTAAAAGCAAAATAAACATGCAATACCTCAAAATTAAAAGGATAAATAATCAAGGAAAACATATTTTCATTTAATCATACGGTATTATTTTCATGGGTTAGTTATATAATATAAAATAATCCCGAATGAATGTTTGTTTACATTTTTTTATCCCTTTCGCAAACACATTCTAGCTCGTTTCAAATCAAAATATGCTGCCATATTTTAAAGATAATTTTCTATTAATTCTTAACAATCTCAACTTGACAAAAAAAGAATACAAAACATAATCAAGCATAAAACATATAAGGGCTTCTATAACAAAATCAACCAGCTTTGTGCGAGTATTGGTAACACTGACACACACTCAATGCTTAAAGAAAGTCATTACTCATTAATACAGTCATATAATTATAACATAAAGAGACAAAAACTTTCAAGAAGTTACATGTAGGCTAATTTGAAGAAATTTCTTTGTTTAATTAAAAATTATTAACACAAAAGTGAAACGTTACCAGTTCACAACAATCCACACACCATACACGCTACGCTACGATTTTAGACCCACTAGTATTGCGCAATATCTCCGGTGGCCCGTTCCCAAATTCTAGAAGGCCCTGGCTAAATCACCAAAAATCCTTCCTCAATAGTAAACAAACCAAACCACAAACATGAACCCCAAGCCGGTAGCTATCGAACAACCCCGCGAGGAAATCTTACCCTTAGCAAAAGAAAAAACCCCGACCCTACGAAGAGAAGTGAAACGGGCTTAAGGGGGGGGGGGGGGGGGGGATAAATGGAGCCAGACAGAACAACAACAACAACACTTGTAGCGTGGCGGGAAATGCTAGCAGCGTGCAGAGACAAGGATATAGGTAAATGTAAATGGTATTATATATTTATTTCCAATAACATAAATTTTCTTTCAGGAAAAAGAAATGCATACTTAAAAACCCTTAGACCAAACTTAATCCTAAAAAAGCTATATTTATCAAACTAAATAATGGATAAATGTAGCCAAAACAACAACACTTGTAGCGTGGCGGGAAATGCCTGCAGTGTGCAGAGACAAGGATATACGTAAATGGTATTATATTTTTATTTCCAATAACATACATTTTCTTTCAGGAAAAAGAAATGCATACTTAAAAACCTTAGACCAAACTTAATCCTAAAAGCTATATTTATCAAACCGAATAAGCTATCAATATCTGTCATTTAAGGTACATTAACTGTAAAATTCACATTTCCAATTATGTGCTAAATACAATTTTAAGACATGAACTCTCATGCAATTTAAATAAAAACAAGTAGGTTTGTAACAGAATCTGTCACTCAAACCGCTTCCACACAACATTTATGTTCAACAGGAAAAAAGTCGCCAAACACAATATTAATTCTATTATAAACATTTACACGCTAACTTATGCTAGTTTCATTTATTTTATTTCGAAAATGCAATAATTATTTCTTCAATAATTATTATCACTTGCAAAAATTAATTTATATTTCACAGAATTAATTTGTAATATTCCTCTCTTTTAAATAGAACCAAAACATTTCATATCAACATACACACAAACACAAAGAATATCTTAGTAAAATATATTTGACGTCATTTCAAACTTATTGATGTCGCAAAAATAAAATTCTTTTAATTTATTATTTAAAAGAGTTAAAGTTTCTCGAGTGATTGTTGCGAATGGCAATGGTGATTTAATTCTAATGAAAATGGCTTCTTATGCTTTTTAAATAATCATTAAATTTTGCAGTTTTTTTTAAATAATTGAAGTACTTCGAATTTGATTTTTTTCTGAGATTTTCAATGTCTTCTAATTTCGACGCGCTGAATTTTTTGACGTATCACACAGGCCTGCAGCATTTGTAGTTTGGACTATGAAAGTGGGTGACAGACGGACGGACAGGTAGACGGACTGAATTATTATAATACCTTCCACTTTTTACGTTATAAACGTAGTGTGGAAGCTAAAATCAGTGATAAAATAATCCAAATGCCAAGTTCTTTAAAGAATTACAGCAAACTTATTTTTTAGTTCAAAAACACACATTTAAGCATGGATTCTGAATCGGATTTTAAGAAAGAAGCTAAAAGTTTTCAGCTTCCCAAGAAGACATAGAAATACAAATCCTGTGTTTCCAATGTAACTAGAGTACCTAACATCAGCATTAATACACTGCTCAAAACAATTAGGGGAACGCATGGTTTAAACCCTTTCACCCCCAATGATTCCATTTGGTATCATCAGCTTCCGATTTTTTTTCTCACTAAGTTGAGCTCGCACTTATTTATCGTTCGATGGAAGAATCATGTCTTTTGAAGAATTAAATAATGATTGTTTTAATTAAATGAAAATATGAAAAACATGGTAAGATAAAATTCCCTCCCAAAAACATTTATGAAATAAATTGACCCTAAATTCTTCACGCTGGCATTATTAGATGTTTAAAAATTGATTTTACTTTTGTTTTACGAATAAAGTTTTGAAAAAATATTGTAAAAATTTATTCAAAAGTTATGATTCCAATATTTCCCCCCTTAAATTTTAGTTGAAAAATTAAGATTTTATTCCCCTGTTTTTTACCATTTCATTCTGCATGCATAATGAATCTATTTCACAAATTATAGATTTCTATAATAAAAATAAGAAGTTGGAACTGAAAGGGTAAACAAAAGTACGCAAAGTGCTCCCCTAATTCTTTTGAGCAGTGTAGGAACAATGGTTCCAATGTTACCCTTAACATGACCCATGTTGTGACACAAAAGTTTTATACTTGAAATGTTGGCATTTTATGAAAAAAGTGAAAAAGAGTCTAACTTTTTTTCGCACACGCCTGATATCAAAATTAGCCGGTGAAATTCGGATATTTTTCATGTAATAAGGTTGTTCAGATGATGGCTTGACCTGTTTTCATTTTTGCTGCTCCTGCTGTGATTTTATTGGTTGTTTCAATTTCACTCTCAAAATGAGAGTATTTTTCGTCTGCTGTTATCCCTATTTTAGAGTTCTTTACATTCAACTTTTTTATATTTCCGCTATTTATTAAACTTATTGGATTAAATTTTAAGTATGCAAAACATTACTCAAATGAAGAGTACTGGGGAAGAACCGCTTTATTTATTAGGAGTCGAGTCGTAATTGTGTCTGCTTGGCGGACATTGGCGACAGGAAAACGGTTTTTCTTTCGGTTCTTCATTCGCGGTACAAACGTGTGACTCATGTCCACTGATCTCTGGCGTGAATCAGGGTTGCCGCGAGAGAAAAACAAAGTGAGAAACTGGTTTCCTTACACCAGTTTAGGCAATTACTCGCCTTCATCGCCAAAGAGGCCTGATGAGGAAAGTCTTCTGCGAAATTAAGCGGTTTTTCCCCTGTACTCTTCAAATTTCAATGATGTTTTAAAACTTCGGATTAGATGATATTTTGTTTATGCGGAGAAATTAAACGAATTGAGGTACAGCAATTTAACGTGATTCATGAACAGAGAAAATCTTTAGTTTTCCTGAAAGAAAAGTTTTCTGTTTAGTAAGGTAAGAAAATATTGCATTGTTTAAAACAAATGTAATTCCAGAGGGACCAAAAATGAAAACAATACCGGTGGAACTGTTGCCACTCACGATGTGAAACATGCCCATTAAAAAAAATTATTTTTTATTCTTATATTTTCTAAAATACTTTTTGCTTCTTACTCTGATAGCAACGTGAGATTACTACCTTAAATGCGAACTTTGCGACGCGATGGTTGATTGTATAAGATATCTAAACAAATTCTGATAGCGTTTTATCGACATTTGGAGACGTTACAATTCCACATTCCGCCCATATAGTGATATAAAGTGAACGAAGATGACATAGTTTACAGCTGTAAAAATGTAAGTAATTTTTTTTTTAAAGTTGTTATTAAGGGGATACGGTACCCAAAAATTGGTCAAAGTATCGATTTTTCAGTTTTTACTTCTTATTATTTACAATATTTTTTTGAACATTTACTGAAAGTTTCATAATGATATCTTTTGTAGAAAAAAAGTTATTAAATATTTTTTTTGAGTCGTTCCTATAAGTTTGAATACGTATTTCGTCTGCTTCCAACCTTTTTTCTCAGTTTCGCGTTTTTCAATTCTTGTGTTTAATAAACCCCTGAAGGCTTTTTTGCTAATTTTGTTAGAATTTTGAAATTTTTAACTTGTGTTCCTAAATCAATGGTGCACAAAATTGTGCGTGGAATAAGGTATACTATGTATAGTTTTTTTTTTTTTTTTTAAATGTTGAATTCAATAATTTGTAATTTTTTTGTGATTTTCAGTATAAATGCATGTTACTTTTTAACTGTTGCTCACATTTTAAAATCCAGGCACAATTCTTGAACAAATAGTACTAAAATAAAAACTATAAAAGTTTGGTGGAGTTATTCTCAAAATTGAAAGAGGAGTAGCGTTTTAAAAAAGTTGAAAATTTTAACTTTTTTTTAAATAAATGAAAAACTACTTGTTAATATTTGTTTTTATTGCTAGAAAATGTTTATTTATAGTGAGCATTATATAAAAACACTATAATTTACAAGTTTATGTTATTATTTCTAGAAATAATGTTTTGGGTACCGTATCCCCTATATTAGGTGGCGCTAGATGAGGGTTTAATTGCAAAGTTGAGTTCAAATATCGCCGCACTAGAGCTACACGAGGGCTTTTGGTGACGGGCATCGTAATTTAGAACCAGTCAAGTGACGAGCCACCACTTGAGTAGGCACCCAACGCAACTTTTAGGAGCGACATCGTAAGCAGCTCCGGGACTTTGAAGCTTTTTTTCCGTGCACTCCCTTTACACGGGGTATTATTCGTCGGAAATTTTTTGACTGCACGAACCGATTATAGATCGGCAGTTATTTTGGCGAGGCCCGGACCCGAACCTGGGACATTTCGCATGCAATGTGAAAGCCTAACCGACTGCGCTCTCTAGCTCCAGTGTAGTTGCAAAACTCACATTCTACACAGTAAAAAAAATAAACCGGTAATATCACGGACAATCTCTGGCAGCAAAGTTGGCAGTATATCTGTAAAGGTACGAAAAAAATGTGTTGTCAGAATCTTCCCGTAAAACCCTGCCCACAGAAAATATTCTTACATAACAGGTATTTTCTGTGGGGCAAGATACGCTAAAAAAAATAAACAGTGAACCTATGACCACAACAAAACCGTGGCCACGGGCGGAATTTTTAGATTTCAAACTAATTTCGTGATCAAACCCAAACAAGTAGGTTTGTTACAGAATCTGTCACTTAAACCGCTTCCATACAACGCATTTGTGCTCAACAGGAAACAAACTATTTAACACCTCAGAAAGAAATTCGCCAAACATGGCCTTTAGCTAGTTGCAATTCAAACTTTTAAACGCCAAAATTAACTATTTTCATTAATCTTCTCTTTTTCATATTTAATAATTTATTAGACTTTATCGTTTGCTAAATTTGTTTGAAGTTCGAAGAATAATGAAGTAATCTTTTTTAATAAATATCTTTGTGTCGCCAAAATGTCTCACTTACATTTCTTTCGACAATTCAGTTATTTATCGTTTTTTAAATTAACTTACAGTTCGAAAAATATATAATTAGTAAAATTGATGCTTTAAAAAGAAAAGCGAAACTTTGCATATTTTTTTATGCCAAGTTAGAATTCTCTATGCATCTTTCTTCATACATATATAATGAACCACCAAAAGAACTCTATTGTGTTATTACAACAGTCCAAACTGAATTATATAACATAAATATTCTTTCAAAAGTTTTTATTTTTATTTTAAATAAAGTTTCTCGTATGTTTAACGAAATGGCAACAGTGAAAATATTGAATAAAAATAGAATTTGTATGTTATTTCAATGTAGATTAAATTTTTAGTTATTTAAATTTTAATTAAAATTTTTTAATGAAATTTGGAATGTAGTCTAATCTGATTTTTTGCTTCAAAATGACGTATCCTACTTGTTAGTGAGACTTACGGTTCGTTCTGTGAAAGTGGGTGACAGACAGACGGACGGACTGAACGATTATAAAACCTTCCACTTTTTACGTTATAAACGTAGTGTGGAGGCTAAAATAACCGTTATCAACAGATGCATTCTGTATCAGTAGTTATATATTTTATCTGTCTACTGAGAAAATTTGCTTTTTTTTGCAAATGGGGATGTTATGTTATTTTACAGTAATTTTCTATAGTTTTAGGAAAAATACATTTTCTGTAAGAAAATAACAATAATATTCTGTTTTTTCGGATTAATTTTTTACAGTGTACAAAACTCTAACTAATATATAGGGTCCGGCCCGTTCACTGGCTACTTCGTCCACTTAAATTAACCATTGCCAAAAGGCGCCAATGTACTAACCGGACTTTATATCTTAGTTATACTCTGAAGAATGTGGGTTATGCAACTGTACCTTCATATATCTTACTAACGAATGAAAATGCTTTCGATAATGAATTGAAGGTGGTGATGTTTGGCGAAGGTTCATATGGACCTATCCTTGGCTTTTTATCTACGTGTATGCATAGCTTAAGAGTCTAATAAGTCATAATGAGTACATTCAAGGTTATTTATTCCCCAGTCGAGCAGACATCTGAGTAGGCACCCAATGCAACTTTTTATAAGGCGACATCACACACTGTATTGTAATTTTGGCGAGTATTTAACGTGCACTCTATCTACATGGGGTATTATTCGTCGGACTTTTTAGCTTCAACACTACGTTTATAACGTAAAAAGTGGAAGGTATTATAATCGTTCAGTCCGTCTGTCCGTCACCCGCTTTCATAGACCAAACTACAAATGAAAGGTACAAGTGTGATACGTCAAAAAATTCAGCGCATCGAAATTAGAATACATTGAAAATTTCAGAAAAGAATTCGAAGTACTTCAATTATTTAAAAAACTGCAAAATTTAATGTTCCTTTAAAAAGCATAGGAAGCCATTTTTATTAGAATTACATCGCCATTGCCATCGCAACAATCGTTCGAGAAACTTTAATTCTTTTAAACAAAAAATCAAAATAAATTTATTTTTGCGACATCGATCAGTTTGAAATGACGTCAAATATATTTCACTACGAGATTCTTTGTACGTTGATATGAAATATTTTCATTCTATTTAAAAGCGAAGAATATTACATATTTATTCTTTGAAATATAAATTAATTTTTGCAAACAATAAGTAATAATTATTGAATTTTCGAAATAAAATAAATGAAACTAGCCAAATTTAGCATGTAAATGTTTAATATAGAATTAAGGCTGTGTTTGGCGTCTTTTTATTTATTCAATATTTTCACTGTTGCCATTTCGTCAAACGTACGGGAAACTTTATTTAAAATAAAATAAAACTCTTGAAAAAATATTTGTTTTTAAGATATAATTTAGTTTGGATTGTTATAATATCACAATAGAGTTCTTTTGATGGTTCATTATATATGTATGAGGAAGGATGCATAGCGAATTCTAACTTTGAATAAAAAAATAAGCGAAAGTTCGCTTTTATTTTTAAAGCATCAATATTACTAATTATCTATTATTCTCTTTTTCGAAAGAAAGTTATTGAATATGGGAAATTGTGGCAACTAAAAGATTTTTATTAAAAAAAGTTGCATCATTATTTTTCGAATTTCAAACAAATTCAGCAAACGATAATGAGTAATTATTAATTTTCGAAAGAATATTTATGAAAATAGTTAATTTTGGAGTTTAAAAGTTTGAATTAGAAACAAATTATAAGCTGAAGGCCCTGTTTGGCGATTTTTTTTAGGTGGTGTATAAATAGTGCGTTTTTTGTTGAGCACAAATACTGTGTGGAAGCGGTTTAAGTGACAGATACTGTAACAAACCTACTTGTTTTTTGTTGCACAGACCGTTTATAGGTTGGCAGTTATTTTGGCAATGCCTGGGACCCCAGTCCTTCGAAGTCGGTAAAATAAAGTTTTGAATGATGCTAAACATGCTGATTTTCTCTAGATATAAATGTGTGCAAATAAAAAAAACCCCTCACCATACTAGGTAAAATGCTTGATTTTTTTTTATGTTTACACATAAATATGTGTTTTCTCTACTTGTTATGTTTATATGCCTTACTTTTACACATGCAAATACGTGTAATTGCTGAAATATACTCATAATCATGTGTAAATTTTCAATTTTACACATTTAATTTTTTAGAGTGAAGATGTATTAGTTTGAGCCGGTGAGTGGATTCAAACTGACAAACGGACCAATATTTTAAAACACCTTTTTTTCAGAATCGGCACCCTCGAAAACGTGTAGGAAAAAAAATCTCCATTTCGGATTTTTAACCTCATGCAATAGTTTCATTATCTTATACTTCATAGTATGCAATTGAAAGTAACGATATTATAAATATTACTGATTCACCTGTTTTCTTATAATTTTTCTTCTGTATTAAAGAGACAACGTTTTGAATAAGAGAAAAATATCATGTAGCAATGTAAAAAAAAATTAAATACTGGGTATTAACTTATAATTCATGTTAGATAATTGAAAGTAATGATAATGTAAATATCAATGATCACCTGCAATTTTATTATTTTGCTTTACTATTTCAAACGTGATGTCTTTAATTTGAAAAATATCATGTTACAATATAAACAATTCAAATACTGGAAATCTATGCCTATAACGGAGTGTCTACGTGCACGGGTACCGTACAAGTATTGCGCGTACGGGTAATAACTCAACTGCGCAGGAGCGAGGTTTATTAGCAGTTTTAGTTCTATTTTCTCGGACCGTTGTAGTTTAGTGGTAGCGTAAGCGGTTCGTAATCAAAAGGTTTCGGGTTCAAATACCCGCTCTCGGGTGAATTACAAGAAAACTAAAGCTATATAATTATAAAAAAACTATAAGCTTTTTTTATTTCACCCTAGAAGATCATCGTTTTAAAGTTGTCCTGAAAAAGTTACTTGCATTTTTAAAATTTCCAAGAATTATTTAAATTTCTTATTTTTTGAACTTTCATTACAAATGGCTAGAAATGATGTTTTTTTTAGAGAAAACAAAATTCCCGAGGCCCCAAACAAGTGTTTAGGCTTTCAATGCGCCCTACAATACTGCCCCATGTTGGATACTGATGTTTTTTTTAGAGAAAATAAAATTGCACGGGGCCCTAAAAAGAGTAATCTCAACTTTTAAGTATAATTCATAATTGTGCACGCAATGTATACACGGTTCCACTAAGCCCCGCATTTGAGCATGCGCAGTAAATACCCGTACACGTAATGCGTGAACGGTTCCCGTGCGCGTAGGCCTCTGCCTATATATAAAAGGCAAAGTCCTGACTGACTCACTCACTCACGAATCAACACCCAGCTGAAACTACTGGAGGTACAGCTACCAAATTTTAGAAAAATATTCTTTTTATATCATAGGCGTCATATAAGAAGCGATTTTTCGAAATTCGAATCCAAAGGGGTGTAGGAGTGTAAAATGTTAGCCGATTTCCCCATAGAAATAGCATTAAAAGATTAGAATTTACAAAGCTAGTTATTTTATAAATCATATTAGATAATTGAAAGTAATTATAATGTAAATATTACTGATCCCCAAAATAAACTTATTTTGCTTCTCTATTACAGACACAACGTCTTCAATATGAAAAAATAGTATCACGTAACATTGCAAATTGAGATAAAATTGAGATATTTATAAAAGCAAGATTAAAATTATAAAATGGCAACAAAAGTAACCCCTGAATTAGAGGAAATGTTGAATTTAGAGATTGCGATGGAAAGAAGTCACCACGAATTTAACGAATCTGAAACTGGTTCGTCAGTATCCACAAAAAGCAGCTACAGCAGCGTTCCAGATTCCGCTGTGCTTTCTTCAAGGGCCAAAGCAGAATGGGAGAAACAGTTTGACAAGGACTTCTTGGAAATAGAAGATAGAATTTCAAGGAGCACTGTCGAGTTGGAGGAAGCTTATAATAGTTTGAAATCAAGGAAGAAGAAGAAATTAGAAAAGGATAAACTAAGCGAAAAGAACTCAGTTTCTAAAGGAAATGTAGATTCTACTGTAGAATTGAAGGAGAGTATTTTAGGACGTATGACTGAAGAAGGAGAAGATTTTGAAGATACGGAATTTAAAGAAAGAATACCGATAAAAAAATATAATCTAAAAAATGAAACTTCAGTTTCTGATGGAAGTGAAGATAAGACAACCAATAAACATATTGCCGAAATAGAGGAATTAGAAGATAAATCTTTGGATGAAACAGTAGGACAAGAACTTAGAAATAAAACAGCATCGCAAGCATTTTATGCATCGCAAGAGAGAATTTTGAGGAAAATTCAAAAATTAGAGGGACAGAGAAAAAGTTCTGGTTCATTAAAGTCAGACGATCAAAGAAACGCGGCTATTGCTCAGAATGTGGATGCAGTTACTAATAAACAAATAGAAGCAAAGAAAAACGTTTATGTTCTGCCTGAGAATAAAATTATTAATAAGCACAAAGAAGAACAGGACATTATAAAGAGAAAGGACAAAATATCAAGAGCTTTAGATACAAAGGTAAATGTGGATGCAACACAAAAATCGAATGTTTCAGATTCAACAAAACGCACTCAAATACCCAAGAGTAGAACAGGCGCCGTGGATGACAGGCAAGAGGTAAAAGACATTTTGGAAAAACAGGACACGATTTTGAGGAAAGCTCTAAAATGCGAGGAAGAATTGGAGGAAAGGCAGAAATCGAAATCGACGAAATTAATGGAACCGATTTCTAGCTGTCGAATAGACACTGTCGATGATCGACAAGCGGAAACGTGTATTCCACTCATGGACGAAGAAACTGTGAGCATAGACTTGAACGAAGAAAGGGAAACTTCAAGCGTAGAGGTATCGCAGAAAAATGCAAACGGAAAAACTAAGTGGAAATACTTTAGGTCGTTGTCTGGTGGTGAGTCACTATTATTTTTCAAATTATTTAGTTTTTGCAAATTTGGAATTTAAAAAATGTGTTTATTAATCTTTCTATTTTAATAGGTTCTAGGGTAAAAAATGATCAATAAACACCACCCATATGATACAGGGGAAAGAATCCCATCATCGACTGGGAATCTACACTGCTCAAAACAATTAGGGGAGCACATTGCAAACTTTAGTTAACTCTTTCAGTTCCAACTTTTTATTTTTTTATTTTAAAACTCTAAAATTTGTGAAAAAGATTCATTATACATCAAGAATGAAATGGTAAAAAGCAGGGGAAAAAAATCCTAATTTCCTTTAAATCCTAATGAATGGGTAAAAAATGATCAATAAACACCACCCATATGATACAGGGGAAAGAATCCCATCATCGACTGGGAATCTACACTGCTCAAAACAATTAGGGGAGCACATTGCATACTTTTGTTAACCCTTTCAGTTCCAACTTTTTATTTTTTATTTTAAAACTCTAAAATTTGTGAAAAAGATTCATTATACATCAGGAATGAAATGGTAAAAAGCAGGGGGAAAAAATCCTAATTTTTTTTAACTAAAATTTAAGGCGGGAAAAATTCAAATCATAACTTTTGAATAAATTATAACAATAATTTTTTTCAGATTTTTATTTGTTAAACAAGTAAGTTTGTTACAGAATCTGTCACTTAAACAGCTTCCACACAACATTTGTGCTCAACAGGAAACAAACTATTTATACACCTCAGAAAGAAATTCGCCAAACAGAGCCTTTAGCTAGTTGTAATTAAACATTTAAACGCTAAAATTAATTATTTTCATTAATCTTCTTTCTCAGATTTAATAATTAGACTTTATCGTTTGCTTAATTTGTTTGAAGTTCGAAGAATAATAATGTAATCTTTTTTAATAAATATCTTTGTGTCGCCACAATTTATCATTTACATTTCTTTCGAAAATTCAGTTATTTATCGTTTGTTAAATTAATTTACAGTTCGAAAAATATATAATTAGTGCAATTGATGCTTTAAAAATAAAAGCGAAACTTTGCATATTTTTTTATGCCAAGTTAGAATTCTCTATGCATCTTTCTTCATACATATATAATCAACCATCAAAAGAACTCTATTGTGATATTACAAAAATCCAAACTGAATTATATCGCATAAATAAATATTCTTTCAAAAGTTTTTATTTTTATTTTCAAAAAAGTTTCTCGTACGTCTAACGAAATGGCAACAGTGAAAATATGAATAAAAATGGAATTTGCATGTTATTTCAATGTAGATAAAAATTTTTAGTTATTTAAATTTTTAATAAACTTCTAATTTAAATTTTTTAATGAAATTTGGAATGTAGCCTAATCTGATTTTTTGCTTCAAAATGACGTATCCCACTTGTCTGTGGGACTTGTGGTTCTTTCTGTGAAAGTGGGTGATAGACAGACGGACGGACTGAACGATTATAATACCTTCCACTTTTTACGTTATAAACGTAGTGTGGAAGCTAAAAAAGTTAAATTCAATTTTTAAACATCTAAGAATGCAAGCGTGAAGAATTTAAGGTCAATTTATTTCATAAAATTTTTTGGGAATGAATTTTATTTTGCCATGTTTTTCATATTTTTATTTAATTAAAACAAACATTATTTAAATCTTCAAAAGACATGATTCTTCCATCTAACGATAAATAAGTGCGAGCTTAACTTAGTGAGATAAAAAAAAATCGCAAGCTGATGATTCCAAATGAAATCATTGGGGGGTGAAAGGGTCTAAACCATGAGTTCCCCTAATTGTTTTGAGCAGTGTATTTGCATCAGGTCTGCTTGGCGAAGATAGCGAGTTATCGCCGCCTAAACTGGTGTGAAGAAACCAGTTTTGCCTTGGGTCTTATCACGCGGCGCACGGGTTTACTATCCCCATGATCGAGACTAGTTTGACTCCTCAACCGCAGAAGAAGAAGCAAGGGAGAAACCGGTTTCATATCGCCACTACTCTCTAAGCAGACCTCAATACGGACAGATTCTCAATCGATAAAGGGGTTTTCTATCTGAACTCTTCATATTTTTCGAACGCTCACACATGTTTTATTCTATTCTAAACATATTATGACTGGGTTAAAATATTGTCGCACTAGAGCTACGCGATTTCTATTGGCGACGGGAGCCGCAATTTGGAACCACAGTCAAGTGACGAGCCGATCGCCATGTAAGCACCTGACACAATTTTGTAGGAGCGACGTACGCAGCTTCATGATTTTTTCGCATATTTAACGACGTGCACTCCCTCTAGGCGGCATATTATTTGTCGGACTTTTTGGCTTCACAGACCGTACGTCGGCAGTTATTTTGGCAATGCACTGCACCCGTGTACACATTCATTTTTCAGTTATCGCTATGTAAACTCTTACAAAAAAAAATTAATGTAAAACGTTATGGTATATTCTGTTGAAACATTTGCCTTACATATATAAAGTAAGTCATTATTTTAAAAAAGCTAATTACATAATAAATTGATCAAAAACAGTTTACTGCTATTACATATGAAGATTCGAGGGGAAGAACCCCTTGATTAATTAAGAATCTTCCCGTATTCTGGTCTGCTTGGCGGACATTGGCGACAGAAAACGGGTTTCTCTCTTGGTTCTTCGCTCGCGGTACCAACGTGGGACTCGTGTCTCGCGTGAATCAGGGTTGCCGCGAGAGAAGAACCAAGTGAGGAACCGGTTTCCTTACACCAGATTAGGCGATGACTCGATATCGTCACCAAAAAGGCCAGATGCAGACAGATTCCTATACAATGAAGGGGTTTTCCCCTGTACTCTTCATATATATATATATGATTATTTTCTTGTTAGGGGTGACTACTTTACAATTCAGAGCATTGAGACAAAAAAAACCCGCAATGAGTTATAGAAGGGCCCAGTGCTTCGCATTACCATGCCGCAGGTCCGGGGATCGAATCCCGGATTGGGCGAGGTTGATTCATCCTTTCATTCCTTAAGTGGGGTCGATAAAATGAGGACCAAGCATGGCTTGGGAACTAAACACTGGGGGTTCCACGTGAGGTTGACCACCTAACCGGGACATATGCCTAGCACCCAAGAGCCCTTGGTCACCTAAGCTGAAATGGGCACGGCAGGCCTTTTGTCCCACTAATGGGCTGTTGGGCCGAGGAGCCCAGTAGCAGAACTTTTGGAATGTGGCTGCAGCATGACGTTTTAAGGAAAAAATTTGGCTGCAAGGAAAAAGACCCCCCCCCCCCTCGCGACATTATCAGAAGATTTACCGTACACCGGCAAGCGGCTGTTAAATTAATGCTTTAATTTTTAAGTTTAATTAATATAGTACAATCATGACATATAACATATTCGGTACGGGAAGCCATTGCACCTACTGGTGCACTGCACAGCAGGGATCAGCCTGGGTAAAAAAAATGCTAAAATGTAGAAGAAAGCTGTAGCAAAATGCTCAAGAAAAATGAGTTACTTATAAATCAGCGTGTCTCACGCCAATAAAATCACTTGAATTTATACATAAATCAATCTTTGTGTAGCAGTTAATTTTGTTTAGCAGTATAGCTTAACACAATGATAATTATTTTATGAATCACGACGCGGCAAATTTAAATAATTATTTAATCTATTCTACTACATTTATTTGTAATTTTTTTAATAAAAAATAAGTATATTTACTTTTATTTATGGTGTTGGGTTATCTTCAGATTTGTCTATGAACATGTTTTTGCTATTCATTTGGTATTAAAATCTAGTTCTGGTTGTTTGAAATCCCCAACTTTTGGTCTTTCATTACATATCCTTATTACCATGGTTCATACATTTGTAAGAAAAAAAAATATTCATGCACTTTTCCAGAAAATTTCAAGAACTAGAAATTTACTAGCAACATAAAATCTGAATATATTAAGAGTGTATAAGTCCATTTAAAAAAAAATACTAAAAATATTCTTAAATCAGAAACTCAGTACTAGCGGAAGTAGAAAAATTTTCAAACGCAAACAAAAAGTATTTCAACACTCAAGCTGGTCTTGTGATCACGGACTCCGTGAATTGGAAACTTGATCTGGTTGTCAGACTTGGCCTGAACTTGAGCTACAAAAGTAACAAGATTCTCTTCCGATCACGCAGAGCCAGAGAACTGTCAATCATTCTGATGCAATGTGACGTTATCGGTAGATTTCTTTAAAATTACTAGGCAGCAAAATAAGTAAATCAGGAAGCATTATTGGACTCCTCTTTTAATGGGAGATTGCACTGCACTGGCTGGCCGAGATTTGACGACATCTTAGTATAATCTAATCTGAATTCATCTTCCCATTTTGATTAAATTTAGTATTTTCATTATTAGAATCGGCTATTTGAACTAGTTGTTTATTGAAATTTAAGTTTAGTTTCACCGAATTACGGCAATGCATTTTCGCGACGGCCAATATTTTTTTTTCGCATTTTCGTGCAACACATCGCATTTTGCGAAAAATACCACTCCAGAAGAGAGAGTTTCGGCAATTTGGCCGCAGACCCCAAATCGGGCTGCAGCATTGCTGCCGTGCTGCGCGGTTTCTGCTACCGGGCCGAGGAGTTTAATGAATTATAGAATTTGCCTTAATGAATTTCATGAGAAAAGCAGCACAGTTACACTTTTATTTTAAACAACTTAGTTACATTTTTATTTTAAACAACTTAGTTACATATTTATTTTAAACAACTTAGTTGCATATTTATTTTAAACAACTTAGTTAAATTTTTTAAGTAATTTTAATTTTTTTGTAATTCATTGTAAATTACTTTTTAGCCAAAAAGTCATCTGTTGATTGGTCTGATATGCGACAACGCATGCGCGATAGAAGAAATGCTGCTTCAAAGGCATGTACTTGCTGCACGGTTTTCGCAAATGCTGCTTCAAAGGCATGTACTTGCTGCACGGTTTTCGCATCCTCAGTGTGTAAGTACAAAAAATCGTAATTAAATAGTAGTCAATTGTAGTTTTTATCAATATGTATACATATATTTTTTTAACATGAAAAAAAATCTAAGCTCTGTAATATGTTATAACTAAATTTGGCTCACATAAAATGCAAGTCCATACAACTGAAGAGCTTAGTGGAAGAACGAAATGGCCTTTTCGAAAAAATGAGATTTTTGTGTCAATGAACATTCCCTTTTTTCATAAACTTTTAAGTTAGTATTTTTTTACCTCTTATAGGTACCTCTTTTAACGTATCTAAGAGCAATCGAAATACTTTAAACCTCATTTTCTCGTTTTCATCTTTTTGTCACTTCACATGTTCTTCCATTAAGCTCTTCAATGTGAATGTTTCAGATGATGTAACTCTCTTGTTTTGTTTTTTCATCGTACTTCGATTTCATTGGTTGCTTCGGTTTTACTCTCAAAATGACCGATATTGATGAAAAGAAACTTTTCTTTCTATGCAAGCTTTCTTTAACAAATGTTTTGAACAATCAACAGCACAGCAGGAAGTTGTCATTTAAAAAAAATTAATAAGTAAAATATTCTAAGAAAACTCATTTTGGCATACAAAACCAAGTAATTCCAGGCAACAAATGAAAACAAACCGTTGGAGCTGTTGCCACCCACGACGTGAAACAACCCCATTGTAAAACTAGTTTTATATATCAAAGTGTTTTTCTATGATTTAGATTTTTTGTGCTTTTTTTAGCGCATATGCACGATCATATATGTTGTTAAACAAAAATGATAATAAAACAAGAAGTTCTTAAAGAACTAAAATAGCCTACTTTTTGTTACTTAAATACTTACTAAAATTCTTATCGGGAAACAACTAGGTTTGTAACGTTAAATAGTAAATATCATCCACAATTGTTTCTACACACGATTTATAGACATTAAAAAAATCGCTAAACACAGCTTCAAGCTATAATTTAAACTTATAAAAGCCAAAACCAACTATTTTCCATAATATTTTTTCGCAAAATTAACTTAATAATATTATTTATTGTCTGCTCGATTTATTTGTAGTTCGAAGAATAAGTAAATATTTGTTAATGACAAAAATAATGAAACTACTCCAAAGTGCATTAAAAAAAATTAAATGTAAATTAAAACTAAGCAGAATTGTATGCAAAAACTATGAATTGCCGCTTTCTTGGTAGACAATTAATGAACAATGGGTCAATCCATTACAAATCACCCAGACCTGATGCTCAACATTTTTGATTTTCCTATTTTTTAACCATATATTTCCTAATACTAGGTGAGTTCAAAGCCAAAGTAAAAAATTTTTTGGAGCTCATCATTTTTTTTGGCGGCAATTTTAACTTTGCTTCAAAGTCGATTTTCGGCTGAAAACTACTTTCACTTAAATGCATATAACTCTGTTGATTTTATAGATATCAAAACAAAATAAAAAAAGAACATTATCAGGACAATGTTATAAATAGTTTGTCAACACATATTATTACCAAAGTAGTGAGGAGGGAGGAGATAAAAAATTCCAACTGAAAAATTTAAATTTTGTAAAAAGAAGAGAGACTCATCTTAAATATTTTTTCCCTGTATACACAAGTTATAGGACTACTTGCTGCAGAAGTTTAAAGCTTGAAGAATTTGTCTTTATTTTTTCAAAACTGCTTAAACTCGTATTTTCCCAATTTTTAAGGTAGAATCTCTCAAAAGGGACTGAGTGAAAACATTTGAAATTAATACAGGTAGTGCCTCTTTATGACATAAACAGGTGACAAAAATTTTGTAGCACAGTGTGATTCTTTGATTGGGGTCAATCCATTACAAATCACACAGACCTGTTGCTCAACATTTTTGATTTTCTTAATTTTTTTTACCATATATTTCCTAATACTAGGTGAGTTCAAAGCCAAAGTAAAAAAAAATTTTGGAGCTCATAATTTTTTTTGGCGACCATTTTAACTTTGCTTCAAAGCCGATTTTCGGCTGAAAACTACTTTCACTTAAATGCATATAACCCTGTTGATTTTCTAGATATCATCTAGTTGTAGATGTCTAGTCTAGATGTCATCTGTTGATTTTCTAGATATCATCAGGTGACAAAATAAAAAAAAGAATATTATCAGAATAATGTTATAAATAGTTTGTCAACGCCTATTATTACTAAAGTAGTGAGGAAGGAGGAGATAAAAAAAATTCCAACTACAAATTTAAATTGGCTTAAAACAGGAGATTTAGAGATGAAAATTTGGTAAAAGGAAGAGAGACTCACCTTAAATGTTTTTTTTTCCTGTATAAGACAAGTTATAGGACTACTTGCTGTAGAAGTTTAAAGCTTGAAGAATTTGTCTTTATTTTTGTACATTTTTTCAAAACTGCTCCAAAATCGTTTTTTTTTCCAATTTTTAAAGTAGAATCTCTCAAAAGGGACCGAGTGAAAACATTTGAAATTAATACAGGTAGTGCCTCTTTATGACATAAACAAGTGACAAAAATTTTGTATTGTATTTTGAACTGGTTCCAGAGATACAGGGCATCAAAGTTGGGCAAAACTGTACAACAGACCCCTCAAACTGTAAGTTTTCAATGGTAAAATTCCCTGAATTGAATATGAATATTTAACTGAAATATTAAACGAAATGTTCTAATCATTTAATAAATTTAATTTAGGCAAGACAAATTTAAACTTAGGAAAAATGTTTTTTTTTTGTAAATTTGTATGCCTAAATTAAATTTATTAAATTATTAGAACATTTCGTTTAATATTTCAGTTAAATATTCATATTCAATTCATGGAATTTTACCATTGAAAACTGTTACATTTTGAGGGGTCTGTTGTACAGTTTTAGCCCAACTTTGATGCACTGTATCTATGGAACCAGTTTAAAATACAATACAAAATTTTTATCACTTGTTTATGTCATAAAGAAGTACTACCTTAATTAATTTAAAATGTTTTCACTCAGTCCCTTTTGAGAGATTCTACTTTAAAAATTGGGAAAATACGATTTTGAGCAGTTTTGAAAAAATGTACAAAAATAAAGACAAATTCTTCAAGCTTTAAACTTCTACAGCAAGTAGTCCTATAACTTGTCTTATACAGGAAAAAAAAAACATTTAAGGTGAGTCTCTCTTCCTTTTACCAAATTTTCATCTCTAAATCTCCTGTTTTAAGCCAATTTAAAGTAGTTGGAATTTTTTTTATCTCCTCCTTCCTCACTACTTTAGTAATAATAGGCGTTGACAAACTATTTATAACATTATTCTGATAATATTCTTTTTTTATTTTGTCACCTGATGATATCTAGAAAATCAACAGATGACATCTAGACTAGACATCTACAACTAGATGATATCTAGAAAATCAACAGAGTTATATGCATTTAAGTGAAAGTAGTTTTCAGCCGAAAATCGGCTTTGAAGCAAAGTTAAAATGGTCGCCAAAAAAAATTATGAGCTCCAAAAATTTTTTTTACTTTGGCTTTGAACTCACCTAGTATTAGGAAATATATGGTAAAAAATTAAGAAAATCAAAAATGTTGAGCAACAGGTCTGTGTGATTTGTAATGGATTGACCCCAATCAAAGAATCACACTGTGCTACATTTTATGACGTCATTCCAAACTGATTCATGAAAAAATTATTTTGCTTCAAATATTCAAGTTTCAAATGCCATTGTTGATTTGGCAACAGTGACTTAAATGACACAAAATTGAATTTCAATGCTAATTCAATGGGAAATTCGCCGACAAATAGTAGATTTATGTCCGTCCGGACGCACTGACAGGCGGACAAAAAGTATGAAAGTTAGGTCTCTGAAGCCATAGCTTTCTTCTTACAAAAAAGAATTTTTAAGATCTGATTGATAGAAATGATTTTGGATGGGGGAGGGGGTACGGACAGACAGACATCGACCGCATGTCAATACCTACTTTTTCATTTTTTTAATTCTTTCGAATTAAAAAAAGAAAAGTACTTTAAAAAATGGCGGATTCTATCAAGTCGGCATTGAGTAGTGAGTAAAGCGTTTTTAAATCAAAGGATTGTAAGGTCGAATCTAGCTTTGACTTGGATATGGAATTTTTAATTACAGTCGTTAGTCGAACCTCGTTAACGCGAACTCGCTGAACACGAAATTTCGCTTAAGATGAACTGAAAGCTTTTTTCCGGCCTATAAGGCCATGAGCTAATGTTAAAACAACCCTTAACGCGAAATCGCTTTAGGAGAAATCCCACTTAACCCGAACAAAAAAATTCCGAATTTGACTTATTTTTTCTTATTAATTCAAGGTTTCGAAGAACAAATTAAACAAAACATGATGAAAAAGCGACAAATGAATATTATAAAAACAAATTGTCTTTTACTACTGAGGTACTACTCCAAATGAACTTTATTAATTGAATTATTAATTTTATTCATGTAAGTGTATGTATTACTTTATAAATTAAAAAAAAAACATCTAAAAATTGTTCTAGACTATTCAGTCGTTCAAAAAATTCCTGACGGTTAACATGAAATGTTTAGGTGTTCCCTTCGAGTTCACGTTAACGAGGTTTGACTGTATATCCAAAACCTGAAACATATCGCGATACAATTTTACTTCTATGCATATAATACTAATACAAAAATTGTCGACCAACAACAGGCCAGAAGCCCAGCAAGGTTGGTCCAAAATGAATATAATACTTTACCAGTTTCCAATGACTATCAAGTTTCTTCTTCTCTTCAAATCTTCTACTCTCTTCGAATACACCACATAATCTGATAAAGCATTCCACTCATTGACAACTCTATTGTAAAAATAATGTTTTCTTACCTACCTTCTAAAGCACGATTTATTCAATTTCTGATCATGTCCTCGGGTCCGGCTATTTAAGGTAAAACCTAAGCCCTCCATGTCCCCCTGTTTTATGAACTTTAATAACTGAATTAAATCACCCCTAGCTCTCCTATTTTCCAGGGAATACATGTTTAAAGATCTTAATCTGTTATCATAATCAATACCAGATAGACCCTTAATCATTTTTGTAGCCCTATGCTGAACTTTTTCAAGCAACTCTATATCTTTTCTGAGGAAGGGAGACCAAAATTGCACAGCATATTCCAGATGTGGCCTTACCAATCTCCTATACAATGGCAAAATGATCTCCTTAGATTTAGAAGTGATAGATAGAATTGATGTTATTGTACTTCAATTAAAGTAGTGACATGCCATTATAAATTTGGAGGTATCTGGGGCAACTTTTTTTTTACCTCGTTTTTGTAAAGTAAAATTACTCTTTTAAGTTTACCAGCTCAGTTTAAAGTTACTCAGTAAAGTAAAACTAGAAACAGCACTAGCTGCCATCACTTTTACGAAGTAACGTTTCATCAAATGTTTTACAGTGTGCTAATAACACAATTCTCTTTTATAGTTCTGTGTTTTTTTTACGTTGCTGTAATATATGGTGTGAGCATAGCTATGGTAGTGATAGGTAAGCTACTGTCTTTTATGTACAGATGCATTTAAAATGATTGAATATAAATATTAATTTTAAGAATGACACATCTCAAAAAATTAGGGGAGTGCATGGTTTAAACCCCTTCACCTCTAATGATTCCTTTTGGAATCATCAGCTTGTGATTTTTTCTCACTAAAAGTTAAGCTCGAACTAATTTAACGTTAGATGGAAGAATCATGTCTTATAAAGAACTTAATAATGTTTGTTTTAATTAAATGAAAATATGAAAAACTTGGTAAAATAAAATTCACTCTGGAACAATTTTATTAAGGGGGTCCGATACCTCAAAATCGCGAAAAAATCCAATTTTTTTTAATTTTTAAATATAATGTTTGGATATTTCTTAACATTTTTGAAGAAACCGCTTTAAAAAATACGCATTAGTTTTTGAGTTATGAATTTTTGAATAAGACACACTCTTAAAATGTCACATTGAGAACCACCTAGTTTCGGTTTCATTTCTTCGTTTTAGGTGCATGACGTCTCATTTTTAAGTTTACATATATTTATTTTCGTTTTTAAATACTTCTACTTCTTCTATCCCTTTGTAACTGTAATCTAAACTGTATACGATTGTGTTTACAATTTGAAGTTAGCACGTTTTTGCCTTCGTTTCAATATCTTTCGAAAGTTTCAAGATGACTAGAAATAAAATAAAAACGTCTCATCTTTCTCAAATTGCTAAGAAAAGGTTATGTGATCCTACTGTTAAACCTAAGTTAACAGAAGAAAGTAGAATTGATAATCTGCATTCAAAAGCTGATAGTTCTAAAGCCAAGCCGTGTGTTGATGAAACAAAATATTTTTTTTTTGGATTTTAAACAACTGGTTGGATTGTTGAGTGCAATTTCTTGTACCGAATGTGATGCTCACGAACTTTTTTTCCATGCAGATAATTCTTCTGGATTTGCTTGTACAATATCTTTGAAGTGTAGAAATTGTGAGGCTTTGATATCATCTGCTTTATCATCACGAAAAGTAAAAACAAATACATCAAACACTTTCGATGTCAATTGTCGAATGACTCAGGCATTCCTTCATATGGGGAAAGGCCATGCTGCTGTCGAGCAATTTGGTATGGTGATGAACTTGCCTGTAATGGCCTCTAAAACATTCAATAACCATAGAAAACTTTTAACACTACAATGTACCAGTGCATCTAATACCATGCTGGCAGATGTACACGAGAAAGTAAAAACCCAGTACAAGAAGACATCAGAAGTTCACCGCATGTTAGAAACCGATGAAATTTTCGACGTGTCTGTTAGTTTTGATGGGACCTGGCAGACCAGAGGATTTTCCTCCCGAATCGGAGTGGGCTGCATTATAGACTGTCTAACTGGTTACGTCTTGGACTATGTTGTTTTGTCCAAGTTCTGTCAAGAATGCGAAGCAACAAAACTGAATTTGGGAGCTGAGTCACCAGAGTTTTCCCATATGGTATCAAGGACATGAAGACACCTGCCAAAAAAACCATGAAGGTTCATCAGGAGTTATGAAACTACATGCTGCAGAAATTCTTTGGCAACGGTCAACGAGCATTGGATTCCGCTACACAAGTGTAGTATCTGATGGCGACTCCAAAGCGTATAAGCATATATCGGATCTCAATTTGTATCCTGACACTACCATAACCAAACAAGAATGCATTAATCATGTTAGTAAACGTCTTGGTACTGGCCTGCGGAAAGCTGTTAAGCAGCGTACAGCCAAGGGCATCACGATAGGAGGAAGAGGATATGGGAAGCTGAAAGAAGTTACAATTAAAAAGCTGACCCGTTACTACTACAATGCTATTCGCTTTAACAAAGGCAATGTTGCTTCGATGAAGAATTCCATATATGCGACGCTAAACCACAACATGTCCACTGACGAAATGCCCAACCACCAAAAGTGCCCAACTGGGGAAGATTCTTGGTGCTTTTATCAAGCCGCTCTTGCCCAAGACAAAGAGCCAGGAGCACATAAGACTAACATAAGGACTCCGGTGAATGAGGATATTTTGCGGCATATACTTCCAGTATATCAAAGACTTGCTAGTGATGAACTCCTTCAACATTGTGCAAAGTGCCTTACCCAAAACAGGAACGAGTCCTTACACAATAAAATTTGGTCAAAAATACCGAAGAATGTAAACGCTTCAAAACAGCGTGTCGAATTGGCGGTTTCAGAAGCTGTGGCAGAGTTCAACTTGGGTGGCAGCAGAGCTTTGAAAACATTTCAAAACTGTTCCATACTATCCAACGGTGAAATGAGTTCGCAAATATGCACAAGACGACATGTTATTAGAGTTAGGACTCGACTAGAGTCGACTTATTAGAGTTAGTTAAAAAAAATTTCCCCCTGATTTTTACCATTTCATTCTAGATGCATAATGAATCTATATTTCACAAATTTTAGATTTTCAGAATACAAAATAAAGAGTTGTAATTGAAAGGATTAACAAAAGTACGCAAAGTGCTCCCCTATACTCTTAAAACAAACAAGCGGTTTTAACTCAGTCTGAGTTAATTTCCGCTCCTTTCTGGTGCCGAAAATGCACTTCCCCTATAGGAGTGGATTTCACTCTTTTGTTTTAAGAGTGTAATTGTTTTGAGCAGTGTATTTAACCTCAAAGAAAAGCAATGAAATGGTGATTTAATGAGGGAATCGTCAAATATCCTCCTGACACCTGACGTGCATGTGCATAAATGTTTCGTTTTAAGTTCCTGTCTTTTAAATCTTAGTTACTGAGATGGTTCGATAGAAAAGGACATGAAAATCCTTTTTGTTTCCAGACCGGCCTCTGCACACTTTGAGCCCTTTGCACACTTTGAGCCCTTTGCACACGTTTGTTAACCCTTTCAGTTCCAACTTCCTATTTTTTATTCGAAAAATCTAAAAATTTGTGAAATAGATCCATTATACATCCAGAATGAAATGGTAAAAAACAGGGGAAATAAATCTGAATTTTTTAAATTAAAATTTAAGGGGGGGAAATTGGAACCATAACTTTTCAATAAATTATACCAATAATTTTTTCAAAACTTTATTTGTTAAAAAAAGTTTCAATTTTTAAACATCTACGAATGCAAGCTTGAAGAATTTAGGGTCAATTTATTTCATAAAATTTTTTTGGAGTGAATTTTATTTTACCATATGTTTATCATATTTTCATTTAATTAAAATAAACATTATTTAATTCTTCAAAAGACATGATTCTTCCCTCTAACGATAAATAAGTGCAAGCTCAACTTAGTGAGAAATCAAGCTGATGATTCCAAATGGAATCATTGGGGGTGAAAGGGTCTAAACCATGAGTTCCCCTAATTGTTTTGAGCAGTGTATTTGTTAATTTTCGCTGTGTTCTCAGGAGAACGTTAGAAAAATTTTGAGTGGCCGAACGTCATGTAAAGTAGGCCCACACAAGATTTCACTTTAATCCTGGAACTTTATAGCTGCCACCAGCTTTTGGAGCGTTTATCTACCACTTTTGTGCTGTATCAAAACTATAGTTTCAACACAAAATTGGAAAAATTATGCTCCAAATAATGATGGCAACTAGAAATTTCCAGGATTCCGAAGCAATCATGCACCAAACTTTTTAACAGTGTACAGAATGAGGTCCCTTGCCTAAACTTCCATTTAGAAGTGGAAAAAAACGCAGCTTAAATAGCGAACAAAATCAGATGATAACCTTGTATCATGTCTATAGTATCCAAAAATATTCTGACATGCAATATCGAGTTGACATCAATGGGCGATTGTAAGATATCGTTTTCTAGCAGGAAGATCAAAATTGCTGCAAATGCTAGTTATTGTTTATAAGTTGAGTAGATCGTACTGCCGTGGCCAGGTAAACTGCAATAACGAATTGGGCCATTAATGGAAGCTCTCAATGTCTATAAGAAAACATACTGAAAAAAACTAATTGTTTCAGAACAAAAATGGACCAATTCATTGTTGTGATTGCTGCAGTTTACCCAGGGCTTGATTTCTAAATTGGCTAAGTAGGCTGTAGCCTAGAGCGGAAAAGTTTTGGGGGCGGCAAATTTTACGAACATTAAAGAGGCATTCGGCATAAAAAAAAGATAATATTTTTAAGAAAGAAAACTAATAATTTAAATTAAAGCTTAAATCGTAAACGTACATAGTACTAATATTTAGTTGTAAACATGGTGGCTGCGAGGGCAAATGCACCCTCTCCCCCAAATTTGGAGGTTGTAAGAAAAATAGTAGAACGGTTTAAAAAATTATTTCGCTTTCGATTTAGAGTGTAAAGGTACATAGATGATTCTAATATGTAAAAAGAAAAAAAAATCAAGAAAGCTATACCTGGCAAAAAATCGATCGTAGCCTACAGGCGGCAAATCTTTAAATCCGACCCTGAGTTTACCTGCCTACGGCTGCGTAGACAAGCACACTATATTTGAATCAATTTTTTCAGAAACCCTATAAGTCCACGAACCACAGTTTCGAGAAATTGATTCGACAAGGTTTGTGACTTATAGGGTTTCTCCCTGAAACACTATTTTCGGTTGGTTCTCATGGCTGTGCAAACCACTGGATTAAGGGGGAATGGGAGCGCTGGATCGCGGGTCTCCAAACTCAAGTGCCTCAGTGTTAATCCAGTGGGAAAATTGTATGGAGTATTTTCTCTGCCACATTTCTCCGGCTGTATTGAATATTTTTACAAACGGTTTTTTAAAATAATAAATGTAGATAACTAACAGGTCTCTATCTTCCCACTTTTTGAAATTGCTTCGAATATTTGGTGTAAAACTATTTATTGAAAATTCAAAAAAAATATATATATATATTTGAACCAATTTCAAAAAGTGGGAAGGTAGGGACCTGTAAGTCAGCTACATTTATCACACAAAAATTCCGCTTGCAAAAATATTTAATACGGCCGGAGAAATGTGGCAGAGAAAATATTTTGTCTCCATAGGATTAACACTGATGCACTTTGCTTTGGAGACCCCGGTCCAGCGCGCCCATTCCCCCTTAACATGATTTCTTCATAGAATGTGTGTTTACATAGAATAAATTGATTAACACCAAGAACTCAATTTTCATAAAATTGTGACTTTTGGGGTTTCTGAAAAAATTATTCATTTTCACTACAAGACACGTGGTCAGGTTATACAAATCGCTTGTTCAGTAGCGCTTTTTGATAATGGTTCTTAGTTTGTTTCATTCGAAAACATATGTCAACATTTTTATTTGATTTGCTTTTTTCATATTCGGAAATGTGACGTCTTATTTAAAAGTTACAACATTTAGGGCTGATAGCAATGTTTTAAGGCTTATTAATTTTTTTTAGGAAGCTTGTACCTGGACGAGTGCCCTGTCCAGCCTTATATTCCAATATATTTGGTGGTCGGCGGTTCGTTTGGAATATTCTACAATTTTATTTCTTCCTGTTGCCAAAGTGACAAGAGGTCTTGCTTTGATGATATTATGAGTCTATTTCTCTTCGTTTGGTTTATTTTAGGTAAGGTTCTACTTTAAATCAATGGAAAATTCTGAAGTACCACCGAGTGGGTTAGCTTCGGCCCTACCATTAAGAGGGACTGTCAGTCCTATAGACGTAATGCTTTATTTTTCTAATCATAGTTTCTGGTAAAGTATTTTTTTAACGTATGATTTTTTTGCACCAGATATGCAAATAGGAATGAAAGACAGTTTAAAAAAGATTTGAAAGAAAAATGTCTACCAGTTTTTTAATTATTAATTTTTAAAAAAATCATCATTTTAAGAATCGTGGCGACATCTGTAGGACAAATTGGCTTAAGTGATACAAATCTTTTTTAATAAATCTAAACAATTCACTTATGTATTATCTTTGTATGTCAAGACAGAATTTAAATGATGCTTTTGCATTTCAAGTACTTTTTATGACAAAAACGTTTATTACAAACGAGAAACTATGATTTTATAGGAATTTCAGACAGAAATAAAGGTCGCCAAATCGTAGAAGTAAAACAGCAGCCAACTTGTAAGTCGTTTAAAGTGTAACCCTAAAACCACAAAAACGAAAAGTGGGCGGAGCTCATGAAAAATCCTGTCAAAGAATTGGCGTGACTTTTAAACTTGATTACTTTAGTTGTAGTCAGGTTTGATACTATAACACAGCGATTTTGATGTGCAACCTGGAAATTGAATATTCATGAATATTGGAGCCCCTTGTTTTGACATTGTTTTTATAGATATTGTAATATTTTCCCTTATATAAACTCTAAAGTATTCTTCTTGTTCTTGACCAGAAAAATTGTTAAACCGATACGTTATATTCGATTAAAATCATAATTTTTATATAATAGGCTGGGGTGTCGACCTCTTCACTTGACCGCGGCTCTAAATTACGAGGTCCACCGATAATAGCCCTTGAAGAAATAAATTATTTTTAGCCTACTTATAGCTTTTTTTTAATTCTAAAGAATTAAAAAAAAAGGTCAGTAGGGTGTTGACATTGTGGAGATTTCCGTTTGTCTGTTTGTCAGAACCACCCTTTCAACTTACATTCTAGCCATCACCTTGAGGCCCGGGTGTCCTAGTGAGTTTGATCGTAGTCCATTACGCTAACAGTCTGCGTACTTTACCGGGTGCGGGTTCGATTCCCGCATTCACCCTGGGTGTACTTTCTTTCTCTGTGTCAGGAAAAATTTTTAGTGTCTGTCTTACTTGACGAAGGTTTATAAGCGGGTCCCTGATCAAGCACACAAACCGGAAAATACATGCACCAACACCTACTTTCTACCCATCAGATTTCTATTTTTATTTTTATTTTGAAATGATGACATCAGATACTTATCTTTGATACTTTTTGTCCATCTGCCTGTCCGTAATCCCTTTCATTTTCCGTTCTAACCGTCAGATTTTAAAAATTCTTATTTTAAAGATACCTATAACATTAAAAGACCTAACATTTTTACTTTTTGTCCCCCTGTCTGTGTATCTGTCCGTACCCTCTTTCTAAATTACGTTCTAACCGTCATATTTCTAAGGTGTTTTAATTGTTTTATTCTATATCTTGGTGGAATAGCTTCTGATTAATCAGGGACGAGGACTTTTTTTGCTCTTATGTAGCCTACTCAATTACAGGATCCTACGGGTCAAGTCTTAAGAACTCTGTATTTTGGATTTTAAGGGCATTTAAGAATTCCTTAATTTTATTAAATGGCCCTTAAAAAAAATTCTCAGTTTTATCCATCAGGAACCTACTTAACGATTTTTCTAGCTGCAGAGAAATTAAAAACGATAAGCATAATTAATCATTTATGCACAAGAAAATTAAATAAAATAAAAAATTTTGGTATTTAAAAGTTGGAATTAGAACTAAATAGTGTTTTTGCTTGAATTTTTCTTGTGTATAAATCTTGTGTGGAAGTGGTTATAAGTGGCAGTTACTTTTTCGAATCTACTATTATAATAATATAATACATAAATAACTTTTTTCAGAATTTGGTCTTCAGAATTAAAAATGACACCACCACTTTCAATGGAGAAAAGTGTTGTGCATAATAAAAGACGTCCGAAAAAACGTGGAAAGGTCTAAACTAGTCAAAGAAGAAGGCGTACTAGAAATCAAAAAAATCGAACGTAATAATGTTTTGTATTTTTTTGTTTGATACTATTAGCGTACAGCTGCGACAAAAAAAAAGTTCACACCAACGATTTATCAGCCTCTATTCAGTTGATCAACAACATTCTGAGTCGACTGATTGAAAAATTGGTTGAATTAGAGATTTTCTTGCACAAGAACTACGCATCGTTTTAGTGGGATCTAGTTTACCGTCAAAGTATGAGATTCAGATAAATATAATGCCGATTTTTTTAACTTTGAAATAGACTTCTTGTTCTTAAGTTTTTCTTTTTAATTTGTTATTGTGTTTTGGGATGGCTTTCCTGTTTCAATTTATAGAGAGAGGTGCACTTTCTAAACAACATAAATTATTTATATTTTCAGGATTTCTAGAGGCGTATTAATCCCAAGTTTGAATGACGGTAAAATGACATTAGAGCCATCAACTTCCGAACTCAATGGATCGCTGATGGAAGATAAACCGAAGGCCTGTCTTTCTCCAACTAACAACGATTACGATCTCGAACCTTCAAGTGACGACGATCTTCCTCCACTAATTATTGAACATGTTGAAAGTATAAGGGAAAAGCCCATATCCCTCAAATAGGGTCATTTGCGATGTAGCTCACGTAATTTCTCAGGCTAGAAAACTGGAATAACATTCTTTTAACTGCCGTCACTTGACTGTGGTTCTAAAATACGACGCCCGTCGCCAATAGCCCTCGTGTAGCTCTAGTGCGACGATAATTCAAACCTAACCTTTCAACTGCATATTTGAAGGCAAGATGGTACTTCAGAATGTAGTTCAAAGAGGATTAATTTTTGATTATTATTTTATTTGTAACAAATCCCGTTGCAAATGTACCGCAAAAGTGACGACTGATAAAGAAAAACGCTCGTTCAATCAACTTGCCGTTTTGGTAGCTCTTGTTGCCGGAAGTGGGTATTCACTTGAAGAGCAAAAGTTTGGCATCATGAACATGTCATATATGGCCCAGAACACTTTTGCTCCTTGTGAAAAATTTGCTGGAGAAGTAGTAAAATCGTGCAAGGAAGACTCGCTTATCAGGGCAATTGAGCAAAAGAAAAAATTAGCCGAAGAAAGAGGCGATATTGATCTTGATGGCTACTTCAATATATGCGTTATAGTAGACGGTGGTGTGTGTAAACGTTCTTATGGTCATGGATATAATGCGTCGAATGGTGTGGCCGTCATTATAGGAACCTTGACGCAAAAGATCTTATTTATAAATTCACGAAACAAAGTGTGTTTGGTATGCCAAATGAACAAAGAGGGAAGCCCTCTCAAGCCACACACATGCACAAAAAACTGGTCTGGGCCATCGACAGCAATGGAAGCAGACATAATAGTTAATGGCATGAAACACTTGGAGAGCAAATACCACATTCGTTGCACCAGAATTGTTGGAGATGGGGACACGAACCGAATGAGCAATGTACAAGAACATGTGTCGTATGGTGGCAGAGTACTGAAAGTTGAATGTGCCAATCACGCAGTCCGCCGCTATTTTAGAGGCCTTGAAAAGTTGCAAAAAAACACGTCAAGATTTCCCGGCTCCAAAGGTGTACAATGTAGGAAGCTCGTTGCAGAACGAATGTACAGACTGGCGGGAGTGAGGCTTGTAATCAAAAAACTATCAGTGTCTAATTTACAAGAGCAAGAGCCATCAAATTAACAAATCGACGAACTGTCACTAGCAAGTCACTAGTATGCTTTCTGCAATCCAAGACGAGATCAGGAGAATTCTTGTCTCTTGTTGTAAACACTCTGATTTACAATTTGACAAACAATCCGGCATAAATATACATGAGTCAATTGTGCAAAACAACTGGTGGCAAAAGAATCGATTTTTCTAAAGGGGGATCAATTGAAAGAAGATCCAATGTTGCTGCTTTAGCTTTTCAAGAACCATCTCCGAAATGGCAGTATTCAGTGAATAAGGTATTGGTCGGAGAAAGCCCTAAATCACCCCATAGGAAATTGCTGCACAAGCGGAATATTGAAGCACTTAGGAAACTTAAAAGAAAATCCCTCTTTCCTGACACCAATAAAAGAAAAAGAAGGAAGCTAGCTAATCATATCAGTCGCGGGGGCGATGAGCATCATGGTGATGATCCGAATGTTCTTGATTTGGATGCTGCAGCGATTCGGGTGAAAACAATTGCACACCTTTCATCTTTACAAGTGAAATCAAGGGATGAATATGAACCTTTAACTCGAACCCAAGCCACGTCAGAGATATGGAGACGAGAAATATGCAAAAGAATACCTTCAACAATGTTTAAGGACGTCGTTCAACGAAGAGCAACTACCCTCAGCTCCAACTTGGTAAAAAGAATATTATACAAGGATAATATATTTACTAAGTCTATGGAGTACGGTAGAGCGAATGAAAACATTGTACTGAAAGAATATTGAATAAAAAATAACGTAAAAGTGGAACGCTGCGGGATGTTCATCTGCCCAGATTAGCCCTTTCTTTGTTCAACACCAGACGGTTTAGTTGGTACAGATGGACTGGTCGAAGTCAAATGCCCATACTCCGCAAGAGATTCCAACAGTTTGGTTGAAACATGTAAAAAACACGCCATTGGTATTAGAGCAAGTCCTAATGGCTCTTTGCATGTGAAAAGATTACACCAATATTTTTATCAAATTCAAGGACAGCTAGCATTGACCAATAGAAAATGGTGCGATTTGTTTTTCTGGTGTCGAAATGACAACTTAACTTTTCGAATTGAAAGAAAAGAAGAATTTTGGAGGAAAATCACACCGAAATTGGAAACTTTTTATTTGGACTACTGCGTACCTGAGATTGTCGATCCACTAGCATCACGAAATCGGCCATTACGTGAGCCCCAATACATTTTGGAAGCATTTGCAGAAAAGAAAGAAAAGAATCGATTCACAATGACGGTTCTTTGCAAGGTGGGCTACGCAGCTAGCTAGTTTTTTCTTTTCAATACAATAAATTGTGTGTTGGCACGGTGAAGGAGTTTCTTGAGTTTCTTTTAATATAATTCAACAAAGTATGTAATGGAGATTACAAAAAAAATTAAAATTTATTTTAATATTTCCGTAAATACTTCCTTTTTCCGTTTAGTTATATCGTTCGCCACTTTCGGGACGAAAATATATAATAAACGAGAAATTTGAATTTGTTCTGTGTTGCAGGCAGGACGCTGAAAAGCTGTATTGGGCCGGATCCAACCCGTCGGTCCAACCTCTTGCAGGGTTGGACCGACATATGATATATTTGGCATATGTCATATGATATATTTATGCATATGATATATTTGGTCTCCCCCTTCCATCGTTTGCCGGAACTTTTCAGGCTGTCTAAATTTTTACCTAGCTGTACAGAGTTTCAACACGTTCACCTCGTAGTTTTGAGCAGCGGTTAAGTGACGAGGTCAGAACCAGAGCCGGCACATAACGCAACCTTCGAGCGATAACCTACACTACACATACACCCGCGTTTGTTTGTATCTTGCTGACTTATTATTGCCTTTAAAAAGCTAACGACATATTTTATGCATCGGGTTTCCACTTTTGCATTGGTATGGCCATTAGTTTTAACAAACATAAAGATTACCACGCCGACAATTAAAATTATGGAACTAGATTTAAAAACGATACTGTTCATATGCCGAAGATAAACTCGCATTCTGAAGTTTACAGGGATGACTTTAGAGCAGTTTATAATGGCACCACATCTCGGTAATTATAAATAAAAATATAATATATTAATACCAGTAAACCAGAAAAGAATTGACTGATCTTAAGATTGAAGATCTTAAGATTTATGTCACCGTCCTATCTGGAATTTGCCGCCAAGGGGTTCGTCACAATTTACAAAATAAATATATTTTTTAAACAAATAAAAAAATTAAATAAAAGAGAAATAATCAAACAATACGCCAATAAATTTCCGGAACACCGTCCAGGCTCGCAAAAGAGTACTAGAACCCGTATCCGTTAGTCTACCCTTCTTTACAATCGAATCCTCTTTATCTTGTGATTAAGAAATCTTGCCGTGCACCACTCTCCAGAAGAGAAAAGCATCTCTTTTTTTAAATCGCCAAATGTATTATTTGGCGGAAATTGTAGTGCCATCTGGTGAGTCAGAATCAAAGTACCGTCCGGATAGGGGTGATTCTTAAACCTTAGTACTGACATTATTCTTTAATGTTTTTCGCTCATAGTTAAAAATAGAGTTGCCAATAACTGAAAAAAGCAAGCGCATTTCTAAATAGTGCATTTAGTGAAGTTATTAGCTTGGAAAACTTGAGCCAAAGTTACCCCATTCGACGGCACACCTTAAAATAAGTTAATTCATAAGAATACTGAAAGTTAAAAGTTTACGGAGATTTTCAAAGCTTAAAAAATTGAAGCCGTAATATTAATCTTATTCTCTCGTTTCAACAAATGGAACTAACTAATACTTGTTTTTGATTATTAGTTTTCGGTAGGCTCAGTAGAGGCTGCGTGAAAAGCTTGGGTCAAAGTGGCCGCATTCGACGGCACACCTTAAAATAAGTTAATTCATAAGAATACTGAAAGAAAGTTAAAAGTTTACGGAGATTTTCAAAGCTTAAAAAATTGAAGCCGTAATATTAATCTTATTCTCTCGTTTCAACAAATGGAACTAACTAATACTTGTTTTTGATTATTAGTTTTCGGTAGGCTCAGTAGAGGCTGCGTGAAAAGCTTGGGTCAAAGTGGCCGCATTCGACGGCACACCTTAAAATAACTTAATTCATAAGAATACTGAAAGTTAAAAGTTTACGGAGATTTTCAAAGCTTAAAAAATTGAAGCCGTAATATTAATCTTATTCTCTCGTTTCAACAAATGGAACTAACTAATACTTGTTTTTGATTATTAGTTTTCGGTAGGCTTAGTAGAGGCTGCGTGAAAAGCTTGGGTCAAAGTGGCCGCATTCGACGGCACACCTTAAAATAAGTTAATTCATAAGAATACTGAAAGTTAAAAGTTTACGGAGATTTTCAAAGCTTAAAAAATCGAAGCCGTAATATTAATCTTATTCTCTCGTTTCAACAAATGGAACTAACTAATACTTGTTTTTGATTATTAGTTTTCGGTAGGCTCAGTAGAGGCTTCGGGAAAAGCTTAGGTCAAAGTTGCCGCATTTGACGGTTTATAAGTAACTTTACATCTTAAGACCTTGTAATCTTGACCTTGTTTAGGAATGACGAATTTTTTTTTGATTACATGATCACGGCCATGGTTTGAAAAATTTAGGATCGGTGAAGATATCTGTTTTTAAGATAATTATTTTTGGCTAGATTCTTTGAAACCCCGATATAAAAAAGTTAGTATTGATGATTTTTTGAAAACTGTAGTCTTGATAACTGCGACTAAATTTATTTTATTGTCACAAAAAAAAAAAAAAAAACTGGTCGCATTTTGCGACTAGCGACTGTGAATATCGAACCCTGGTAGCAATATTACTTCATTTTTCTACAGCTCTATTAAATTTTCTTAAGTTAATTTCTCTCCAAACATTAATTTTCCATTTATGTGAGGATTTGCAATTTAAAAATAAAAAACTGTTTATTGTTTTTGTTTTCTAGTCTTGAAACTTCTAATTTTTATTTGTGTGTGTGTCATTCAACTTGTACCCGTCTTCACACATTGAGCTATTTAATTTTTTAAGTTTTCTTTTTCTTTCAGGTTGCGTCTGGGTGTACAGCGTCAAACATGTTGAGTTCTACGTCACCACCGATCCAGACTACTGCCACAAAACATGTTACAATTTCGCATTTTGGCTGCTCAACGTCACCTTTATTCTGCTCGGGGCTTTGTTGGGGCTGGCGTGCTGTGCCGGATGCTGTGTTTGTCTGAGTGGCTGAGAGTCCTTAGATATTGATTCTACTGAAGTTGATGGAGTCGTGACAACATTGGCTATATTATCTTCCTGCGTTTAAAAAATATCATCGGTTTGTTGAAGGCATGGTGAATCGCCGTTGGCTGGGAGTGATCTGAATCGGGCACCGCATTACCTAAAGACAGTATAACTCCAATTATCCGAATATCAGTAAAAAATTCCACCCGGCCATCTGTTACTGTATCTTTGTTGGAGTTATGCCTAGTAATTCTTTGGATCTACCAAAAAAAAAATTACTAGGCATGACTTCCAACTCAGAAGAACCATAATAAATATAGGCCGGTATATACAGGGTGAAGCAAATAAAAGCGGCCCCAACGTCGAGATAAGAATACGACATAAATGTTGCCAAGTCAAAACCAATACAAAAACTGGTTTGCTAACATGAAGCCATTTATCGTTTCAATATTAAGCCCAAACAAACGCTTGGCGACTTATTTGCCGGCAACTATGCTATGGTTTGAAAAGCTAGTTAAAATGAAATGTAAACAAGGTTTGTAGAGCTGATAAAAAAAAGTTCCCACTAGTGATTATTTCGGTTGTTATTTATCGTAGAGAATCGGAACTTTTTGTTTTTGTTACTACAAAACATTCTAAATTGATTGCAAGACAAAAAAAATTTGCATAAGAAGCCGTCTTCATACAATGCCCACTACGATCTGAACTGGCCAATAGTCCATGAGTAGCTCTAATGTGATGCTAATCCAATCCAACCAATGCAAAAACAGGTTTGTCAAGTGAAACCATTGCAAGCTTGAATAAACTTTTATTTCCATTTGAAAGCTTTCAGGCGGCTTCAAGAGTTTTTCACGTCAAGCATTTCAACGTATCCCTATCTCTAGACCGGGGCCGCTTTTATTTGCCTCACCATGTATCTATATTCTATAGTAACTAATAGAGACCTTACACTTTGGTTTTGTTTTTTTTGATGACGAAAGAACTAGAACGAATGATCTCACAGCCCAACAAGACATAGAGTAATTAATTGAATATACACTATCTTCTAAATTTCCGAATTTCTGATTATCCGAATGTGTTAGGTCCCAATTGCTTCGGATAATTGGAGTTATACTGTCCTTTCCTATAGTTAAGATTTATTGAGTGTTCGCAACAATGGTCCAAGTCGTTAGTCTAGGTACGATAGTTTACCTGCCCACGGCATATAGGCCAACTCGCCTAAACTATTAGTTGTCGTGACTTTGTCTGTATCATTAGAACTGCGTGCATGACGTACAGGGTGTCCGTAAAAAAATGTCCGAGTTTTAATGGTATATTACAGGAGTTTATTTTATAGTATATATAACAAATCATACATGATATTGAAGGAAAACTAACCTAGTTTTTCCTATAAGTGCTCAATGTGTGCGCCTTTGGTGATACGGCACACATCCCAACGAAAATGCAATTCTTCCCATACTGTCTGCAGAAAGTCCGGAGTAATGGAAGCAACAGCCTGTGCAACGATGTAGCTTTACTAGCGCATGCGCTTATCTGAAACTGCTGGAGTTATTCTTTATTCATCAACTTCAACCACATTACAATTAAACTTCAACCACAATACTATTACAATTTGAAACTCGGACATTCTTTTACGGACACCCTTATAGAAATGCACATCACCAGAATTTTGAGTCGAGGATTAGACATCAAACAAACGACAGCAACCAACTTTAATTGTGTGATTACATCAAAGATAAGGGGAACTGCATTCTTACCAGAAGAAGTTTAAATCAAGGATAAAGCTTTCTTGACACATGCTGTCCAACATATTTTATCAAAAAACATGCTGTAAAGTGATGTAATTAAAAAAAATAATAAAGCTATGCACAACGAAAAAAATATTGTTTGGGTCTAGTATTGTGGCAAGTACAAAATTTATTTTAAAAGATAACGTAAGAACACACGGGACAAAGGTGGTCAGTCTTTTAAAGTTGTAAAACCAAAAAGTAGGTTTGTAACAGAATCTGTCACTTAACCCGCTTCCACACAACAGTTGTGTTTAACAGGTAAAAAGACGACAAACACAGCATTGATATTCTATATTAAACATTTACATGCTAAATTTGGCTAGTTTCATTTATTTTATTTCGAAAATTCAATAATTATTACTTATCGTTTGCAAAAATTAATTTATATTTCAAAGAATAAATATGTAATATTCCTTGCTCAAATAGAATGAAAATATTTCATCTTACCATACAAAGAATCTCGTAGTGAAATATATTTGACGTCATTTCAAACTGATCGATGTCGCAAAAATAAATTTATTTTAATTTATTTTCTAAAAGAATTAGTTTTTCGAGCGATTGTTGCGATGGCAATGGTGATTAAATTCTAATTAAAATGGCTTCCTATGCTTTTTAAATAAGCATTAAATTTTGCAGTTTTTTAAATAATTGAAGTTCTTCGAATTCTTTTCTGAAATTTTCAATGTATTCTAATTTCGTTGCGCTAAATTTTTTGACGTATCACACTTGTCCGTAGCATTTTTAGTTTGGTATATGTAAGTGGGTGACGGACAGACAGACGGACTGAACGATTATAATACCTTCCACTTTTTACGTTATAAACGTAGTGTGGAAGCTAAAACCAGTGTCACCATGCATTACACTGATTCTCTAAGTGGGCCCTTAAATAACACGTGTGTTTTCCACATAGAACACTTGAGTAGTTTTAATTATTTTAATAAATACATAACTAGAAGCAATAATAAAAATTCTTATATTTTTAATTTAATCAAATTCATCAGTTGTGGTGGCTATGACCTAAATGAAAAACCATATTCTTCATTTAATGTGAAATATGATTTTCACATCTTGCCAAGGTGTTACATGCAATTTATACATCATATCTTTTTATTAATAAAAAACGTCGTACATAAAGATAATTTTTTTGAGGTAATGTCAAAGAGTTCTGTCATACGTTAACACATTTTGTTTAAGTAATGTATTACATAAACAAGTAGGTTTGTAACAGAATCTGTCACTTAACCCGCTTCCACACATTTGTGTTTAACAGGAATAAACGCGCCAAACACAACATTAATTCTATATTAAACATTTACACGCCGAATTTGGCTAGTTTCATTAATTTTACTAGGGGCTTCGCCCCTAGCCTCGCAAGCGAGCAGATTGCTGCGCAATCTCACTCGGCTCGCAAGCTCGCACCCTTGGATTGCTGCGCAATCTCACTGGTTCGCAAAGTCAAACTCTTGTATGGCTGTGCAATCTCCGAAGGCTCTCCTGCTCGCTATCGCTCTCCAACCCCGAATGCTGCGCATCCCATGCCACTCCGGCCGCTGGACCGTACATCCCCTTGCACAGGCCTAGCATTTACATCAGTCTGTATCTAACAATATTGGGAGCTCGTGACCGTCAGCACGGGCCGCAGACCGATAATTAACTTATTAACAACTTTTGATAAAATAAATTATAATCACAACGTAGTTTCACATGTCTAGTTGCCACAATCGACACCAGCGGTCTTTTAAAGGATATAACGGCTCGAGTGGCCACAATCGAGGGCCCGGAGGATTGCCGAGAAGCCACAATCGACGGCCCGGAGGAGTACCAGCGGATTTTTTAAGGATATCACGGCTCGAGTGGCCACAATCGACGGCCTGGAGGATTGCCGAGTTACCACAATCGACGGCCCAGAGGGGGTACCACAGGTTTTTTTAAGGATATCACGGTTTGAGTGGCCACAATCGGCGGCCCGGTGGGAGTCACTCCGTGAGCAGAAACAGCGAAAGAAATTCAAGAAATGCAACCGAGAGAATACGTCACGGGGAGAAAAAAAGCCATACAACAATGACAGGAATATGTGTTTACTTTTTCACGAACGCCAAAAGTTGCCAAATGGCATCACGGCCTGAATACGCTAGGTGTTCCACTAATCCAATTTTTTTTTATTTCGTATTATATTGATGATATAATTTATGCGTTATTGGTCCTTACCGTATTCAATTATCAATTCTAGTGTCAATATAATTCCCCATGGTACTGCTAGCGTATTCAGGCCTGTCTCGATTTGGCGGCTTAACTTTTGCAGCCAAGTAGCGAAAACGTACTTAATTTGGTAAACATTCCAGTTCAACTTTCAACTCAATGGATGTTTACATCAATCTTGTTGCCAAATCTTGAAAACTAATTTACTTTTAAGTTGGTTTGGTTGAAAATACAGCGTACAAGAATTATGCGAACAATAGTAACGCTTGAAATGGGTTTATTTTGAAAATTCCGGTTTTTGTGCAGGTGAGTATTTGTTCAAAAGGTGTGTAAGGTTTGGTTCGGATTTTATTATAATCGGCCGCAGTCCGATAATAATTTAACTTATTAACAACTTTTGATTAAATAAATTATAATCACAACGTAGTTTCACATGTCTAGTTGCCACAATCGACGGTCCGGAGGATTGCCGAGTAGCCACAATCGACGGCCCGGAGGGAGTCGAAAGATTTTCGAGTTTCAAAACTTGCGGCCCAGACGGGATAATTTCGTAAGGTATAAGGCGTACAGCCGTACAACATTTCGACCATTAAAACATTACTGGGCTTTCAAGTCATGATAAAAACAAAACATAATGTGAAACTATTCCCTCACGCTACCGACACCATTCCGTGAGCAGAAGCCCTGTGTTTACTTTTTCATGAACGCCAAAAGTTGTCAAATAACATTCCGGCCTGTTCCTTCCGTTAGGTGTTCCTTCCCCATTGACGACGATCCATGTACAAGCCTGATTACGATTTGGATTGTTTGTTTTAAAATTGGAACACCTAGCGTATTCAGGCCACAAAGCTATTTGGCGATTTTTGGCGAATCTACTGAGTTGAACTTGAATGTTTACCAAATTAAGTACGTTTCCGCTACTTGGACAAAAAAATAAGGTAGGAGTATCGTTTTCACTTACCGGTAGAATGCAGAACTCCAGGTCAGTATTCTTTATCTCAGTGCGTTGGAATGAGTAATTTAAAATATCGCCGAGGCTAAGTACCTGCCCAAAACCGGTACAAACAACTATCACGAGGTTGCAGGCTTGGCTATTGATCGCTAGATTGTCAGTTCTAAAATCGCCAAATGTAATCGCAATCAATTCTGTTCAGTTGGTCCGTGCTATAGAAGTCGGTGCCAATAATAAATATTAATATTTGTTAATAATAGTTTATATGTTGCATTATGAAGTGTATGCATTTTGAAGAAAATAAATATACGAAATACATCAACAAATTTCGAATCACAAACAACCTGTTACATCGAACATGCTTAATGTTGGGTTACTGGCGTAATTTTCCAATATCTTCATTTGACGCAATATTTAAAGCAACCTTTTTTCTGGCTTCATCTGCGAGTTTTGGGTAGGAATTTTTTTTCACTCCGTTAAAATATCTTATTTCAAAAAAACAATAATTTATTTTCGCTTTTAAATCAAAACTGAAAACATCCTTTCACTGATGCCAGATTTTAAATTATAAACTTTCATTATAATCTCGTCGCAGCACACTTTCCAAATAATCTCGTCAAAAGAGTTTGGTTTGATTCGTTTTTGGTTTGCTTGGCGAGATAAGCTTTGGTGGTGGCTCCACATTCCGATTTTTAATTAAAAAACTAATTTGAATTTCTTTCTAAAAATTGGTGGACATGATATCTAAACCTTTTTCTACATTCAGTAAAAAAATTGGAGAACATTGGTAAAAATTGTGTCGTAGAGATCAAAAAGTCTGACTTTGGAGAAAATAAAAATAAAATTCAAAATTCCATAACTCAAAATCCGATATGAAAATTTTTCCCCAATTTTTTTTTATTTGTTGATAAATGAAAAATCTATAAAATACTAAAAAATTCAGAAACTTTGGCAAGCCCAAATTTTTTATATCGATTTTCGGCAAAAAAACGGCTGTTTTTAATTTTTAATTAAAAAACTAATTAGATTTTTAAAAAAATATTTTTTGGGCATGAAACTTAGACCAATTGAGACATTTAGTAAAAAAATTGGAGTTGTACTATAAAAATTGCGTCGTACAGATCAAAAAAGCTTACTTTTTTTTAATATAGAGAGATTTCGACAATTCAATAATTATTACTTATCTTTTGCAAAAATTAATTTATATTTCGAAGAATAAATATATAATATTCCTCGCTTTTAAATAGAATGAAAACATTTCATATCAACATACAAAGAATCCGTAGTGAAATATATTTGACGTCATTTCAAACTGATCGATTTCGCAAAAATAAATTTATTTAAATTTATTGCCTAAAAGAATTAGTTTCATGAGCGATTGTTGCGAATGGCAAAGGTGATTTAATTCTAATAAAAACAGGGCCTTTAGCTATTTGTAATTCAAAGTTTTAAACGCCAAAATTAACTATTTTCATTAATCTTCTCTCTCAGATTTAATAATTAGACATTATCGTTTGCTAAATTTGTTTGAAGTTCGAAGAATAATAGTCAGGTCGCCAAACCCTGATTTTTGACCGAACCCTGCACTGAGAGGTTAAGTTTTTTTATTGATGATTCTTATAGATTCGAGGGTGTAGATTACTGGGTGTAGAATCTGGAAGGTACTTTTTTGGTACCCTTGAGCATTTTTAGTTATTCAAGATGGCGTCTCCGCCATCTTGAATTTTGTTTCTTTAATATTTAACGATCTGTTCGGCAAAAGTGAATAGTTTTTTTCTTTATAGATGCATTAAATAATAAAAAATCAATATTTCCAAGAAAATTTCAAAAATAAAAAATTCAAGATGGCGGAATCCGCCATATTGGATTTTTTCACTTTTAATATATTTGATCTATATTTAAACCACAAAAATATTTATATTTTAGGTATATTTTTATATATTTCGTTACTATAGAACAATAATTTGAAAAAAATAAAAAATTCAAGATGGCGTCATCCGCCATATTGGATTTTTTCACCTTTAATATAAGGCTATCCATTTAACCTAAATTAAAAATTCTTTTTATTTTAGTTCTATATTTACTTTGATTTCTATTTTAGTTTCAATGTGTAGATTATAAATTTAGAAGATACTTTTTAGCAAAAATTGAGTATTTTTTTAATTTTAAGATGGCGTTTTCCGCCATATTGGATTTTACTCTCTGATACATTTTTAGCGTTATTTTTGGCCGAAATCGATAATTCTTTCTTTTGTAGGTGTATTTGGTGATAAAGAATTACTTAAATATTTAAAACAATCCAAATTCAAGATGGCGGCTTTCGCCATCTTGGATTATTCAACCTGTAATATTACGTGATCCATTGGCCCGAAATTTAAAATTCTTTCTACTTTATTTGTATTTTTTAATAAAAAAATTGCTGAAACTACATAAATGTGGAACACAATTGAAACATGTATGAATTTATTATAATTCAAAATGGCGTCTTCCACCTTATTTGACTTTTTACTGTTAGTGTTAGGTGATATATTGGCCCGAAATTAAAAATTCTTTCTATTTTACTTGTATATTTTGTATAAAAATACTTTTAAATCATGCATTTCGAAGGAAAAATACTAAATATGACGGTTTTCGCCATATTGGATTTTGTAATTTTAAATATTTTGCTATTCATTAAGGCAAAATTACTAAACTTTTTAAAAAACCTTCCGCATATAAAATACTTCCTCTTTTCAAACAAGATTACTGTTACACTACAAACCACAAGGTTGCTTAGGCATGCATCCTCAAAGTACCCCTCACCCTCACATCATGGGGGTAAGGAAGTTTTCCCCCGAGCGAGCCCATAAATCCACGTAATGGCTTGGACTTGCTGAGACCTCGTTGAGCGGCAGCATTTCGGCGGGGGGGGGGGGGGGGGGAGCGGCAGCATTTCAAGAATATGGGATCAAAGGTCATTAAACATTCAGGAAATTCGGCAAGAAACAACTCATCGCAACCAACAAAACTCTGTTCACTATCACCAACCGACAAAGCTTTTTTCCGAAATGTGAAACGTGCCACCTTCAAAAGATCATATGGTAAAATGCTTTGTCCGTCCCTCCATCCTTAGATCCTGGACAATTTAGGTTCTACTTTCTACATAAAACAGTACTTCTGGATAACTTTTGTCTATTGGTGTGCCAGGAAATGTTGCACTAACTAGCTCCACCTGAAATCTTGAAATTGATTAAGTGCTCATGTGATAGTGAAACACCATGTCGCACCAAAAGATGTGGTTGTGCGAACAGTGGCCTAACTTGCACAGTTTTTTGTGTTTGTGTGTAAAATGGCTGTCTGAACATCAATAACCAAGTGAAAGAAGATGGGGACAATTTGCTAATGGATGTGTTATGAATTTAATTTTTTTTTGAAGACTAAATTTCTACTGAGTCACAGCGTCAAAGCTCATTAAACTATAATCTGCTTTAATTTATATATATATATATATATAATATATATATATTATTATATTATTGTATAGGGTTAAACCCAAATGTTGTATGCTTACATTTTATACCATTATTTTTACTTTTATTGAAATATCTACGGATAAATATATAGTAGTATTTATAAAGCATTGTATACATTTCATACTAATATTTTTAAATACTATTCTAATTTGTATGTCATATTGAAGTTGTATGCCTGAATTTTATATCCTTATTTTGAATTTTTTGTATTTCCCATATATTTATAAATCTTTGTTATACTTCATACTACCGTATTTTTTTTATATCCTACTTAAATTTATGATTCTTTTTTTATTCTTTTGCAGCGGAAAACTATTCTTTTAAAGAATAAATGTGGTCTAACACGCCACCTTGATATAAAAAATATTTATCTAGTTAAAGTTATTCTGTATTATTTTTTAATATATAAATCTATTTTAATATTTCTGTATTATTTTATAGCTAAAATAGAGTGAATTTTTATTTTCGGGCCAATCGATCGCCTAATACTAACGGTAAAAAATCAAATAAGGCGGAAGACGCCATTTTGAATTATAATAAATTCATATATATTTCAATTGTGTCCCACATTTATGTAGTTTAAGCCATTCTTTATTAAAAAAATACAACCAAAGTAGAAAGTTTAATTTTCGGGCCAATGGATCACGTAATATTACAGGTTGAATAATCCAAGATGGCGGAAGCCGCCATCTTGAATTTGGATTGTTTTAAATTTTTAAGTAATTCTTTATCAGCTAATACACCTAGAACAGAAAGAATTATCGATTTCGGCCAAAAATACCGCTTAAAATGAATCAGAGAGTAAAAACTGAAGGCCGTGTTAATTTGGAGAAAGGAAACTGACACCAGTTTTAATGTAAACGAATACCAATCTTTATTGTAAAAATAACATGTATATATAGTAAAAGTAAAAACTATAGCGACACCTGGCGCAGATAAAAGGAAACAATAAATTTGCATTTTACCAGTCTTTGGTGATGCCAACAAACTCCCCCTTGGGAAGATGCAAATTGAACACAACAAAATTAGGCATCCTTAATCAGTCCAACTTGATCTAGAGTCCACAATAACTTGGTTTCAGGAACTGCTTTAGTACAAAAGTCTGCTAACATTTTATCAGTAGTACAGTGAATTAACTTTATTTTACTATTCTCAATGAGATCTCTAATGAAATTTAATTTTAAACTAACGTGTCTAGTTTTAACAGAAGACTTAGCAGCCTTGCACCAATCTATTGCGGCTTTATTATCACAAAATATTTCAATAGGATAGTTTACATATTTTGAACAATTTAACTCTTCTAATAAATTACAAATCCAAATCAGATTCTTAGTAGCATCAGCAATTGCAAAAAGTTCAACTTCACAAGTAGACATTCCTACCGATTTTTGCTTATTTGCTTTCCAAAGAACTAAAGACTTGCTAAACATAATAACTGACCCGGAGAAAGACTTTCCACCTTCAGCATTTCCCCAACTTGAATCAGCATTAACACTAATATGATCAACACTTTTGTTATAAAATAAAACACGATCTTTAGAACCTTGCAAGTATCTTAGAACTCTCTTCAATTGCATGTAATGACGCTTTTCAGGTTTTTGGTTATATTGAGACAATAAACTAACAACAAAACTTAAATCGGGACGAGTACGATTTGCAAGATACGACAATTCACCGATCAATTCTAAATACTTAGTTTTATCAGCTAATTCTTCCGTATCATCTGAAATTCTCTCTTGTGATTTAGAAATAGGAACTTTAACAGATTTACAATCAGTCATACCATGTTTTTCTAGTATATTTTCTATATACTGCTTTTGAGAAATTCCAATTCCATTCTCATTTATTCTAATTTCTAAACCGAGAAATTTACCAGTTTTAGTAGTTTCGTTAACTTCAAAATGATTTCGCAGCTTGCAAATAATATCGTTACTTACATTCTGATCACTGCTAAAAAATCCAAGATCATCTACATAAATACATATAGCAAAGAAACAATTCGGATCATCTAAAACAAATACACAATTATCAGAAGCAAGTTGTTTGAGTCCAATATTTAATAGTACAGTTTTCAATTTGTGATTCCAATTTCTTCCGGATTGAGGCAATCCATAAATACTACGCTTAAGTTTACAAATCTTATCCTCCCCGTATTCAAATCCCGGAGGAGTTGACATGTATACAGTTTCTTTCAAATCACTGTGTAAATAGGCTGTTGAAATATCAAAAAACTGAACAATCAAATCTAGTTTTGCAGCTAATGACAGCAACAATCTGAAAGATTCTATATTAACAACTGGAGAATAACATTCATCGTAATCCAAAGATTTGATTTGATTAAATGCAGATGCAACAAGACGCGCTTTATATCTTAAGCCGTTTGTATCTTGTTTAACATTATAAACCCACTTACTTTTAACAATTTTTGCATTATTAGGTTTATCAACTATTTCCCACACGTTATGTTTTTCTAGCGATTTTAATTCCCGTTTCATTGCATTGAACCAATCGTTCGAATTTCTATTGGACATAGCTTCCTCGTAGTTATTCGGTATGTCACTAGTTACTAGAGATGTTAAGTTTGGTTTTAACCTTTCTGATCGTCTCACGCCTTCATATAACAATTTTTGCTCATGTTCTAAACACTGTTGGCGATGTATTTCCTGGGCTTTTACTTTTGTCATTCCGAGTGGTCTACCACGCTGTTTTTGCGACTCACTTTCGGTAATGGGTTCGGGTAGGTTAGAGTTTCGGTCATAAATTATAAGATTATTATTTTGCAGTTTTTCTACATCTGCACTAATGAATCCGTTATTAAAGTGTTTTTCTATATCCCAACTATTATCAAAAGAATGTTTTATTAGATTCGAACCTTTTAGATTTTCATTAAACTTTACGGACCGTTCTTCGATTACGCGGTTTTCCTCTACGTTATAGATACGATAAGCTCGTCTTTCTCGAGAATAACCAATCATAATACCAGTTTTCCCAGGTATTTGCAATTTATTACGAGACACTTTGGGTGTATGATAATAAGCTACGCAGCCAAACACTTTAAGATATGAAACGTTAGGTTTAATTTGGAAAAATAACTCGTACGGAGTTTTATTTTTTGATTTTCTAGGAGTTAAGTTAGATATGTGGGTACTACAAGCAATGGCTTCCGCCCAAAACTTTAAAGGCAGTCCGCTATCGTAAATTATAGTTCTAGCGCGATCGCAAAGTACTCGAATAGCTCTTTCACTTTTTCCATTGCTTGAAGGATTATAAGGAACACTCTTTTCATGAATTACCCCGCATTCTTCGAAATAAGATTTCAACTCATTATTTATAAATTCACCCCCATTGTCAGATCTAAAACGTTTAATCCGTTGACCCAACAAGTTCTCATACGTAGATTTAAATACCTTTATCGCGTTGATAGCTTCACTTTTATGTTTTAAGAAATATGTGAAATACATTCCAGAATAGTCATCTACAATAATAATAAAATATCTAGAACCATTCAATGAATTTACAGGCATTTCACCACATAAATCTACATGAATCAATTCTAGCACAGATTTGCTTTGGCTTTGAGTAATTGATTTATGAGGTTTATTGGTAATTTTGCTAACACTGCATACTTCACAATCAAATGTTGTTACATTATTAAAACTAGGGGAATTTCTAGTTAAGTTATCATTTACCATTTTATTCATCTAGTCATAATGCAAATGGCACAATCGTCTATGCCAAAGTCCACTCGAATCACTGTTAGCATAATTACATTCATTTTCCAAAGGTTTAGCATTTGGTTCAAATTTAACTATTAAACGCTTATCTATTTTATTTGCTTTAAGAATCAATCTATTAGTATTATCAGTAACAAGCATATAGTTATTCTTAGACGTAATTTTAAACCCTTTTTCTAATAAAGTTGTTAACGATATTAAATTAAATCTTAACTCAGGCACATAAATAACATTTAATATATCCAAATTATCGTCTTTATATTTAACCTTAACAGTTCCTGTACCTTTAGTTTTTAGTGTAGTATCAATACCAGCTAATTGAACTTCGTTATCACTATTTTCAAAATTAGAAAACCATTTTAAGTTATTTACCATATGGGCTGTCGCCCCACTGTCCATTATCCAAACGTCAGAATCATCAGAAGCTGGGAAGTTATCGGAGCACACGGTCAAAGCGGAGTTGCCCCTCCAACCGCGTGTTTTCGGGCTGTTGTCACCAAAGTTTGAACTTCGGCGCTTGCTGGTTGTCCGGGAATACTTCTGCTGGTTCAGTCGCTTGTAGCACGTCTTCCAGACATGCCCCCGTCCAGAGCAGTAACTGCAGGTCTTCTCGGATCTTGTAACGGCAAATGCTTGCTCACTCCTTGGGCTGGATCCACTTCCTCGTTGAAACGCTTGTTCTTCCTCACGTAAGGTCTCCAAGATGTCATCTAGAGATTTGTCTCTTTGGGTCTTCAGAATCTCACGAACTCCGGCGAACTTTCCATTGAGACCACGAACGACATAAAATACTAGTTCTCGACTGGATATCATAAGTCCGAGGCTTGAACACTTCGTAACCAGTCCTTTAGCTCGTGCGACGTAATCGTTGGCGATTTCGCTGTCCATCATTCGTAAATTCTTAACCTCTTGGCTGGCGTCTATCTTTCTATCATCTATTCCACCCGTACAGTCGGTCTTTATCTTCGTCCATAAATCTTTAGCCTGCTTTTCCATACCGTACTGGAGAACCCCTTAGGAAAAAATGCCATAGCTTTGCCATAAAAAAATACCATAGCAAGTCTCTACGGCGTTTTGCCTATGGCAAAATTTTTGCCATAGAGCTATGGTAAAGTTTTGCCATAGCACTATGGTAAACTTATGCCATAGAGTTATGGCAAAACTTTTGCCATAGGCAAAACGCCGTAGAGCTATGGTAAATTTTTACCATAGCACTATGGTAAACTTAAGCCATAGAGGATAGAGCTATGGCAATACTTTTGCCATAGGCAAAACGCCATAGAGCTATGGTAAATTTTTACCATAGCACTATGGTAAACTTATGCCATAGAGCTATGGCAAAACTTTTGCCATAGGCAAAACGCCGTAGAGCTATGGTAAATTTTTACCATAGCACTATGGTAAACTTATACCATAGAGCTATGGCAAAACTTTTGCCATAGGCAAAACGCCGTATAGCTATGGTAAATTTTTACCATAGCACTATGGTAAACTTATGCCATAGAGCTATGGTAAATTTTTACCATAGCACTATGGTAAACTTATGCCATAGAGCTATGGCAAAACTTTTGCCATAGGCAAAACGCCGTAGAGCTATGGTAAATTTTTACCATAGCACTATGGTAAACTTATACCATAGAGCTATGGCAAAACTTTTGCCATAGGCAAAACGCCGTATAGCTATGGTAAATTTTTACCATAGCACTATGGTAAACTTATGCCATAGAGCTATGGCAAAACTTTTGCCATAGGCAAAACGCCGTATAGCTATGGTAAATTTTTACCATAGCACTATGGTAAACTTATGCCATAGAGCTATGGCAAAACTTTTGCCATAGGCAAAACGCCATAGAGCTATGGTAAATTTTTACCATAGCACTATGGTAAACTTATGCCATAGAGCTATGGCAAAACTTTTGCCATAGGCAAAACGCCATAGAGCTATGGTAAATTATTACCATAGCACTATGGTAAACTTATGCCATAGAGGTATGGCGAAAGTTTTGCCATAGGCAAAATGCCGTAGAGCTATGGTAAATTTTTACCATAGAGCTATGGCATGACTTTTCCCATAGACAAAACCCCATAGAGCTATGGTAAATGTTTGCCATAGCCCTATGGTAAACTTATGCCATAGGCAAAACCTTTATAGAGTTATGGTAAACTCTTACCATAAAGCTAGGGTAAAATATTGCCATAGAGCTATGGTAAACTTTTACCATAGGCAAAACACCATAGAGCTATGGCACAATGTTGCCATAGAGCTATGGTAAACTTTTGAAATAGGAAAAACCCCATTAAGCTATGGGAAAACTTTTACCATATGTAAATGGTATACATATGTAAGTTTCGCCATAGACACATGGTAAACATTTGCTGTAGAGAAAACAATTGATTAGGAAACAGTGAAATTTAGATCCATAAAAAAATATCAAAAAAAATGCAAACACAATGAACTTTAGTTTTTAGAAAGTTGGTATTCAAGATATAGAATCATAACTAATTGATCTAAGTAAAAAACTAAAATTTGTATGTCCCCGTATTATCTCAATATAAACTGAGAACTTGTTAGCAAATTTACGTTTTTAATTGCAATAAATTATAACAATTTAACCAAAAATAATTCTAGATGAATGTTTAAAGCTTTATGAAAATTAACACTATACTATGTAGGAAAATCTAAAAAAGTAGGAACAGAAACTGTCACTTTAGAACTGCTTCCACACAAATTTCATGTGTCTAAAAAAACACAAAAAACAGCATATTTAATCTTGCATTCAACTTGTAAAAATCAAAATTAAACATACTTGTTTTCATCGAAAATAGAATAATTTTTACTTAACAGCAAATTTATTTGTATTTAAAAGAATGAATAGGTAATATTGCTCGCACTTAAAAAATAAAACATTATATCAACATACAACGTTGAAACTACCTTTCCCCATTAAAAATAACTAAACTAATCGAGTTTTAAATACCATTTAAAAACAAGACAATAAAAAATCCTCCCCAAAAAACAAATAATTAGTATTAGGAGGTCATTATTAAATGTAAATGACAAAATACATTAGACTTATATTGCGACACATTTTTATATATAAAAGGCAAAGTCCTGACTGACTAACGTATCAACGCCAAGTCAAGATACTAACCGACACCTGACATCACAGTCAAGATACTAACCGACACCCGAGTAGGTACAATGCAACTTTTAAGGGCGACATCGTACGCAGCGTCGGGACATTGAAGTATATTTAACGTGTGCTTCATTCACACGGTTTATTATTCATCGAACATTTTTTAGTTGCAAAAGCTGTTTATAGATCAAAAGTTATTTTGGCGATGCCTGGACCAGAACCTGGGACCTACCGCATGCAAGACGAACGCCTTTACCGCCTGGGCTACCCAGCCCTATGGAGTTGTATGAAATATGGAGTGGAATGCTTACCACATTTGGGCATGTTCATTGCACTAATCGCCAAATAGAAACAGGCCATTATATCATAGCTGTTCTGGCAATTTTAATAGCGGCCTATGGGATACTCCTCTAACTCTTGAAAGGGTCAGGATACAATCAACCATCCAGCAGAATCCATCACCTTGCATTGGCTAGGAGTACCGTCTCCCCAAATTTGTCTACCAGCTGCAGTTCAACAGGAAGATGAGTATTGTGAAATTTTGTCAACAAGTTATATAGGGCACTTATTTGAGTGTCTCCCATATAACTCACTTTTAAAATGACACAATGTTTTGCAATTCAAAAAAGTATGAACTGAAAAAAAGGAAAAAAAGAAACATAAGTAGGTACAAAGCTAAATGTAAAAAAAATTACAACTGATGTTCAAAAAACAATTATTCTATTATACATACTTGAATGCAACTTTTAAATTTAACTAATAGATTTTTCTTTTTAACAATTTAATGTTATATTTAAAGAAACATTGATATTTAATTTTTTTATTAAATATGAAATTAATTAACAACTATTATCCACAAAAATAAATATTTATTAATTGATGGAAAATTTAATATTTTTAAGGAATGCTATCATTCTGGGACATTTAATACAATTTCTTTACACAGTTATTATAAAATAAATAGTTTTACAATAAATATAATTTAGACGAGGTAAAGTGTCTCCCACAAGTGATTGTACACATGCAAAAATCAATAAAAAAACCTAACTATTTTGCCATAAAATGTTTTTTATTTTGGAATGAAATTTTTTTTTGCATATTTAAACAGTTCTTAACGAAGCAGTATGGAATAAAGTGTAATTACAATGTAAATATTTTTTTTAAAATGACAATGAATAAAATGCTGCACAAAAAGACGAGACAAAAGTTATCGTATTTTAAAAAACATCACTTAATTTGAAAATTTCGAGTTTTTTTTTATAATTGTTTAGTATTTAGAAAATCTTTTATTCTTCATACCTGCTTTTAAGCATCTGGGCATAGATGTACTAAAGTTTTGGTAATTTAAACATCAATTTTGTTCCATTCTTTAATCCCTTGCTGCTTTCAGTTGAATTTTTGATTTAATGTGGCGACTTCTTAAACAAATGCCTCTAATACTTTTCAAATATGTTCTGAAGGGTTTAAATCCAGTGATTGATGTGGTGTTTTAAGAAATTGAGGGCAATGATAGAGGCACCATAAACAAACATTCGATGCCATGTGCTTGGGATCGCTGTCTTGGTTATAATACACAAAATTGTTTAAAATACCAAATTTTGTGCTGACACTTTTAAATTGTTGTTGAGAATCGTCATATATAACTCTATGATTCATTATTCCCTGAATGAATACTAAATTGCCTACTCCAGTCACTAACATGCACCCCCAAACCACAACACTTCCACCGCCATTATATGTTTCACTGTTCCAACTAAATTCTTGAGATTAAGTTCTTTATTTTTTCTCTCCATACAATTATGCACCCATCAGAACCAAATATATTAAAATTACTATCTTTTGCAAATAACACATGATTCCAGTTCTGGCTAATTTACTATAGTTTTGGCAAAAAAGGTCTAACAAACAGACAAAAACTAACAAACACATTTCTTCGTGCAGCGCAGCCATATATACCAGCGATCCGATAAGGATTCTACGAATAGTTTCACAAGAATTAGAAGTTCCATAAGTTTCATTATAATATGAAGTAAATTTTACTGCACTTAGTCTAGACACTGTTTTTTGAGAAATTTACTCATGATAATTCATTGATATCTAGCTAACGAAGTTGAGGACGACCATTGCGCGGCTTGTTTTTTATCCTTTTTAAAAAATGTTTTGTTATGCTGCACTGTTGAATGAGGTAGATTAATTACAATAGTGATTCCTTTAAGTGATTTTCTAGATTTGAGATGAAATATAATTAATTTTAATATAATAGAATAATTAATTGAGAAATTAAATACTGAAATCAAACGATTTTAGTGTGTGTTTTAATTAGAATAAAAAATAAACTGTGAAAATGATGAATTCAAAGAAATAATGTTTTGGTGTACAAAGAAATTTGTTTGCGAATTTCGTGACATTTTTCATTTATTTATTTTCTGGAAAATACTACTTGATTTTTTTTTTTCTTTTTAAATATTACTCAGATTTATTAGGAACTTTTCAAAGATACTGTTTAAAAATATTCAACTGATAAAATTGTTCATTACGAAGTATATATAACACAATTTCTGCAAGTGTACGAACACTTTTGGAAGCCACTGTATATAAACATTAAGCATTGCACCATGCTTGGACATTTTTGTGTTGTGCCGATAATGTTAAAAAACGATCTACAAACAACAAAAATAATGAGGAAACAAAATAACTTACCTAGTTTATCTTCTTTTCATTCTTCTACACTTTGTTTATTTATTTTATTAATAAAAAACTTATAAATAATGTTATTAGAGAATTTGAAAAGTAAACAACAAGAATACAAAACGGCGGTTACAGACAGCAAAGGAATAGGAATACAGTTATTATCAAAATATTTTGAAATAATATACGGATTTATGGCGAAACATTCATATGTTTTGCTTTAATTATTTTTAGAGCTGTTTTTAGTTAAATTTTTCACTACAATAAACTATATGACATAAGAAACAAGTCTAGAAATACCTTTTCGATGCGGTTTGGTTTGTTTGAGAGCGCTATGCTCTGTTTATTACGACACGTACAGGGATTAAAAATAAGTTACAAATTAAAACTACAATAAATGTGTCCTAATGTAATCCTTTTTGCCCTAATTATTGTTAAAAAAAGTTCGATTAAGATTATTTCTTATTTTTACTTTAAAAAGCATTAAATTACGAACCCTTGTGACAGGGTTCGATAGCGTGATCTGCTATCAACGAGTAAATAGTGGCATTTCAGAGGTTTTTAACGATTCAATATTTCTCTACGATTACACGTATTTAAAGTTATACCTAATAATAAAGAAATACAATATTAGGTTTCTGCAGCTATAAAGTAATAACCCTTTTCCGATTTTATTAAAACACGTTTTATGCAAATAACATTTTTCGGCGAAAGTCAACGATAAAAAGCTCTCGTGTAGCTCTAGTGCAACGATAATTCAAACTAAACTAAACTGAATTAATTTTTTAAAAAATTCCTTCCCTACAAATGTTTTGTACTTATTATAAGTATTTTTATTTTCATTGTGGTACACGTGGCAATAAAAACATTCAGAAATAAAACTGAATTTATTATTGAAACTAGAACCAAAAACACCTGAAATATTTTGTGTAACGTAATTTTGCCATTCATAAAACCCAATAGAAATTTGTCCGACAGCTTGATTTTTGATGACGAACAAAATTATCGATATAACAATTAATTCATAAGTTGTTCAACAGATAATTTACAGCAACTCTTATATTAGAATATTTATTATACAACGAGTCCCATTATACAGATAATTTACAGCAACTCTTATATTAGAATATTTATTATACGACGAGTCCCATTATATTGTAACACCATAGCCAAAATACTACACGCTGTTAATGTTAAGCCTAACTTGCACCTTCAATTTTTCCTTTGTCAAAATAAAACAAAAAATTCACGTTGTACGAAGCTTATTATATATGTGCATTCATTTATTAACTATTAGTAATTTTAGTAAAATACAAATTATTTGTTTTATAATTCATTACACAATTGAAAATCTACGCGTTCTTATACATTCAGGTTCTTGGCATTTGAGTAATATTTTTGTAGCATTGCTATAAGAAATTCATGACCTATAAAATATGCCCACACATATATGGTATATTGCAATGATTGATGCTTTAGTATACATTTACATTACTTTAAAATATAGACGACGTATTGTTATGTTGTGTTCCCATAGGCTGGCCATAGATTTATATTACCATACCATAAGCATATGATGTGTTTCCATAGCCTTGCCATATGTGCAGGGTAGTTTACCATAAGCTCGATATAACCCTAAGGCAGTTATGGCACTTTACCATATAGACGACGCATGTTTATTATGTTCCCATAAGCTTGCCATAGATATATATATTGCCTTACCATAAGCTTATGGTGTGTTTCCATAGACTTGCCATAGGTGTATGGAACTTTACCATAAGCTTGCCATAACCTATGGCATATTCCCATAACCATGCCATAAATCTATGGTGTGTTCCCATAAGTTTGCCATAACCTATGGCATATTCCCATAACCATGCCATAAATCTATGGTGTGTTCCCATAAGTTTGCCATATGTATATGGTACATTTCCATAAGAGAACCATAGCTTATGGTACATTGCCATACGATTACCATAAAAATCTTATGGTTACCATAGATTCCCATAAGGTTTTCTATGGCAATTTTTCCTAAGGGACATACTGGTCGGATAACGAGAGCTTTATAATTGACACAACTTTAGAATTTTTCATAGTCCAGTCTTTATAGGTTGCGTCGTTTGACGTGGGTTCATCGTTTTCTATTACGTCGGAAAGTCCTCTTAACGATAAAACTGCTTCAAGTTTAATTGACCAAATATGGTAGTTTTGTCCATTCAGAAGAGGAACAGAAGATGCGTTATCAAGACTAAGCATTTTTCTAATTGATTGAATTTCTAGATGTAGCACGCGAGCGAAACTTCTCTATGCAACTAAGCTCAACCATGCGGAACCACGCTCTGCTACCACATGAAGGCCGTGTTAATTTGGAGAAAGGAAACTGACACCAGTTTTAATGTAAACGAATACCAATCTTTATTGTAAAAATAACATGTATATATAGTAAAAGTAAAAGCTATAGCGACACCTGGCGCAGATAAAAGGAAACAATAAATTTGCATTTTACCAGTCTTTGGTGATGCCAACAAAAACCAATATGGCGGACGACGCCATCTTAAAATTAAAAAAATACTCAATTTTTGCTAAAAAGTATCTTCTAAATTTATAATCTACAAACTGAAACTAAAATAGAAATTAAAGTAAAGATAGAACTAAAATAAAAAGAATTTTTAATTTAGGTTAAATGGATAGCCTTATATTAAAGGTGAAAAAATCCAATATGGCGGATGACGCCATCTTGAATTTTTTATTTTTTTAAAAATTATTGTTCTATAGTAACAAAATATATAAAAATATACCTAAAATATAAATATTTTTGTGGTTTAAATATAGATCAAATATATTAAAAGTGAAAAAATCCAATATGGCGGATTCCGCCATCTTGAATTTTTTATTTTTTTAATTTTCTTGGAAATACTGATTCTTTATTACTTAATGCATCTATAAAAAAAAACTATTCACTTGACTAAAAAACTATTCACCCGAACAGATCGTAAAATATTAAAAAAACAAAATTCAAGATGGCGGAGACGCCATCCTGAATAACTAAAAATGCTCAAGGGTACCAAAAAAGTACCTTCCAGATTCGTAATATACACCCTCGAATCTATAAGAATCATCAATAAAAAAAACTTAACCTCTCAGTGCAGGGTTCCCCCCCCCCCTGGCGGCCTGACTATAATGATGTAATCTTTTTTAATAAATATCTTTGTGTAGCCTTAATTTCCCATTTACATTTCTTTCGAAAATTCACTTATTTATAGTTTGTTAAGTTAATTTACAGTTCAAAAAATATATAATTAGTACAATTGATGCTGTAAAAATAAAAGCGAAGCTTTGTATATTTTTTTATGCCCATGTTAGAATTCTCTATGCATCTTTCTTCATACATACATAATGAACCATCAAAAGAACTCTATTGTGATATTACAACAATCCAAACTGAATTATATCCCATAAATAAATATTTTTATTTCAAATAAAGTTTCTCGTACGTTTAACGAAACGGCAACAGTGAAAATATTGAATAAAGATGGAATTTACATGTTATTTCAATGTAGATTAAATTTTATCCCACTTGTCTGTGGGGCTTGTGGTTCTGGTGACGGACAGACAGACGGACTGAACGATTATAAAACCTTCCACTTTTTACGTTATAAACGTAGTGTGGAAGCTAAAATAACTTATACTGTTGCAAATTTTTTTGAATTAAAATGTATAAACTTGATTGTAGATATATATTTAGTAACTTTTCACGCCGATTTTAATATTTCAGGCATCATAGTAATTGAACTTTCATGTGTTATAATTGTCGGCCATAATTTTTTTTGTTTAAAAGGTATGACAACAGAGATATATCTTATATATTTAGTCCGTTTGTTCTGAGTCCGTCTCCATTTCTTTTTCTTTCAATATTAAAGGTGTCTTAAACATCACAACTATATAATTGAAATGCAATGATAAGAAAAACAATGTAAATTCAAAATCGATTTTCTTTTTTATAACGAATAGGCTCTAAACTGTAAACCTACAGGACAGGATTTCCAAAAGAATTGCGCGATGATTGATTTACGTTTCGGGGTCGTTATAGAACGTTTTTGAAATTTATGCACGAATTTTTTCGATAGTACTTTTTACAGTAAAAATCTGTTAAGATATGTTTTCCCGTCATATTACGGATATTTTCCGACAACTTTACTGCCATATATTTTCTGTAATATAACAGATTAGCTTTTTTACGAAGTCGAAACAAAAGTCCACAATGAATGACTCTAGAATATAACTTAAACTTAATAAAAGAAATTCACTATCCTTTTTTTATCAACAATTATAATGACGGGGTGAGGCTTCACCCACTATTTCTCGTTCCCGTGATATTTCCGAGCTAGAGTGTTCAGTAGTAAAGTGCTAATGAGATAAAGATAATTTAACTAGTTACTACTGTCTGGATTGTGACGTTGGTCTCTGTATCTTGTGCTTTTAAATTTATCACTCAAGAAAAAATTACTAACTTTTACTTTATTACTAACTAGCAAATTTATACCCGTTCTTCGCCCGGATTAAAAAAATATCAAATCGTTCCAAATATGTGTACCATATAACCTGTTATAGGATCATAAACTTATGTTATTGTTCCCGCTCGTTATAAAGTATAAAATCCCGTTTCATTGCCTTAAAATTCCAAAATAAAAAATACGCTATAAAATGCACTCATAAATGTCATCACAATTTCCCTCATAAATACATAAAACCTTTTAGCTCATTTGGAGCGTTTTGGGAAATAATTTGGCGAGAAAATAGATATAGCTACAATATTATACAATATATAGCTATAAACACACCCATTATACAGCTCTAGCACAATGACCTTCGAACAACCGACCAGCTTATAAATTATTCACAAAAGAAATTGCCCATTTGGCGAGTTTCAGTTAATAATTTGGCGAGTTTGGTAACGTATTGTGCGAAAAAATAAAGACATAAAACACTAATATGCAGCTCTAGTGTGATGGCTTTTATTAAACATCATAGTTCAGTAATAGCTTAACTATACATTTATTGCTTAAATATGCAGTCAACAAAAAAATCAATGAAAAAATCATCAAATAAACCCATAAAAAAATCCGGGAATGGAGACTGGCGGAATTACGTCACTTGAAACATGTCAATTATTTTTCAAATAATGAATTTAGTTTTTGAAGGTAATGGCAAAAGAATAAAATAAACATTTTCAATTTTAAATGTTTTCGTTAAAGGTTTTATTCAATTTTTTCAGCCGATGGCATCAGGAAAGTAAAAAAAGATCGGATTTGAGCCAAAGTGGTGTAGTTTTTTAAAAAATTCGATTTTTCTCTAAAAATAGAATATTATGAAACCTGAAAGTTCAATAATCATAATCTAAGTATGAAGTACGCATTTGTGCCAAGTTACGAGTCAAACAAATGTCTAGTTTATGAATCTATAAGACGCACACACACACATCCATACATACAAAACTTCATTTTTATTATTATGGATTTAACTTTTATCTTGCTTATAGCTACAATTTTTAATTAACGGCTCGGTTAGAACCATATATATCATAGTTAAAGTATTAGATTGGCAGATCACGTGACCTCCAATGCTAACGACGGGACGCGCATGGAGGCTTTTTAAGAGTGCAAAATTGAAAGTGTTGCTGCCACTTTAAGGAGAAAATATTACGAAAAAATACCATTTATTTCTAAAATTACAAAAAAAAACTAGAAAAGGATTTAAAGCCACTAAAAAGATTCCAAAATGCAGCTAGTATTTTTACGATTTTTTTTTTTTATAATTTTTGAATTATTCTAATATACTATTATCCTCCTTAAAAATATCGTAAAAATACTAGCTGCATTTTGGAATCTTTTTAGTGACTTTAAATCCTTTTCTAGTATTTTTTTTGTAATTTTAGAATTAGATGGTATTTTTTCGTAGTATTTTTCTCCTTAAAGTGGCAGCAACACTGGCAATTTTACCCTCTTATTTGGCCTCCATGCGCGTCCCGTCGTTAGCATTGGAGGTCACGTGATCAGCCAATCTAATACTTTAACTATGATATCTATGGTTAGAACGCTAAAAATATTCGTTTTCATACACCTTCACAAAGAAAAAAAGAATAAAAATAAAATCGTTTTCATTATTTAAATTCATTTCCCGCCTAAAAAATTATTGACCAGAAGGAGAAATTAAACTACCAATAGTATGCGTAAAAATTTATTCAACCAATGTCATTTTATAACTTTAATTTATAATATGAGCATATAATACGTATTTTACATGATTTCCTACACTTAGTATTCAACTTTGTTTATAAAGTTACTCGTTTATAGCATCATAAACATCGCAGTGCTTTGAATAACAATACAACCGGGTTATACTAATTTCATATTGAAAGTAAAATTATATTTAAATATTAAAAAATAATAATAACTTACCTCTATACTTGATAAGTACGCGGTGAACTTTGGTCCGTTGAATGTTTAAGATATCTAAAACTTTTTGATAGTGTTTTATCGACATTTTGAGAAGGAAAAATTCCGAACTCCGCCCATGCAGAGTCGCGAAGGTGCAATAATTGTAGCGCTGGAAAGGGGTCAGTATGGTTGAAGGATGAAAGAGGGTAAGTTCTTATTTGCTAATAAAAGTATGTAGTCCAATCGAAGAGTAAAGAGGAAAAACAACTGCATTGCATAGAAATATGTCTTCATCGGAACTCTTTGGTAACGATAGCGAGTCATCGCCTAAACTGGTGTAAGGAAACCGGTTACTCACTTTGTTTTTCTCTCGCGGTAACCCTGATTCAATCCAGAGATCAGTAGACACGAGTCACATGTTTGTACCGCGAAAGAAAACCCAGAGAAAAACCGGTTTCCTGTCGCCAATGTCCATCAAGCACACCAGAATACGGGAATAAGATTCCTATGCAATAAAGTTGTTTTTCCCGTGTACTCTTCAATTGAGGATTGTATTTTTTTCTTATCGTTTTAAAAATAGCCCTCATGTAGCTCTAGTGCAACGATAATTCCAAACTACTCTAATCTTACCGTTTTAAACTAAAGGAACACTGTTCAAATGTTGTTGAGTTTCAATTTGAATTTAAGCGCAGCTATAATAATAAAAGAAAGAGTCTGTCTGTTTGTCTGTGGATCGTGAAAGACCTAATTATATTGCTCGAAAAATTTCGAAATTTTTAATATATTCCCTGTAATACCTACGTGTGCACCTGAGGCTTAGTTTTTTCATATTTGATTTAGATTTTTTAATTAATATAATTATTTACAAAAATCGTCATACACCTGAGAGTGAGAGACCGATACTGGGGCTTGAAAACACATGGGCTGGGCCGAAACAAGGACTTAACGTCATCCGTAGATAAACTTGAAATCCAGTAAGAAGAGCCGTTAAAAATTGACACAAATTTGAAATCTACTTTTAATTTTCAATTTGAAAGAAACTTTAGCACGAAAATTAAGTATAAACACAAAATATCGAGAGGTTTTAATTTGTAGGATTGTTATTTGACTATCATTATTTTATTTAATTTATTGATTGTAGATTGATTACCACATTTGGGTTGTTAAATTTGAAATATTGCCAAAAGTCGCCAATCAACAGACCGACCATTTTATAACAGCCGTGTCAAAAACAAATCACCGTTATTAAAGGTTAACCCGTGTGACGCCGGGTTTAGAAAGCTAGTTATGTATATGGGGCTGACGATCTTTCTTATAAAAACCACCATGGGGAAGTGTAGAGTAGCCCCACGGAGTTGTTAAAACTTAGTAGCATTCCTGGTTGGTCGATGTCGTATCCTCTATTGGATTATACCTTATTGTAGTCTTGAATAGTCTGCCATCTCCAATGACATTATATGAATATAGATCTTCCTCTGTCGAGTAGTTTAAGAGATGAAAGCCCGTAGAGACTGCAAGGTCAGTCAAAAACATGATAAAGTGCGAGTTCTATGTCGGGACAGTTGCCACAGTTTTTATATTTTCATGTCCCATCAGCAGAGACTTTCATGCTTTTATGATGTTTTGTCTTTAGTCTGATGAGAAAGGTGACTGTTTTCTTGTCGATGTCAAGATTAGGTATTTGATCATGGCCTTTGAATAACATTCCTTACGTGTAAGATGCAACAAAAACTCGACATTGATTTATTTCCACAGTTTAGCATCCCAAAAGTTTAGTTTTTTATACTCGACCTTATTACATAAGGTATACCTATGCCTAGTTTCTATAGAAATACCGAAATTTATTTTACTAGGTATTACTTTTGCTAGCGTTTAAAGGGGTTAAATTATAATACTGCAATAATAATATTCACAGAGATGATGACAGTTTCTAAAAATGCATAGAAATGGCTTAAGCTTATAGTACTTTTACCAGAAATACAACAAATTAATACAGGGTGGCGCAAATAAAAGTGGCTCCGGCGTAGAGATACGAATACAGGGAGATGCTTGGCGAGAAAAACTATTGAAGCCGTTTGAAAGCCGCCAAGTCGAATTTATAAATTGTTCAAGCGTCCAATAGCTTCGCTTGGCAAACCTGTTTTTTTTTGTTGGTTTGGCTGTTTATATACTAGAGCTACACATGGACTATTGGCGAGTTCGGATCTTATTTTGGGCTGTGCATAGATATCATAGTTAAAAGTATTATATTGGTAGATCACGTGACCTCCAACGCTAACGACGGAACGCGCATGGAGACCAGAATGAGAGGGGAATGGGGCCGGTTTTGCCACCAGTTTTAGGAGAAAAACACTACGAAAAAATACCGTTAAATTCTATAATTACAAAAACATACCATAAAAATACTAGCAAAGCGTTTCACGTTTCTTTTAAAGTCACTAAAAAGATTCCAAAATGCAGCTAAAATTTGTATGGTATTGTTTTGTAATTTTAAAATTAAATGGTACTTTTTCGTAGCGGTTTTCTCCTAAAACTGGTGGCAACACTGGCCTCATTGCCCTCTTATTCTGGTCTCCACGCGCGTCCCGTCGTTAGCATTAGAGGTCACGTGATCTGCCAATCTAATACTTTAACTATGATATCTATGGAGCTGTGTATGTGTGAGTTGATCAAATCAGTGCACCGATGAAGATTGCAGAGTTACTGGCAAATAATTCGCCAAGCTTTTGTTTGGGCTTAATATTGAAGCGATCAGTACTTTCACTTAGCAAACCTGTTTTTGCATTGGTTTATGACATGGCAACATTTGTATCTTATTCCTACCTCCAACACCGGGCCACTTTTATTTGCGCCACCCTGTACTATACGATGTATTTAACCGTTTCACTACTGAAATGGCCCAGGCAGCTGTACATTTGTGGATTCTATAATGATATTCTATAATGATAGAAATGCTTGTAGCTGTTGCTTATCAGCAGGAATAGGAGCTGCATGTATTGCTTCCACCTTAGACCTGGAAGGGTGAATTCCTTCTTTGTCCACACGAAAACCCAAGAAATCTACTTCTGTTACCCCGAATAAACATTTTTCTTTGTTAGCTCGTAGTCCAGCCTTTTTTAACCTTTTTAGCACTTCCCTTAGTCTCAAAGCCAACTCTTCCTTAGACCCTGCTCGAATGAGAACGTCATCAAAATATGGAACCACGCCTTCTAGCCCCGAAAATAAGTCCTCTATAGTATTTTGAAAAATACCTGGAGCTACGTTAATTCCAAATTGAAGTCTCTTAACTTTAAATGCACCTTTGTGCGTAAGAATAGTTTGCGCTTCAGCATATTTATCTACTGGATTCATCTACTGCAGATTCATCTACTGGTAGCTGCAAATACGCTTGTGCAAGGTCTATTTTAGAATAAAAACCACCTCCCTTTAAACTTGACAAAAGGGTATTTACGGCAGGTATAGGATGTGGGTGAGCCTGCATAGCCTTATTCAAAGTAATTTTGTATAATCCCCACACAATCTCACTTTGCCGTTTGGCTTTAAGACTGGAACCACGGGAGTACCCCATTTTGGATTACTAATGGGCTCTATTATACCTTCGGACAAAAGTTCATTCAGTGAATCCTCAATTTTTGGTTTTAAAGCCAAAGGAACATTACGTGCCTTCATTTGGATTGGTGGAACTGATGGATCAACAGGCAAACTTACAGTAGGACCAGTTTAAGTTCTTAATCCCATTACTAAACACTTCAGGAAATTCATCTAGCACGGTTTGCACTGGATCAGAAACTGAGTTAATACCACTAATAGAAATTCCTAAAAGTTTAAACCACGAGTAACCTAAAATACTTGTGCATCTAGATTTGGTCACCAAAAGATCTAAATTACGGTTTAAGTCTTTAAACATCACGTTAACGTTGCACGTTCCTACCAGATTGATTTTATTACCCTGAAAATCAGATATTGAAACTGAAGTAGGCGCAATTCTAGGTTTTTAGACCCCAAAATATTCTTAAGAGTATTTAAAGATACGATAGAGAAATGTGAACCACAGTCTACTTCCATCTCAAGATCGCTACCTTCTATATTTACAGTTACATTTTGCTTTAGAGAATTGCAAACCCGTATCCGATTTAGGGAATACTCATCATTAAGACTAGCAGTTTCTTTTAAATCATGCAACCTGTGACCCGAATTATTTTTTTGTTTTGAACGGCAAACCCTTGCGATGTGCCCGTTTAAACCACATAAATTACAATTTACGTTCTTGAATTTGCAAAAAGTCCTATCGTGATTAGCACCACAACCATAGCACACAGCAGCATTTCCTTGCTTAAAAGTCTTTGGTTTAGGATGGCTATCTAAAACTTTATTTTTATTTCTTTTAATTGAATCAATAGACACACTACCCGAAACACGATGCATTGATCGTGCCTGAGACGTCGCAGTTTCATCAGCCAGAGCTTTTTTAACAGCAAGATCTAAAGTTAAATCACTCTCGGCTAATAAACGCCTCTGTAATCCTTCATTTACTATTCCACAAACCAATTGATCCCGCAAACGTTCTGACAAAGTTGTTGCGAATTCACAACTTTCAGCTAAACGTCTTAATTCAGTTACGTAATCACTGATACTTTCATCAGAACGCTGCATGAGTTATGAAATAAAAATCTTGAATAAATAACAGACGTTGCAGGGTTAAAGTGTCCGTTTAGTATTTCAATAATCTCATCATAAGACTTATCTGATATGCTGCTTGGAGAAATTAAAGAACGAATAATACCTAAAGTTTTCGTACCACATACCGCGATTAAAGTAGCACGTTTTTTCCTTTCATTAGTTATATCGTTGGCTTCCAAAAAGAACTTTAATTGTTCGCTGTACAACTTAAAACTAGAAGGATCAGCTACATCAAATTCGGGCATACTACCAACACTAGCTTTGTAATAAGGCAGGCCGGAGGAAAAGTCAACCCAAAACCCTATACGGAAATACTATAATTAAGAAAAAACATTTCGCACGGTACTTACGACCTTACTACATCTCAAAGTGCACAACAACAACATGGCATATCAAAGTGCCAGCAACACAAATAAACCTGGGCCGGAACTCAGCTCGCAGAAGGCAAGATCCCATGTTCGTCGCCAGTGATAAATTCTGATGTTGTCGGCTTGGTGTAGTATGAAGTCAGGAAGGATTCAAATCATAAAGATGCATCTTGTTTAGTATAATAAAAACAACACAGGGTAAATATGGAAAAGAGCAACGACAAATTGAACATAGAACTTTTATACAGTTAGTTATGCGCATCATGCACAACTATCTTGATATGCGCTTATGACGTGATGCGTAGATCACAACAATTCCTTTCACATATTACGCGAAAACAAAAATCCTGGGTAGCGAAAGTGTTAATAGAGCATAGAAAGTATTTTTTAAATTTATTATTCAATTATACATGCATAAACATGATGTTTAATTACAAATAATATTAGGTAGGATATATACAGGTGGTCAAAACTTGGTTCACCAATGGCTTTTATTCTTAAGTTCATTGATAATAATGCTTCCTTTTTATTAGAAATATTTAAAATAAAAGCATAGCATCATTCATGAAATACTGAAAAATACTTAATAAAATTTTGAAAAATGTAATGTTACTGGGATTTTAGGGCATAACGTTAATAAATAATAAAGTAAGCTGAAATGAAAATGTATTGTTTCTTCTTTTCAGAAATATCGCAATTATAGGAAAATGACGATCATGCAAATATACGTAAAAAAGAATAATTTTAAAAAGAAAATTTAAATTTAAGAAAAGAAAAAATGTTTTCTGAATTAGAAGAAATGGTGGGTTCAGGAAGTGCAATGAAGGGAAGTTACCATGACTTTGGCAAATCTAAAACTGTGTCGTCTATAACAACAAAAAGCATTCGTAACAACCTTCCAGATTCACTTTTCAGAAGCACCAGATTTGCTGCTCAGAAGCAGCTTCATCTGGATTGCAACTGTATCGTCTGCAATTCTAAAACTGTATCGTCTGCATCCACAAAAAGCAGCTTGAGCAACGTTCCCAAATTGACTGTACGTTCGTCAAGGGCCAAGGCGGAACGAGAGCTTGACCAGGACTACAAAAATTCTGAAACTGCGTCGTATACATCCACAAAAAGCAGCTTCAGCAAAATTCCAAAATCGACTGTACATTCGTCAAGGACCAAGGTGGAACGAGAGCTTGACCAAGACAACAACAGTTCTAAAACTGTGTCGTCTGCATCCCCAAAAAGCAGCTTGAGCAACATTCCAGATTTGACTGTACGTTCGTCAAGGGCCAAGGCGGAACGAGAGCTTTACCAGGACTACAAGAAATCTAAAACTGTACAGTCTGCATCCACAAAAATAAGCTTAAGCAAAATTCCAAAATCGACTGTACATTCATCAAGGACCAAGGTGGAACGAGAGCTTGACCAAGACAACAACAGTTCTAAAACTGTGTCGTCTGCATCCACAAAAAGCAGCTTGAGCAAAATTCCAAAATCGACTGAATGTTCGTTAGGGACCAAGGCGGAACGAGAGCTTGACCAGGACTACAACAATTCTGAAACTGTATCGTCTACATCCACAAAAAGCAGCTACGACAATTTTCCAGAATCGACTGTACGTTCGTCCAGTACTAGGGCGGAACTGGAGCTTGACAAGGATTACAACAATTCTAAAATTGTGTCTTCTGCATCCATGAACAAGGTTTCTGTTCTACTTGAGGACGAAATTTTCAATAAGCACGAAAGACAGGACAAAGAGGGACCGAAAGGAATTTTAAAAGCTCCAAATGTAAAGATTGAATTTGATGCGAAACAGAAATCGGAGCTTCAAGGTTTAGTAGAACGGCTTTTAAGTCCAACATACTCTGATGATGACAACCAAGAGGACATAATCTTCGTTAAAGCAACAGAAAAAGAGATTTTGGAGGCACGGGACAGAATTTTGAGAAAATCTCTACAAATGGAGAAAGAATTGGATGAAATACAGAAATCGATTAAAGTCCAGCCAATTTCTGAATGTCGAATCGGCACTGTTGACGAATGCCAAGCTGAAACGCGTATTCCACTTATGCCAGAAACAACTGTCACTGACTTGAATAATAAAAGTGAAGGCGATGAAAGTAAGTCATTATCATATTTTTCAATGAATTTGTTAGAAAAAATTGGGATCCAAATCGGTGATACCAGATTTTTCCTTAAAATGTGAAGTTCTCTTTAGTATAAACAAATGTCATTTTAAAATCGGAAAAATCTTACGAAATCACTTCTATTTTACGGTTTGAGTTGGCAGCCTACTCAAATTTAAGGCCAGAGAAGCTTCACGTGACGTCACCCTCCATCCTGCTCGGATTGTTGGCAGTTCCGAAGAAGGCGAACGAAACCAGCTCAAGCAGCATAGCCGGTTTTGCTTTTCAGATTCCAAACAGGTATCAAAAGCCGACAATCTGAACAGGTAGAAAGTGTAATGTCAAGAACAACTTGATACACTGAAGAGCCAAAATAACTGGTATAGGCATACATCTGCGAATAAAGGTGTATAAAACAAATCGAAGTTCGTCGCTATGTTCAGCAGCGTCTATGTGCTGCTATCATGACAGGTTATGAAAATTGAAGAGATTTTGAAAGTATCGGAGGTTGAGAAATGGAGTTCCATATCCATGCATCTCCGAGGTGGAGATGAATTTTGAATTTTCACTTACGACAGTTTCACGAGTGTACCATGAATATCGATAATCCAGTAAAACATCAAATCTACGACATAGCTTTGACCTTTAAAACATCGTTCAAACCGGGTCCATTGACAACTGATCATTAAATGTGATAAACGTCTATGTCGATTCTATGTCGTACAAGTGTCGACTTGTTAACCATGTAAGGAATATTCACCGATATGGGCTTCTGGAGCCCTATATATCACGTATCCGCAATATATCTTGTTTAATGATTTTCGTCCAACGTCGATGATCCGTTTTTGCATGATATTTTTTAGGCCGCAGCTGTGTCGTAGTTTTAATGTTTTACTGGATTATTGATATTCATGGTACACTCTAGAAATTGTCGTAAGTGAAAATCTAAAATTCATCTAAACCTCGGAGATGCATGGATATGGAATTCCATTTCTCAATCCCCGATACTTTCAAAATCCTTTCAATTTTCATAACCTGCCATGAGACGCTGCTGAACATAGCGACGAGCTTCGATTGGTTTTATACACCTTTATTCGCAGATGTATGCCTATAACAGTTATTTTGGCTCTTCAGTGTACTACACTTTTTTATAGGCTGTCACCATTGAGTATTAACAAAAAAAAGAATTTTGGTAGATCATAATGCCATGCCAGGGAAGAATATGTACTTACCCCGTTAATGTGAATTTGAAGGGAACACTGTTAAAAATTTTGTGCTTGGTTTCCCAGTGATATTGGTTCCTAGTAGCTGCAACGGCTGTGTGGTGAAATGTTTCACCTTTTTTTCGGTCTTTGGTTGAACCATTTTTCTGGATTTGGAAATAAAAACCTGAGAAATGGTTCAACCGAATACCAAAAATATAGTTTAACGTTTCACCACACAGCCGTTGCAGCTACTAGGAACCATATTTTTGGTGAAACAAAGTGCCTAATTTTTAACAGTGAAGGCCAAAATAGTTCTCTTTAACAGAATGTTATATTATCCATCTGGTGACTTCTAATTCGTGAAGGATTTAAACATAGTTAATTAAAAAAAATACAATTTTTAATGTCGACTTATTATGAGAAAAACTATTGAAAACAATGTGTAAAAGCAAATTATGAAGAAAGTTAAATCAATTTCTTACTCTTTCTTATGGTCTCCGATTTTATTAATAAAAGTTGTATGAAAGAGGAAATTTTTCATAGTTTATGCTAAGGGGTTTTCATTTAAAGCTGATTTTTTTAAAAGCAGAAGTTGCTTAACAGTCTGGGAAAATGCTATCAGTTGATCTTAAGAGAAATTCCAATTAAATCTAGTTAGTGTCAACTGTATTTCGCAATTTTACTAAGCCTGGTAAAATTACATTTTATGATAAACAAAAAAACGTTAGGTAGTCTAAAAGGTATTTAAACTCTCTTGAATTGGGGATTTTTGCTTCTATACTTATTACTATGACTGAGTAAATTTAGTTTGTGATTTCATTATACCTTTCAGAAAAATCTGTTGATATACATTTGTCAGAAATTCGCAAGGAATTGAGTGACAGAAGAAATGCCGATGTTGTTTCAAAGGAGCGCAGTTCTTGCAGGCCTATTGGTTTGTACGCATTATCATTATTAAGCATAAAAATTATTAATTAGAATGAATATTACTAGTTTACATATTATAAATAATTTTATTAGTATTCTTTAATGATTTATGCATTGCAATTTTGAGCAATTCAAAATGCATTAAATTCAGATTTAAAATTATTTTTGCCTTTTATTAATAAGTTAAGTCTTAGTTTGGTTATAATATAATTAAAAAGAGCGTAAAAATTTGACGATAGAAACGCCTGATATTTCTCAAGTCTTTTTACATGATTTTATTTCAAATAATATTGTTCTTTGTATATGTAAGGAGCTATGTCAAATTCAAAAATTCGTAGAATATGCAGCTGTTTTACGGCAAGTCGTTTTTCAGCTTAAAAATGTTTTACTTCACGAAGGAAAACAAAGAGTGGAGAGCCCACAAAGTGAGGTGAGGTAAGAGGAATGTTTCAGATGATGTAACGCTCTTGTTTTCATTTGTATCCGTACTGGATTTCATTGGTTGCTTCGGTTTCACTAACTGCGATTTCAATGGTTGCTTCGGTTTCACTCTCAAAATAACCGAGATGAAAAGAATTTTTCTTTTAATGCAAGGCTTTTTTAACAAATGTTTTGAACAACCAACAGCACAGCAGGAAGTTGGCATTTAAAAAATTAAATAAGTAAAATATTCTTAAAAAACTCATTTTCGAATACCAAAGCAAAAGTAATTCGAGTAAACAAACGATAAAAACCGTTGGAGCTAGGTAAGGTAAGGTAATCGTTTCCGGCTGCCTATTTCTAGCCTCCTTCAGGAGCTTTAACTAAGCCAATAACGCCTCGTATTTTAGAACCCTGGTCAAGTGACGAGGTCGACACCTGAGCGGGCACCCAACGGAACTTCGAGCGACATCGTACGCTAAAGCCGTCGCCGTTGGAGCTGTTGCCATCCACGACGTGAAACAACCCCATTGTACATTTTATGGAAGGATTGCTCACTTTGCTGTATTCCCCCTTTTGGTTTAAGAACATTTTTTGCCTGTTTGTCTTTTTTTAATTCGAAAGAATTACAACAAATGAAAAGTAGGTATTTACATGCTGACGATTTCCACCAGTTTGCCCGTACTTTCCTTTCAAACCGGTTTTAAAAACCGTTCCTCAAAACCGGTTTTATCCGTGATCGAATCTTAAAAAATCTTTTTTTTTGTTAGAAAGGTATGACCTCAGCGACCCATCTTTCATATTTTTTTTGTATGTTTGTACGTCCGTCCGTACGCGTCTACTGTATATCGGCGAACTCCCCATTGAATTAGCATGGAAATTTAATTTAAATTCAGTTAAATTGCTGTTGCCACATAAACAATGGCAAGAGAAACCTTATTTATTTAGAAATAATATTTGACAACTGTATGCTGTACGTTTGGCGATATTTTCCCCAATGTGTATATAAGTCTTGTGTCGCAACGGTTGTAGATGACATTTACTGTTACAAACCTACTTGTTGTCCGATAAGAATTACAGTAAGTATTTTAGTAACAGGAAATTATGCTATTTTAGTACTTCTTGTTAGCACTGGAAATCGACTCGCTAAAATATCAGCAAAATAGCTGCTTGCTGAAATAGCTACACATTTATGAATTTGAGGTCGCATGCTGTATATGAGACAAAACAAATTATCTTAAACAAAATCGTGTGAAAAAGTTTGAGAAATGTTTGGCACATGCTCAGGAAAGGAGGAATTACTAAGAACTCATATCAATACTCAGAACTCCATTCTAAATCAACGTTTTGCATTGAAATTTGCACGAAATACTGCATATATTTTAGACGATATGTCAAATGTCTCAAACGTTGTGTTTGTTTGCATCCATAAATAAAAATTTTATGAGCTTACTATTCGCAAGAAAAGAAGATTGTGGTTTTCTTCAAATATTTATGTCTCCTAAAATATTCTAGATAAATGTTAGTTTTTTTACAGAAATTTAGATGACGTTGTTTTTTTAAATGGTGCCGAATATTTTCATAAATATTTAAGATCAAGGTGATCAAAAACGTAATTTGTTTTGGTCCCATTTTGCGTAGCGCCTTATGTAATCAATATTCTGTCAATTTTATCGATAAATGCTTTTCAAATTTTCTAAGGTTTATTTATCTGCCTTTCAAATTAGAATTCTTTATTTTATAGTTCTATCTTCTTTATGCTTTGCTGCACTTTCAATTGTTCCGATAGCTATGGTTGTGATAGGTAAGCTATTGTTATTTTTAAGAGCTTATGTACTTAAAATAAATAAAAAAAAATCACATTAACTAGCCGGTTACGCACATAGATATAGTAAAACCGTGCGCTATCGCTCACTCTGGTGAGAGTGGGCGACAGCGCATGGTTTTATTATCGCTATGGTTACGCATTGCTTTTGAACATTTCTGTTTGCTGTTTCCTCGTGACGTATTCGAGCCAATCATTGACTATTTTGCTCGTTCACTGCTGACCGTACGTCTGCGGTTTAATTTCCAATTTATTAGCTTCCACAATATGATTATAACGTAAAAAGTGGAAGGTTTTATAATCGTTCAGTCTGTCTGTCTATCTGTCACTCACTTTCATAGCCCAAACTACAAATGCTACAGTCAAGTGAGATACGTCAAAAAATTCAGCGCATCGAAATAAGAAGACATTGAAAATCTCAGAAAAAAATTCGAATTCGAACATGGCCTACTCAACTACTAAGGCCGAAGAAGCTTTCCCAAACAAGCTCGGGGACGGAAATTTTGACGTCATAGTTCCGAGCGACGTTGTTCCGAAGATGAAGACAACCTGTCTCGAAACCTGTTCGGAACCACTCGTTCACGGCCGACCACAATTTTAGGGTTCCGAATGCTTCCGAACTAGTTTCTCGATATTCGGCACTGGGAACAGTGACGTCAAAATTTCTGTCTACGCTCGTGTTTGAGAGAGCTTCTCTGGCCTTGTTATTGAAGTTGGCCGTGATTCGAAGCACTTTAATTATTTAAAAAACTGCAAAATTTAATGCTGATTTAAAAAGCATAAGAAGCCATTTTTATTAGAATTAAATCACGATTGCCATTCGCAACAATCACTCGAGAAACTTTAATTCTTTTAAATAATAAATTAAAAGAAAGTTATTTTTGCGCATCAATCAGTTTGAAATGAAGTCAAACATATTTCACTAACAGATTCTTTGTATGTTGATATGGTTCTATTAAAAGAGAGGAATATTACATATTTATTCTTTGAAATACAAATTAATTTTTGCAAACGATAATAATTATTGAAGTATTATTGAAGAAATAATTATTGAATTTTCGAAATAAAATAAATGAAACTAGCTAAATTTTGCGTGTAAATGTTTCCAATAGAATTAATATTGCGTTTTGGCGACTTTTTTTCCTGTTGAACACAAATGTTGTGTGGAAGCGGGTTGAGTGACAGATTCTGTTATAAACCCCAACTTGTTAGCTTCCCCACTACGTTTATAACGTAAAAAGGGGAAGGTATTATATTCGTTCAGTCCGTCTGTCCGTCACCCAATTTCGCAGAACAAACCGCGAGTCTCACAAACAAGTGGGATACGACATTTTGAAGCAAACATTCAGGCTATCCTACATCCCAAATTTCATTAAAGAATTCTAGTTAGAAGTATATTTAAAATTTAAACAACTAAAAATTTAATCTACATTGAAATAACATGCAATCATACACATATCTAGACGGAGGTTGAAATCGGAGGAGGCATCCCTAGAACTTAGCCAGCCAATTTCCTCCAAAATTTTGGGTGAAACATGTCACATTAATGTTTTACAGCGCAATTATTTACGATCTATTGGGAATATTTAAGTTCTAGGATGCTTTTACGCTACTAAATCCATTCTTGACATAGTTATTAGAGTAACTTATATCGCTTCACAGAATGGTACCAATTCTGCCAGCTTTCTTTTTATTACTATGTAGGTTATTTTTAAGTGGATAGAAAACTTTTGACCGTCAGAACTTAATGTATGGTTATTCTACTTGGTAATTCATCAAAAAATAATTTCACTTTTGGAATATTTTAAAGGTTGGAGTACGTTTAAATACAATTCATTGTTGGAATTCTTGCCCCGTGAAATTTTGGAAAACCTGCCCCATCGCCCTATTTTGACTTTAATAGTGTTTTGAAGATTGGAAGTTTAAGTTACTTTGAAAATAAATACATATTTATATAGAGAGAGGAACCACCTTTTATTATACAAAAAGATAAAGCTGTAAGTTAAATAAAAGTACGTTTAATTTAGGTTTGAATGTAAGAATTAAAATTTACTAAACTTTGATAATGTCATAAAAACAGCTTTAACGAATATATTACAAAATTTACTGAACAAAGATTCCTGTGAATGACTTCAAATAAAAGGCTTGGTGGAAAACTTTCCCCATGGGAAAACTAGCCCCGGTCTCCCATACTATATCACATTTTAATGTAACTAAAAAAACTGTATTACATTTAACAATTGTTAATCCAGTGAATTTAACACCGTAAACTAATTTAGGACGTAACTAGTTTCGTAGTTAAATATCATGGAGCCTTATTTGAAAATTTTAGCATTTAGTACGTAGCAATATCTTTAGATTTATTCTACCTTTTTAGGAAGCTTGTACCTCAAAGAGTGCCCTGTCCAGCCTTATATCCCAATATATTTGGTGGTTGGTGGTGCGTTTGGAATATTCTACAATTTCATTTCTGTCTACCGCCGGAATACCAAGTCTGTCTCTTACAACGTCTTTGATGGTATCATGAATCTATTTTTCGTCATTTGGTTCATAATAGGTAAGGTTCTTATGCAAGGGTGTCTGTAGTTAAACTGAGGGTAAACTAATGACCAGAATTATTATTTGGTTGGTAGATATACCACTGAAAGCATGGAAGGGAAAATACCCCCAAAAAATTATACGATGGTTGTTCTTCCACGAAAAACTGTGTAATATAAAATTGGGACATTTAAACTTTAGCTTCAAAATTTGAGGATTTGAAGGTTTCAAATAGTTCGTGTATACCATGGCTTACAATAACAGCAGTGGTACCTATCATTCTCTATCAGAAAAATTTACGAGGGTTGTTGTTTTTTCAACCTCCGATGTGATGTAAAGAAAAGACGGGTCAATATACAAAAATGTTTTTTTACCAAAAGTAATGTACAATACAGCTTATTTCTCTACATAATCACGATTAAGGCATTTGTCATATCTGTGAGCAAGCTTTGAAATTCCCTCTTCATAAAATGTAGCCGCCAATGACTTGAAGGGAGTTGTGACGTTTTTTTTTAAACTTCACGTCGATTTGGAAGCTTCACGTCATTTTTTTCAGTCCTTCAAGCCACCGATAATTGATAATTCATTTATGGTGAACCTTCGAGTTTCCCTAACCGCTTGGTCAACTCGCTGAACAATGTCTTCTGTAGCGACATACTTGCTTCCTTGACTCCCTTTTTCATGAACATAAGTTCGGAAACCTTTAAATTTCAATACCATTTACGAACAACGCCATCACTCATAATGGTGTCTCCATACACTCGACTTATTCTTCGATGAATTTCCGTTTGCACTGTTTCTTTCTGCCTGCGAGAAACGAATAACAGCTCGCAATTCTCACTTGGCGACTACATTTTATGAAGAGGCTATTTCAAAGCTTGTTCACAGATATGACAAATGCTTTAATCGTCAAGGTGATTATGTAGAGTAAAAAGCTGTATTGTACATTACTTTTGGTAATGAAATCTTTTTTGTATATTGACCCGTCTTTTCTTTACAGCCCATCGGAGGTTGAAAAAACAACAACCCTCGTAAATTTTTCTGATAGAGAATGATAGGTACCACTGCTGTTATTGTAAGCCATGGTATACACGAACTATTTGAAACCTTCAAATCCTCAAATTTTGAAGCTAAAATTTAAATGTCTCAATTTTATATTACACAGTTTTTCGTGGAAGAAAAGCGTTTTTTTTTTGGTTTCAAAACAACATTGCATAACCCAATGTTTACCTTACATTCTTGTAGCTATAGTTTATTACTTATTTACTTGACGTTCTTATTAGTATAGCTAAAGTCATAGTTTCCTTGCACATAAGCCACGACCACGGGCGAAGCTATAATTCGCGCGGAGCAATCAGATGAAGACAAAATAAAACGCCTGAAATTTCCTCTTCATCTGATTGCTCCGCGCGTTTTATAGCTCCGCCCATGGTCGTGGCTTCTGTGCAAGGAAACTATGAGTTTAACTATAGATATCATTTCTCTTTTTATATACATACTAGCTTTATAAACCCGGCGTTGCACGGGTGTACCCTTAATAACCCTAATTAGTATTTTTTTTTTATGTAAACTTTTATTTTATACCAATTGATCCCTCCATTGTGGTCCACTCCATCAGGATATTATAATCTCCTCGCATTCTGATATGAGGGGTTGATTTTATCCAGGCCCTTCCAGGAGTTTAAGGTCTTTCCCATAGGCCCCTGTTCAAATTGCCAGAACAGCTACATGATATAATAGCCTGTTTCTATTTCACGATTAGCGCATTAGCGCAAAACGAAACTGCCCAAATGTGGTAAACATTCCACTTCATATTTCATACAACTCGATAGGGTTGGGGGACCCAGTCGGTAAAGACTTTCGTCTTGCATGCGGTAGTCCCAGTTTCAGGTCCGGTCATCGCCAAAATAACTGCCGACCTATGAACGGCTCGTGTAGCCAATAAATGTCCGACGAATAATACCCTGTGTAGAGGAAGGGCACTTAAAATATCCTCCAAATTCCCAATGCTGCGTACGATGTCGCCCTTAAAAGTTGCATTATGCCTACTCAAGTGTCGGCTCGTAACTTGACTGTGGTTCTAAATTACGACTCCCGTTCCCAATAGCCTCGTGGTGTGCTTTGTGCGGACGTATAGTTTAAACTATAGATACCCATGTCTACTTTTATTAATATAGCTAACCCCGTACGGGTTTAAAAAAATTTTTTTTGCCAAATACGCCTATCACAATTGATCCTCCATTGTCCACTCATCAGAACATAAATTCTCCTCTTCTGTATGGGTTGAGTTTTATCAAGGTATTCCAATTCTTTATATTATGCCGAAATACCTGTTAATAAAGCCGTGTTCAAATTTTCACGATGCCAAACGGAAACTGGCCCATGTGGAAATTACATTCCATTACAATTTCTAAATCAAATGGGTTTGACATCTTAAACACATATTCTCTTCTGAGTTTGCTTAATTCCCTTAACTATGTTTTAATTAATTATAGAGTGTCTTTATGCGATTTTTAAATAAACTTAACATTGTTAATAGCACTCTAATTTTCGGCCCATAATTCCAAGCCAACATTTATTTATAAAATCAAACAATTCATCGTCTGAATTTATAATAATTTTTTTTCCGATTTTGTTTAAGGTTTCGGCCATTTTGAAATTAGTTAGTATTTTTGGTCATTTCGAGATGGCAGCCATCTCGGCAAGTGCCGAGGTTTGTTATCATATCGACTTGGCGACATTTTTGAAAATTCGACAAATCCGGCCCCGATTCTTTAGGTTAACCTATATTCTTGCAAATTTTCACTTCTTACCATTTGTAAACATCAATTAAATTTAATTCGGAAACATAATTAAAATCTAGTTGAGGAAATCTGATCCACCATAAAAAAAATGAAAAGATTTAAAATCAAGAAATAAAAAAAAATAATGATATTCAAATAACAATCCAGAAAATTAAACCCGCGTGCCCTTTTTTTTCTTTTCTTAATTGTCGTTCACGCTGAACGTGCTGAAATTTCTTTAAATTGAATTAAAAAGTATAAATTCTAATCTTACAATGCTATTCCTATGGGGAAATCTGCTCACGTTTTGTACTCCTACACCCGTTTGAGTTCGAATAAAAAGTATCCTATAGCCTATTCCTTGTTCTAAGCTACCTCTCCACCAATTTTCAGCCAAATCAGTTCAGACGTTCTTGAGTTATAAATACTGTAACTAACACGACTTTCTTATATATATAGATATTTTTATTATGTATTTGTAATCCGTTTTACTACTTTCGCGTCTGATAATGGAGCTGTAAAATCAATTGTTAAATTTTAAACCAGCAGAAATGCATCTCTAGAATGAAATATGTACAGTCTATCAATTTCTGAAGCCAATACTGCAAGCTAAAAACTAAAATCAAGTCAAAAAACTAAAATCAAGTCAAAAATCTAAAATCAAGTACAAAAACTAACTAAAATCAAGTCAAAAAACTAAAATCAAGTAAAAAAAAAACTAAAACCAAGTAAAAAAACTAAAATCAAGTTTAAAAATTGATTTATCTATTTGAAAATGTTAGATAATTATTTACATTATTAATTGAGAGTTTCATTTCCTTTTAGGTTGCGTCTGGGTGTATAGCATCAAACATGTTGAGTTCTACGTCACGACTGATTCAGACTACTGCCACCACATGTGTTACAATTTTACATATTGGTTGTTTAACATCATTTGGGCTTCAATAGGACTGGCGTGTTGTACTGTTTGTTGCACGTGTGTTGGAAAATGTTGGAAAGAGGCTCATCGCCCTGTGCCTGTAGGATATAGTAGAAGAGAGTGGCGCAGGGCTCAAAACTATTTTTAGCCTGCTTCAATGGACAACTCGAACGGGGCGTGGTTTGATTGTAGGAAAGAAGACAATGTTTGACCTAACTGGTGGCTTCAATGTAGGCGATTGCAGAAAGCCGACAATGAACAGACCGGCCTTTATATAATGATTACCTTAAATGTAACTTTTGCAATGGACAATTCCAACGGGGAAAAGTGTAGTTTGTTGGAAAGAAAACGTAACTATAGCGTCGGTGCAGGCGATTGCAAAAAGTCAACAATGAAAGGACCGGCCTTTATATGATGATTACCTTAAATGTAACTTTTGCAATGGACAATTCCAACGGGGAAAAGTGTAGTTTGTTGGAAAGAAAACGTAACTATAGCGTCGGTGTAGGCGATTGCAAAAAGTCAACAATGAAAGGACCGGCCTTTATATGATGATTACCTTAAATGTAACTTTTGCAATGGACAATTGCAACGGGGAAAAGTGTAGTTTGTTTGAAAGAAGACGTAACTATGGCGTCGTTGTAGGCGATTGCATAAAATCAACAATGAAAGGACCGGCCTTTATATGTTTATTGCCTTAATATAACTTTCGCAATGGACAATTCGAACGGGGAAGACCGACTCAGTTTACGGCCTTCTCACTTGACCGTGGTTAAAAATTACGAGGGTAGTTACCAATAGCCCTGATGTATATTTGGCCAACTCAGAAATACAGATGTACAAACACGTCACATGACTGTTAAGTTTTCCAGCAACACAAATAGTTTTTAAAATACTATAAAACGTAAAATTTTATTAAATTTTAAGCATTGGGTTGTTTCAGGTGACGTACTTCTTCTAGATTTCATTCCTTCGGTCGTTGCTCTGTTCCCACGTGGCATTGATTCACCAATCGAGACTAGGGAAACATTTTATTTTCATTCAACATTTTTGTTGCCCCCCAAGGCCTGAAACATGCCTATTGAAGAGTCTCTGAAAAATATAAAACTAAAATGCTACTTTAATTAATTTGATGAAAATTGAAATTTAATGTCTTAATATTATCTTATGCAGTGAAAAAAAGTTTACACTTTGTTCAAATTGCATATCCTTGAGAGGGCTAGTTGTTAATTGTAGTTTATTTATTTATTTGATTTTATGTATAAAGTTTTGTTTGTGGCAACACAGTTTTGTAGAAAAAAATCAGTTTTCGAAATAAAGTCTTAATTTTGCAACGGTTTTTGCTTTCGTCCGTTTTTTCATACATAGCAGCAGAAAGTATTGTGATCTGCAAATCCTAAAAGTCTATTTTTGAGTTTTATTTTACACTAGTGAAACTAAAAAATAAAATTTCTGAAGACAGATAACTTTTAAATATAATCATTCAATTCCAGCAAGTAACCTATTGCAGTTCTATTGTCCCTCATTATCTATTGAGATATATTGAAATTGGAATACTTTATCAAGTATAAGGAGTATTTGTTTAAGATATCAAAAATAATCATAACGTGCTATCTATTTCTAACAATAAAGTTCGAAATTTTGTTTTTCAGTTTAGGAATAAGTTTAAAAGAGCTTTGCTTGTTTTTAAAATTGTGTGTTTCGTGAAGAGTTAAATGGCTGCGTAATTTTTTTAAATTTAAATTTATCTATGAAAAATTTTGTTAAAAAATGATATTTATGTGGTAAATGATGTATTTAGAATATGATAATATGTTATATTATGATGATGGTGATAGATTCAAAAATCAAACAAATAAGTCAGGAAATATTCAATTTTCAAAACAAATATAGGGAAAGAATATTTTTTTGTGAAAGAAAAGAAGTTGCTATAACTGGAGATTGACTAAAATGAAGTCTAAACAAATATTTTATTCAAACAAATTTAAAGACTGTTTGCAAAAATAACTTTTAACCCCCTAACGGTCTATTGTGAATACCATAACACAAACACCTTCCTTACTGAATAAAATTCATTTTTCGTGTAACTTAATTTGCACTAGATAAATTGTTCAGTACTATGGTATATTTATCTGTCTTATACTTTGATAATTCAATAAAATTGAGCAGAAACTTAAACTTAGGCTTTTTTAGCTAGGTCAATTTCCTAGCTAATCGTTGTTAATAAGTAAAATTGTACAAAGCACAAGAAATGCATTAGTTTTATCACGTCCCATTTTTAAAAACATTTATGTTGCCGTTAAACCTTAATAATTTAAATTCCAATAATCAATTAATAAAAATTTAATAAATGGTACTTTATAGGCCATCAATGTAATTACAAATCAGGAAAATGTTGATTAACTGGTGATTAGTCGTTAAAATGTTAAGTTTTGATCAATGTTAAATAATAATCAATTAACAGTATTCAAAACAGTTTATTTTTTGTGATTATTCATAAATAAAAACTGATAATTGATCGTTTTTCAAAACGTTGTATTGAAATTAATTTGAAAGCGAAAACAATTATTAATACTTAATAGTTTATAAAATTTATTAATTTTTGTACTTTGCAAATAACATACTTATTATATACTTGATATTAACTGAATAGCATTTATCAAATAGTCAGCAATTGATAATAATAAATCAATAAATAGCTTTCATTAATTAATAAAATGTCCTAATAACTTGTATATGATAGTGTAATAATAGTTTGGGAACCCTCTCTGAATCACAAAAAGGTGAAAAAGAGAAAATAAGTTTTAAAGTTTTTAGTTTGCACTCAAATCTGTTAAAAACTATACTTGCAAACCGTAAAAATATACTAAATTTAAAGTTTATGAAAAAGGGAAACTTGTTATCGTTATATAAAGAAGTTAGTAATATGATCATTGACATACAAATCTAATTTTTTTTCTCAAAAATGTCCCTTAGCACGTTCTTCCACTTAGCTCTTCAATAGTAAAACGTCAAATTTACTCTGTTTCAGATATTATTTCAAAGGATTTTTTGCTAATTTTTCGTGCTTCTATGAGTATTATTTAAGGACTGTTCTATTACGTACAAGGCATCTCGTTAGACAGGCCACAAATTGACAAAATCTTCATTATTTATTGGAATATAAACTCTTCACTCCACAACAAAATCCTATTACTCAAAAATCTTTATCTAAACATAGTTTTCAAAAAAATATATTCGTAAAAGTAGGTTTTACTAGGAAATTTGAAAAATTACTACAGTTAATACTTTTGAGGAGCGCATTAACTTAAAGTAATTCGATGATTTACGCTCTAAAAAAATTGCTTTATGAATGCGATAATGAGTTAGTTAATTTTTTTGTAGTAGATAATCCACTGCAAATTGTTTTAAGGTAAAATGTCTTGACCTTCGTGCCTCGTGCTACGAATTGTATAAAAAAAACTAATGATACTTGCAAAAAGCTGCTTTGGTATTGGTATTTTTGAAAAGCTTGAAACATTCTCGAAAACAGGAAAGTTATTTTTAGGATAAACTGAAAATTAAAGTTGTAAAGTGAATTTAACAAAAGTTCTGGAATAGGGTACTTGACAGTATCGCTGAAATACCTTCCAATATTAATTAAATTATAGTTAGAACCCAAATATAACAAACGTATATATATATTTTCAAAATAAATCTTTAAATAATTAATAAAAATCATTTTCAAGTGGCTTTTTTTTCATCGGTACGTCACGTGATCACAAACACGTCGATTTGGCTGACGTCACTAGTATGTATAAACAAACCGGTGTGATGTTTTTTTGTTTGTAATTAAACTGGTTTTAATCTAACTTACTATTAAAATAAGGATTATATAGATAATGGGTGGAGGTTTTACAGAAGCGGATAGTTCATAGTAGCGGATAGTCAAATTAGCTTAAAGTAGATTCCAAAATGGTGTTTCAAAGTTTGTTTATAGTTACTTTTGACATCATAGATACCACGTGACAGCCACAGAGCGTTTTCGGGAGTGATTTTTCGTCCTAAATTTAAAATTCATTTTCCCCCTTTTTATGGGGTATTTGAAAAAAAGAAAAATACGGGTATAATATTTTTGGCATAGGAATATTTTAAGCCAATAAAAAAAATTAGTCAAGTATCCTATTGCAATGTACTGATTTGTGCGTAATGTCAGTGTGAATCTTGACTGTGTAATAGGAGTTCTGAAAAAAGGCGAGGGCTTGGAGCTCAATAACAAGGTTGCTGCTCCTCTAGAGACTCGAATTCCTCTCACACTTCTACAAAGAGTCTGTTGTTTTTACAGAAAAACTTATTTTTGATCACACCACTATGGTGTTTGTGACTCTCGTTGTTCTGACTACTTTATTACTGTTTGTTTATTTTTTTCCAATTCTTGTCTGTATGTTTATGCGTAATAAAATTATTATTATCATTATTAAAAAAAACTGTTAGCTGATGTGCCAAATAGTGCCGAAAATAATACTTTATTAAGCGATTGGCTTTTATTTCACGAGACCGTAGGTCGAGTGAAATAATGACAAGAGCTTAATAAAGTATTATTTTGCACGTGCTTGCTTACAATATTTTTTTTATAATAACGTGCAAAAAAGTATTGTTTGGCGAGAAATTTGTGTTCTTACTTTTGTCCTATTTATATTTCTTTAATAATTTTTGTAGTACTTGTAGTTTCCATTGAGATATTAGAAAATGGTAAAATAATGAACCAATAGAAATAAGTGAGTTTCATGACATCATTTAGTTTCCATGGAGATATTCATGACATCATTTTGTTTTTCTACCAATCAGATACTCTTATTTACTTTACCGCAGTAGTGCCGAAAGTATTACTTTCGGCACTGTCTGTGACGTAAGCACGTAAAGTGTCATTTTCGCAACAATTTATGAATGAATATGATATAAAAAGTGAACTTTTTTGCACGTTGTTATAAAAATACCTTAAAATTTACAGATATATGTTTGTTTTATATTTATACGAATAATTTGCATTTTAATGCAAAATATGTTTTAAATAGACAAATTATGATGAAAAAACGAAACATTACATCCCCCAGTCACACCTAACCACGTCAATAACAAGGATTAATACAGTGCCTCGGATTTGAACCAACGGCCTTTACATCTCTGATCCAATGCTTTCCCAACTAAGCTAGTTCAGCACGTGATTTCACAAACAGTTGGGATGCCTGTTCGGTTGGAGTCACTCGCTTGAAATCAGAAAAAAAGAAATGTTTTTACTTAAAACAGTTTATTTTTACAGAAAAAAACTTTTAAAAGAAATTTATCGTATTTTCTGTGAAATTAACAGATTTTTGTTTACAGTGTATTGCTGTTGTTACTATGAGTCTTCTGCTGTTATTATAAGCCATGGTATATAAAAACTCTAAAAAGCCTTCAAATCCTGAAAATTGATGCCAACTTTGAAAATTCTCACTTTTATTTCCTACTCCTGAATATTATTGCAATTGATATAAATTGCTATAAAAATTACAATGTTTATAAATTACGTTTATAATGATTTTAAGCTTGTAAGCACAGTCTATTTTCCTATAACGGAATTTTTTAATTAAATTGTTAGTGTAATGTCAGTGAGAATCTTGACTGTTACAGGAGTTCTGCAGAGAGAGGGGAGAGCGTGGAGCTCAAGGACAGAATCGCTGCTCCTCCTGAAACTCGAGTTCCTCTCATGAGCGCGGAAGACATCAAGAAAGAGGAGGAACGGCTTGAAAAAGAGCACAAACGGCTGGAAAAACAGCAGAAACAGTTTGAAAAAGAGCACAAACTGCTCGTGAAAGACATGAAAGAGATCACCAAAGACATAGAAGAAATGAGCAGGTGGCAGAAAACGCAGAAATGTAGGTAAAAATATCTGTGTTGCTGTTGTTGCTTATCGTACTTGTCTGACGGAAGACAAGATCCACTAGTTCGTTGACTGTTAAATAGTCGAAGAGTAGAAAGGGGATTGCAATAAAGATACTCTCTAGAGAGTCCCATGCATTCTAAAAGGTGTTCAGGAGATGCATGATGATTTTGGCGTTTGGTGCAGGTGGCGAAGGTCTTCCTGCTCTAGTTGAAAGTGAGGCACTTGATGTGACCGCTGGCGAGTATTGAGAGTGCAGTCCGGGTACGCCATTGAGCTAGAAGGGAAACTGGAGTGAGGTGTCAGCGAGCCGAAAACCCACTCACACCCTTTTGAGCGAACAGGGCAGAAAAGGACTATTTTCCCTACACTTGTATGCAATGCTTGTATGAGACCCCTCTATCATATTGGCTTGGGCTCCTAAGTATATTTTAAAATTTTTAGTTCGAAAGAAATTAACTTTCTTTAACTTTAAATTGCAACTTTTTTAAGAAATAACCATGTGGATCACTAACTAAGAACCAGCGAAGACGAACCCAATAGCGAAATATATAGGCAAGTTTCTAGGTTTTCTGCCCGGTTCGTTTCTGCTGCAGTGCCGTGTATTCCTCCGCGTTTCGTTATTGAACCGGCTCGTTTGCTGCCCTGTTCAGTGAATCACATACCTCACTCCACGTTTCTTGTAGCTCAATGAGTACGTGTGTCGCACGAGAGGTCAAGGGCCAAACCCGGTTTTGAGCCCATGTAGCAATTATGGGTAGGGGGTGTTTTCCACTCCACTGAGATTTTTGATTTTTCTCGGGAGTATAGTTCCACAAAATTAAGTGCGGGAGAGAGAGTTGTTGAGATCTTGCAACCCTCCTTAGCAAGATTATCAGCCCTTTCATTCCCGTGGATATTCACGTGTGAAGGCATCCATTGAAAATGAACGTCATGATTAAGTGAAATGAGTGAAAATATGTATGTGAAAATATTGATTGGTTGGTTGGTTGGGTTGGTATGGCTTGTTTAATTGCTTCGCTTGAGGCATGTTGGTTGGTTGGTTGGTAGACATATATATTCAGGTTTGTGTGCTTGGTCAGAGACCCGCTTATAAACCTTCGTCAAGTAAGACAGACACAACAGACAACACACACACATAAGTGGATCCATCTAATTTTTAGAGACAGAGGCCAACTAGAGGATCCCCAGAATTTTGAGGCATGTTTATACTAGACATCATTAGCTGTATTTTTGAGTATGTATCTTAGTTATATTGACTCAACACAGATATTATAGCCTCGTAATACAAAACCCTGGTCAAGTGATAAGGTTGACACCTAAGCGGGCACCTAATGGAACTTCGAGCGACTTCGCATGCTAACGCCGTCGGGCTTTCGACTCCATAGATTTAATGAGCATGTTTATCCTATTATACTTGGGCACCCCAGTGATTTCTAGAGGGATTTTTTTCTGTTTCATTATAAAAAAAATTGAAATATATAGCCGACTTTCTCATGCCGGTTCGTATACCTTTCGGAAAGGTAGATTTTTGTTCATTGTATCCTCTACACTCTACAGCAATACAAAAAATATTTTTTATATTCAAATATTTTCTGCATTCCTGTATTAAGAAAGAATTCTTCAAGAATTTCGTCTGTCTATAACTCTTTTCAACTTTTTCCGATTGTGCCGTCAGATTTTAAAAATTCTTTTTTTTTTGTTTGAAAGGCTCGACATCGAATACCTACGTTTTGAACTTTTTTCCGTTTGCCTGTCCGTGCTGTAAGAATTTGTGTGAACATTAAAGTAACAGGAAAGTACGTTATTTTAGTTCTTTCATAACTTCTTCTTTTTGATTTTTTTTTAATTGGGGAATTGGATAATGTGTCATGTTTTGCATTTTTAAAAATAAGAAACACATTAAAGGTCCTATTCTCTAGGATAAATAACGGCCGAAATAATCCCTCGTGGGAACTTTTTTTTGCACATCTTTACAAACTTTCAGTTTATATTGTATACCACCTAGCTTGTCAAACCATTACATAGTTGCCGGCAAATAACTCACCAAGCGTTTGTTTGGGTTTAATATTAAAGCGATCAATAGCTTCACTTAGCAAACCTGTTTTTGCATTGGTTTTTAACTTGGCAACAATTCTGTTTTATTCCTATCTTCATGACGGGGCCACTTTTATTTGCGCCACCTGTACTTTTAACGATTATACAGTTGTACGCTTTCAATCAGCAGTCGATATAACGCTCCTCTAATAATTCAATTCTATTATTATTTGGTTGAGTAAAATAATCTTTTAAGCCCCAAAAACCAGTGTTTCACAAAATTCCTATTTTTTTTTAGATGGCGCAAATGTTTATATGTCAACAACTCCAGTAGTATCAGTAATTATGATAGTCATTGGTAAGTCAGACACTTTAATAGACATTTACTAGGAGCATATATTTTTACACCGTAAAATGGATTTAGTCACGTTTACCAGCCGGGTTGTTGTGTTCTAACGCTCACAAATATGCTGTAATTTTCAAGAACATGTGCCTGTTCCGCGATCCAGTTTTCCAAAGTACTTTTAGATGTTATAGTACTTTGATTCGAATAAACTTTCAATATGCATGTTCGTAACCTTGTTCTACAATCTCTAAATTTTTACCTTCAATTATAACGGAAATTTTGCTGTCAGTTTTGCTATCGCGATATTTCCGTCATTGGACGAACTGGCAGTTTTGCTATCGGAATATTTCCATAAGTTCACGAATGGGATAGACCATTCATAAACGGCCAAAAAAAAAGAGGTGAAATGCAGTATAACTCGTTTATAGCGTTATTAAGGTTGGTTGGTAGACATATATTTTCAGGCTTGTGTGCTTAGTCACAAAGACCCGCTTATAAACCATCGTCAAGAAGGACGGACACGACATACACACACACACATACAAGATAGATGCTGCCATCTATCGCCACCTCTACAATTTAGACATGTCCCTGAAGGGAGGGAAATAGACTCCTGGAACCTGTACCCGTGGTAAACTGCGCAATACCGACCACATGACTTTCGGACCCAACAGATTTAACGAGCACGTACTCCGCATATACTAGGTGGTTCTTCAGTAGTACCGGGACTCGATCGCGGGACCTTCTGATCTCAAGACCGAGACGCTGACCACTAGGCTCCCCACAGCCCCGTTATTTAAAGGACCGTGGTGTTTATGAGGTTATAAACGAGGAACGTTATAAACAAGGTGGACTATTAAGAGTTGCAAGCGATGTAAAATACGTATTATATACTCATATTATTAATTTAAGTTATAAAATGACATTTATTAATTATATATTAATTTTAACCGTATGTGCTATTAACCGTATGTGCTATATTTAACCGTATGTGCATAATAGCAGTTTAATTTCTTTTTCTCCAGACAATATTTCTCCGGGAAATAAATTTCAAATTTGGCATTTTTTCGCATCATCTGGTGAATAAAATATGCATTAAATCATGAAAAAGATTTTTTTTCTATATATTGCATTTTGGATATCATATAAACATATATTTTTAGCTTTATAACCAAGGAGTTAATTAAAAATTGAAGTTATAAGCAAGATATTATAACATTGAGGTTTATGGGCAATTCAAGGAACCGAACTTTTAAGACGCTATAAACGAGTTGTCGTTGTAACCGAGTTTGACTGTACTTTGAATTTTCAGGAAGCATCTACCTGGAAGATTGTACGGTGCAGCCTTACATTCCAATTTACCTGGTGGTGGCGGCTTCTCTTGGAATCTTCGTAAACGTGATGTTCCTCAGTTGGAAATGCTGCTGCGTTGATTCCAAAGTCTGCGAAATACTCTATTACGGTGTCAGTGGACTGATATCAATCTTTTCAATTGTCTGGTATATCCTAGGTAAGTAATTAGTGACACATGTCATTGTTGAATATAAGGTCAATGTAGCTAAAGGATCCCTAACAGCCATGTGACAAGTATGTGACGAAAAGCGATATCACATACAAGTCACTGAAGATCGCTGTGATGTCACATTCAAAGTCACTTTTTGTCACATATAAGTTGAATGTCCGCTTTTGTTACATATCTTCTACGTAACATGGATATCGATGATATCGCAGCAATGTCGCATTTTGACTGGGATTTAGATGACATCACTGCGATATCACATACAAGTCACAATATGATGTCACTGCAAGATCGCATAGTGACATCCCTTTGATATCGCATACCAGTCACATTGTGACGGCGACTTACGCGATATCACTGTGATGTCACATACTTGTCACATTGCGACTGTGAGCTAGAGTGACAAAAATTACGTTGCAGCGACGTAACTGTGACAAACCTGGCTGTTAGGGGAGCGGCTCAGCGGCTGAGAGGTATTACGTGTCCGCAATAAGACCAAGTTTGCGGGTTCCAGCCCCGGCTGAGTCGTCAGATTTTCTCGAAGGGAAAATGGTGGGCACGCATGTCACGTGATTATGGGGCATGTAAAAGATCCCTTGAGTACCCATTTAGCTTGGGTTCTCTTGGCAAAATTAAAGCTCGGCATACTTTTTAATATCCACAGAGAGCTCAGATTCATTGTAATCTAAGCGTCAAAATTAGAAGCGAGAGTCGCCTAGAAGGTGTCACAAAAAATGGCTCTCAGTTCTGGGGAATATGCTGAGTCTGCAAAGGCTTAGCCGCCATAAAAGCGGTCCCGTTAGAAAAAAATTAACTAATGGGCATATCACACGAGCGAAAATTTTCCTACCCAACTCTCAACTCAACCATATCTTTAAAACAAAGCCTAAAAGTTGGATGTAATCTGAGGTCTGCTGTGGAAATTGATGTTGAAGAAAGTATCTTCAGCGTCGTCGCGTCTACACGACCTTGTTTATCCAACCTAGTATTTGAACCAATCAGATGCATAGATTATTGCTTTCATCACAGCGAAAAGGTCTACGTCATTTTAAAGCATGAGTAGATTTCAGCCAACATTGATGATCAAATATACAGGGTGTCCGTAAAAGAATGTCTGAGTTTTAATGGTATATTAGGAGTTTATTTTATACTAAATATAACAAATCATACATGACATTGAAGGAAAACTAACCTAGTTTTTCCTATAAGTGCTCAATGTGTGCGTATTTAGTGATACGGGACACATACAAACGAAAATGCAATTCTTCCCATACTGTCTGCAGCAAATCCGGAGTAATGGAAGCAACAGCCTGTGCAATTCTACCTTTCAAGGTTGGTAAATCGTGGGATAGGGGTGGAACGTAGACCCGATCTTTTACGAAGCCCCAAAGGAAGAAATCACAAGGCGTGATGTCAGGTGAACGACAATTACAATTTGAAAATCGGACATTCTTTTACGGACACCCTGTATTTAATGAAAAAATATTAGCTTGAAAAGATCGGTCATAACCGGAAGTTACCTTTCAGAGCCAAATTTACGGAGCCAATCGGAAGTTACCTTTCAGAGCCAAATTTACGGAGCCAATCGGAAGTTACCTTTTATTTTCAGCAATGAGTTACCTTCGAGCAAATTACGGAGCCAATCGAAGTTACCTTTTTATTTCAGAGCAATCGGAGTTACCTTCGAACAAATTTACCCCATTCAATGGTAACAGGTTGACTAGTAAATTGCATGCGGATTTTAAAAATGCCTCTATTACATTTTCTATGAAACGAGCTTAAATTTTAAAACAACACTTTCATTGAAATTGTGTGATTTTAAAATTAATGCTTTAGGTCTATGTGTCTGGCCAAACCTTTTAAACAACATTCACCTATGGCATATTTCTCATATATTTACTTCGTCTTGATGGCTAACCTCTTCGCTCCTGAGATACATATACGTGGACCTTGGTAGAATTAACTTCACAACTTTATTTTAAAAATATATACTAACTGTTCCATTATAAACTAGAAAGTTCAAATTTTCCAAAAATATCGTTACCGAAGCAGCTGATTTTATAATTGTCATTACCGAAGCAGCTGATTTATTAATTGTGATTACCGAAGCAGCTGATTTATTAATTTTCATTACCGAAACAGCTGATTTATTAATTGTCATTACCGAAACAGCTGATTTATTAATTGTCATTACCGAAGCAGCTGATTTATTAATTGTCATTACCGAAGCAACTGATTTATTAATTGTCATTACCGAAGCAGCTGATTTATTAATTGTCGTTACCGAAGCAGCTGATTTATTAATTGTGATTGCCGAAGCAGCTGATTTATTAGTTGTGTCAAAAAAGAGGCTCAAGCAGATTTCGGAGGTCTTGCAAAAAAACAAAAACTTAACGGTAAACGTAGAGAACTAGGGACATTTGACCTATAAAGATACATGACCCAATACCTTTTTCTCAGCAATGGAAAAGTTTTGTGAGTTGGAAGAGGCATCACTTTTTCATTTCAGCCAGCTGATCACATGGTGAAAAAAACGAGCTGAATCATTGCATACTTGTTTAGTTATGCAAAGAAACACGTTTTCATGCACTGAAAGTAAATTTTTTATGCCATAGGATTTTTGGGTCTACATTTTTTGGTTTAAAGGAAATATTTTTTCAATTATTTACTTATTTTGTTCATGCTTTTACCTATGATTACGTGCAAAATAGTTTTAATGTATTTATTTGCAAAATACTTTGTTTTGGGGTTAAGCAAAAGTTGCCAAAGTTGCCAAAAAAAGCCAAAAGTTGATATTGATGGAATAGAAGCGATTATTCAACCACATTTGTTTTCTCTACAAAATAAAAGAATCTCCAGTTATGTATTCAAACAAGACTTTACGTTTAAAATTGAATAATTCGTAAATATAAGAATAAATAATGGGTTAAAAATATAAGTAATAAATTTGTCTCACAAAAATGAAAAATATATATAAACTTTATATGATGTTAGTTTTGTTATAATGTTAAAGTATTTTGATAAATTATAACAAAACTAACATCATATAAAGTTTATATATATATTTTTTTATTATATATTTTATATTATTATATTTTTATATATTTTTATATTATTATTATATATATTATATATTATTATATATATATTTTTTATTTATATTTTTTTATTATTATTTTTTTTTTGTTATAATGTTAAAGTATTTTGATAAATTGGATATCTGACTTCCTTAGAAATAGAGATTTCAAAGTAAGGTTTAATGATGTGTACTCAAGGGTCAAAAAGACCTGGGGTGGAGTCCCTCAGGGATCTGTTCTAAGTCCCTTGCTATTTCTAATGTATGTGAACAACATCCACCCACACCTCCACAAGGACACAAAGGTAGCATGCTACGCTGACGACATTGCCATCTGGCACTCAAGCCCAAACCTTGAGAAATCTGAAAAGACCCTGAACCAATCCCTGAAGGGAATCTCAAGATGGGCAGCATCTCTTAAGCTAAAGATCAACCCACAGAAAACCTCCTACAGTGTCTTCTCTACGGATAGAAAACATAGACACCTCTTCTCACTGAAACTATCCCTGAACGATCAACCTCTTACGAAGACACAAAACCCAGTCTATTTAGGGCTCACCCTTGATCCTGAATTACGTTTCACAGATCATATAAAAAAAACCGCCAACAAATCCCTTTCAAGACTAAGAATTCTGAAAAGTCTATGTGGTAGTGGATGGGGCTCCAGCCCCAAGACCCTTAAAACCACCTACACCACCCTAATCAGACCCATAATGGAATACGCCTCTCCAATCTGGTCACACGCCAAAGAATCAACTTTGAAGAACCTGGACAAAATACAAGCAAGAGCAGCAAAAATCATCATTGGCGCTGTCTCTTCGACAAATAATGAAAAGTCACAACAAGAATGTGGCCTTGAGCTTTTGGAGAACAGAAGAAAACTAAACGTAATTAAATTTACAAATAAGGCAAGAAGCCGTAATGAAGAACATATAAGCAACATAACTTATCGACAATGGAAAAGTGATGCCAGACTTAAAAGGTCGTCCACCCTGCTGTTTGATCAAGAGATTAGGCATCAGACTGGCCTTGAACACAACACCTATGACATTTTACAGGAGCCCGTCCTACCAACCATACTCCCTCCAAACGCCAAAATTGTTACAGATCTCCTGGAACAATGCTCCAAAAAAGATCCAGCAAACACTATCAAAGCAAAAGGGATAAAGACGATTGAGTCTTATACAGGAGAAGGCTTGGTCTACGCTTTCACTGATGGATCATCAGACGAGACCTTGACTGACGGTGGAGCCGGCATCAATTTCATCTTGGCAAATGACACCATTAAAAAACATAAAATTGGTGCGGGAAAAATAGCTTCCAACTTCACCTGTGAGCTCCTGGCAATACAAAAGGCAATAGAGCTATACCTTGACCTTTTAGATGAGGAAAAAGATGAAGGATTACTAATTTTAAGCGATTGCAAAGCTGCCTTGCAAGCTATCAAAAAGAAACAGTCAAAGATGATCGCGGCTATACATGATGGAATGTTTCAACTCTCAAATTTGAACAAGAAATGCATTTTGCAGTGGATTCCAGCACACGTTGGTATCGACGGAAACGAGTCGGCTGATATCCTGGCAAAAGAAGCAAGAAAACTCAACAATGACGTTCTTCCCCAAACCACTCTTAATGACATCAACTCAGTGGCCAAAGCAAAATTTAACAGCAGAAGTGTTAAAATTAAACACCAAATTTGTGAGTTAAACACCAATAGGGTAACTGCGACCACCCTAACTAGATTAAGGACAGGCCACTTCAAAGGTATGGAAATCCAAAAAGATGGAACTAGAAAATACTCCAGCTGCAGAAACTGCCCCGACTCGGAACTGGATCCAAAACATCTTTTCTCTTGTCCAGCCATCCTGGCAAAATTGCAGCAAATTACCAACTCGCCCTACGAAGACCTTTATGAGGACCACTGTCTGCAGATTGCTGGGGCGGTCTATGAGACCTTTGGTCCTATATAGTCTCTATCCATGGACACGACATCATCATCATCATCATTTTGATAAATTTTAGTCATTTTACCAAATATAAGGGTTGGGTCACGTATCCCTAATGAGTGGGATACATGACCCAAAACTAAAGTTTTAAATAATTTATATTTTACTAATATTGCAGTTAATACTTCAGAAAAATACTAATATATATTGTGTAATACTTATTAAAGTATTAATTGACTGCATTTGCACATCTCTAAATAGTGTTTTTTAAAAGTTACAAGCCAAAATATACAAGTTGGGTCATGTGTCCCTGGTTCCCCCTATAAGATATTTTTCATTGAAGTAAACGTTAGAACTAATTATAAATTTCAAAAAATTGACAGAACTTGTTTTTATTTATTCAAAGTACATAAAAAATGAGTATTTTTATCTCTCAAAACATAAATTTGTCTAAATGGACGTGCCCCTCAGCAAATGTTGAACGTTATTTTTTTCAAAATTACTCGCAAAGCATACTTTTAAATATCTGATTGTTTGAAAACTATGTTTATATAACGAATATATGTGTAGGATTTTTTTCTGGGGAAAATAGGTTAAATCTCTTTCAAATATTCAATAAAAAAATTATCTCCGATATTGCTTTTTTAAATGTATTTTCACGACTTTCGTGGCTTTATAATCACACTGTTTATCCCTCACACTAAAAATCATTAGAGAGGTTACGACCAAGCATAACCCTTTCCGACCGAGCTATCACGATCGTGCGGGTATAAAAGAGAATATTCAAGCTTTTCAAAAATATCGATACCGAAGCAGCTGATTTGTACTATTCGTTATTTGTAAAAAAAATGTCAAGGCAATGTTTTCAAGGAAATGCTGGCATTGATGCTGTTTAAGGCAACGTTTAAAAAAAAACTCTTAAAATTTAGTCTCATAAACTTAAATCAGCGCCATCTGACGGGGTCGTAAAAGGTTAAGGTGTCGTCAAAATCATTCCTCGGCTAAAATCAACTTAATTTTTTTTTTACTTTTCCCTTTTTTATTTTTAGGTTGCGTTTGGATATACGGAGTCCAAGATGTCGAATTTGAAGACACATTCAGCGAAAACTACTGCCACAAAACTCTTTACTATTTCGCATTTTGGTTGCTGAACGTAACATTTATTTTGTTGGGTTTATGTCTAATTTTAGGTTTGTGTCTCTGTTGTACTATTGCTGTGCTCAATGTATTAGTAACGAATGACGAAATAGATGAATAGTTGATTTATATAACTTAGCAGATGACTTAAAAATCTTTTTACACATAACGTTTTTTTTTTACCTTACTTACCGTAGCGCAAAAACCCCAGTGGTAATGGTGAGTCAATTGCAGATTTTATACGCGGCAGGAAAAAACGAATTTCCAAGTTGCATTTCAATTGCTAATTTAATCAATTCAGGCTGTCTATTTCTAGCCTCCCCTTTAGGAGCTACATTTTAATCATAGATATCATAGTTAAAGTACTAGATTGGCAGATCACGTGACCTCCAGTGCTAACGACGGGACGCGCATGGAGGCCAAAATAAGAGGGCAAAATGGTCAGTGTTGCTGCCACTTACAAAAAGAAAGGAGAAAAATACTACAAAAAAATACCATTTAATTCTAAAATTTCAAAAAAAAATACTAGAAAAGCAATTCAAGTCACTTAAAAGATTCTAAAATGCAGCTAGTATTTTTACGATATTTTTTTGTAATTTTAGAATAATTCTAAAATAAATTCTAAAATTACAAAAAGATATCGTAAAAATACTAGCTGCATTTTGGAATCTTTTTAGTGACTTGAAATGCTTTTCTAGTGTTTTTTTGGTAATTTTAGAATTAAATGGTATTTTTCCGATGATGCCGTAGCATTTTTCTCCTTAAAGTGGTGGCAACACTGACCATTTTGCCCTCTTATTTTGGCCTCCATACGCGTCCCGTTGATAGCATTGGAGGTCACGTGATCTGCCAATCTGATACTTTAACTATGATATCTAAGATTTTAATAAATCTGCAAGGCTTATTTTTAATTTTTTTGTTTGGGGTTCTGTTACACTCTTGTAACTTGTATGATTAAGTGGAAATTAAGAACAGTTAGTTGGCCATTTTACGCTATAAGACATTTTGTATGACCTTACTTTAGTTTGGTGACATTGAAGTTCAATAAAGTTTTTACTAGTCGTATAATTATACAAGTTTTCACTGCTTTTTTATTTTTTTTGTCCATCTATAAAATAGTTTAGAAACGGTTGAATTTTTTTTTTCCAAATAGCAAGTACTAAAATATTTAAAATATTGCGGAAATAAATGTAAGTTTATAAATGTTATTTGAAACATATAGCTGTTCGGAATACATATAGCATATAGCAACATATAGCATATAGAAACATATAGCATATAGAAACATATTAAAATATATAGCTGTTCCTGAATTAAACGTGAATAATTACAAATGCTTTACAGGGTTATATATTTAGTTTAATTAGTGTGTTCAATAATATACACTCTTAAAACAAAAGAGTGAAATCCACTCCTATAGGGAAAGTGCATTTTCGGCACCGGAAAGGAGTGGAAATTAACTCAGACTGAGTTAAAACCGCTCGTTTTAAGAGTGTAGGACTAGATTGTTTTCTTTTATTTCTTTTACCCACTCCGCAAAAAGAGTGAAATCCACTTCTATAGGGGAAGTGCATTTTCGGCACCGGAAAGGAGTGGAAATTAACTCAGACTGAGTTAAAACCGCTCCTTTGTTTTAAGAGTGTACAGTATTGATGGTCTTGAATACAAGTTTTATGAAAAAAAGGCGTTTCAAACAAGCCATATATTTTTTAAAGTCATGTTTCACATCTCTCAGATTGTGGCCAATAATAAGGCTTCGAAGGATACAGAGGCCCACTGTTAAGATTCCTGTACTAAACAATAAAAACTTTCTTGTTTTGACTGTCGGCTTCTTTGACGACAGTTCCACTCTTCGTTTTAACACCCAGCACAGCCGATGCGAGTCAAACAAGAGAAGGTATGCTCTTGACTACTTGCTTCATCGCGCTCTTGACTACAATTTTAAGTAGGCTGGTGAGAAGAATGTCGCCTACTGGCCAGTAATAAGTTTTCAAAGGATACAGAGGCCCACTGTTAAGATTCCTGTTCTAAACAATAAAAACTTTATTGTTTTGACTGTCGGCTTCTTTGACGACAGTTCCACTCTTCGTTTTAACACCCAGCACAGCCGATGCGAGTCAAACAAGAGAAGGTATGCTCTTGACTACTTGCTTCATCGCGCTCTTGACTACAATTTTAAGTAGGCTGGTGAGAAGAATGTCCTCTAGTTCGCGTCTGTCTTTGGTGCTCTGGTTGGTCGCTTGCAAAGGTCTGCATTCACTTTGAAATATGAAGGACAGAAATATGGCGATGAAGAGAAGTATGTAGTGCACACGCATCTAGAAAATTACGAATAGATGTCATTATATAACATAGATTACCTGATACGACATAGATGACATAATATAACATAATATCGTCGGTCAAATGACAAAACCACGAATGTGCAAAAACACAGAGATGGAAAACTGGATAGTGTTAAGCCAAGCGTTTCAATAAAGCGAAAGCTTCCAAGCGTTTCCACCAATCCCTATAATTTTCACATTCGAGGTTTTGTCTTTGACCGACGATGTGACATAGAGATGACTGAAACCCTTAAAAACTACTATTCCACTTGCATTAAACTTAATAATGTAAATTACCTCTTGTATTAAACTTCATAATTAAAATTAACTCTTGTGACTGCACTGTAAAAAACCCTGTTGTTTTTACAGTTAAAAACTGTCAACTTTGATGCCGGTTAATAACTGTTTTTTACAGTTTAAAACTGTAATTTTTTTACAGTTTAAAACTGTAATTTTTTTACAGGAAAACTGTAATTGTAACAGAGAGAAACTGTTAATTTAGCAGGGAAAAACTGTTAATTTAGCAGGGGAGAATTTAATTTAATAGTTTTCCCCGTTAATTTAACAGTTTCTCCCTGCCAAGATAAAATACCTAATACTAGCCTTCGCGACTGAGTAATTACTTTGTCGCAGACGGTTGAGTATTGAGCTCGCACGCAAGAGGTTCCTGGAAGAGGTATATACCGGGCCCGGTTTTGAACCAGGAACCTCTTGCGAGCGAGTCCAAACCGTCTGCGACATGTAATTACTCTGTCACGAGGGCTAGTATTGGGTATTTGTGCTGATCGCCACATGGTTACATATACAATTAATACATTTAAGTTACAGTTAATAAACATTAACGCTACAGAAACCCAATGCGCGGGAACGAATCAGAACGAGGATCTCAGTCACGTGACTCTTTGCACGTCTGCAAATTTCCCTCAGGGGCAGGTGCATTTGATGGGTTGTGACTGTGACGTCATGTTAACGAAGATAAAAACAGTTATAAACTGTTTTTCTAAATAACAATTTTTAACTGTAAAAAATATGGTATTTAACTGTAAAAAAAACAGTTTTTTTGCAGTGTGTGTTCTTCAATGCATGGTTTTACGTAGAAATAAACACTCAGCTACATTTTACTAAACACTAAATTTAGTCGAACAACCTTACTTTACAATTAAAACATTTTTACAAAAACCGACAAGAAAACCGGCAGATGCGTTGCCCGAAAAACCCGTAAAAAATAATAACTTTCTGTATTAAATAAGGAAAATTCCAGTCAAAATACGACTTTGTCCAGTTAAATGTTCTCCCTTTTAGCTTCCACACTACGTTTATAACGTAAAAAGTGGAAGGTATTATAATCGTTCAGTCTGTCCGTCTATCACCCACTTTCACAGAACGAACCACAACTCGCACATACATATATTTCCTCATACATATATAATGAACCATCAAAAGAACTCTATTGGGTTATGACATCAATCCAAACTAAATAATATCACATATATAAATATTTTTCAAGAGTTTTATTTTTATTTTAAATAAAGTTTCCCGTACGTTTGACGAAATGGCAACAGTGAAAATATTGAATGAAAATGGAATTTTCATGTTATTTCAAGGTAGATTAAATTTTTAGTTATTTAAATTTTAAATATACTTCTAATTTAAATTTGTTAAGGAAATTTGGGATGTAACCTAGCCTGATTTTTTGCTTCAAAATGACGTATCCCACTTGTTTGTGCGACTTGTGGTTCGTTCTGTGAAAGTGGGTGACAGACGGACAGACAGAAAAACAGACGGATTGAACGATTATAATACCTTCCACTTTTTACGTTATAAATGTAGTGTGGAAGCTAAAAATATGCAAAAGTTCGCTTTTATTTTTAAAGCATCAATTTTACTAATTAATTATTCTTCTCTTGTTTGAAAGAAAGTTAATGAACATGGAAAATTGTGGCGACTAAAAGATATTTATTAAAAAAAATATTGCATCATTATTCTTCGAATTTCAAACGAATTTAACAAACGATAATGAGTAATTATTAATGTGCGAAAAAAGATTAATGAAAATAGTTAATTTTGGCGTTTAAAAGTTTGAATTAGAAATAAATTATTAGCTAAAGGCTTTGTTTGGCGAATTTCTTAGCAAACTCATTATCGTTTGCTGTATAAATAGTGCGTTTTTTTGTTGAGCACAAATATTGTGTGGAAGCGGTTTAAGTGACAGATTCTGTAACAAACCCCTACTTGTTTTAAATTTAAGAAAAGGTTTTGCATCTGGCAATCTATTCAAACCCGCAAGTCAAGAGAGATAAGAGTCATGCAAACTTCGCTTTTATATCTATCGACATATTGACGCAAAAGAAGTAATCTTGTTGACGTTTAACACGCCCCAAAGTGACGTCATTAAAAACCAGTTTTGGGACTTAAACTGTTAGATAGTTAAAAAAATAACTATTCACAATCTTAAGTACGTGAAAGTATTTTAAACCGTCAAAAGTCTGTGTCTGTTTTGTAATATAAAAGAGAGATTATTTTTGTAATATAAAAATACCGACAAATTTAATTCGAATTCTTTCTTCGTGAGAATTTATAACTGCAAAAAGAAAAATGTTATTTTTCAAATCCGAGTAAATCTATGTTTTCATTTTGAAATGAAACATTTTGTTTCAAAAATGGCGACCTAATGATTTTATTTTTGAAATTCCAGACCTACTCAGTTTCAAACAAAATTACTTTTATTTGTCAAAAGAAGGTTTCACTAGGGCAGTTGACTGAATGGTTACGGTGTTGTATTCGAAATGAAATCTTATATCCATATCCCACCTACTGCCCGTTTACTATAGATTGAGTTGATATTAGTAGAAAATCCACAAAATATCACGATATCCAATTTAAAAAATATATTCTACATTTGAAACAAATGCAAACTCCATTTTGAAACACGGATATACTCAAAAATGAACTCATAAGGTCAATATTTCATCTCATTTTGATACATGGACATGCTCAAAAATGATCATCAGGTGTTTCATTCTGAGTGGTTTCAGAAATGATTATATGCAAGTTTCAAACTTTAGTAGTTAGAATTGAAAGAAACCATATCACTGATTTGTTTTGGCTGCCTCAATGTGCATTGAGAAAAATATGCACTGAAAGAAGCCATATCACTGATTTGGTTTGGCCGCCCCAATGTGTTCAGAAACTAATTCATGCACTAAAAATATCCAAACTTTTCAATACATGAAAAAGTTTTTTCAACCTTTTTCGGCAAGACATATTTTTCTAAAAGCACATTGGGGCGGCCAAAACAAATCAGTGATATGGTTTCTTTCACTGCATATTTTTCTCAAATGCACATTGGGGCGGCCAAAACAAATCAGTGATATGGTTTCTTTCACTGCATATTTTTCTCAATGCACATTGGGGCGGTTAAAACAAATCAGTGATATGGTTTCTTTCACTGCATATTTTTCTCAATGCACATTGGGGCGGTTAAAACAAATCAGTGATATGGTTTCATTCAATTCTAACTACTTAGTAACATTTACTCGAAGCCATTTTGAGAATGCGACATTCAAATTTGATTTTTTTCCATTAATTTTTTTAAATATTTTTTTAGAGTATGACAACTGACGTTTAAATTATTATCTGAAGAAAACGTGAGCACCATTGCACAAAAATTTCATTTGTGCATTTACTAAAGTAAAAATTAAAAAAAAAACTTTAAAAAAAAGGAATTCTTAACTAAATTTCCATAATTAAAAAAAATTCATAATAGTATTTGTTTGATTTTTACTTTTAAGTAAAACAAAATAGATATACCATCATTACCCTTTTTTGGGTAAGAAAATGTAAGAAAAAGGAAAATATGATATATGTCTTGGATTTTTTCTTAGTACCTCAAGATTCATTGTAGTGAATAACGTACGCTCAAAACAACTAAACTCAAAAAAAATATATATTTCGAGAATATAGAAATATTTTTACATAACTAAAAGCTATTTAATGTCAGATAATACACTATAAAGGACTGCTAAGTTCATAAGTGCAATAAATAAACTAAGAACTAAATATAAACGTTTTGAATATATATTTACAATAATATTTTTTTTGTTTAAGAGGGATAGTCAGTCCCATAGAGCTAATGCATTAGTTTTGGAATCACAACTTACGCAGAAATATTGCGTTTCCAGGTTAGCCCTTTTTTTCCTAGGTATGGGAATCAACATAACATCGAAATTAAACAAATTTGAAACGAAAATTTTATCTAGTTTTTTAATTATAGATTTTTGAAGTTTTAAAATTCAAAATATATTCAGCAGATACCAACACCATTTTAAAAATTTATCAATAAATAATTTAATAACCGGATGTTATTTTCTTTTCAATTTTGTTTTAAATTGTTGTTATGATGATTCCCTTACCTGGTGAAAATGGGATAACATGGTAAAGCAATTCTTTTGTAAAATTGTGATTTCAAAACTAAGGCATTAGTTCTATGGGACTGACAGTCCCTTTTAAAAACACATAGAAAACAAAATTTAAACTTAGAAATCACATTTTAAGGTATTTAAATTTATCAGTCAAAAGTTTCAATCTATATTAAACTTATAAGGGCTACCTACCCTCTGAGGGATACGCAAATTGGCTAAAGTGTTCTTTATTCACTACATAAGATTAAAAGTTAAATTTTAACCGAAAATTTAATTTCTTTAAAAAAATGAAAAACTGCATTTCTGGAGCAGAAGATTATTAAGAAATCTTCCATACTTTACATTTAAAAATTCAGTAAAATTTTAAAAATCATAATTTAACAAAAAATAAGTGTGTTGTTGGAAAACTATCCCTTCGAGGGTCCATTGCATAGTTCAAATTATAAATTTTAAACAAATTTAAATCATACCGTGAAAAGTAGAAAAATCTGCTTCAACTTTTAAACACTCTCAACTTTTCAACATTCTTGATTTACACGCGATGTTTAATACTTCTGAAGCATGACTTTCTGCATTATTAATGGGAACAAGGACGCTTATGATGAAGAAAATGTCCAATAATCTTTTAAAAATAGGTCGCTGATGATACCGAGTAGTGATTTAATCCTTTATATTATAAAATAAGATTTAGTTTTCATTATTTTCCGTTGCCTGTTTTAAAGCTATCTGTGCAATTAATAATAATATATTACGGTAAAAAAATACTTAAACATAAAATAAACTTTACATTGAAATTATTTTCGTTTTTCCTTCTTTCTATTTATAATAACTTAATTACATCGACCACCAGCGAAACTTTGTTGAATTAATAAGATTTACTATTTTAGTCTTTAATGTTTTAAGACTAAATAAAAAAATTAATTAAAATTAAATACCAAATCTGCGAATTAAACACCAATAGGGTAACTGCGACCACCCTAACTAGATTAAGGACATGCCACTTCAAAGGGATGGAAATCTAAAAAGATGGAACTAGGAAATACTCCAGCTGCAGAAACTGCCCCGACTCGGAACTGGATCCAAAACTTATTTTCTCTTGTCCAGCCATCCTGGCAAATTTGCAGCAAATCACCAACTCGCCCTACGAAGACCTTTATGAGGACCACTGTCTGCAAATCGATGAAGCAGTCTATGAGACCATTGGTCCCCTATAATCTTTATCCATGGACACGACATCATCATCACTAAATACTGCATAAATAAAATACCCACTACCATTATTATTTATTTTCCATTAAACTAGCAATGAAAAGTAAAACAACGGTTTTGACCGGGCATAACGATTTGGCGCAGGTAACTAAGGTTAAATTTTCATGGAAAATTTACTTTACCTTTGTAGACTTTAATGCGCTAAAACCGTACACTTCAATCAAAAAATTTCACCTTGCCCCTGATTTCTCGAATTGAACAATGAAAAGAAAAGAAAAAGTATATATTAATTATATACCTTAAAAGTGATAATTATAAGTACCGTCAGTAGATAAAGGATTAATCGAATATTGAATTTGTAGTCTTCAAGAAAATGGTTAAATGTAAAATGGGACCCCGAAAGGTTGCCGTACACTCTTTTTCTTGCATTAAAGTTATGAACGGAAGAAACGCAGAAGAAAATTCGCCAATGAATGTGACCTTTTTTTAGCGTCTACACTACTTTTATAACGTAAAAAGTGGAAGGTATTATAATCGTTCAGTCCGTCTGTCTGTCCGTCACCCACTTTCATAGTCCAAACTACAAATGCTACGGACAAGTGTGATACGTCAAAAAATTCAGCGTATCGAAGTTAGAATACATTGAAAATTTCAGAAAAGAATTCGAATTCGAAGTACTTCAATTCTTTAAAAAACTGCAAAATTTAATGCTCATTTAAAAAGCACAGGCAGCCATTTTTATTAGAACTAAATCACCATTGACATTGGCAACAATCGCCCGAGAAACTTTAATTCTTTTAGACAATAAATCAAAATAAATTTATTTTTGCGACATCGATCAGTTTGAAATGACGTCAAATATATTTCACTACGAGATTCTTTGTAGTTGATATGAAATGTTTTAATTCTATTTAAAAGCAAAGGATATATATTACATATTTATTCTTTGAAATATGAATTAATTTTTTGCAAACGATAAGTAATAATTATTGAATTTTCGAAATAAAATAAATGAAACTAGCCAAATTTAGCATATATTATTAGAATTAAATCACCATTGCCATTCGCAACAATTGCTCAAGAAACTTTAATTCTTTTAGACAATAAATTAAAGTAAATTTATTTTTGCGACATCCATCAGTTTGAAATGACGTCAAATATATTTCACTACGTGATTCTCCGTATGTTGATATGAAATATTTTCATTTTATTTGAAAGCGAGGAATATTTCATATTTATTCTTTATAATAGAGATTAATTTTTGCAAATGATAAGTAATAATTATTAAATTTTCGAAATAAAATTTAAATGAAACCATAATGAAACTAGCCAAATTTATTCATTTTTCACTGTTGCCATTGTAAACGTACAAACTTTAAATAAAACTAAGTTTTAAAAATTATGTTAAATTCAGTTATTGTTGTTACACAAATCTTTGATGGTTCTTACTATAGTATGAGAATGATGATAGATTCTAATTAAGTTGAACCATCAATTTTATTAATCTGATTTCGAATTACAATGTGTGGCTACTAAAAGAATTTTAAAAAATATCTTACTCGATTAATTAAATTAGCCGATAAGATTAATTATTAAATGTGCAAAAAAGATTGAAAGACAATTTAGTTAATTTGGAATTAACACTGCTAAAGGCGTTGTTTGCGATTTTTAGTCTGGTGTATAAACTAGTTTCTGTTGAGCACAAATGTTGTGTGGAAGCGGTTTATAGTGACAGTTCTGAACAAACCACTTGTTATATTTCAAGTACTTTTGAGTATAAGGTAATGACAAGCGATGGGCAAAAAATTTGTGTTTTTGCACTTTTAAGTCGTTCCAAAAAGTTTTGAAATTGCCGAACATTGGTGAAACCACTCTACAGCTCGAACTAAAAAAAGCTGCGGAAGTCAATTTTGATACAAATTTTGGTATATTTTGGTAATTTAAATCATAATTCATAGAGTTCGTAGTACATGTCGAACGTTAGTTAAAATCCACCGAAACTTTGAAATCGTATGACAGTAGTATTGCTTTGCACTTTCAATTCTGTAATGTAAGGTTACTCTTATTTTGTGGTGTAATCTGACTTACTACATTAACTTCTAAGATTACTACATTTTGCCCTGATTTGTGGTGTAACGTTACTCAATAAATTTGGAAGCCGCATTTTCTGCCACTAGTTTTATGAAGTAAACGTTACACAAAAAAATTTAGAGTTGAGTTGCAAAATAAAATAAAAACAGTACTTACTTTGAATTTAAAAACTCAATTCAAAACTAAATAGTTTTAATTATAGCAATACCTAAATAATAAACTAATTTCTATTTTTACTGCCAATTTTTAATTTTGTATTGAGGTTACAAAAATAAATATTAAAAAGTTTTTTAAAAAATTACCAGGCTACTTTTATAAATCTGCTACGTAATAAGTTATACAATTTCGTTATTTATTAAAGTTATTGGTCTTAAAGGTAAAACATATCACATCTGCAATATACACTGCTCAAAACAATTAGGGGAGCACTTTGCGTACTTCTGTTAACACTTTCAGGTTCAGCGTTTTATTTTTTATTCTAAAAATCTAGAAATTGTGAAATAGATTCATTATGCATCCAGAATGAAATGGTAAAAAACAAGAGAAAAAATCTCAATTTTTTAACTAAAATTTAAGGAGAAAAAATTGGAATCATAACTTTTGAATAAATTATAACAATAATTTTCAAAACTTTATTTGTTAAAAAAAGTTAAAATCAATTTTTAAACATCTAAGAATGCAAGCGTGAAGAATTTAGGTTCAATTTATTTCATAAAATTTTTTGGGGGTGAATTTTATTTTGCCATGTTTTTCAAATTTTAATTTAAATTAAACAAACATTATTTAATTCTTCAAAAGACATGATTCTTCCATCTATCGATAAATAAGTGCGAGATCAACTTAGTGAGAAAAAAAAATCGCAAGCTGATGATTCCAAATGGAATCATTAGGGGTGAAAGGGTTTAAACCAGGCATTCCTCTAATTCTTTTGAGCAGTGTAGAATCTTAACTTATTATCAATTGAACACAAGGACGCCATTATTGATGCAACTTTCTAATGACTTCAAAATAGGTCATATAGATGTTATCAAATATTTAAGTGATAGTTACTAAAATTTGGGGTAAGATGTTAAGTTATTTCCTGCTTTCGCAATTTCGAATATCATCCCAGAGGTGATTTTCATTATTAGGATAACATACTTAGATAGTAGAGACTAAGTTCCAGCCCTCAGTACAGTAGAACTCCAATTATCAGAAGCGTTGCTGATTATCCGAATTTCAGGAAAAAATATGTCATCTGTTACTGTTCGTCTTTGTTGGATATCATGCTAATGATTTTTAGACCGAATATCAACCCCCCCCCCCCCACCAATGATTTTCATTATTTGGATAACATACTTAGATAGTAGAGTCGAAGGTAAAGTCCTCAATACAGTACAACTTCAGTTATCCAAACACCAACTATCCGAAGCATTGCTGATTATCCGAATCATACTGAGTAATTTTTTTAGTTTAGTTTAAATTATCGTCGCACTAGAGCAACACGAGGGCTATTGGTGATTGGCGTCGTAATTTAGAACCACAGTCAGGTGACGATAATTTTTTTAGACCGCCCAAAAAAAACTTATTAGACATGACACCTAACAGAGACGAACAGTAACAAAAAGGTCTGGTTAAAAAGTTTATATGTAGCATGTAAACTTTTGTACTAACTGTAACTCCTTTTATTTTATATACTTATATGTCTTTTATGTAAATGAACAGGTGTCGGCTCGTCACCTGACTGTGGTTCTAAAATACGACGCCCGTCGCCAATAGCCCTCGTGTAGCTCTATCGCGACGATAATTAAAAAAAACTAAACTTATGTAAATGAAATGTAATGTATGTTTCATGTTGAATAGCCAAAAAAACCTGACAGCCATGGCGTCAAACGGTTGTGCCTACCTTTGACCTCTGGTTCTTAACTAATGTCTTTATGTAAATGACAGGTGTCGGCTCGTCTGACTGTGGTTCTAAAATACGAGCCCGTCGCAATAGCCCTGTGTAGTCTGCGCGACATAATTAAAAAAACTAAACTTAGTAAATGAAATGTATGTATGTTTCTGTGAATAGACCAAAAAAAAAATAACTAGACATTACATGCAACAGAGACGAACAGTAACAAATAGGGTGTATATGAAAGTGTCGCAAATGATTTTTTGTAACTAACTTTTCTGCTATTATTTTATGTTATCATTTGTTATTTGTGTAAATTATCTTTTGAATATACAGTGCAGTAAAATTTAAAATCTATATCATGGTTGGTTGGTTGGTAGACATATATATTCAGGTTTGTGTGCTTGGTCAGCGACCCGCTTATAAACCTTCGTCAAGTAAGACAGACACAACAGACAACACACACACACATAAGTGGATCCATCTAATTTTTAGAGACAGAGGCCAACTAGAGGATCCCCAGAATTGGCTTGTCACCCCCAGAGGTATTGATTTGGTATGGGAACTTAGAGGACTTTCGGACCCAACAGATTTAACGAGCACGTACACCGCATATACTCGGTAGGTCTTCAGTGGTACCGGGACTCGATCGCAGGACCTTCCGATCCCGAGACCGAGACGCTGACCACTAGGCTCACTACGGCCCATCTATATCATTCATTATAGCTTTTAAAAGAAAACGAAATTCTAACTTAAGTTAAATAAAAAAAATCCATAACTCAAACGGCACTTTACAGTTTGATTTGGTTGGGCTGATGAGACTGAAACTACAACTACAACCAAACAACCTCACGCCAACCCAACAATATATAGTGAAAAATAGGGTACTTGACTGTATCACTAATATACCTTCCAATATTAAATTAATTATAGTTTGAACCCAAAAATATTAAACGTATATATTTTTTTGCAAAATCAATCTTTAAATAATTCATAAAAATCATTTTAAACTGGCTTATTTTTCATCGGTACGCACGTGATCACAAACACGTCGATTTGGCTGACGTCACTAGCATATATAAACAAACCGGTGTGATGTTTTTTTGCTTGCAATTAAACTGGATTTAATCTAATTTACTATTATAATAAGAATTATATAGATAATGAAAGGAGGTTTTACAGAAGCGGATAGTTCAAATTTGCCAAGTTTCCCAGATTTTGTCAAGATTCCAAAATGGTGTTTCAAAGTTTGTTTATAGTTACTAGTGATGTCATAGATACCACGTGACAGCCACAAAGTGTTTTCGGGCGTAATTTTCGTTCTAATTTTAAAATTCATTTTTCTCCCTTTTTATTGGGTATTTGAAAAAAAAGAAAAAATACGGGTCTATAACATTTTTGGCATAAGAATATTTTAAGCCAGTAAAAATTTTTTAGAGTCAAATACCCTATTATATTGTAAAAATTTATTTTCTTTCTCCTGGCATGGAGAGGTCGGCTCGAGGAGTTTCGTAGAAGAAAACAGTACTAAAATTGCACTTTTTAGAAGCTTTTATATCAGAGTCTATGGCTAGTAGCTTTCTGAAATTTTTTTAGACGTTGATAGTACTGTTGCGATTCCTAAAAAAGGATACTTTTTTGGGTCATTCTATTTCTATTCAGTGAAAGATATTTTTTCACGTCAAGATTATTTTTTTCAATAAACACTTGTAAATAACCCGTAAAACAACTATATAATTGTTTTTAAGAATGTTTTTGAAAAGATGAATTATTGAATATACTAAAAATCGCATTTCGTCTTTTTAATATTACTTATTAAATATTAATTATAAATATTTCTTTTAGCTTCCACACTACGTTTACAAGGCCAAAAAGTGGAAAGTATTATAACCGTTTAAACCGTCTATCTGTCTGTCAGTCACCCACTTTCATAGTCCAAACTACAAATGCTACGGACAAATGTGATACGTCAAATAATTCCGTGCATCTAAATTTAATACATTGAAAATTTCAGAAAATAATTTGAATTCGAAGTACTTCAATTCTTTAAAAAACTGCGAAATGTAATGCTCATTTAAAAAGCATAGGAAGCCATTTTTATTAGAATTGAATTACTATTGCCATTCGCAACAATCTCTCGAGAAACTTTAATTCTTTTAGACAATAAATTAAAATAAAATTATTTTTGCGACATCGATCAGTTTGAAATGACGTCAAATATATTTCACTACGAAATTCTTTGTATGTTGATATGAAATATTTTTATTTCATTTAAAAGCCAGGAATATTACATATTTATTCTTTGAAATATAAATTAATTTTTGCAAACGATAAGTAATAATTTTAGAATTTTCGAAATAAAATAAATGAAACTAGCCAAATTTAGCATGTAAATGTTTAATGTAGAATTAATGCTGTGTTTGGCGCATTTTTACCTGTTAAACACAACTGTAGTGTGGAAGCGAGTTAAGTGAGACATTCTGTTACAAACCTACTTGTTTAATTCATAATTGAAAAACATGATAAAATTTGCTTGTTTCAACACTTTTCCACAAAAAACAAAGCAACCAATGAAATCGCAGTTCGAAGCGCGTGACCTTTTTAAACCAATGAGCTGTTTCAACAATTTTTCAAAGAAAACAAAACAACCAATGAAATCGCAGTATAGAGAGCGTGACGTCATAAGAAATTATCCCATTGGGCCTTTTAAATAAAAACTACGTATTAAAAATTTAACTTTAATACTTAATTTAAATTATATTTTATTATTTTAATTATAAATCCTTAATTTTGGGTCATTTATTAGTGTTTATTGAGAAAATTTGAGTTTGATAAAAAAAAAAGCTGAAGAAAACCAAAAATGATCCTAGTTCATGAATCACAAAAGTAAAATCAATGCCTAAAATTTTTTACAAAGCCACGCGAACCAGGCTACGAGATAACAGATTCTAAAAGACAGATTCTAAAAAGACACAATTTCAGTACTGTTTTATTCTACGAAACACTTCGAACCGACGTCAAAATGGATGCTGCTTTGGCACAGATTTCCTTTTTGGTTCCTCATTACTTTTCTCCTCTAGAGAGTGAGCGATAGCGCACTGTTTTATTACACTGAAGGGACAAAATAACTGGTGTAGGCTTACATCTGCGAATAAAGGTGTATAAAACCAATCAAAGTTCGCCGCTATGTTTAGCACCGTCTATGTGCTGATATCATGACATCTTATGAAAATAGAAGGACTTTTGAAAGTATCGGGGGTTGAGAAATGGAATTCCATATCCATGCATCTCCGAGATGGAGATGGAGATGAATTTCGGATTTTCACTTACGACAATTTCACGAGTGTACCATGAATATCGATAATCTAGTAAAACATCAAATCTACGACATAGCTTTGACCTTAAAAACACCGTGCAAAGCCGGGTCCATTGACAACTGATCATTAAATGTGATAAACGTCTATGTCGATTCTATGTCGTACAAGTGTCGACTTGTTAACCATTTAATGAATATTCACCGATAAGGGCTTCTGGAGCCGTATATATCACGTATCTGCAATATATCATGTTTAAGGATTTTCGTCCGTAGTCGATGATCCGCTTTTGGCATGATCTTTTTTAGGCCGCAGCTATGTCGTAGTTTTAATGTTTTACTGGATTATCGATATTCATTGTACACTCGTGAAATTGTCGTAAGTGAAAGTCGAAAATTCATCTCTACCTCGGAGATGCATGGTTATGGAATTCCATTTCTTAATCCCCGATACTTTCAAAATCACTTCAATTTTCATAATCTGTCATGATAGCAGCGCATAGACGCTGCTAAACATAGCGACGAACTTTGATTGGTTTTATATACCTTTATTTGCAGATGTATGCCTACACCAGTTATTTGGGCTCATACTCTTACTCATACATATACATATTCCGGCTTGTGTGCTTGATCAGAGACACGGTTATAAAGCCTTCGCCAAGTAAGACAGACACAGAAAGAATTTTTTACTGTCACAGAGAAAGGAATATACACCCAGTGAAGGCGGGAATCAAACCCGCACCCGTTACAGCGCGCAGACTGCTAAGTAATGGTCCAAACTGTTAAAATATGGAAATATTTTATATTGCAATGTCACGCCATTTCATTTTAGCGCGCGATGTCGTCTCATGCTGAGCACGAGCCGCATCGTATGATTTGTAAAGATTGATCAAATTGGTCATTCTAAAGTTTTTCCATCGACTTGTAGTTTGGATATCTTTTGTCTCTATCGTTTAATAAATGTTCTTCTTTTCTATGTCTTCTGCAAGGTCCACTATTCACTCTGCAAACTTAACAGGTTATGGGCCCAGCACGCTTCCACTGCGCAGGAAGACATATAGAAAAGTTGGAAACTGACGGCCGGAAAGAAGAAAAAAAAAATGGCGTCATATGGAATGAGAATTCAACTTTTGGACGGAGACAACTATGAAACTTGGAAGATTCAGATGAAAGCTCTATTTATCAAGAATAATTCATGGAAAATTGTAAATGGAGAAGATAAAAAACCAGAATTGGTTTCAGGCGATAAGAACTCGAAAGAGGAAGTTGGAAAATGGATTGAGTCTGACGAAATCGCCAAAGCTGATTTAATTCTAAGCATAGCGCCTTCAGAATTGAAACAAGTTAAGAACTGTAAAACATCGTTTGACGTGTGGAAAAAGTTGGAAGAAACTTATCAGTCAAGAGGACCTGCTCGAAAAGCTTCTCTGCTGAAGTCCTTGATTCAACACAAGATGGCTGAATCTAGAATGGATGTCCGAGATCACTTGCGGACTTTTTTCGATTTAGTAGATAGACTGTCTGAGATGGAAATAAGCATTGATAAGGATTTAATGTCTGTGATGCTGTTATACAGTCTACCAAATAATTTCGAAAATTTCCGTTGTGCAATAGAATCTCGCGATGAACTACCAGGAGCTGAAGTACTCCGAGTGAAAATTCTTGAAGAAGCCGATGCAAGACGTTCAAGAAATAGTCAGGATAATGAAGCATTCTCCACCGGATCATTCAAAGGAAAGAAGTCGCGATGGAAGAAAGAAAATGTCAATGCACAGAAAGAATCGGCGCCGCATTGGAAAGGAGCCGCCAAACCAGATCGAAGCTCAACAAAGCAAGCACGGCATACAGATTCTTCTAAAATACAATGTTATCGTTGTGAACGTTATGGACATTTTGCATCGAATTGTGACCAACCAAGAAAAACTGTTTCTCGCCAAAATGTTGGTCAAGTTGGCATGATGACGAATGAGTTGGAAGACGCTCTCTTTTCTAGTAGTGAAACGATGAAGAAATCATGGATTCTGGACTCTGGTTGCACTCGTCATATGTGTAATAATGAAAGCGATTTTGAAACTTTAAATTATAGTAAAACAACTGTTAACTTAGCTAACGACAGCACTGCAACTGTGAAAGGACGTGGAAATGCTGTCATCAGAGCTCAGGTAAATGGTACTATTAGAGATGTAATTGTGTACGATGCTTTACTGGTCCCTAGTCTTCGTACTAATTTAATATCTGTTTCAAAATTGTGCGATCGTGGATATGATGTTATATTTAATGGCAATACTGCAAATATTGTTAATTCTCAAACAAATGACAACATGGTAGCAGTTAAACAGGATAATTTGTATTATCTGAAGGGAAATTTTAATGAAAGCCATTCCACATATAAGTCAAATCATGCATCAGATTCTTTTGATGGTGGCAAAAATAAAAGTGCAGACTTGCTGAAATGGCATGCACGTATGGGGCACTTAAATGTTAAAGATTTAGTTGAATGCAGTGTAAATGGAAGTGTTAATGGGTTAAATTTAGAAAAGTCTCCCAAAGACTTCAACTGCGAAATATGTGCAATTAGTAAACTTACACGTGCTCCTTTCCCTAAGAGTTCGGAGCAAGAAACTGGTGTTTTGGATATTGTCATGAGCGATTTATGTGGTCCTTTTAAAATTGAAAGTTTAGGTAAAGCTCGCTACTTTATCACTTTCATCGATCATAGTACTAGGTACTGTGCTGTAAGGTTCTTAAAACACAAAAGCGAAGCCTTAAGCGCATTTAAAGAAGTTAAAGCTTTGTGGGAAAATCAAAAATCAGCCAAAATAAAGGTGTTTATGAGTGATAATGGAGCAGAGTATATAAATAAAGATTTCAATGATTTTCTCAGTGAAAGTGGCATTGAGCGAAGAGTCACGGCTCCATATTCTAGTAGCTCGAACGGGTGTTGTGAAAGAAAAAATCGTTCTCTAGTGGAAATGGGGAGATGCCTTTTAGCTCAATCCAAATTGCCTTTAAGTTTATGGGCTGAATGTATTAATTGTTCGATATACATTCAGAACAGGTGTCCCACAAGCGCTTTAAATGGAAAAACCCCTTACGAGAAATGGAATGGGAAAGTACCTAATGTGAGTTATTTCAAGGGTTTTGGTTGCACAGCATATTATTTAGACAACAAGCCACATCATAAATTTGCCCCGAGATCCAAAAAGGGAATATTTGTGGTTTTAAGGAAGGTTGCAAGGCTTACCGTATTTATTTCCCAAACGAGAAACGAGTTGTTGTATCTAGAAATGTTAAGTTCTTCGAAAATACTGAAAATTATCCAGTGGGGGAGTTAAGTGAATTGTTGAGTGATTTAGAATTGGATAAAAGCAATTGTGAAAAGTTGGAACGAGAAATAATTTTCCAACCCCCAGTCATTGAACAGGCTTGTAAAACTAAACGAAGGGAAATTGAGGATAAACAAATTGTAGATGGGAATGAAAACAAGGATGTCCCAAAGAATACTCTTTCTCTCCGTAATCGTGAAGTTGTTCGTTTGGCAGAAACTGAGGAATCAAATGATTTTGGTTTGCATGCGGAAATACCTATGTCATTAGCTTTAAAGGGCTCAGATGGAGATAAATGGCTAAATGCTATGGCAACGGAGGTAAAAAGTATTTTAAATAAAAATACGTTTGAGTTAGTGGATAGGCCAGTTTCAAAGAAATGTATAGGCGGTAGGTTTATCTTGACAAATAAGTATAACTCGGATGGAACACTTCTAAAGAACAAGGCCCGGTTTGTCGCCAGAGGATTTTCCCAAAATCCTTGTGAGGTTGGAAATACTTTTGCACCGGTAGCAAAGGCAGGGTCCATTCGGTTGTTGTCGGCCTTGGCAGCTGATTTAAAAATAAAAATTCATCAGTTTGATGTAACTACCGCGTATCTAAACGGAAATTTGGACGAGGAAGTTTTTATGGAATGCCCGGATTATTTTGTCCAAATTCTAGAACATATTGCAAAGAATGAAAAGTCAGATAGTGAGCTGTTCTTAAAAGCATCGGAAATGCTCCGTGAGAAGGATGAGGGAGATAAAGTTCTTCTTCTTAAGAAATCCCTTTATGGCTTAAAACAAGCCGGTAGATGCTGGAATACAAAATTGGACGAGATATTAAAGAATTTTGGACTTAAACAATCGACTGCTGATCCATGTGTTTATTATTTAAAAGACGATAAAGGGCTAACAATGATTTCAGTATACGTGGATGATATTTTATTCATGTCAGAAAATTCTAAAATGATTGACAAGTTTAAAAGTCATTTAAATATGGAACTTGAGGTTAAGTATTCTGGAATCACTGAATACTGTTTGGGCATAAATTTTCGGCAGGAATATGGAGTTGTGACCATGAGCCAATCCAGTTATATCAACGAATTGTTAAAGCGTTTTGAGATGTCCAATGCTAAAACCGCAAACTCTCCAATGGATATCACAGTGAAATTAAAGAAGGCCGAAACTTGCGACGAGCAATTTCCCTATCGCGAATTAGTAGGCGGACTAATGTATCTTGCTACTTACACACGCCCAGACATAGCAAACACAGTAAGCATACTCAGTCAGTTTTTGTCCTGTTATGATAAATCGCATTGGACTGCAGCCAAACGCGTTTTGAGGTACCTAATTAAAACTATTAATTTTGGTCTGATATATAGACATACTACAGATGATAAATCATTGTATGGGTATACGGATTCTGATTGGGGGACTGCCAAGAGAGCCGCAGGTCATACACAGGATATTGCTTTATTTTGAGTGGAAGTGTGATTTCCTATGAAAGTCGTAAGCAAGCGACAGTAGCACTCTCTTCTACCGAAAGTGAATACATGGCACTTTCTGAGGGGACTAAAGAAGCTATATATTTGAATAAGTTGTTAGGTGAACTTTGTTCTTACAGCTTAGGAAAAGTGCGCTTATTTGTTGATAATGTGGGGGCAATAAAACTTGCCGAAAATCCTGTATTTCATAAGCGTACTAAACACATTGACATCAGACACCATTTTGTGAGAGATGCCTTGAAAAATGAGCAAATTGAAATTTGCCATGTACCAACTGAAGAAATGGGAGCAGACGTTTTAACTAAGCCCTTAAGTCCTTCAAAACATCTCAAGTGTTTGGAAATGATTGGTGTTGGAGACGTGAAACAAATTTGTGAAAAATGACTTGACATTGTGGGGGAGTGTTAAAATATGGAAATATTTTATATTGCAATGTCACGCCATTTCATTTTAGCGCGCGATGTCGTCTCATGCTGAGCACGAGCCGCATCGTATGATTTGTAAAGATTGATCAAATTGGTCATTCTAAAGTTTTTCCATCGACTTGTAGTTTGGATATCTTTTGTCTCTATCGTTTAATAAATGTTCTTCTTTTCTATGTCTTCTGCAAGGTCCACTATTCACTCTGCAAACTTAACACAAACCACTCGGCCATCCGGGCCTCTATTTTGGCTCTTCAGTGTATCTGTATGGTTATGTCGTCCGAAAACGCATTGTTTATCATGGTTATATATGATACGCTTTTGATAAGGAGTTGTGAGAATAAAATTTCTAAAACTCGTTATTAAGTTGGAATTTTTATTTTATAAATATTAGTTATTATTTACAATTCAATGCAATTGTTTTATATAAAAAAATAATTTATCACTAAAACTTTTAATTTATTATTTGGGGGCAGGGGGGGATTGTCCATGATGCTGTTTTTGTTTTAGCTTCTTAACTGACATGGCACCAGTTTAATCAAGGTATCCGCTATGAAATCCAAAGCCACTGAGTCACACTTCTGCGCATGCATCTAAAAAGAAAGAAAGAAAACAATTTTTAAAAATATTTACCAACATGAGAAATATTTTAAAAACAAGATATTCTAAAAGAACTAAAATAACTTAACTTCCTGTTACTTAAATATTTACTCAAATTTTTATTGGTATCAGAAAACAATAGGTTTATTACAGTAACTGTAACCTAGAACCGCTTCTACACAAGATGTATATACATTAGAAAAAATCGCCGAACTCGGCATTTGGTTGTATTTTAAACTTTTAAAAGACAAAATCAACTAGTTTCATTAATTCTAACTAAAAAGGGCTAACATGGCAAAACAATACTTCTGCGGAAGTTGTGATTTCAAAACTAATGCATTAGCTCTATGGGACTGACAGTCCCTCTTAACACAACTTTCGTACTTGCCATACATTATTATTTGGTCGGCATACAATGTTCGTATAGTTTCAACACAATTTGTAATGAATTTTAAAAACGCAATCCCTTATATTGAAAGTAAACACAAGTTTTTTCTAAGTGTAGGGGAAAGTAGGGACACATGACCCAATTTTTAAATTTGGGCTTGTATTTTGTTTAAAAATATTATTTATGAATGTTTAAATGGAGTCTACTTAACCTTTATAAAGTATTACACAATGTATTTTAGTATTTTTCTGAAGTATCAACTTCAATATTTCTTCTTTTAAAATATACGAATGAAGAAGCCTTTTAGGTTTTGCACTTTTCTTTCTTTTATACTTATGGGGCACCTATAAGAAAACAAAAAAAACCTGCAAAATGTATTTGAAAATTAATCATCCAAATCTTCGACTAAATAAGCCCTATTAACTTGGGTCAAGGATTCACATGTCCTTTAGGCGACTTGGGTCATATATCCCTAATTGACTTGGGTCAAATATCCCTGGTTGAAAATTTTTTGCTTAACCCCAAAACACATTCATTTGCAAACAAATACAGTAGCACTATAATGCGTGTAATTGTAGCTAAAAACATGTACTGAACAAGTAACTAATTAAATATTTTTTTCTTTTAAACCAAGACAAGTAGATACGAAAAGCTTACGACAACAAAAATTTACTTCTTGTGTATGAAAACGAGTTTTTTCGTATAGCTGAACACGTACGCAATGATTCAGCTGTTTGTTTAAATCAATCATGTGGTTATCTGACTGAAAGGAAAAATTGATACCACTTCCAACTTACAAAACTTTTCCAATACATGTATTCCTATACGTTAAATGTCAGTAGTTTTCCCTACTTTGCCTGAATCACGCCCTCCTCAACTACAAGGCCAGAGAAGCTCCCGCAAAAACGTGTATTTAGGAAAATTTGACGTCACCGTTACAAGTGTCGTTCGCCTGTCTGCATCAAGCCTGCTTGGCGAAGATAGAGAGTCATCGTCTAAACTGGTGTGAAGAAACCAGTTTTGACTTGGTTTTTATCACGCCGCGCACTGGTTTACTATCTCTATCATCGAGCTTCACTCCAGATAATAATCTGACTCTTGAACTGTGGAAGAAGAACCAAGAGAGAAGCCGGTTTCCGATCGCCACAACTCGCCAAGCAGACCTGATGCAGACAGATTCTATGCAATTAAGAGATTCTTCCCCTGTACTTTTCAGATGAGTTGTCACTGATGACCACTTTATTTACCATTCATTTTGACTCCTTTGTCATCGTCAAAACTCATCCGATAAAAGGTATGAAGCTGTAGACGTAATTCCTGACTTTCGTTATGACGATGGTTATAAGCTTGTCCAGGATGATGTCATAGATGTCCGGCTTGTCGTCACGCTCCTCGCGGGGAAGAGCTTTAGCGTGCACTAGTGACATAACACAGTAAGCCGTAAGGCACACCAGTAACCAGTTCCGCACGAGCATCTAAAATTAAAAGAAAATCAATGCTTAAAAGTCGAACTATTTATAGTAGTAGTATATAATATAAATACGGCAAATCTAATAAATATACAAATCTAAAGTATATTAGTCTCAAGTATAGTAGTATATATACAAGTCTAAGGCATATTAGTATGTATACGAATCTAAAAATCACATTATATCTGCATTATCACTACTTATCTACATTATTTACTTTAACTATCCATATTAGAGTCAGAAATTCACATAATTTCCATAAATGTACATTATTTTAAAAAATACATTGTTTTAAATATCCACTAAAATATTTAGAAAAGTTTTCGAAACTCGAGAAACGCCAAAACACCTGTTTTAGCTTCCACACTACGTTTATAACATAACAAGTAGGTTTGTAACAGAATCTGTCACTTAACCCGCTTCCACACCTTTGTGTTTAACAGGAATAAACGCGCCAAACACAACATTAATTCTATATTAAACATTTACACGCCAAATTTGGCTAGTTTCATTTATTTTATTTCGAAAATTTAATAATTATTACTTATCGTTTCCAAAAATTAATTTATATTTCAAAGAATAAATATGTAATATTCCTCGCACATTCCTGCACATTTTTATGCCAAGTTAGAATTTTCTATGCATCTTTCTTCATACATATATAATGAACCATCAAAAGAGCTCTATTGTGATATTACAACAATCCAAACTGAATTATATCACATAATAATATATTTTTTTTTCAAATAAAGTTTCTCGTACGTTTAACGAAATGGCAACAGTGAAATATTGAATAAAAATGGAATTTGCATGTTATTTCAATGTAGATTAAATTTTTAGTTATTTAAATTTTAAATAAACTTCTAATTTAAAATTTGAATGAAATATTGAATTAACCTAATTATGCAGATTGAATAAATATTTTGCATTAATCTAATAATACATTATTTTAAGAAGAGTATATCATACATTTGTCTGTGGGACTTGTGGTTATTTCTGTGAAAGTGGGTGACGGACGGACAGACGGACAGGCGGACGGACAGACAGACGGACTGAACGATTATAAAACCTTCCACTTTTTACGTTATAAACGTAGTGTGGAAGCTAAAAAGTGGAAGGTATTATAATCGTTCAGTCCGTCCGTCTGTCACCCTTCTTTCACAGGAACCCCAAGTCGCACAAAAAAAGTCGAATACGTCATTTTGAAGCAAAAAAGTAGGTTTGTAACAGAATCTGTCACTTAACCCGCTTCCACACATTTGTGTTTAACAGGAATAAACGCGCCAAACACAACATTAATTCTATATAAAACATTTACACGCCAAATTTGCTAAATTCATTTTTTTTATTTCGAAAATTCAATAATTATTACTTATCGTTTGCAAAATTAATTTATATTTCAAGAATAAATATGTAATATTCTCGCACATTCCTGCACATTTTTATGCCAAGTTAGAATTTTCTATGCATCTTTCTTCATACATATATAATGAACCATCAAAGAGCTCTATTGTGATATTACAACAATCCAAACTGATTATATCACATAAATAATTTTTTTTTTCAATAATTTCTCGTACGTTTAACGAATGGCAACAGTGAAAATATGAATAAAAATGGAATTTGCATGTTATTTCAATGTAGATTAAATTTTTAGTTATTTAAATTTTAAATAAACTTCTAATTTAAATTTTTAATGAAATTGGAATGTAACCTAATCTGATTTTTGCTTCAAATGACGAATTCAACTTGTCTGTGGGACTTGTGGTTATTTCTGTGAAAGTGGGGACGGACGGACAGGACAGGCGGACGGACAGACAGACGGACTGAACGATTATAAAGCCTTCCACTTTTACGTTATAAACGTAGTGTGGAAGCTAAAAGTGAAGGTATTATAATCGTTCAGTCCGTCCGTCTGTCACCCACTTTCACAGAACGAACCCAAGTCGCACAAAAAAAGTGGAATACGTCATTTTGAAGCAAAAAGTAGGTTTGTAACAGAATCTGTCACTTAACCCGCTTCACACATTGTGTTTAACAGGAATAACGCGCCAAACACAACATTAATTCTATATAAAACTTACACGCCAAATTTGCTAAATTCATTTTTTTTATTTCGAAAATTCAAATAATTTATTACTTATCGTTTGCAAAAATTAATTTATATTCAAAGAATAAATATGTAATATTCCTCGCACATTCCTGCACATTTTTATGCCAAGTTAGAATTTTCTATGCATCTTTCTTCATACATATATAATGAACCATCAAAAGAACTCTATTGTGATATTACAACAATCCAAACTGAATTATATCACATAAATAAATATATATTTTTTTTCAAATAAAGTTTCTCGTACGTTTAACGAAATGGCAACAGTGAAAATATTGAATAAAAATGGAATTTGCATGTTATTTCAATGTAGATTAAATTTTTAGTTATTTAAATTTTAAATAAACTTCTAATTTAAATTTTTTAATGAAATGTGGAATGTAGCCTAATCTGATTTTTTGCTTCAAAATGACGTATTACACTTGTCTGTGGGACTTGTGGATGGCAAAAGTGAAATATTGAATAAAAATGGAATTTGCATGTTATTTCAATGTAGATTAAATTTTTAGTTATTTAAATTTTAAATAAACTTCTAATTTAAATTTTTTAATGAAATTTGGAATGTAGCCTAATCTGATTTTTTGCTTCAAAATGACGTATCCCACTTGTCTGTGGGACTTGTGGTTCTTTCTGTGAAAGTGGGTGACGGACGGACAGACAGACGGACTGAACGATTATAAAACCTTCCACTTTTTACGTTATAAACGTAGTGTGGAAGCTAAAATCAGGCTAGGTTACACCCCAAATTTCATTAAAAAATTTTAATCAGAAGTGTATTTAAAATTTAAATAACTAAAAATTTAATCTACATTGAAATAACATGTAAATTCTATTTTCTTTCAATATTTTCACTGTTGCCATTTCGTCAAACGTACGAGAAACATTATTTGTAAAATAAAAATAAAACTCTAATAAAACTACTAATATTTATTTATGTGATATGATTCAGTTTGGATTGATGTCATATCACAATAGAGTTCTTTTGATGGTTCCTTATATATGTAGGAGGAAAGATGCATAGCGAATTCTAACTTTGAATAAAAAATATGCAAAAGTTCACTTTTATTTTTAAAGCATCAATTTACTAATTGTTTATTCTTCTCTTTTTCGAAAGAAAGTTAATGATCATGAGAAATTGTGGCGACTAAAAGATATTTTTTTAAAAAATCCCATAATTATTCTCCGAATTTCACACAAATTTAGCAAACGATAATAAGTAAATATTAATTTGCGAAAGAAGATTAATAAAAATAGTTAACTTTGGCGTTTAAAAGTTTGAATTAGAAATAAATTTAATCTACATTGAAATAACGTGTAAATTCCATTTTCATTCAATATTTTCACTGTTGCCATTTCGTCAAACGTACGAGAAACTTTATTTAAAATAACATAACAATAACTTTATTTAACATAACTCTTGAAAAATATTTATTTATGTTATATGATTCAGTTTGGATTGATGTCATATCACAATAGAGTTCTTTTGATGGTTCCTTATATATGTATGAGGAAAGATGCATAGCGAATTCTAACTTTGAATAAACAAGTTGGTTTGTTACAGAATCTGTCACTTAAACCGCTTTCACACAACATTTGTGCTCAACAGAAAACACTATTTATACACCACAGATAGAAATTCGCCAAACAGCGCCTTCTAACTAGTTTTAATTCCAAAATTAACCAATTTCTTTAATCTTCTTTTGCAGATTTAATAATTAATCTTTATCGTTTGCTAATTTTAATTTGAAGTTCGAAGAATAATGATATATATTTTTAATAAATATCTTTTAGTAGCCACCAGTTTACATTTCGAAAATTAATTAATAAAATTGACGCGTTAAAAATAAAAGCGAAACTTTGCATATTCTTATAGGATCGACCCATACAAAAACAATAGCAGAAACACTACACATACATGCACCTTTAAGCCATACAAACCCTCCTTCTTTGTGCTGTTTACAAATTTTCTGTCCTTTTTATTAATATAAAGCCCATTTCACACCTGCACAACTACATGCAATTCCGTTGCAACTAAATGCAACTGCAACTCGTAACTTGTGGAAACCTTGTTTTTCGGGTTTTCTCAAAAAATTATTTATCTCACAATTTGGCAAGTTTCATCTTTTGCAGGGCATCGCTTGCGTCGTACAGAAATTTATGTTTCCGAACTTCATTAATAAGATCAATTTCCATATTTGCCGTCCAATTACTACCCATTTATAATTCCGCAGATTTTTGCATTTTTTGCAAGCAAGGAAAGTTGGCGTCTTAAAAAGTAAATAAACAACCAGTTGGCGAAGTCTGCCACAATGTAGCCAAACAAATACTGTATTCTGATTGGCTAATGGTACATGCAACTTGAGATTTTTTCGTGCTCGCATGAAAAAATCTCACGACTTGAGTGCAACTTTTAAATGCATGGTGTCCTATGGGAGTTGCAAGTAGTTGTGACAAGGTGTGAAATGGGCTTTAATAAGCAAATTACAATACTTGTTATGTATCGACTGATGGTCAACATCAAGTTTTGTAACAATAATGCAACAACCTATCAAAATGAACACCCTCCTAAAAAAGACATGCGTTGAAAACTTATTGAACTTGTAATTTTAGCCGTATGTAAATTCCACCAAACCAAACTCAAAGTACTACATTCTTGTGTAGCACAAGTGCAAGCTTTCATGCACGACCGAAAGTGCGGCCAATTATTTCGCCGTTTTTTATTGGCGGGGACCGGGTAAATATTTCGAAATGCATCATTTCCATTTCCGGTCAATTTTGGAACACCCTGTAAATACAAGGTATGACAGCTATTTTGGGCCTTATTTGCTTGAAAGGGAAAATGACTAGTTGGTTTGTTTCAAATTAAGGGTTGTTCTTTTTTTAATCAGATTTAAATTCTAGTAAGTCTCAAAAGTATTTTTATCACTTAATATAACAAAGGATCCTACCATGATATAAAAAATATAAATATTAACAAATCAATTATATAATAATCAATAAAGTATCAATTAATCAATAAGAGATAAATAAATTAATAAAATATCAATTAATCAATAAAATAGTAATAAATCAATGAAATATCAGTCAAATAAAAAAGTTTAATCAATCAATTGATCAATAAAATACTAATCAACAACTTTATAAATGAACGATCCATCTATCAGTTAATGAGTGAAAAATCAATCATTTAATCATGAAAGATGCATTGATTATTCAATTAATCAATAAAATATCAATCAGAGTGTAAAACCCTCAATTAGTAACATTTAGTGTGAATGAAATATGAGCATCTAATTCAAATTTTTAAAACAATAAACAATGCAATATTTTTTGCAGATTAAATGCTGATAAGATACCTTTTATTTTCAGACGGAATTTTTAACGGATTTAAGGTCGAATGAGCCCTAATGACTGCGGATCTCCAAACCAAAGTGACTCTGTGTTAGTCCAATGGAAAAAAATATTTTCTAAGCCAAATTTCTCCGACTGTATTGGGTATTTTTAGAAACACTTTTTGTAAGTGATAAATGTAGCTGACTGTCTCTCCCTTTTGAATTTGGTTTGAATATTTTTCAATAAATAATATTGCACAAAATATTTGAACCCATTTCAAAAAGTAGGATTATAGAGCCCTGTATAAGTCAACTACATTTGTCATATAAAAAAACCCGTTTGCAAACGTTGCTTAAAAAATATTTCTCTCATTGTGTTAACACAGCGACACTTAGGTTTGGTGACCCGCGGTCAGTCGGTTTCATTCACCGTTAAATAAAAATAATATTACATTAACCATTGTGCGAAAATTCAAGGGCTGCTTACCTTAACAGCTATCGTATGAGTAACATGACTAAATAAAAAATGGACGATTTTCTTTCATTTAACATTATATATACAGACTTTTGACGTATCATGGGCAATCATAATTTCAATCTTACATGTAGACGCTATTGTCGAAGCAGTGAGGTCATCAGTAGAAATATGTGCTGCATAACTACAATAAATTTGAGTTTCTTTGAAATTTATCTAAATGAGGGAAGTGAAACTTTATCATTATAAATCAGAATTTTAACAAAAAAAAAACATCAAGTGTACAGTCATCGACAAACAGCCTAAGTTTTTACCAGTCATTTTTCGTAAATGACTATAAGCTAAAAGAATTTAGAAAAATTGCAATTTCTATTTGTAAGTAGATTCTCATTCCAAAAAAGGTCAGGTGTATCAAATTGTGGTTTAAACTAGGAATATATCCTTTCGAATGAAAGTGATAATAAGTAAAATTAAACCAAACGTACATTTGAATTGCTTAATGTAGAAATTGAAAAATTCCGTTAAGATGTGATTTTGATGATTCGGACTTTATATTAAGATTTTCATTTTTATGTAGGTGAATGAAGTAAACTGGACTAAGCTCTTTCTTGTCTGGTTGCTTAGGGGCGAATGACTACGGGTCCCAAACCAAAGTGCCTCTGTGTTAATCCAATTGAAAAAATTATTTGCTAAGCCTTATTTCTACGGTTGCACTGAATGTTTTTACAAACGTTTTTTTAAATTATAAATATCGCTGGCTTACAGGTATCTATAATTCGATTTGTTGAAATGGGTTCGAATATTTTTTTGTAAAATTATTTAGTGAAAATTAAATAGATATTCGAACATATTTCAAAAAGTGGCATTATCGAGACCTGTAAGTCAGCTACATTTATCAGATAAAAAAAAACCATTTGTAAAAATATTCAATACAACCGGAGAAATGTGACTTAGAACGTATTTTTCCCCATTGGATTAACACAGAGGCACTTTGGTTTGGGGTCAAACGGGCTCATTCGCCCTTGCATTTTTTTTTCTTTTCACAATTCCTCAACTCGTATTTAGAATAGGGTACTTGACTGTATCGCTAAAATACCTTCCAACATTAAATTAATTACAGTTTGAACCCAAATATAACAAAAGTATATATTGGAGACTGGGGAGCCTTGGCCATAAGGGAGACTTGCCCACCTTTAAATTTTAGTATTTAAACATATTTTAGCATTTTCTCAATAGATGTTACTCAAAGCTACTGTTGTCAGCAGATAGGCACCTTAGTTTTATTGAGCTTCTTTTTTGCATTGAGGAGAAAATAAAAAAGAAAGTTTCTCACCCCAAAAAGTAAACATTTTAGACATAATTTGTAAGATTTTGTTCAGAAAAACCAATTTAATTAAGTTTAAGTATATGATATTTTTTTAAATACTGTTATATTAAGGTTTTATTTTAGCTATAAAGTTTGTGCAATGAAGTAGGCTTCAAAGCACCATGTGCCATTCTTTACGAAATGTCTAGGTGGGGAGGGTTGGCCATTCTATGTGAGGGAGGGTTGGCCACTGGACCAAGGCTCCCTAAGTGAAATAGTTATGAAAATCTATACATAATGTTTAACAAATACATGGTTAACAATAACGTATGATTATAACTTTATGAAGGTAATAGATTGATTATTAGTATTTGTACTTGTTTAGAATAAAACGAAAACCTCAACTAAATCAAACTTATCATTTATGACCAAATATCAAACTTTTCTGCAAAAACTATATTAGTTATTAATTCAAGTATAATAATACTCCAGATTAATATTAAGATACTATCAGATTTTTTCTTTATAGGGGAAGGGGGGACGAACGAGTAGCTTCGAAAGTGCGCTTTGACTTTGACTTTTACAGTTTGTGCCGTTAAAATAAAAGAAATTCAAACTGAGGCTTATATATCTTGTGCATTTTAATGTGTGTACAAACTGAATAAAATATATTTAACATATATATAAAAAATTAATTGTTATGGACCATATTAGAATTTTTAATTCATACAATACTAGAAAAATGTATTACTCTAAATATTACGGTAAACATGATTTTTTAAATGAGTTCTAGAGTATTGAATTATAATATAATTATTTTTTACATTTAATGCTTAGAAAATTAATTTGAAATATTTATTATTTTGCCTTTTAAAATTAGGCATTTTTGCATGGGCCAAGTTTCCCTTAATAAGGAAGACTTGGCCAAATTTCTAAGTTTTAAAAAACAATATATTTAAAAAAGAAAAATGCATTATTTATATTATCACTATTATATACTTGTTGCCAATAAAATTTCCTTTAATATGTGCTATCATATGCAATTTTTTGTGTAAAAATAAAATTTATAAAAATAAAATTCTGAAGCTATGGCCAAGGCTCCCCAGTCTCCAATATTTTTTTGTAAAATAAGTCTTTAAATAATACATAATAAAACTACATGTACTAACTAATAATAATACATACTAATACATACTAAATAATGTACATACTAATAATAATACATGCTTTTTTTCCATCGGTACGTCACGTAATCACAAACACGTTGATTTGGCTGACGTCCCTAGTATATATAAACAAACTGGTGTGATGTTTTTTTGCTTGCAATTACACTGGATTTAATCTAATTTACTCGTAAAATAAGAATTATATAGATAATGGAAGGAGGTTTTACACAAGCAGATAGTTCAAATTTGCTTAAAGTAGATTCCAAAATGGTGGTTCAAAGCTTGTTTATAGTTACTAGTGACGTCATAGATACCACGTGACAGCCACAAAGCGTTTTCGGGCTTAATTTTATGTCCTAATTAAAATTTTAATTTTTCTCACTTTTTATGGGGTATTTGAAAAAAAGAAAAAATACGGTTGTAATATTTATGGCATAAGAATATTCTAAGCCAATAAATTTTGTATAGTCAATTACCCTATTTAATCGTTATCATTTCGCAATAAAGTTTTAAACGTGTTGCCAAATGTGTAATTTTTGGTTTCATATAAGACGTCACACAAAATTAGAAATCGATGGCGCAGCAGAAACTTAGAAACTAGCTACGTCACTTGAGGATTTGAGGTAGATACGTGACAAGAGGATTCATGCCATTAACAGTGTAAATTTTTTTTTATTATTTATATTGATCCAGAAAAAGTTTTAAATTTAGGGAATAATCACAATAAAAATATTTCACATACTATTTCCTTTGTTCTTACACTCTTAAAACAAAAGAGTGAAATCCACTCCTACAGGGGAAAGTGCATTTTCGGCACCGGGAAGGAGTGGAAATTAACTCAGACTGATTTAAAACCGCTCGTTTTAAGAGTGTAGGACGTAGATTGTTTTCTTTTATTTCTTTTACCCACTCCACAAAAAGAGTGAAATCCACTCCTCTATAGGGAAGTGCATTTTCGGCACGGAAAGGAGTGGAAAGTAACTGAGACTGAGTTAAAACCGCTCGTTTGTTTTAAGAGTGTAAAAAGGAAAATTCCGAATGACCCCATACAGTCGTACTACAGCTCGTGACGTCAAGTAGTTAATTGGAATTATTCACTTTTTCTAGTTTATAATGCACATAAATTTAAAAAGATAACAAACCTTATCGTTTAATTGGTTAGGTGACAGTCAGTTACAAGATAACTGTTAGTGTGGAACCGTAAAAAGAAAAAAAGTCTTATAACCGTGTTTTGGCGAAATTAAAAACAAAATCAAGGATTGCTATCGCAAGTTCAAGTATCTTTAATAATAAAAGAAAGAGTCTGTGTGTCTGTGTGTGTGTGTCTGTTTGTCTTCGGATCGTAAAAGAGCTACTTATACTGCCCTCAGAAATTCGAAATTTTTAAGATAGATTCGCTTTAACCCTCTGAGGGATACAGACGTATAAACCTGTAACGTGGCTGTCAGGTTTTCTAGCAGTACACATAATTTTAAAAAAATTATAAATTTAATAATTTTATTAAATTTTAAAATTTAAACTTTGGAGGAACCATTTATAACCATCTAATACAGAAAATTAATTTTTAAAAATATAAGAAATTAAATTTGCAGTTAAAATTTTTAATTTAAATCTCATGCAGTGAAAACAAGTTTACACTTCAGCCAATTTGCTCATCCCTCAGAGGGTTAATACAAACGTGTGCACCTGAGGCTTAGTTTTTTCATATTTGTTCCATTTTTAGAGAAAATTCGAATTTGCTAAAAAAAATACACCACTTTCGCTCAAATCCGATCATTTTTTCTCTTTCCTGATGCCATCGGCTGAAAAAATTAAATAAAACTTTTAACGAAAACATTTAAAATTCAAAATGTTTATTTTATTCTTTTGTCATTACTTTCAGAAACTAATTTCATTATTTGAAATATAATTGACATGTTTCAAGTGACGTAATTCCGCCAGTCTTCATTCCCGGAATTTATTGTGGGTTTATTTGATGATTTTTCATTGATTTTTCTGTTGACTGCATGTATGCATATTTAAGCAATACATGTATAGTTAAGCTATTACTGAACTATGATGGTTTATAAAGGCCATCGCACTAGAGCTATTAGTGTTTATGTCTTTATTTTTTCGCCAAATACGTTGCCAAACTCGCCAAATTATAAACTAAAATTCGCCAAATAGGCAATTTCTTTTATAAATAATTTATAAGCTGGTCGGTTGTTCGAAGGTCATTGTGTTAGAGCTGTATGGGTGTGTGGTAGCTATACACAAATTTATTTTATACAAATTTGTTTTTCAACTTCTACTTTAATTTGTGTTGATTCAATTTTCTCCAATAGAAAAGCATCACAATTATATTTAAAAGTATTTCATGCCTCTGGGTCAGAACATAATTTAACATTTAAAATTGGTAGCACTAGTAAAAAGGTAAAAGGTAGTGTCACTTGTCACTTCGTAACAATTACTTCCACCTAATGTCACTGTGTAGAAAGGGATTGTGTGTACGTTACCATCACAAAACAAATATATTGCGCACACGCGATTTTCTCAAAAACCTTATTATGACAACCGTTAAATACAGAAAACTTATGTACTGAGTTTAAAGTCTCTATCTTTTCGGTTTTCAGCAATACCTTTAAAACCAGAAAAGTTCTATGTCAGCTACCTTTTATTTGCCTTGAGCAGTGAAAGGAAGCGTTCGCCAAGTCCCTAAAACTATGGGTTGCGCGACTCTGCACGTTTGTTACATGGCGATATTGCACGACTCTGCATTTTAGCAAAAGCCGTTTCTGCTTATGAGAAGGACATATGCCATTTCCGGTTTCCTCTGTGCAGAATTACCGGTTTAAAATTTTCAGTAATTTATGTTTAAAACATGTTTAAAACATAGTAATAAAAAACATGTTTAAAACATTTTTTAAAAAAAACCCTTGATTTATGCTAATTGTCAATGTGGTATATAATTTTAGTTAATTAAAATAATACCAAACATAAACTATTACATTATTAGTTTATAAATTCTTCTATTAGCTCATCTGATTTAATCAAAGGAAGACACTGAATCGCCAGATAATCGAAGGATTTCTTGTATTCTATGATTCTTCGACAAAGAAAGATGCAAGGCATATGCCTAAAATTATTGGGGATGGAAGTAAATATAGAAGACCAAAACGCAAAAAGAACCGTGTTTTTTAAAACCTCATACAACTTGTTCAATAACCAAAATTTAACTGTTTAAAAAAACATATATATATATATTTTTTTTTAAACATGTTTTTTTCCAACCCTGCCTATAAGTGAAGAAAAACGTGAGAAAAAAGGAAGTGACAGATATCCTGTTAACAAAGTATTCCACCATATTCAACTATGACATCATCTTACGATCATGTGCAGCAATTAAATTGACGATTCAGCAAAATCTCAAAGTAAAAAATGAAACGTCTACTGCGTAATGGTTGGTAGAAAAGAAGATATAAGAAGCGATACTGTTATGAACAACAGTTTAAAATAGTACGTCTCAAACATCCCTAGAATCCGTTCGAAATAATACAGAGAAGTTCCAAAGGTAAGATTTTGAAATTAGCTTCTTATTTATTTTTTTAAATTCATAGATGATTTTAAAAGAATAAGTTGTGTGAAGACGATACTATAATTGTCGGGTGTGTGAAAATCTTTATGTTCTATAATACTTTGTTATATCGGGTATTAGCTTTTTCAACCCTATGTTACGGGTTTTTTTTTCTCCTTCATTTTAGGTATTTTGATTTCCCAATTTTCATAACTACATTTCCATCACTTATATTGTCACTACAACTATTGTAAATGTTAAATATAAAAGCATTCTTTTGTGTTTTGTTATGATTTGCTTTATCTATAAGCCATTGCAGAAAAGTGTGGTTTGGTGAATTATTTTTTACTGTTAAAGTAATAATACTAGTTCTTTAATGATTAAATCGTTTAAATATTGATGAAAAGTTATACGTAAATATTTTTTTTTGTTCAAGTACTCAAATTAAACTGTTTAATATTTTATTTTGATGAGTCATGTTATAACTTGTATGCAAAAAGTAATTATAATACACAAAATTTTCTTAAATTATCAGTTACAAATGTTTTTAAAAAGTTAAAGCATTGAAATATGTATTGCTTTCAAAAATGGCAAAAATTGCAAATTTTTCAATTGCTCACATTAAAGTTTTAAGTCTTCTAAACAAGTCTACCAAGTTTTAAAAAATCTAGCTATATTTAAAAAAAAGTTGTTCCACTTTTTATGAGGAAAGGTAGGATAAAAATGCAAACGAATGAAAACTTTAAATGTGCTTTTCTCGGTGTTCATTTTTCCTTGATGACAAGTTTTTCGAAACGCTAAGCCTTTTTTAATTATTAATAAAAGTCTAAGGAATTTTGTATGCAGTCTGTCAAAGATTTTAACATTAAGAATTGGCATTAAAATTGTTTTCAAAAGTAATACTTTTTTTATAAAAAATACTAAAGTCGAAATTTGTCAAATATGCTAAAATAATTTGGGATTTTCTAGATAAATATTTTTTATTAAATAACTACTGAAGATAAATCAAATTTGGATGCCAATTCTTAAGTAAAACAGTTTAAAGTACATGAGAAAAAAAAATTGGGTTAAAATATTTGTATTTAAAAAAGCATTAGCATTTTAAAAAAGTTCAATTTTTTAAAAATAACTTTAAAAAATTATATTATTATTAAATTTGCACTGTCATATATTGTTTTAAATACAGATTGAAGTAATAAAACATCAATTTTATAGTGAATATGTCAAAATTAAAGATTTTTTTGAAAATGGTACCGTGTCCCCTTAAATTTCGAAAGCATTTTCCAGTTTTGCAGTATTATTATAATCTTTAGCTTGTTGGTGCTATAAATCTGCATTGTTATATGCATCAACAAAAAGTCGCAATGACTTGCGTTATTCTAATCTAGCTAATATCACAATGCCAATTAACACATTAAAACGAATAAAACATATTACGAAATTTTTATTCTCATTTGAGAAATCATTGTTATCCAATCAAGATACACAAATACGACATTTCTAAGGAAACTAAGACGTCATCAAAATGTATATCTGACGTCAGCAGTGAGCTACCTTGCTAATATTTGTTAAAATATTGTTCCTGAGCAAATTTAAAATTATAAGATATAAGCTAAGATTTTGTAATACATTTTCTGAAACATAAAAGGCTCTTTAAAGTACACCTGGGGCGTAGCCTCAGAAACATAATTTATGGTGTGCTAAATCTTATCAAAGTTTTTTTAATGCTGGAATAAACAGCCATTGTAAACTGTTAAAAAATTGACGCTATATTTCACCAAAGTTTGGTCCTTTGTAGTTGTAACAGCTGTGTGGTGAAACGTTTCACCATACTTTCGATATTTGGTTGAACCATTTCTTCCGTTTTTGTTTGAAAACCTGAAAAATGGTTCAACCGGATTCCGAAAATATTGTGAAACTTTGATACATCGCAAAAGTGGTAAATTAACGCTCCATATCATGATGGCATCTAGAAAGTTGCAGTATTCTGGCACAATCTTGCACCAAACTTTTTAACTGTGTATCTGTGAAACCTTCAGTTGTGGAAGCCGAATGTCGGTCTCATTCCCCTTGAAATATCTTTTATACATGACACATAATCGTATGACTATGCGTGTCTATTCAATTTCTTTAGTTATAATGATTCTTTTTTCACTTTTCAGATAATCAGATAATAATATGACAATGCGTGCCTATGATTTTCTACCCACGTTTTAAAGTCATATTGATTCCTTTTTCATTTTTCAGATAATCTGAGATAACCATATTGTCACGTGGAAATTACAAGAATCACAAGATACAGAGTAAGCTACAGCTCGAACTTTAATGACCAGGAATCCTAGTTTACATGGTTTATATACAAGTGTGACATTCTTCTGGAATGTTCTAGAAACAATAGATAAATTACCATAATGATAATACATGTAACAACTGAAACATCGAGAACTTTCGAGATTAAATAAAAAAATAAAGTCCTACACCTTGGCCAGGTCCCGAACCCACGACCCCGAGATTAAGAGTATCGTGCCCTACCGACTGAGCTATCGACGGGCTGCAATAGGCTTGTGGCAATATGGCTATGAGGACCTAAAATTTTCTTATTCAATTTCTCAAGCTATAATGATTCTTTTTTCATTTTTTTCAAGTAATCAGAGACTTAAAATTTTCTTAACTTAACACTTAAATCAGTTCTTAAAATGCGATTATTCTTTTTACTCTTTTCAGATAATCCTATGACTATGCGTGCCTACGACTCTCTAATCAAAGTTCTCAAAATAGAATGATTCATTTATTTTACTTTTCAGATAATTCAATAATAATATGACTATGCATGTCTACGATTTTCCTATCCAAGTTCTAAAGTTATAATGATTCCTTTTTCATTTTTCAGATAATCAGACTATGCGTCCCTATCATTTTCCTATCCAACTTCACAAGTTATAATGATTCTTTTTTCATTTTTCAGCTAATCAGATGACTATGCGTGCCTACGATTTTCCTATCCAAGTTTTCAAACTAAAATTATTCGTTTTCACTTTTCAATTAATCATATAACCACATATGACTATGCGTGTCTACGATTTTCCTATCCAAGTTTTCAAACTAAAATTATTCTTTTTTCACTTTTCAATTAATCAAATAACCACATATGTCTATGCGTGCCTACGATTTTCCTACCCAAGTTTTCAAACTAAAATTATTCTTTTTTCACTTTTCAGTGAATCAGATAACCACATATGACTAAGCGTGCCTACGAATTTCCTATCCAATTTCTCCAAATATAAACATTCTTTTTCACTTTTCAGATGTCTTCCATGAAGTTTTTGGTGTTCCTCATCGTCCTGCTGGTGTGCGCCATGTACTGCGAAGCTGCCGACGAGGTGTGCATCACGGCACCAAAAGACGTGGCCGCTGCTTTCCGAAGCATACTCAACATCCTGAAAGATTTGCTGAGACGTTGAGGACGGAAAATATATCTTGCTGATTATGTTTTGAAGCATGGATGATATAAAATAAAGCTCTCAGATGATGTAACTTATTTGTGGATTTCTATTTTTCTGTGTTTTCTTTATTTCAAATAAATATTTATGCAGTAAAATGCTTCTAATTATTCTAATATTCAACATACCAAAAGATTTGCTGAAACGTTGAGGACTGAAATTGTCATTTCTGCTGATTATGATATGAAGCATGGATGACATACATAATAAAGATCTCAGATGAAGTAACTTAATTGTGGATTTCTTTTTTGTGAGTGTTTTCTTCATTTTAAATAAATATTTATGCAAAAAAAGCTTGTAATTTTATCATAGGTTTGATAAAATGGTTTGTGATTGAACCCAATCGAATTAAATGGCATTTTATTTTGCGTATTTCCTAACTCTACTTGAAAAAATGATGATGATCTCAATGATGTGGCAGTAGACAAAGGTTTAACAAGCTACTAGATTAATTTATTAAATGTATCAACTAATATTAGTTACTTTAAATACATTATTTCCATTAACTAATGTATTACAAATTACATTAAAATAGATATTTTTTGGAGAAAATATTCAACTTTCTCTACATAAATGGACTACTTCTTCCGCTAGTCAATTTAGAGATAGGTAAAAGTTGAAAAGTTATCCTGAAAACTTCTCCAAAAAAAGTAAAACTCATTCCTGCTTGAAATTTAGCTTTAATTTTCAAAATTTTATGTTTTTTGAACTCATTTAAAATTATATTCCAGTAGCTATTGATGGGGAAACACCGTATCTGTATCCTTCAATATATCTGGTCAGTTAACAGTTCTAGAAATAGTGCAAAACAATTGCGATCTTTTTTTTTTTTTAGCTTTCGGAAGTCATCGTGATAAAGAGCTGTATATTGTATTATGGGTTATTTGTGGCAATCTAAATTTTCTCACTAAATATGTTTCCAACCTCGACTAAATATATTCCAAATGCGTTTACGTTTGTCTCATAATTAACTTGAACTTGTTCTTGTATCAATTTGTTCACCAAATATTTAGAAAAGCTTTCCCAAAGTCCCCAAGCAAGCAAAACGTGTTTTTTAATAATAACTGTAAGTTCATAGTAAGGACAATTGAAGAGCTTAGTGGAAGAACGTGCTAAGTGAAAAAAATCTGAAAATGAGCTTTAAAGTTTTTAGTTTGCATTTAGATCCATTAAAAACATAGATATCATAGTTAAAGTATTAGATTGGCAGATCACGTGACCTACAATGCTAACGACGGAACGTGCATGGAGGCCAAATAAGGGGGCAAAATAGCCAATGTTGCTGCCACTTTAAGGAGAAAAATACTACGAAAAAATACCATCTAATTCTAAAATTACAAAAAAATATCGTAAAAATACTAGCTGCATTTTGGAATCTTTTTAGTGACTTTAAATCCTTTTCTAGTATTTTTTTTTGTAATTTTAAAATTATATGGTATTTTTTCGTAGTATTTTTCTCCTTAAAGTAGCAGCAACACTGGCCATTTTGTCCCCTTATTTGGCCTCCATGCGCGTCCCGTCGTTAGCATTGGAAGTCACGTGATCTGCCAATCTAATACTTTAACTATGATATCTATGATTAAAAACGGTACTTGCAAACAATCAAAAACATACTTAACTTAAAGTATATGATAAAAGAGAAACTTTTTTTTGTTGTAATTTTTAAAGAAGGGAATCACATTTTTATTGACACAAAAATCCCAATTTTTTCGAAAAATGTCCCTCAGCATGTTCTTCCACTAATCTCTTCGATTTTTGTTCCATGGCAGTGTGCATTTAATAGCCAATTTTGAATTTATTAAATATCTAATGAACGGGAACAATAGCATAAGCTTATTACCCTAAAAAAGATTAATTAGTACGCATACTTGAATTTTTTAAATATTTTTTTTAGTCAGAGCGGATAACGGGTATTTATTCGCTATAGTGTAAATATATATGTTTAAAATTTGAAGATTAAGAAAAGAAAAAGTTAAAGCATTCATGACGTATGAGAAAACTATTTTTTTTAATTGTAATAATTTCTTCTGATATAATTTCCAATAAAAAATTTCTCTTATCTGTGTCATATTTTTATAATTTTTTCATTGTTTATTTAATTTTAGAACAAAATTCGATGATTAGGGTCTAATTTCAAAACTCCCAATTCATCGGTGATATTTGATAATGGTAATTTCACACACACAATTGAACGAAGTCGCCAATAAACGGACCAGACCCTAGATTTCAGCTTATAGTTTAGAGAATGTGAGTTTTTGCAAACTTCACACTTCAATCAATGTTTACCCAATCATCTAGGTATACAGGTAAGAAATGAAAGTTAAAAATACGTAGGTTTGTAGCAGAATCTGCCTCTTACCCCCTTCCACACAACTGTTGTTTTCAATTGGAAAAAAGGCGCCAAACACAGTATTAATTCTGTATTAAACATTTACATGCTAAATTTGGCTAGTTTCATTTATTTTATGTTTAAATAATTATAATTTTTAATAATTATTTCTTATCGTTTGCTAAATTAATTTATATTTTAAAGAATACATATGTAATATTCCTGGCTTTTAAATAGAAGCAAAACATTTCATATCAACATACAATCAAAGAATCTTTTTTGTGAAATATATTTGACGTCGTTTCAAACTAATTAATGTCTCAAAAATAGATTTTCTTTTAATTTATTATTTCAAAAAAGAAATAAAGTTTCTCGAGCAATTGTTGGGAATGGCAATGGTGATTTAATTCTAATAAAAATTACTTCTTATGCTTTTTAAATGAGCATTAAATTTTGCAGTTTTTTTTAAATAACTGAACTACTTCGAATTCGAATTTTTTTCTGAGATTTCAAATGTCTTCTAATTTCGATGCTCTGAATTTTTTGACGTAGGGTCAAGTGGGGTAATTGTGATAGGGGGTAAGTGTGATAAACAGCTCTTGTAACTTTGGGAATCATTCTAAAAATATGAAAGTTTGCAATATATAACATTAGACCACTTATACTTAAACTAAAAAGAAATATTGACTTTAAATACTAGTTTAAAGATAATTTTGAGCTTTTGAATTTAAGTGCAACTGTCTTGTTTTTTTCAAATTCGAAAGGTTTTCTTCCAAATTCCATAAGTGTCATATTTTTATAAAAATCATGTTGTTTTTTCTTTCTCTGTTAGTAAAAAGAATAAAGGTAAAGATATAAAACTGTTTTGGTTTATTATTTCACATGTTGTGAAGTATGGAAGTACAATCACAGTTACCCCTCAAAATATCAGTTGTGGGTAACTGTGATAAGTGACATGGGGTAAGTGTGATAATCCAAAACACCCCATTTACCTTGTGCAAAACATACATAAACATAAAAAAATATTATATTATTATTAAATTATAAAATTATAAATTATTATAAAAAAATGAATAAAAGGAAATGGCATTTCATTTCATAATATGCCACAGGATTTTGAATTAGAAATACCAAAAACTGACCTTTCTGCTGGATGCTACATTCTTGTTGCCTTTTTTAAAAAAAAAACGTACGGTAAAGCACTTTTTGGGACAAGTTCAGTCTGAAAATGAGGTGAATCGAGAAGGGATTACTGTAAAATTTCTTAAATATGATAGCATAACAAAGACATTTTCATGGTCAAATATAGGTGACGTGTGTATAATTGATGAGAAAGATATTGTTTTGAACCTCTCATGTCCAAATATGGACCGAAGAAAACGTCTGTATTTTTCGCAAGATTTTGAAAATTACAATCTGTAAAAAAAGCAGTCTAACTTATAATAAAAATTGAATAGCACCATAGGTATTTTGACTTTAAAATTTTTTGTTTCTTTTACATCCTGACTTTAGTTTATTATATCACAACATGAACCAAAAACGAAAATTCTCAATATTTTTTATTTTTCTTATCCGTATATTTCTAATAAATCTATGTTTATATTAAATTGTTAAGAAAAATGTATGCTAGGTAATTTATATGGCTTGAAAAACACTTATTGCAACTGAAATCACACTTACCCACATTAAAATCACACTTACCCCTATGTGGGGTAAGTGTGATAAAGCAGCAATGGATTTTGAAATGCAAATTTTATTCACTTAAATTTGGAATTCAAACATATAATTTTTTTCCTACATAGGTATGTTTCTTATAATAATTCACTACCAATTTTAGGATTTGGAATTTACTTGAAGCAGAGAACTAATATTTTAAATGAAAAATGCAGAAACCTTATCACACTTACCCCACTTGACCCTATAACACTTGTCTGTAGCATTTGTAGTTTGGGATATGAAATTAGGTGACAGATGAACAGACAGACAGACGGACTGAACGATTATAATACTTTCCACTTTTTACGGTAGAAACGTAGTGTGGAAGCTAAAATGTGCATGAACTTAACTAAATTCATTTACCAACTATGCCTTTGTTGCCGAGAAAAAGCTTTTAAGGCATCTGAAAAGTAAACAGTAAAAATACAATCTTACCATAGTTAAAAATGTTTATTTTAACAAATCACATCAAAAGCAATAGAATCAAACACCAAAAAAATATATTTATTAGCCGACAAAAACTATAAACAAAAAAATTCACTCACAAAAACAAACATAATCAAAATAATGCCAATATATAACGGGAAGTTGAAATAGATCTTTTGAATTCGACTTATTAATTTTTATCCGACAATATATTGCTGTATTAAGAATAAATTTTTTGTAAAATAAATAATAATTTAATTTTTATAAAATAAATATAATGTAATAAATTTTAAAATAATTGTATGTAGCGTTCATCCATAGCCATACTAAATTAGGGCTCACAACAGTAATATTTTTTTTTAAGTTTTCAATACACTTTTAAATATCAGTTGGTATATTCAGAATGAAAAGTATGTGTGGGTTCTAGAAAAGAAGACTGAGGTAAGGTTAACATAACCATAGCTGTACTAAATTAAAGCTCAACAATAATCCTTTATTTTGATAAAGTTTTCGATACACTTTTAAATATCAGTTGGTATATTCAAAATATATTAGGAGTACAGGGGAAGAACCCCTTCATTGCATAGAAATCTGTCGGCATCAGGTCTGCTTGGCGAAGATAGTGAGTCATCGCGTAAACTGGTGTAAAGAAACCAGTTTTGGCTTGGATCTTATTGCTCGGCTTATGGGTTTACTATTTCTATGATTGAGATTCCCGTCAGAAATAGTCTGACGCTTGAACAGCGGTAGAAGAACCAAAGGAGAAACCGGTTTCCGATCGTCACTACTCGTCAATACAGATAGATTTCCCCTGTACTCTTCAAATATTTTGGGTTTTAGAGAACAAAACTTGGTGTAGGTTAGCAAATATAGCTGTAAAAAATTCGATAATAATTCCTCAATCTAATTACGGCCCATTCAACTTATAGTGGCATTCTTAATTGGGCACCTTTAACTGGGCATCCTCAATTATCATCCTTGCTAACTTCGAAATGCTAATGACAGAATTCACGATGTCTGCTGGAAATGTGACGCAGATCTTGTGCACGTTCTTGTCTTCAGCTTCCGTTAGAATGAGGAGGGTGCTGATCCAGATAAAGGCCAACCCAAGAAGCACTGTCCGAAAGTTCATCTGAGAAAAAAAAATGATTATTTATTGGACGGACAATAATCATACATTATAAAAAAATCTGTTTATTTTACAGAAAAAAAACATCAGTGAAGTTATGCTTCAAATGGCTTGAAACTACAAGATAGTATTCAGAATAGTATTAAATTTCGAAAGAGACTATAAATTGTTTTACTAATGTAGAACCAATATTTAAAAATTATATATCGACCAAAATTTGTAGAACAGATTTGTGACAACTATGGCGAAATAGCGTTCACCAAATTCATTTTTAAGGTGAACTCAAAGAGGATCGCTATAGGCTTAGAAGACACTGAATTGGCACTAAATTTCCTAAAGAGGATAAAGGAAGAAAGAAATTGATAAAAGTGATCTGTATGTAGTTTTTGCACATACGGTGGTCGAGAAGTCAGTGCAGACTGGACAACTAAACAAACACGCCTATTGTGACGATCCAGTTTCGTCAACGGTTGTCTTCAACCACATAAACAAATCACCCGGCAGCTAATTCGTCTAAACTAGAATGGTCGCGCCTATAGTGACGACATCATTTACTTCAAACATTTAATTCTTTCCCACAAAAATCATGCTCCGCCTCGTTCGAATCGTTTCTTGTGCATGGCCGACTCAACTTATGAGGCAAAAGAAGAAGAACGAAACCTGTTCGGACACGGCCTGCCATACTTTTCAGGTTCCGAAAGGGTTTCGTTCTGCTTATTTGGAACAGCCGACACTCCGAACCGGACGGTAATCGTGACGACACGGTGAGCTTTATGAACTTAAGGGGGACCGGAACTCTCCATTGAAGCCCATGATAAAATGACCGTTTTTATGTACCTTTTTCTCAGAATATATTTGCTACTTTTTAATGAAATTTTTACTAGTTGTTAAATGGATATTTAACCATACTTTAATAAAGGCATTTTTAAAATTTTTGTTTAGTTTTTAAAATATAATTTTTTAAGTGAAACTACATATTTTTTTACCCAAAAAACATCGATAATATTAAAATAAACAAAGTAAGATATTTTTAGTCAAATACCTCCAGCGGGTTTTAGAAACAAACTTCTTAAATACATGTCATAAATGTGAGGTAGTCCTAAAATTAAATAAGGCAATTCTGTCTTTATAATGTATAAAGTAATTGTTTCTGTTATTTTACCAATACAAATTTTTAATTGACATTTTTTGTCAATTTTAAAGTGTCCGTCAGCCTGTTTCACGAACAGGGATTGGTTATTTTGCCACTGTATGCCATACCGCTGAATAAAACTCCAGGGCGCCAAGGAAATAGTACTTGCGGTATCCACGATACAGGGCACGTCAACATTGTGAGGGGGTTGAGTTACGTTTTGCTTTCGTATTTTTAGTTGTCCCTTGACGATTAATTGCTATTGGGAAGCTTCATTGTTTGGGGTGTTTGTTGTGTCATTTGACATTACTTCAGGTACGTGGGTCACATTTTCTTGAGCAAATAGGCATTCATTTCGCCAATGAAATGCATTAATTATGCCTTGCCTCTGGCATTGGCGGCAGGGGTCATTAGGAAGTGTTAGTCTCGGTTGTTGGTAGTGTGACGTCTGAGTAGTGGGTCGATACCCATAGTTTGGACGATTTGTTTGAGACTTTGGATTTCTAAAAGTGGTGGGCCGTGGGTTGTGTTGGTTATATTGGGGATTGTAATATGGCCTAGGCTGAAACTGAAAATAGTTTCTAGGCCGAAAATTAGGTTGTTGAAAATAGTTCCCTTGATAGGGTCTAGTTTGGCGATTGCTTAGTAAATGTTGATTAGTTGGCCGATGGTTTTGTGATTGTTGGAAATTACGATACTGAGGGGTTTCTTGCGGGGGTTGAATTTTGATTAACTTAGTGGCTATTTCTAGCCAAGCAGGTCTCATGTGCAGAGATAGTGAGACCTGTTTGATTTCGTGGGGGGCATAGTGGAAGTTAACCCTTCTAAAATGATATGTGTAGTTAAACTCAATTGACGTCCCATTTTAACCTTTTTATGGAAATAATCATTGATGTCGTCGTGATATTTAAATTGTATCTGAGTGAATTCATGGAAATTGCAACTGTTTGGTTGTAAAAAAATTTCCATTAAGATTTCTTCTAACTGCTGCCAGGAGTTTACTTTAAGGCAGGAATTTATGTAGATATTTAGGGCAATGCCCTTTCAGTATGAGCCAATATTTTTAGCCTACTTTTTCTTTTTTTAATTCGAAAGAATTAAAAAAATGAAAAAGTAGGTATTGACATGCGGTCGATGTCCGTCTGTCCGTCTGTCCGTCTGTCCGTACCCCCCTTCCAAAATCGGTTCTAATCATCGGATCTTAAAAATTCTTTTTTTGTTAGAAAGCTATAACCTCAGATACCCAACTTTCATATTTTTTGTCCGTCTGTCTGTACGTCCGGACGGACATAAATCTACTATCTGTCGGCGAATTTCCCATTGAATTAGCATTGAAATTCAATTTTGAGTCATTTAAATCACTGTAGGTATTGAAATGCGGTTGATGTCCAACTGTCTGTCTGTCCATCTGTCTGTCTGTTCGTATGTCTGTCTGTTCGTATGTCTGTCCGTATGTCTGTCCGTCTGTCTGTCCGCCTGTCTGTCCGTTTGTCTGTCAGTCTGTACCCCCCTTCCAAAATCGGTTCTAATCATCGGATCTTAAAAATTCTTTTTTTGTTAGAAAGCTATGACCTCAGATACCCAACTTTCATACTTTTTGTCCGTCTGTCTGTACGTCCGGACGGACATAAATCTACTATCTGTCGGCGAATTTCCCATTGAATTAGCATTGAAATTCAATTTTGAGTCATTTAAATCACTGTAGGTATTGAAATGCGGTTGATGTCCAACTGTCTGTCTGTCCATCTGTCTGTCTGTTCGTATGTCTGTCTGTTCGTATGTCTGTCCGTCTGTCTGTCCGCCTGTCTGTCCGTTTGTCTGTCTGTCTGTACCCCCCTTCCAAAATCGGTTCTAATCATCGGATCTTAAAAATTCTTTTTTTGTTAGAAAGCTATGACCTCAGATACCCAACTTTCATACTTTTTGTCCGTCTGTCTGTACGTCCGGACGGACATAAATCTACTATCTGTCGGCGAATTTCCCATTGAATTAGCATTGAAATTCAATTTTGAGTCATTTAAATCACTGTTGCCAAATCAACAATGGCATGAGAAACTTTATTTAAACATATTCGAAACAAAATAATATTTTCATGAATCAGTTTGGAATGACGTCATAAAATGTAGAACAATTGGATTCTTTGATTATTCATTAATTATCTACCAAGAAAGCGGCAAGGCATACTTTTGCATGCAATTATGCTTAGTTTTAATTTACATTTCGTATTTTTTAATGCAGTTCGGAGTAGTTTCATTACTTTTGTTATTAATAAATATTTATTCTTCGAACTACAAATAAATCACGAGCAGATGATAAATAATATTTAATTAATTTGCGAACGAATATTAAGGAAAATAGTTGATTTTGGCATTTAGAAGTTTAAATTATAGCTGGGTGCTGTGTTTCGATTTTTAGCCTACTTTTCTTTTTTTAATTCGAAAGAATTAAAAAAATGAAAAAGTAGGTATTGACATGCGGTCGATGTCCGTCTGTCTGTCTGTCTGTCTGTCTGTCTGTCCGTACCCCCCTTCCAAAATCAGTTCTATCCATCGGATCTTAAAAATTCTTTTTTTGTTAGAAAGCTATGACCTCAGATACCCAACTTTCATACTTTTTGTCCGTCTGTCTGTACGTCCGGACGGACATAAATCTACTATCTGTCGGCGAATTTCCCATTGAAATAGCATTGAAATTCAATTTTGAGTCATTTAAATCACTGTAGGTATTGAAATGCGGTTGATGTCCATCTGTCTGTCTGTTCGTATGTCTGTCTGTCTTTCCGTCTGTCTTTCCGTCCGTCTGTCTGTCTGTCCGTACCCCCCCCCCCCCCCCCCCCCCCTTCCAAAATCGGTTCTATCCATCGGATCTTAAAAATTCTTTTTTTGTTAGAAAGCTATGACCTCAGATACCCAACTTTCATACTTTTTGTCCGTCTGTCTGTACGTCCGGACGGACATAAATCTACTATCTGTCGGCGAATTTCCCATTGAATTAGAATTGAAATTCAATTTTGAGTCATTTAAATCACTGTAGGTATTGAAATGCGGTTGATGTCCATCTGTCTGTCTGTTCGTATGTCAGTCTGTCTTTCCGTCTGTCTGTCCGTCCGTCTGTCTGTCCGTCCGTCTGTCTGTCTGTCCGTACCCCCCCCCCCCCTTCCAAAATCGGTTCTATCCATCGGATCTTAAAAATTCTTTTTTTGTTAGAAAGCTATGACCTCAGATACCCAACTTTCATACTTTTTGTCCGTCTGTCTGTACGTCCGGATGGACATAAATCTACTATCTGTCGGCGAATTTCCCATTGAATTAGCATTGAAATTCAATTTTGAGTCATTTAAATCACTGTAGGTATTGAAATGCGGTTGATGTCCATCTGTCTGTCTGTTCGTATGTCTGTCTGTCTTTCCGTCTGTCTGTCCGTCCGTCTGTCTGTCTGTCCGTACCCCCCCCCCCTTCCAAAATCGGTTCTATCCATCGGATCTTAAAAATTCTTTTTTTGTTAGAAAGCTATGACCTCAGATACCCAACTTTCATACTTTTTGTCCGTCTGTCTGTATGTCCGGACGGACATAAATATACTATCTTTCGGCGAATTTTCCATTGAATTAGCATTGAAATTCAATTTTGAGTCATTTAAATCACTGTTGCCAAATCAACAATGGCATGAGAAACTTTATTTATTTAAACATATTTGAAGCAAAATAATATTTTCATGAATCAGTTTGGAATGACGTCATAAAATGTAGTACAATTTGATTTTTTGATTATTCATTATTTATCTACCAAGAAAGCGGCAAGGCATACTTTTGCATGCAATTATGCTTAGTTTTAATTTACATTTCTTATTTTTTAATGCAGTTCGGAGTAGTTTCATTACTTTTGTTATTAATAAATATTTAATTATTCTTCGAACTACAAATAAATCACGAGCAGATGATAAATAATATTTAATTAATTTGCGAAAGAATATTAAGGAAAATAGTTGATTTTGGCTTTTAGAAGTTTAAATTATAGCTGGGTGCTGTGTTTCGATTTTTTTTTCTAATGTGTATAAATCTAGTGTAGAAACGGCTGTTGATGATATTTACTTTAGGAACCTAGTTTTTTATCCCGATTATAACTTCAGTAAGTATTTAAGTAACAGAAAAGTAGGCTATTTTAGTTCTTTATGAACTTCTTGTTGAGTTTGTCATTATCATTTAAATTACTGGTACTATTGAAATACTCAATCCAAGACCTGATGTCCATCCCAGAAGAGGGATCAAACGGAATTACAACTTGAGATTCTAAGTTACTAGCCATTTTTGGTTCGGGAATAGCTGATTGAGTTTCATTAACTTTAACTACTTGAGATTCTAAATTACTAGCCATTTTTGGTTGGGGAATAGCTGATTGTGTTTCATTAGCTTTAACTACTTCAGTACTTTCTACATTATTGCTTGCATCTTCACTTTGTTGTTTGGGTGTGTTATTTTCATTAGTATTATATCTGATTTATTATTTTGTGTTTGTTCGGGGGTAATCTTATTTTTATCCATTTTCAACTTACTAGAACGGAGGATCATTCCTTTTAAAAGTTAACACATTTCATTAAACTTAAATCGTAGGAATTAAATAATGTGGGTTATCCACACATTTTTTTTTAAACACTATGGCAGATAAAAACAAGGAACTATTTTGAGACCCATTGCAAGGTTGGGCATTGCAAAAGATTTCAAAACAAATTTTGTCAAATTAATTTCTTTGAACCCATTGCATTATTTATGTACCGAATAAATTCCGCATTGAGTTCCATCAGTCTTTGTTTCACTATCACTATTCGTTAGCTTCTATGTTGCTTTAACTTTTTACGATTTAATCAAATACCTATTGGTTAAATCATTTTTCAAAATTCTATTTTTTAAAAATAATCTTATCCAATTATTAAAGTCAAATAATATTAAATGGATCAATGATTAAATTAACTTAATTGCAAGAAAATAAACTTAATTGCAAGAAATAAATAAAAAGCAACACATGAGCCTTTGTATTTAGGCGGAAAAAAAACGCGGCCTCTCCGGTCGAAGGCTAGTTAATCAGTACGCAGTTAAGAAACTGGGATTGCTTTAGTGGAGACTGATCACGTGGTTGGTCATTCTCGTGAGAACCGAGCTGAGTAAGCGCTTTTTTCTAAGCACGTGACAAGGATAAAATCCAGTTAGGTTGACAAAGGGGTATGATTAGTTAAGTTGACAAAGGTGCATGATTTTATAATATTGAAGGTATTTTAATAATGGGAATATTGCAGGTTTTTTAATAGTGGGAATATTGTCTCATACATAAAAAAAATTTCAGCTTGATACGTACAGTAGTTTTGAGAAAAAGGTACATGAATATTGAAAAAGTAAGTTTTGAGATATAACCGTTTAAAGAAAATAATAGTGGTTTCTTACCTATTAAACATGACTGGATTTTACCTAAACAACGTTTGTTTAAAAAAATATTAAAAATAGTTCTAGTACTCGAAACTTTTAATGTAAGATATCGATAAAAAGCTAAGATTTCATATTTTAAGAAACACTAAAACCATTGAAATCTCATTTTTGAAAATTTTGGGGGGTCTGGTCCCCCTTAAAGTTGAGAAGGTCGCATTACTTAAAAGGATTTATTATAATTAAGAACAATAGTTAGCACTTGGCTTGTTTTAGGTGATGTAATTCCTTCCAAATTGTTTTCCAGCCTTTCCTTAATCGGTGTTCCGATTGGTGCTCTGTTCTTAAGTGATATTGATTCACCAATCAGGTTTCGGAAGAAAAAAAATTAATTTTATTCTGCATTTCGGTTGCCATTCAAGACCTGAAACATGCCCCTTTAATGACAGATTGAAATATAGATGTACCTTTTGAATAAGGGCGAATAAGTTTTATATAAAGTTATTTAAGTATCAATATAGAATTAGGGAGGGGGAAAAGTTTTGCTCGTAGCTGCATTATGCATTATTTCATCGATTTTCGAAAAGAAATTAAATTAACTTTCTGAGAGAAAAAAGTAAATGGGGTTGTTTCACGGAGGATCTGACAATAGCTCTGCGGTTTTGTTTTTATGTCTCTCGAATTACTGTTGTTTTGGTATTCGAGAGTAAGTTTTCGAAGAGAATATTTAAGTTGGTAATTTTTTTAAAATCCAACTTCTTTCAATGCAAGTTTTCCTTGATAAATGATTAAAACAACCAACAGCACAGCAAGAAGTTGTAATTTTAAAAAATAACAACTAAAATAACTTATTCTTAAAAAACTCAATTTCGAATATCAACAAAAGTAATTTGAGAGACATGAAAACAAAACCGCAGAGCTATTGCCAGATCCTCCATGAAACAACCCCATTGTAGAAAGTGTAAACTTGTTTTCACTGCAAGAGTTAAAATTTAGATTTTTTAGTGAAAGTTAAATTTCATTAAACTTTGGAAATCTTATTTCTGTAGAAAATGATTATAAATTTCGTTTCCGTGCATTAAATTTTAAAATTTAGTAAATTTATAAAATGTATAAATTTTTAAAAAGTATGTGTCTTGCGGGAAAATCTGACAGTCAGGTGACTGTTTTATATGTCTGTACCCCTCAGAGGATAAAAATCTTATAAATCTTTAAAATCCAAGGAAATTTCTTAAACAGGCTCTAATTACAGCTAAAAGCAAATACTAAAACAAAACTAATTCAATACAATGTAAATAAGTTGCTTTACACATCAAAACAACATAACAATAAATTAAATGTGTAGCTTTTTCGTTAAGAAAAGGCAATAAATTAATGCCTATTAAAAATAGGTTATGTTAGGTTGAAATATAGTCCAACTAGAGCTACAAGAGGGCTATTTTACTATGGAAGAAAACATCTACACATGTTGTGCCAAGCTAGAAGTAATTTTTAATGCTTATATATATGGATTTCATAAATAAATGTGATAAAACTTATTTTCAAATGAATTTTATCAATTTATAATTTTTAAACCAAAATTATCTAACAATATTTTCCAATTAAATGTATTTAATAAATAAATTTACTAAATAAAATCAATTATAAAATTTAGTAAATTAATTTAGGAGACGTTTTACCCAGATAATTTTAGTATAACCATTTTTACTTGCAAAAAAATAACAATTAAACTATCCCGTTGCTTAAATATCTTTTATGAATTCATGTACAGCGCAATTGAAGACCTTAGTGGAAGAACGTGCTAAATGACATTTTTGAAAAAATTGAGATTTTTATGTCAATGAACACGTTATTCCCTCCTTTAAAGAAAACAAGTTTTCCCCTTTTCATAAAATTTTAAGTTAATTGTATTTTTTACCTTTTGTAAGTGCCATTTTTAATGTATTTTATTGTAAACGAAAAACTTTAAAGCTCATTTTCTCGTTTTCACCTTTTTGTCACTTAGCACGTTCTTCCACTAAGCTCTTCAATTGTGCTCTTTTATAATTGCTTTCATTCAATAGAAAAATAAACTAAGCAAATTGAAGGCGTTTAAAAGTTTCGAAAGTTATAATAATGAAAAATAATAGAAATTTTTTTTAATAAAATATTTTTCTTGTTTTACTATCAACGGAAAATGGTAGCTCAATTAATATCTTTGTTAAACTTAAAACCCTTACTTAAGTACTTTTAATTATCAACTTATAGTTAATTCTTTCCACACTAAATGTTACTTTTTTTATTTCATGTAAAATACACCATTTATATGAATATATTTATAAAACTTTAAAAAAAAAACAAGTAGGTTTGTTACAGAATCTGTCACTTAAACCGCTTCCACACAACATTTGTGCTCAACAGGAAACAAACTATTTATACACCTCAGAAAGAAATTCGGCAAACAGAGCCTTTAGCTAGTTGTAATTAAACATTTAAACGATAAAATTAATTATTTTCATTAATCTTCTTTCTCAGATTTAATAATTAGACTTTATCGTTTGCTTAATTTGTTTGAAGTTCGAAGAATAATAATGTAATCTTTTTTAATAAATATCTTTGTGTCGTCACAATTTACCATTTGCATTTCTTTCGAAAATTCAGTCATTTATCGTTTGTTAAATTAATTTGCAGTTAGAAAAATATATAATTAGTGCAATTGATGCTTTAAAAATAAAAGCAAAACTTTGCATATTTTTTATGCCAACTTAGATTTCTCTATGCATCTTTTTTCATACATATATAATAAACCATCAAAAGAACTCTATTGTGATATTACAACAATCCAAACTAAATTATATCACATAAATAAATATTCTTTCAAAAGTGTTTATTTTTATTTTAAATAAAGTTTCTCGTACTTTTAACGAAATGGCAACAGTGAAAATATTTAATAAACATTGAATTTGCATGTTATTTCAATGTAGATTACATTTTTAGTTATTTAAATTTTAAATAAACTTCTAATTAAAATTTGTTAATGAAATTTGAAATGTAGCCTAATCTAAATTTTTTGCTTCAAAATGACGTTTCCTACTTGTCTGTGGGACTTGTGGATGGCAACAGTGAAAATATGAATAAAAATGGAATTTGGATGTTATTTCAATAAATATAGATAAAAAATTTAGTTATTTAAATTTTAAATAAACTTCTAATTTAAATTTTCTGATGAAATTTGGAATTTGCTTCAAAATGACGTATTCCACTTGTCGGTGGGACTTGTGGTTCTTTCTGTGAAAGTGGGTGACGGACAGACGGACTGAACGATTATAAAACCTTCCACTTTTTACGTTATAAACGTAGTGTGGAAGCTAAAATGATAAATTAATGTAATATTTATAACTGTATATTTTCCAGTTTTTAAATGATCGTAATAATAAAATTATGTGATAAAGGATCAAATTACTATTACTAATAACAATAGAATAAATAAAAACTTTTATGGATATAGTGTTAGTTTAAAGTACATTTTTAATTATAATTAATATTTAATAAAATTTATAAGAAAAATAAGGTAAATAAAATATTAAACTAACCTTTCAATCTGTATTAATTATTTTCTTTGATAAATAAAACTTTATAAATAAGTTTTACAACAAAAAAAAACTTATTGATAATATTTGCAACAGGCCTCCTTTGTTTCAAAATCTTGTATTTCAAAATTTTCTTATGAAACAGCATTTTCGTAAAAGACATCAGTAATATTGAAGTATAATTTATTGAAATAATTGATGGAACGAAAAAGATGCTTCATAATTGTTTTTAATGAACTTTTATTATAGTGAACATGACGTCAAACATTTGATTCAAATATATTTCTAACGAAATTTAAGTTTCATCAGCTATTAAATAAGCATATATGTACTAAAATTGTCTATTAGTCTCTTTAATAATAAAAAGAAAAAATACTTTTAATACGACACTTATGGTGTTGAAACCATTTTTATGACATATTATTTTTATCCATTCTTTATAAAGGTGGCCCAAAAGTAGCCTAATAGTTAATGTTGTACCATTGGTAAGAACTTTGGGTTATTTAGAACAGGTATTTGACATAGTCATGCTTAGTTTTGTTGGTTGGCTAAAATAAAGTCGTACTACAGCGTATCTTATCCAAAGAGTAGCAATTCGTGGACTTCGATTGGTTTAGTTTCGAGATATCTTCGGTTTATTAGACCTTACCGACCAGGCTATCCCGGCCCCGTTTATTTGTTTGATGCTCTAGAAACATGCAAATGTCACCAGAGGACGTAACTTCGAATCCCGGAGCCGCGGTAGCTCAGTCGTGTGAAGCGTCGTGCTCGCATCGGAAGGGTTGTGGGTTCTGTCCTCGGCGGTGCTCGCAATTCTGATGGTTGCTGGGTCGGCGCTTGTATTCGACTAAAGACCGCCGTGTTGCTAATGGTGGCTGGGGCACGTTAAATATGTCGTGGTCACAAAGTCCTCCATGTTCCCATACCAAATTAATACCTCTGGGGGTACCAGATCAGGGGGTTATCGGCCTTTGATCTGGATCAAAATTCCAATATGTGAGTGAGAATGGATGTGTGAAAGGGACCTTCCTGTAAAATGGATGTGTCATGCTGCGAGCAAAAGTCGGACTTCCTCCCTTGTGGCGCTCAATAAAAACGGAAGCCGCCCCACTTCGCCTTTAAAATCGGGTAGTTCTCTACTCCGGGCTCGGTTACCGCGTGGCATTAGAAACAACAACACTTCGAATCCCGTCACCAGCCAAATATCCTATGAAAGGATTTGTGCTGGTGGAAAATTTATACTTTTGTTTATAGTGTAAACCATGGCTGGAAATTTGAGCGAGGAGCACCGACGGTGGATGCTTAAGACCTACTGGAAGTACGAAAATGCGGAGACTGTGCGTACGATATAGGAAAGTGAGTTTAATTTGCCTGCGTCTTCCCGTCATGCGATTTACAGCATCAGAGACAAGTTTGAAACCACGAGTTCCGTCGCCAATGCCTCGAAGTCTGGAAGACCACGTACGACGTTGACACAGGAAAATGAGATGAATGTAGCCCTTACATTCGTAAAGAATCCAAAGAAGTCTACGCGACAAGCTTCTCGGAAGCTGATGATCCCGAGGGCATCATTACAACGCCTGATGCACCAGCTGAACCTTAAGCCATACCACCCAAGACTGTTACATGGCCTTCTTGAGGACGATCCTGACCGCAGATTAAAGTTCTGTGAAATAAGGCGCGATCAACTGACTGATCAACCAGACCTGCTTTCAAAAATAGTGTGGACAGATGAAGCCTGCTTTAAATTGTCTGGCCACGTCAACAGACATAACTCTGTGTACTGGGCCGACGAAAACCCACATTTCATTTTAACTACGCATTTAAATCAGCCAGGCGTCACAGTGTGGGGTGTCATATCCTGCGATGGTGTCGTGGGTTCTGTCTTTTTCGATGGAACCGTTGATGGCCCCAGGTATTTGGATATGTTGATACAATTTGTAGTACCACAACTGCAGCACGGCCCGGCTTTGCGTAGTTGTTTTTTCAACAGGACGGTGCCCCACCTCAATATTCTTTGGTGGTCCGACGATACCTGGATCTGACCTTCCCGAATCATTGGATAGGGAGACGGGGGAGCATTGAGTTTCCACCACGTTCCCCGGACTTTACTCCCATGGATTTCTTTTTCTGGGGAGTAGTAAAGGATAAAGTTAATTCCAGAAAACCCGCCACAGCACGCCAGTTGAAGAAATGAATCGATGATGCTTTTAAGGACATTCGTGACAACTTGAATTTGTGTCGTACTGTGTGTGAGAGTGTCGAGGATAGGATGCAGGAATGCATCAATGTCGAAGGTAGACAATTTGAGCACCTTCGGGATTAAGAATGTAAATATATGTATGTAAATGAAGCTGTCACTTTTGACTATGGTTCTTAATTACGATGCCTGTCGCCAATAACTCTCCTGCAGCTCTAGTACTACGATAATTCAACCACACTAAACTTAACCTGTATTAAAATAACTGTTGCTGTATAAATAACTGTATACCTAACTAACTGTTAGGCTACTTTTGGGCCACCCTGTTAACCATAGAGCTAAAGATAAGGGGACGGGACATGCGAACTTTCGCCAAACATCGCCACTTTTTCGCCAACACGTTACCGAAAGCATTTTCAATCGTCAGTGATTGGTTTTGTATGTCTATGTGACATGTCAAACCAATCATTAATGAGTAAAAATGCTTTCGGTAACGCCTTGGCGTAAAAGTGGGAAGCTTGGCGAAGGTTCGCATGTCCTTTCATTGGTCCTGTCCCTCCGTGTACGCCTAGTTTAAGAATTAAAGCGAATCTGTGTGAAAAGTTTGACTGGTTTTGAAGATTAAAAGGGAGCTTATATAGAGTTTAAAAAAGTAATATTAAAGCGATAATGTAAATATAAAATTAAATTCGGGGTTGAAATAATAATGTTTAAATGGTAAAACCATCTATGCCAAACATATATATTTTTCATTGATAATGGTAAGCAAAAAAACAAAAAGACGGGCAAATAATTTTAAGCATAGTTTTTGTGCTCCTATTTTAATTCGACTGTTTATTTTAATTTTCAACTCCATAAGAATGTTTATTATATACCCAGTAAGAGTATATTTTCTCTATATTTAGATGCAATGCATCTAAATATATAAAAAAAAATTATCGATTCATAATTTCTATAATTTCTGGCGATAAATGTTCATCGCTTTAAAATACATATATAAACAGATTTTGTAATGAAAACATGAAAAAAACAACTTGGAGGCTTGAAAAGTGTATTCTCTAAAAAAAATAGAAATGTTACGTATACATAGTTTATACAGTCCCAGACAGGTTTTAATTTTCTAAACAGAATTAATAGTTTTAAAAAGTATTTTCGTGGAAGCTACGTGGAAGCGTGGTTACGTACAAACATCCAATTTTATCTTCTTGATAAGTTTACTTCTAGAAAGGTTGGTTGGTTGGTTGGTAGACATATATATTCAGGTTTGTGTGCTTGGTCAGCGACCCGCTTATAAACCTTCGTCAAGTAAGACAGACACAGCAGACAACACACACATAAGTGGATCCATCTAATTTTTAGAGACAGAGGCCAACTAGAGGATCCCCAGAATTGGCTTGTCACCCCCAAAGGTATTGATTTGGTATGGAACTTAGAGACTTTCGGACCCAACAGATTTAACGAGCACGTACTCCGCATATAACTCGGTAGGTCTTCAGTGGTACCGGGACTCGATCGCAGGACCTTCCGATCCGAGACCGAGACGCTGAACACTAGGCTCACTACGGCCCTTCTAGAAAGGTTTAGTTCTGTGTACAATAAAACTGCCGTCACGTTTTGGTGGAACCATTCATCTATTCAATTCCAATATTCGCTTTCCAACATTTATAACTGCTTTTTTTTTTTAAGAATTAAAAAAAATTATCACTAATTTCAGAGATTAAATCCTTTTATGTTTTTCCTTTTTTAACCTTTTATAATTTGCGACTAAAATTTTTATTTCTTACAATTAATTTAAATCGTTTAATTGCATTAATTTAAATCGTTTAATTGCACCTGTTAGAAGGATCATGGAAAAGCGTCACGTCTCCGTTCGATGAGGAAGCTCGTTTTTTTAGTTGTTGTAATAAAACAATCATAAAATGATTTCTTTAAAGTAAAAAAAAAATTCTACCTCAAAAAGAATTTTCCAAAATTTTTTTTAATGTTTTTTACTTAATTTTTTAAATATGTTTTTTACTTAATATTAAAAGCTTAAATGCTTCCATTTCAAGCAAGAGGTGTCTCTTGGAAAGGTGTCAAATTCTTCCTTCATTTAACCAATTTACTTCCATTTTTTAAATAATTTACAAAACTAAAAAAAATACTACAACAGAAAAAAACACTTGATGTTTAAATGAGACCAAATAAGTTAATATAAGGCCGAATATTAATTTTTTTATTTCCAATTTGTCTGTTAAAAAACAGCTTTTGGGTTAAAATTACAAATTGTTCGTACAAAAAAAAAAGATTATCTCTGGCTATTTTACGGTATTTTTCTGGCACACCAGCTGACAGTGCTATATATGTAAAAACTACACACTTTTTTTTACAGTACTAGGGGCTGCGCCCCCCAAGGTGATTTTGTGATTCCAATTAGCAGAATTAACTTAATAAAATAATTTTGTTATAAAATGTTTGTTTATTGAATTATGCTACGTGTAAAGCAACTTTTGTAAAACGAATAGGTTAAAGAACGTAACAAATCACGCATTTCTGATTTTTTTTCCCGTGGTGTTTATGCAGAAAAGAACTAAGTTTTCGTTTTTGGCTGACTTATTTTAATTTTTAATTTAAAAACTATTTGGAAATTTGAAAAAAAGGCATCGAGGTATAAGAGAGACACACATTCCAGAAAAAGAATGGAATGGTTGAATGAATATTTCATGATGTTATGGCTGCGAACGTTTTAAAAGCCTATACTTTATCACAGAGAGAGAGACTAATTTTTATTTTTAATTAAAAAATTAATTGGAAATTTGAAAAAAAAGGCATCAATGCATAAGGGAGACACACCTTCTAGAAAATTTGTGGACTTGTAACATCAATATTTCATCCTGTTATGGCTGCTAACACTTTAAAAGAGCTTACTTTTTTTTTAAAAGAGAGATATGACTGCCGCTGTTGGAGAAGATCCTCTCTTGCAGTACTGCTTTACTCTGTTAGTTTACTTCACTTAAAGGGTCTGGTGATCAGCGGCTCTCACTTTCTTTGACTTGCTTACTATCCTCTACTCTTTATAAATTATCGTTGGCTTAGAGGGAAACAATGTAAGGGATATAGAGATAAAATAAACTTTTTGGAACATACTAAAATATATCAAAAGATTGGAAACTTAAAGAAGTTACCATAACAAATCTAAAATTCTGTAAAAGAACTCTGTTAGTTTCAAAATAAATTTTAGTTCATTCCTTGTTTCACAGAAATTTAACTTTTGCTTTGTTTAATACTTCATTAAATTAACCTAACTTTTTGTAGGTTTTTTAAGTTTGGGGTGCTTTAAAACATTTTTGATCTTCAGCTAAAGTCTGCATTGCCGCTTACCTGAATTAAAGCAAAAACTATCTGTAAATAAGGTTTCTGTAAGGGGTTACCATTTACCATTGTACGTGGGATTTAGTGAGAGAAGTCCACTATGCAAGCCCAAAAAATTAAATCCTGTATTTTTATCGCTAGCATTAAAATTAAACTATTTTTATAAAGAACTAACATTCAATAAACATATACGAAAAAAAAAATTGAAACAAGTTTTTTTTTAAAAATTAAAAAAAATTGAAAAATTTAACGTTTTTTCAAAATGCTACTCCTCCTACAATTTTCAGAATTTTTTGATGGATTTTTTTCAAAATGTTTCCACAACATCTATTAATAAAAGTTGGTATGGATATTGAGCTATCAGTTAAACAAGAACAGTTATGTGGCTTTATGTATAAAAATGACCAATAAATAAGATTTTTTTATAAATTTTCAACTTCATCATTTGTTTAAGAAAAAAATCTATTCACACTAGACCTTATCCCATACCAACTTTTGTTAATCGTACATGTCTCAACGCAGGAAACATTTTTGGATCTCCTACATTAATTTACCTAAAAGCCTTAGGGTTTTAACTATTCACAAGCTGAAAAAATTAAAAATTGAAAAAATCAACATAAAATATCAAAAACAATTTTACCAAACCACTATATCATTTTCAATAAACCTCCACCATTATTAAGTATTCCTTCTTTTTTTGCAATATCCTAACATCACAGCATTCGAGCATGTTTAATTATTTTCCGAGTAGCCTTAAATTTTGGGTAATGCGTCCCCTTAAAAAAAAGTTAGCGAATTATGTCTTGGCATTGCTTTTCACTTTTGTGATTGGTTAGATCGAAATACTTCCACCACGTCATTATCTGAATGCAGAGGCCATTTCTAATGAATTGTTTATTAAAGGTTGTATGTAACCGTAACAAGGGCTTTAAGTCATCCAAAGCATTTTTCAAATTTTTAGTAGTTCTTAAGCATTTTAAAAAAAACAAAATTGCCTATCAGGTATATGGTTACTTTTTGACACTTCTGACACTTCATAGTTCTTTACAATTCAGAATTCAGCATTTCAAAAAAGTCAGCCATACTAAAACAAATCTCAGAACCATACTTATTTTTATTTTATTTAAGAAGCCTTTTTATGATTTTTTTTTAAATATCAAACTTTCCCAGGTGCACGATTACTTTTGACTAACATTAAAGTTCTTTATACAACGATACTGTATAGAATGAAGAGAAGAATATAGAGTGGAATATAGAATATAGAGAAGAATATAGAATATAGAGAAGAATATAGAATATAGAGAAGAATATAGAATATAGAGTACAGAAGTATAGATCAGACTAACATAAAAGTTCGTTATACAACGATACAGTATAGAATTTAGTCTTTCAAAAGTCATACATACTATAAAAATAACCAGAAAAATCTTCGACTTTTTTTTAAAATTTTATTACATTGGTCGAAAACAGTTTCGAATTCAAATATTCAGGAAACTTTATTTTATTACAGTTCAATAATACATTTTTACAATTTAAAGATTCAGAAACTTATTTTATTACATTTCGACTAAAAAGGTTGGTTGTGTGTGAATACATTATTTCTTTTCATTCACAACTCCTCGTGCCTATCTAGTCATTTTCCGGAGAAAATGGACAGGAGGAGCTGGAACTGCTTGATGTAGGTCGAAAACTCGGGCGGGATCTCCACGCAGAACGACTCAGTATTGCCTTGGGCTGAAGCCAGGACAATGCTGCACATCAGGACGACGACAAACATCAAGAAATATTGGAACTGCATCTGCAGAGAAACGGAATGGCTTACTTGTTAAATCTTCTTGGGGGATACATTTGAAGGTTACGTCATGCACTGTTACAAATTTTGTGCTTGGTTTCACCATGATATTGGTTCCTAGTAGCTGCAACGGCTGTGTGGTGAAATGTTTCACCTTTTTTTCGGTGTTTGGTTGAACCATTTTTCTGCATTTGGAAACAAAAACCTGAGAAATGGTTCAACCGAATACCAAAAATATAATTTAACGTTTCACCACACAGCCGTTGCAGCTACTAGGAACCATATTTTTGGTGAAACAAAGTGCCTAATTTTTTTTAACAGTGTGGTTACGTAAGGCAAATAATTAAAATTAAAACTTAATTTGGTACATAAAGGGTTAATGCCTTATTTTTTCACTAAGGCTATTTAAACAATTACATAAACACGAAAAACAATTTTTAGAGTGACAGCGAAATCTGTTATAGATAGTTTAAACTACACCGCTCAAGACAATTAGAGGAGCACTTTACGTACTTTTGTTACCTTTTTAGTCCCAACTCTTATTTTTTATTCTAAAAATCTAAAATTTGTGTAATAGATTCATGATGCATCCAGAATGAAATGGTAAAAAACATAGGAAAAAATCTTAATTTTTTAAACTAAAATTTAAGGGGAAAAAACGGAATCCTAACTTTTGAATAAATTATAACAATAATTTTTTCTAAACTTTATTTGTTAAAAATTGTTAAAATCATTTTTTTAACATCTTAAAATCCAAGCATGAAGAATTTAGGGTCAATTTATTTGATAAAATTGTTTTAGAGTGAATTTTATTTTACCATGTTTTTCATATTTTCATTTAATAAAAACATACATTATTGAATTCTTCAAAATACATGATTCTTCCATCTAACGATACACAAGTGCGAGCTTAACTTGGTCAGAAAAAAGTCTCAAGCTGATGATTCCAAGTGGAATCATTGGGGGTGAATGGGTTTAAACCATACGCTCCCCGAATTGTTTTGAGCTGGGGTACTTTGGGATTATTCACGGCCTACGTAAATTATAAGGCCAGAAAAGCTCTCCCAAACACGTGGACGGAAAATTTGACGTTCCGAGCGCCGAAGATGAAAAATCCTGTTCGGAACACTACAAATATAGTTGTTTGCGAACGAATGGCTAAGAACATGTTATGAATATGATGCTATATTCCCAATATGGGTTTCTCCATTTTCGGAAAATGACCCTCAGGTCCAGTGACGTCCAACTTTCCGTGTCGGGCAGAAGCTAGGACAAGGATGCACATCAAAACGACGATAACCAGCAAAGGTTATTGGAACTGCATCTGTAATGTTTTTGAATGGTGTATTATTGTTGGTTTAGGTAAAGCATGTAAAAGAAGAGAGCTTCTGATAGCAAAATTACAAGTCAATTTTTGACCTTCCCTGAGATTTGCTCCAAGATCAGAACCACCAATCAACAACTATTGAACATCCCTCCGCCCCACCCTTGGTATATTAAACTGATTCCTGGTGGTGCACTCACCATAAGGGCTAATAGAGATATACAGTCCACAAGTAGGCTTAGAAGTAAACACATCAGGTGTCTCTCTTTTGAACTTGGGCGAAAGACCGATTTAACGTGCACAAAGTGTAACTCTGCACAGGCTTCTCCCGATCACATTTTACACTGTCCTGGTCTGGAAAAACTGATCTCTAGTCTTTGATTTCTTGAAGACTTTCGACCTCATGAACTTGGTCTAACATGCGGCTGGACCAAAAGGAATAAGTCAACAACAACAAATGCATTGCAAAAAAACGCCACATTTAAGGATAGTTCCCTAAATTCTGAGGTTTAAAACTGTTTTGCTTGCTTTATGGTTTTAAACCGTTTTTTAAACTCGTTTACAAAGTGAAGGAAGGTCTCGGCCGCAAACGGACCGTACCCTATGTCTGAGTTATACAGGGTGTCCGTAAAAGAATGTCCTAGTTTCAAATTGTAATTGTCGTTCACCTGACATCACGCCTTGTGATTTCTTCCTTTGGGGCTTCGTAAAAGATCGCGTCTACGTTCCACCCCTACCCCACGATTGACCAACCTTGAAAGATAGAATTGCACAGGCTGTTGCTTCCATTACTCCGGACTTGCTGCAGACAGTATGGGAAGAATTGCATTTTCGTTTGGATGTGTGCCGTATCACTAAAGGCGCACACATTGAGCACTTATAGGAAAAACTAGGTTTGTTTTCCTTCAATGTCATGTATTATTTGTTATATTTAGTATAAAATAAACTCCTGTAATACAACCATTAAAACTAGGACATTCTTTTACGGACACCCTGTATATCGGCGGCGCATTTTACTTTGAGTATGAGCTGGCACCAAAACCAGAACAAACAAACGTTAAAATTATATAAAATTATGCTATAAATGACCGAAATTCCAACGTTCATACTTATAAAATTGAACCTGTACTGGCATCAATCAACATTTGAATAACCCACTTTTAAGAATAATTGCATGTCAGAATTTTATGAAAATTGAGATTTGATGCAATCGTACTATTTTGCTCGTAATACCTTGCAAAAAATGAAAAAATGAATTTAATAATAGTTTGAAAGAAGTTTTTAATAATAATAGTTAAAAAAAAGTAGTCTATACTTCGGTGGAAAAACAACAACGCCATCGTGTAACGTACTAAATGAACTAAAATCACCGAACCAATATAATAAAACATTTCTATGAATGCAATCAACTGAAGAAATTAAACGTTAAAGTAATTATTTTTGTTAGATGTTGTTGGAACTCTATAGCTTTAGTATCTTATATCAAATTAAAAATAAATAAAGGTGTCAAGAAATTATTAATATTCAAGTTGATGTCTGGTATGAAAGTTTAATAAACGAACATATATATAAACATAAACAACTAAATATAAAGTATAATTAATTTTAATAAAAAATTTATGTTAATTCCACATCTTAAGAGAAATAACTATTTTCAAAGATAAAAAGTATGAAAACAGATAAATATTTTGAACGAGTCAATTTATAGTTAAAATATAATAAGGCAAATAGCCATTTTATTGTAAGATAGTATAATACGTATATTACTTATAATTCCACTAATTCCACATCTTAAGAGAAATAACTGTTTTCACAGATAAAAAGTATGAAAACAGATAAATGTTTTAAACGAGTCAATTTATAGTTAAAATATAATAAGGCAAAAAGCCATTCTATTGTGAGATAGTATAATACGTATATTACTTATACAAAATGCATTCTTGTTAGTTGTTAAAGAATAAGGGTTTATTTGAGTTTGCCCTTAAAATACCACGAAAACTTACCTTTTAGGTTTAGAAAAGCAGGTGGTTTAAGTCTCTAAAAAACTTATTTTCCACTCCCGCAGATCAAATAACGTTATGACGAGAAAAAAATATAGACTAAAGGTATAATTTATAAGAAACTTTACAGCTGTATCGTTCGTTTATGCTGAATCATTCATTCTATTTGTTATGAAACCAACGAATTTGAAAAAATTGCTATATTTCAAAACAGCTGATCGTCATTCAGTGTTTTTGATTAATCATTTTAAACATTGTTCAATTCTGTTCTTACACGTTGCACAATTGAAATATCATTTGATTAAAAAAACATTTGTCAGTATTTATGAGTCATTTGGAATATTTTGGAAGAGTTTAAAAAAAATTGGTAAAAAAATGTACTTCTACGACGAGCTTTTATAGTTAATCGATAATTTTTTTAGAGTATTTTTGCCTAGTTTATAAAAAAATTCTGAATTGACCCTAAACTTTATTTATAGACTTTTATAATGTTTTTTTTTACTTTCAATTACCTAATATGAAATATAAGGTAATGAAAGTATTGCGATGGGGTCGAAAATCCGAAATGGAGATTTTGTGTTTTTGGAGGGTGCTGATTCTGAAAAAGGGGTCTCTTAATGTTGGTCTGTCTGTCATTCTATCTGCCTGAAACCGCTCTACATCTCGAACTAACAAATATACGGACTTCAAATTCAGTACATTAGTTTTTAGTACCTGTCGGACGGCATAATAAGGTTTTGAGAAAATTGTTCAGGTGTAAATGTTAGCTACCATAGAACTTATTAGGTTTTAAAGGTATCAGAATCACCTTCTATGGTACATAATTACCTATAAATGTATTGATTTTATTGAGTGGTAATTGCGAATGTCATACAGTGTTACACACCCCTAGATTTACCCGCACACATACTTTTTGAAGAGGGACACTGTTAAAAAAGGATCTCAAAATACTTTAATATGTTCTAAAATTTAAGTATTTTAGAGTTTTGAAATGGATTTAAATGCAATTGCCTTAATTTTTCGATTTCATTGTTGTGTTTTCATTTTAATGTACTTGGTATTCTTAAAAGAATGTCCGAGTTTCAAATTGTAATAGTATTGTGGTTGAAGTGTAATTGTATTGTGGTTGAAGGTGACGAATAAAGAATAACCCGGGTCTACGTTCCACCCCTACCCCCACGATTTACCAATCTTGAAAGGTAGAATTGCCCAGGATGTTGCTTCCATTACTCCGGACTTGCTGCAGACAGTATGGGAAGAATTGCATTTTCGTTTGGATGTGTGCCGTACCACTAAAGGCGCACACATTGAGCACTTGTAGGAAAAACTAGGTTTGTTTTCCTTCAATATCATGTATGATTTGTTATATTTAGTATAAAATAAACTCCTGTAATATACCATTAAAATGCGGACATTCTTTTACGGACACCCTGTATATCGGCGGCGCATTTTACTTTGAGTATGAGCTGGCACCAAACCGGAACAAACAAACGTTAAAATTATATAAAATTATGCTATAAATGCACGAAATTCCAACGTTTATACTTGTAAAATTGAACCTGCACTGGCATCAATCGACATTTGAATAACCCACTTTTAAGAATAATTGCGTGTCAGAATTTTTTCAAAATTGAGATTTGATGTGATCGTCCTATTTTGCTCGTAATACCTTGCAAAAAAGTGCGTAAAAAAATCGGAGAAACCATAGCAAGTTTAATAATTCAGTTAAACCGTTTTCTGTGTTATACTAAGACCGTGGAGTAGTTTTAAAAAGCTGTGTAAACACAGAAATATTCTATGAATATACTGGTTACAGTTTCCTGAAATGTGACAATTTACCAAATAGATTTGATGCATCGTCTTATTTGCTCCTAATACCTTGCAAAAAATGCGTAAAAATTCGGAGAAACCATAGCAAGTTTAATAATTCAGTTAACACCGTTTTCTGTGTTATACGTAAGACGCGTGGAAGTGGTTTTAATAAAGCTGTGTGAACAACAGAACATATTCTATGAATATACTGGGTTACAGTTTTCCTGAAAATGTGACAAAATTTTACCAAAATTAAGATTTGATGCAATCGTCTTATTTTGCTCCTAATACCTTACAAAAAATGCGTAAAAATTCGGAGAAACCATAGCAAGTTTTATAATTCAGTTAAAACCGTTTTCTGTGTTGTACGTAAGACGCGTGGGAGTGGTTTAATAAAGCTGTGTGAATAACGAAAATATTCTATGAATATACTGGGTTACAGTTTTCCTGAAATGTGACACAATTTACCAAATTAAGATTTGATGCAATCGTCTTATTTTGCTCCTAATACCTTACAAAAATGCGTAAAATTCGGAGAACCATAGCAGTTTATAATTCAGTTAAAACGTTTCTTGTTATACGTAAGACGCGTGGAAGTGGTTTAATAAAGTGTGTAAACAACAAAAATATTCTATGAATATACGGGTTACAGTTTCATGAAAATGTGACACAGTATCGATTGTAATACCAAGTTAGTTTGTTAATTGGTTAAATTTTAAAATACGTCAGCTGTTGTTTCGTGGTGGTGGTTAACACATCCGCCTAGCACTCAGAAGTTTATAGGTTCGAGGCCCTGTGGGTATAACAAAGTGGTTTTACTTCATTTAACCTTTTTTTAACACATGGCTGACAACAACTCAAAAAGCAAAACGTTAATTTATGCATGTTTGGTCGAAACTCTGTTCAAAATTACGTGTATTTACTGTAACTTTTTTTTGCAGTGAATGTAAATAATGTAAATATTAACTCTAAAAAATTCTGTATTAACACTTAAAAAAGTCCAGTAAGTCAAATGATGTATTTCGGGGGAAATAACTCTTAAAAAAAAAGACGAACAAAGTGTGTATTTTTTAAAAAATATTTTCCTTCAATTTTATTTTTGGACAGCGTTTATTCCACACATCCTCATTCGGAACCAAGATTTTAAATATAGAGCAGACAGAACAAAACGGAATTAGTTTTCAAGGCTCACTTCATTTTATTTGCATATCTTTTTATTTTAACCATTCTGAGAAAAAAACACAGTATCAATGTATTTCGCATACTTTTACCTAGAAGATATTACAATTTTTTTTTTAATATATAGCTCTTGAAAGCAAAACAATGAGGCAAAATGTTTGAGTTGGAAAATAGTCAAGACAACTTTTCCATTGAGAAAAATGTTGAAATTGAGATTATTTTAAAAATTTCCCTGTCACCATATTGGAACTTTGACACTATTTTCAACGAGACGCGGCATAAGTTATTTTCAAAACAGATTCATATCTGCATCTTTCATAAACCACAACGTTTTAACACATACAATACTTAAACCTAAACTTACTTTCAATTTGTTTATTTGAGGTTTTAAGTGAAATCTAAAAATTTAAAAAGAAAAGCAGTAGATCTTCCGGCACTTTGTTAAGTTCTATACTAAACTAAAACCTTCACGAATGATGCATTCTGGGTTGATATATCAAGTAGTTCACCCACTAGAATCATTTTAGTAATCAAAATGATTTCAAGGGGGTGAAACAATGGAATGATTTTGGACTACCAAAATAATTTGATGAATCAATTTCAATGGAATTATTTTGTATTACCAAAAGAATGTGATAAAGAGATTCCATAAATAGTGCTATTTTGCCCCGTGGTGTAGTGGTAGTGCTTTGCATTGCTGTGCCACAGGTCCGGGGTTCGAATCCCGGATTGGGCGAGGTTGACCCATCCTTTCATCCCTTAAGTGGGTCGATAAAATGGGTACCAAGCATGTTTGGGAACTAAACACTGGGGGTTCCGCGTGAGGCTGACCACCTTTCCGGGACATATGCCTAGCACCCCGGAGCCCTAGGTCACGAAAGCTGAAATGGGTACGGCAGGCCTTGGCTCACTAATGGGCTGTTGCGCCGAGGAGTTTAGTTTTTTTTAGTTCCGAAGATAACCTATCTTCTGTCACCCCTACACAATTTGCTTGTTTCCGGTGACATATTTCCTTTCAGATTTCGTTCTTTTCTTTTGTTCGTTCGGTACTCCAATTGTTGCTTTGTTCCCACGTGACATTGATTTACCAGTCAAGGCTCGAGATGGAATTTATTTTAATTCAGGATTCCTGTTGATACTCACGACGTGAAACATGCCCGTTCAGCATTTAAAAAAGCCATACAACATAGAATAATCACCAGATTTGCAAAAGATTCCTATTTTATTGCATTTTAACTATATAAAAAAAAACGTTTCGTGGAATACATGTCCGATTCCGAAGCTCATTTTTCTCATCAAGTTATTTTCCGGAGAAGATGGACAGCAGGGTCTGGAACTGCTTGATGGCGTTCGAAATTTCCGCCGGGATCTCCACGCAGAACGACTCGGTGTCACCTTGGGCGGAAGCAAGGGCAAGGAAGCACATCAAGACGACGGCTACCAGTAGGGCATAGTGGAACTGCATCTGAAAAGTAATAAAAGGGCTTATTATTATTTGCAGGGATTGGAGTAACGCGTTACTTGTAACGCCGTTACTTGTAACAGTTACTTTTTTTAGGTAACGCCGAATAACGCCGTTACATTTCTCAGAAAGTAACTCTAACTGTAACTCAGTTACTTTTAGCGGTAACGAAGTAACGAAAAATTTCGTTACTTTTCCGTTACTTTCCGAAGGCTGTCTGATGATAATTTTGAAATTCCACTCCTAAAAAAAATTGAACATTTCGCATTCCCGCAATACGAAATACGAAAATTTCTGTCAATACCCTCCAAAGCGTTTACTGATGGACTCTTTGTCGGGTGATTATCAGGGTAAAAGATTAAAATTAAAAAAAATGTTTATTAATTAAAATTACAGTGTTTTGTTTGTGCTTATGTTACGTTTATCGTGATTCTCTTTGAATAATGGCTTAAGGCTCAATTTTTCTTATAACTTGAAATTTCAAAAAGTAACTGTGATTCGTTACTTTTTGTAAAAAGTAACTGTAACGCGTTCCTTTTTATATTAAGTAACTGTAACTGTAACAGAGTTACTTTTTTAATGAAGTAACTGTAACTGTAACACAGTTACATTTTAAAAGTAACTTTCCAATCCCTTTTGTTTAGGTAAAGCATACATTGTAAAAGAAAACCGTATTATTTGAACCGTATTATTGAAATGTTCTTAAAATCGCTCTTTTAAAATTCTTTATTTAAACGACAAGCAACAAATGATGAGATATTTAATATACATTTTGGGCCACTTTCGTTATTTTCAATTAGAATACATTTATTCACTTTGAAATAGAGCTATTCAAAATCCAAATGCATTTCTTCTCCTTGAAATTATGTTATTCCCAATTCGAATAAACTTTTATCACTTTAAAATTATGTTATTCCTAATTCCAATGCGTTTATTCTCAATAAAATTATGTTATTCCCAATTCGAATATCCTTCCTTCAATTTATGCTATTCCTAATTCGAATATCTTTAATTCAATTTATGTTATTCCCGATTCGAATATCCTTTCTTCAATTTATTCCCTATTTGAATAAATTTATTTTCATTGGCATTATATTATTCCCAATTATAATACATTTATATTTCTTGAAATTATGTTATTCCCAATTGGGGGGAATACATTTATTCTCCATGAAAATATTTTCTTAAAAAATAATTCAACTAATACCATTTTGTTTTATCAATATAATTTTTTTTTTGTAAAATCATTTTTCAAGAGGAACAAATTTAAGCTACGCTTATTAAGTGTGTCCAATTTCAAGTTTCATTTTCAATGACTTTTAAGAAACTTCATAAACAATAATACGAAACATTAATACAATTAAAATTTTTGAAAAGTTTAAAACTATTTATATAAATTTGAAATGAAATAAATTCAATAACAATTTAAGAAAGAAGCTTTAGCGGTTTTAGCTTCCACACTACGTTTATAACGTAAAAAGTGGAAGGTTTTATAATCGTTCAGTCAGTCCGTCTGTCTGTCATCCACTTTCATAGTCCAAACTACAAATGCTACAGGTAAGTGTGATACGTCAAAAAATTCAGCGCATCGAAATTAGAAGACATTGAAAATCTCAGAAAAAAAAATCGAATTCGAAGTACTTTAATTATTTAAAAAACTGCAAAATTTGATGCTCATTTAAAAAGCACAAGAAGCCATTTTCATTAGAATTAAATCACCATTGCTATTCGCAACAATCACTCGGAAACGTTAATTCTTTTAAATAATTAATTAAAAAGAAATATATTTTTGCGACATCAATCAGTTTGAAATGACGTCATATATATTTCCCTAAGAGATTCTTTGTATGTTGATATAAATGTTTTGGTTCTATTTATAAAAGGGAATACTATTACATATTTATTCTTGGAAATATAAATTGCAAACTTTGAAATATAATTTTTGCAAACGATAATAATTATTGAATTTTCAAAATAAAATAAATGAAACTAGTTACATTTAGTGTGTAAATGTTTAATATAGAATAAATACTGTGTTTGGAGCGATTTTTCAATGTGCTCATCACTTAAATGTTGTGTGGAAGCGCGTTAAGTGACAGATTCTGTTACAAGCCTACTTGTTTTTTTTTCTTGTCTAGGGTACTAAATAAAATTTTAATTATAAATAAAAATAGGTTTTTTTTTTAATTCTAAAATTATCGAATGTAATTTATAAGCATTGTTTTTAGAAGAAGTTGATGTAATTTGACATCTATTGTATATTACAAACGATACTATTTATAAATTACTATATTCAAATCTCATACACTGGCATACGAGTTTAAAATATGCAAAAAATCAAGTAAATATAAAATATAATTGATAGTGTGAGTTATTATAATTAAGCTCTAGTGTAAATATACTTACATTAATGTGATGCTAAAATGCACATACTTATGCAAGTAATAATATAAAATCAAAATAATTAAACTTCACTTCATTTCCCTTCAATTAAGAGATAATAAAATACATAAATAAATGCATATTGATTGTATTTCTTACCATAAACGGTGAATGTGACCAATTAGCCACGGGTCTCCAAACCAAAGTGCCTATCTGTGTTAATTATAAAGACCTGTAAGTCTGGAGAAATGTGGCTTAGAAAATAATTAATTTCCATTGGATTAACAAAGAGGCCTTTTGGTTTGGAGACTCGCGGTCATTTCGTCTCATTCACCCTTAATTAAAATATATATCATTGATAAAAAAAAAAGTGAGATTTTAATCCTTAAACGCATATAAGGCCGCATAAGGCCGTATTCTGCCGACATAAGTCCTTTTTAAGCGTGGAGAGTATTTCAGAATGGGGGCCTGGATGGCCGAGTGGTTTGGACCATTACGCTAGCAGTCTGCGCACTGTAACGGGTACGGGTTTGATTCCCGCCTTCGCCCTGGGTGTATATTCCTTTCTTTGTTACAGTAAAAATTCTTTCTGTGTCTGTCTTACTTGACGAAGGCTTCATATGCGGGTCTCTGATCAAGCACACAAGCCGGAATATACATGTAATAGTAGTAATAGTAGTAGTATTTCAGACTTGTCCACCATGATTGAACACACATTACCAAACTATAACAAACGAGTCTACTCCAGTAATCTAATGTGAGTTTGTAAAAGTTTTGAGACCCTTAAGGGTAGGGTTGATACATATATATTCCGGCTTGTGTGCTTGATCAGAGATCCGCTTATAAACCTTCGTCAAGTAAGACAGACACAGAAAGAATTTTTACTGTCACAGAGAGAGAAATTACACCCAGGGCAAAGGTGGGAATCGAACCCGCACCCGGTACAGTGCGCAGACTGTTAGCGGAGGCAGCTATCTTAACCACTCGGCCACCCGGGCCCCTTGAGACCCTTAAATAAAGCAAAATTTTAAAAAAAACTAACCTTTTTGGTTTCGCAAAGCAAGTAACGTGAACCTTCGAAATGTTATCACTGCTGATCGAATAGAGTTGTATTGAACAAAATCTAGAATACATCTTTATATAAGATAGACGTATTGACAAATTTTGCTGAATCAGTGAGGTCATATCCGTTTTCAAAAGCGAATGATTTGGAGAATTTTTAACATTTCAAAGGAACCTGCCATTCCAGAATTTTGATTGATCATTAAAAAATTTAATTTATTCTTCTTAGATGAGGTTTTTTAAACATTTCATAAAAATAGCACTGCAATTAACAAATATTTCTGTATATGAGTCATTTTTAGCGTAATGTAATGGTCAAACAAAAATTGGTAGAAAATTTTCTACTATTATTGCAGTCTGAGCTCCTAAGCTCTGAAGTTACAGCGCAGAGTAAATGGATGATTTTTCCTAAAGAATTTAAATATATTCTTATTAAAATAGTCTTTCGTTTTGTAAAAATATTTATTTTAAATATTCATTTCTTTACAATCACATGCCATTTTAAGGCCGGTGGATTGTAAATGGGTGCTAAAACTTGTGCTGTGTTCTCAAATTAACTTTCTCCGCAGCCAATTTCTTAATTTTGAGATAGTTAATATAATTTTTTAAAAAGGTCAGCCTTTTTTGGTGGTTCAAGCCTTCTGCACATACTAGGCATATTCCCCAGAACAGAGATCCATTTATTTGCTCTCGTTATCAATTTCGACTCTCTGTAGGTGTTAAAGATTTTCCATCCCGAAAACCCGGACCCCGTTATACCCATATATATCATAGTTAAAGTATTAGATTGGCAGATCACGTGACCTCCAATGCTAACGACGGGACGCGCATGGAGGCCAAATAAGAGGGCAAAATGGCCAGTGTTGCTGCCACTTTAAGGAGAAAAATACTACGAAAAAATACCATTTAATTCTAAAATTACAAAAAAAATCGTCAAAATACTAGCTGCATTTTGGAATCTTTTTAATGACTTTAAATCCTTTTCTAGTATTTTTTTTGTAATTTTAGAATTAGATGGGTTTTTTTCGTAGTATTTTTCTCCTTAAAGTGGCAGCAACACTGGCCATTTTGCCCTCTTATTTGGCAACCATGCGCGTCCCGTCTTTAGCATTGGAGGTCACGTGATCTGTAAATCTAATACTTTAACTATGATATCTATGATTGACAATGACAATAATACCGTTATTAGTGCAAGTTAATATTATATGGCTCTACATCCAATGGATTAAATGAAGACAGAATCGTTTAAAGGACATTGTAAATTAAAACAGGCCATATTTATAGTGGAATCAAATATTTTTACTCGGCTAATAGGCATCAATTGGTTACAATGGAAGGGCACACTGTTAAGGGGACAGGAAACACAACGGCGCTTCAAAATATCAAATTTTCATCTTAACTTTCAATTACTAAAATGAATATTTACGAATTTTTTTTATATGATACGCATCTGAATATGGGTTGGGAGTTCGCAAATTTGGTAGTTAATTTCAATATAACTTTGTTTCCAGCTCATACGTCATTATTTTAAAACACCGATTTTTAGCTTTTAGGTACATTTTCCAGCACAACTATTGCATGTATCTGAAAATAATTTTTTATAGAAATAAAAAAAGTCCATTCAACCCAATGAACCTCAAGTTTGAAGATAAAACATTCATAATTTTAAGTTATTAATCTAAATAGAAATTTTGCAGATATCTTAAATTAGAAAAATCGTCTTATTTTTACTCACTTAATATTTTTTTTTGGAATATCTTTAGTTCACTGTGTTAAACAGACATGTATACGACATCACAGAAAATTTCAACCCTTCTAGTAAAATATGAAAAGAGAAAAGTGTACCTTAAGGCTGAAAATTGGTGTTTTGGAATAATGACATTTAAAGCTTGCAACAAAGTTATATTGAAATTAACTACCAAATTTGCAAACCCCATATTCAAATGTGCACCATAGAAGATGTTCCGTAAATGCAAGATTCAGTAACTAAAATTTAAATGAAAATTCGATATTTTGAGTGGTCGTTTTGTTCCCTGTTACCTTAAAACCCCTTCTAGTTTACCATCACAGTGCTGTGGCAGAATTGCTGCCCTGTGCTGCGAATTTAAATATGATGTAAAATGTATTGTGTTTTACAGGCATAAACGTTTGTTTCACTGACAATGATAGAATGCACATTTCTTTCCTGTTTTTGGCACCCATCTTCCCTATTGGAGTAAAATGTTGATGTGACTCTGTATGACGTAAAAACCTCAATTTGCTGTAAACCAAACATTACAACACTGTGATGTATAAAGTATCCTCAAAATGTGCTGTATTTTACTGAAATTGTTTACAGCAATGCTAATATTCTTTAATTTAAGTGTCCGTGGAAAATAGTGGCTTCAGATTTAAAATGTGGTTAACAATAAGTTTAAAATTTGTATTACAGCTGAATACTGGAATATAAACAACTACCCATTATATTTTGTCATCATAAATTTTATGAGATTTTTGTAAATATAGATCGATAGTTAAAAGGATAGAAAAACATATTTATGAATGTTAAATCTACCACAAAATTTCTGAAAAATGGATAACATTTTCTTTCGTTACCGAACAGAATTATAAAACAGAAGTATTGCATATTAAGCTATATTGCATATTTTCTACATCAGTTTAAACATTGAAATGATTTTATCGTATATTTTTGCAACGCGGCATTACAGTTCTTTCGCCAGACATTTCCTAGAAAGGCATTGAATACTTTTCTGGTCGCTGTTTTCATAACTTTATCTAATTATGTCATTAAAGAGTTGTTTTATTATTACGTGACCAATTTTAGCTACTATCACACTGTAAAAAAAAGTCTGTATCTTTTACAGAAAATCGCTGTCAGCTGGTGTGCCCAAAAAATACCGTAAAATTTACAAATATAATCTGTTAATTTTATACGAATAATTTGTAAATTTAACGGAAAAGCTATTTTGTAAGATACAAATTGTAATGATCAAACGAAATATTACTTCCCTTCGGTTACCCAACGAGTATAACCAACCACAGTACTACTAATAAACCACCGAAAGCTGGTTCGAACCACGGACCTGGAAATCATCAGTCCAACGCTCTCCCAACTAAGCCGTTTTGGAATACCGAGTTTCCTCAAACAGTTAAAATGGTTGGTCGCTTGCAGACTAGCACTACGCAGTTAGAAACATAAAAATCCTGTTTTTTACCGAAACAGTTTATATTTTCAAAAAAAATCTGTTAAAAGAAAACAACAGTATTTTTCGTAAATAGATGGATTTTTTCTGTAAAAATCAACAGATTTTTTACGGCGCACACTAAGTTTATTTATAACGTTTAGAACGTAAAGCTTTTATAAAGTGTCCGTCCGTGTGTCTGTCGTTACCCACTTTCACATACCAAACTACAAATGCTACACACAAGAGTGATATTCCTTTTGGCGAGGTTTTTCATTGTCTTTTTTCTTTTAAATGATATTTAAAAATCGGGAGTATGTTGATATGAAATATTTTACTTATTTTTAATTAGAGCAATATCACATATTTATTCTTCGATATACAAATAAATTTAGCAAATGATAAGTGATTACTATTAAATTTTTGATGAAAAATATTGTGTCGAATTTTGACGTTTAAAAGTTTATCATAGAAATAAATGGCCGCGTTTGGCGTTTTTTTAGAGGCATCTATAGAATATCATCTCGATGCAGTTCTACGTGACAGTTTATAGTACAAACTTTCGTATTTTTTCTAACAATCAGAGCAGTAGTTGAGTTTAAGGGGGAATAGGCGCGCTGGACCGGGGGGTCTCCAAAGCAAAGTGCATCAGTGTTAATCCTATGGAGAAAACAATGTTTTCTCTGCCACATTTATCCGGCTGTATTGAATATTTTTACAAGCGGATTTTTTAATGTGATAAATGTATCTGACTTACAGGTCCCGACCTTCCAACTTTTTGAAATTGCTTCGAATATTTTTTTTTAAAATTTTCAATAAATAATTTTACACAAAATATTCGAAGCAATTTCAAAAAGTGGGAAGATAGAGACCTTTAAGTTATCTACATTTATTATTTAAAAAAAGCCCGTTAGTAAAAATATTCAATACAGCCGGAGAAATGTGGCAGAGAAAATAGTTTTTTCGCCATTGGATTAACACTGAGGCACTTGAGTTTGGAGACCCGCTGTCTAGCGCGCCCATTCCCCCTTAAAAGGATGTGTTCTCAGATTTCGATGATACGATGTTGTAAGTCCATTTCAGTAAAATCCCGATAAGGGCCACAGCATTTTTAGTGATTCATTTTATCGCTGCATGGTACAATTGGCGAAAGAAGTGCTTTTGAATATGAATGAGTTAGGAAACAGAGAGAATGAGTTTGAGTCATTCCGATGTGTATCAGGAGCGGAATATCCATCTTTGTGTTGCGGATGAATATCATTATAACTTTGGGCTATTAAAAATCTCTACTTTAGTTGTAAAATTGATAATTGGCAATGTTTTATTATTAGTTTTTAGGACCCTTTTATTGCAAAATAAGGCGCTTGGTTTCACCAAAAGTGGGGCTCCTGGTAACTGAACGGATGTGTGGTGAAATGTATCACCATATTAATCGCATTCAGTTGGACCACTTCTTAGATTTTTGGTTCAATCGAATAATGAAAAATATGGTGAAACATTTCGCCACGCAGCCGTTGCAACTTCTAGGAACTTTCTTATTATGGTGAAAACAAGCACAAAAATTTCAGTGTATCACAATGAAATGAATACAATAAGAAAAAGTAGGTTTGTAACAGAATCTGTCACTTAACCCGCTTCCACACAACAGTTATGTTTAACAGCTAAAAAGGCGACAAACACAGCATTAATATTCTATATTAAACATTTTCATGCTAAATTTGGCTAGTTTCATTTATTTTATTTCGAAAATTAAATAATTATAAGGTAGGTGACGGACAGACAGACAGACAGACGGACTGAACCATTATAATACCTTCCATTTTTTACGTTATAAACGTAGTGTGGAAGCTAACAAGCACAACAATTTCAACAGTGTATCACAATGAAATGAATACAATAAGAAAAAAAAATAATCAATGTAATTAAATTTAATTTTTTTCATACAAAACACATTTACACCGAAATTAAATGGTGGCAGATTAGTAAGAGCCCCTAACCCTTCGTACCAAATCTGTGGGTTTTAATTGGGATTCTGGCAAGAAGTTTCTTAGCCGCCTGTAGTCTCAGCTATCTTATCAATTCAACCAACTATCACATCAACTCAATACATCAATTCAATAACATCAAATCAACTATCAAATCAATTTTTCATCAAATCAAAGAATTCAAATAATATAGGGGATATGAGTTTTTGACTCATAGTTCGATATGTATTGTTATTAGAAAATGTAAAACTAAAGAAGAAAGAAATAAATAAAAATAGAAAAAAAAATCGACTTCCAATTTAACTAATGTTGCTTCATGTGGTTACATTTAGAAATCGAATACGCAAATATGCTGTGGAAGTTATATTCACAGCTGAAACTACTTTTAAATCAATATTCACAGCTCATCCTGCTGCATACGAATGCAGCTATAGTGCTGTAAATACAATTTAATTTTTTTACGAGAAAGCTTAATTCCATTTTGTGGTGCATCTTTCTACCTAATTTTTAGTGTACCCAAATTATTTTTTAGAATAAAATGATATTTTATGTAATTCATCTTATTATACTAGGCATCTGTGCAGCCACAAGTGAATGGATATTCTATAATTTACTATTTTCTCCTACAAAACAAGTAGACTTGTAACAGAATCTGTCACTTAACCAGCTTCCACACAACAGTTGTGTTTAACAGCTAAAAAGGCGACAAACACAGCATTAATATTCTATATTAAACATTTTCATGCTAAATTTGGCTAGTTTCATTTATTTTATTTCGAAAATTCAATAATTATTACTTATCGTTTGCAAAAATAATTTATATTTCAAAGAATAAACGTGTAATATTCCTCGCTTTTAAATAGAATGAAAACATTTCATATCAACATAAAAAGAATCCGTAGTGAAATATATTTAACGTCATTTCAAACTGATTGATGTCGCAAAAATAAATTTATTTTAATTTATTGTCTAAAAGAATTAAAGTTTCTCGAGCGATTGTTGCGAATGACAATGGTGATTTGATTCTAATAAAAATGGCTTCCTATGCTTTTTAAATGAGCATTAAATTTTTGCAGTTTTTTAAATAATTGAAGTACTTCGCATTCGAATTCTTTTCTGAAATTTTCAATGTATTCTAATTTCGATGCGGTGAATTTTTTGACGCATCACACTTGTCCGTAGCATTTGTAGTTTGGGGTATGAAAGTGGGTGACGGACAGACAGACGGACTGAACGCCGAACGATTATAATACCTTCCGCTTTTTACGTTATAAACGTAGTGTGGAAACTAAAAGTATAGGTTACTATGTCCATAAAAATAGTTTCTACCAGTTTTAGGAAGTTACGTTACCAAGTTACACCAAAGTTTTAAAATGTAAAAGCAAACTGGTTTTCTCTTAGAGTTGAGAAAATGTAAAGATGCTTGGCGTAAAAATAAGTGAAGCAGTCAGAAAGTCGCCAAGTAACTCTAGTACCCAAAAAAATTGCTCTCACAACGCTGGTTCAATTTTAAAACGCATCACTTTATTATTTAAAAAGCGCTGATTAAAAAAATAAATGACTCTGTGAAGTTGTAAGCTGTAGCACAAGACTTGAATTTCCACAAGATGGTAGTAATTTGCTTTACAGTTAAGAAAATTACGTTTTAATTATAGTTTTATTTTTTTCTCCTCGGAGTAACAACCCGTTAGTGGGCCAAAGCCTGCCTTGCCATTTCAGCTTACTTGAACAAGGGCTCTGAGGTGCTAGGCTTATATACGGGTTAGGTGGTCAACCACACGCGGAACCCCCATTGTTTTGTTCCCAACCTGCTTGGTCCTCATTTTTTCGACCCACTTAAGGGACGAAAGGATGAGTCAACCTCGCCCGATCCGGGACTCGAATTATTATTTTATTAGGGAGTCAAAAAGTATCAAAGTCGATTGTGCAAGCCTATACAAACTCCTCTTTTAGGATAGCGCCAAACAATTCAAAGAGAGCGTTTATTATCAGCGATTGATGGCTTCGCTTGGCAAACTGGTTTTGGTATTAATTTTTGCCTGGCAGCATCTCTAACTTCTTCATAACTCTATCCGCATTTCCATCTCCTTCTTAATGAACTGTGTGTTTTAATTTGGCCCCCTGGCAAATGCCCAAGATATATTTTTTGGGGTTATTTTTAGAGTAAATGCAATATGGACATAATAGAATTAAGTAGGTAATTAAGTAAAGTAGAAGGATACAAGAAGGAAGTTCTATTGTTTGTAAATACTGGCACAAGTTCTAGTATTGTTATTATTTTTTAATGTACACTCCTGAAACAAGAGTGAAATCCACTCCTATAGGGGAAGTGCATTTTTGGCACCGGAAAGGAGTGGAAATTAACTCAGACTGAGTTAAAACTGCTCGTTTTAAGAGTGTAGGACGCAGATTGTTTTCTTTTATTTCTTTTACCCACTCCGAAAAAGAGTGAAATCCACTCCTATAGGGAAAGTGCATTTTCGGCACGGAAAGGAGTGTAAATTACTTCAGACTGAGTTAAAACCGCTCGTTTGTTTTAAGAGTGTAGGTTGTAATTTAATTAAACTTTAATAAACACGAAAGTAATTACAGAGGGAGGCCCAGTGGCTTAGTGGTAGTGCTTCGCATTACCAAGAATCCGAGAATCGAGTCCGAAAATCGAGTGGCGTTGTTGACTTATCCTTTAAGTGAGTCGATAAAACGAGGAACAAGTATGCTTGGAAACTAAGCACTGGGGGTTCTGCGTGAGGTTGTTTACCTAACTGGGACATGCATAGCACCCCAGAGCCCTTGGTCAGGTAAGCTGAAATGGGCATGGCAGACCTTGGCCCATTTACGAGCTGTTGAGCCGAGGAGTTTAGTTTTTAGTTTAGTTAATCCACAGAGGTTTATTAAAAAAAATTATCTTTTTATTACAAATATAGGGGTTGAAACCAAAATATTGACGCACCTTGCAATTTCAAATTTGTTTTTCTATCTCTCATAAACTAGTACGAAATTAGTAAAATGCTTTTGAAAACTTGTAATGCATATTACGTCACACACTTGTCATATAGTTTTTAATACAACGATATGGTACGCAGAATGGATCAAAAAGATTTTTAAAAATTGGTGCATCCCCTGATCTTAAATATCCATAAAAAGTTGAGTCCTTTCAAAGAAATATTGATCTATACTAAATCTAAAATTATGCAAAAGAACTAACAGTTGTATGCGTTATTTTAAGAAACATAAACATTTAAAGAAAATAACAATTCTTGAAGTAATATTGTTCATAAAATCTTGATTTTTAAATTAAAATTAACAACATTTTGTGGTTATTGGACAAATTGTATGAAATACATTTCATACAAATTTAAGCGCAAAAATTGCTTTTAATGGAAGTTATGTGTATAAATAGTAATTTCTCATTTCGCAATGCGCATGCGTACAATATTTCTAAAATTGTTTTGCAGCATTTTATCCTAAACAATTTCATTCAACTTCCGGTTGGATAATCGACTTCCGGTGTACATGGTGTTCCATGCGTACAATATTTCTAAAATTATTTTGCAGCATTTTATCCTAAACAATTTTATTCAACTTCCGGTAGGAGAATCGACTTCCGGTTTCATATCCACTTAAATCTTTACTAACATTCCTAAAATTTGCTAAAATGCACGTCATTCTTTTTCCAGTTGCGGAATATTTCGATTTTTATCATAAAACAGCATTTCGACTTATTAACTTACGTACGTATTTTCAAAATCTCTTCAATAATATATAAGACAATTTAAAATGATTACGAAGCAACTTTTTTTAAAACGAAAAATCTTTAGATACTGATACGATTTATGAAACTTTCAAAAAAAGAAATTGCATACGTAATGTTTTTACACTTGTACTTAATACGAAAAATCCGGAACTTTTTCTTTCTAAAATTGGTTTTTGCATATGTAAAACGTCACTAAGTGGTTTCCGAAAAACAGCGTATGCTTTTCAAGGTAAGGCAGTTTAATATCATTGGTCACAAAGTTTTTTAAAATTCTAATATGAATCGCTATGTGTAAAAAGTGGGTAAATAACATACAGTCCCTGGGCAAATTATTAGACGCACTGTATTTTTTTAGTAATGATGAAAACATACTAAAGAATGCCATATCATTAAAAAAGATGTCGATATATGTATTAAGTATAGCAGATAGTATTTTCTATTCAATAGCTTAAGTTTAGGAACACAAATGTCCTTTTAAAGGTATTTTGTTCATCATTGATTGATACATGAAATCTTGTAGTGCGTCTAATAATTTGTCCAGGGACTTTATAAAATCTGTTTATTTTATCTGAAAAATTTGTAATTTTAAGGCAAATACTAAAATTCTACCCCCTCATGGGGTTAATCGAACCCCGGTAACCCCAGTGACAGACGGGTATACTGACCACAGTACTACAGAGGAGTATTAACCCTCTAAGGGATAAGCAAATTGGCTGGAGTGTAAACTTGTTTTCACTTAATATGGTTTAAATTAAAATATTTAACTAAAAGTTTAATTTCTTAAAGTTTTTAAAAATTATATTTTACTAGTAGATGGTTATAAATGGCTAATACATGCTCAAAATTTTAAAATTTAATAAAACTATTACATTTGTAAATTTTAAAAATTATGTGTTGCTGGGAAACCTGCCAGTCAGGTGACGGGTTTATACGTCTGTATCCCTCAGAGGGACTGTCCTTACATTTCAACCATAAATGACAGCTTCGTGACTATCATTAAGGGGGAATGGGCGCGCTGGACCGCGGGTCTCCAAAGCAAAGTGCATCAGTGTTAATCCAATGGAGAAAAAAAATATTTTCACTGCCACATTTCTCCGGCCGTATTGAATATTTTTACAAGCAAATTTTTTTTATGTGATAAATGTAGCTGACTAACATGTCCCGACCTTCCCACTTTTTGAAATTGGTTCGAATATTTTTTTAATTTTCAATAAATAATTTTACACAAAATATTCGAAGCAATTTAAAAAAAAAAGAGAAATAATTAGAAACCTGTAAGTTATCTACATTTATTATTAAAAAAAAACGTTTGTAAAAATATTTAATACAGCCGGAGAAATGTGGCAGAGAAAATAGTTTTTTCGCCATTGGATTAACACTGAGGCACTTAAGTTTGGAGACCTGCGGTCCGGCGCGCTCATTCCCCCTTAAAAACTTCATTTTCCAATAAAATAGTTAACTTCTAGCTCTAGTGTGACGATAATTCACACTAAACTAAACCAAAGTTCTCCAAACGGCGCTATTTCATCAAACAGTTAAAACGGTTGTACTAGCTTAGTAATTTTTACGTGGTAAAACAGAAAAAAAAGTTTTTTTCTTTAAAACAGCATAATTTTACAGTAAAATCCATTTCAAGATAATAATATTTTTTGGTAAATGTGCAGTATTTTATTATAAAATAAACAGATTTTTTGATTCGGTAGCTTGGTGCACTCCAATACCCTTTGATTGTTACGAATTCTCAATGAAACTGTGAAATTAAAAATTTTGAATAAATTTTTGGGGGAAATAACAAATTTAGTAAAATTTAAAAAATGCGTAAATTTTGAACAGTTAGAGAAACTGAAAACTTATTTGTGTTATTTTGTTAAAAAAGTTTAACAAAAAAGTTTTTAAAAAATTGTAGAAAACAACGATTTTTGGGGAAAAACTATATAATTATTGTGAAAATAACTATAACTTCATTTGAAAAAAGTGAAAAAATTAAAAATAAAATATTTGTAAAAATATTTCAAACGTTTTAGAAAAAAAATAACATCTTGTGAAAAAAAATAAGCATTTTGTAGAAACAAAATAATTTTTTCTCTTTTAGATGCAGTTTTCATTTCTCCTGTGCCTTTTGGTTTGTTTGGTCTTTTCTGTAGCTGCTCAAGAAAACTCAGTCTGCATAGTTGCGCCAAGCGCCTATGTGGATATCTTCACTTTCATCATCAAATTGGCATTGGAGTATCTTAGTCCTTACCTCAATATTCCAACAATATAAAATAAAAATGATTTTTAATATTTGAAATAATTATTTATGAACGGGGGGGGTGTATTTGTTAAAATTCTCGACATACGTTACACTTTTTGTGTACATTACAATTTGCGCAAAGTTGAAGATATTCTCTGAAGACATTCAGATATTCTCTTAATAACAATTTTATTATTTTACAAATGATTTAAATTGGTAGGATTGATGGTTCATATTTCTAATTAAATTTGTTATGCCACGTTTGAAAATTGTCATTTCTTGTTACAAATTTGCCTTGCAGTATCTGTAACCTTATCTCAATATTCTAACAAGATGACACTAAAATTATTTTGTCTTTTATATTTAAAATGAATATCCATATATGTCTTTATTTACTGAAATTCTTAAGATGTGTTACTGTTTCAATTTCGTTTTGTTGCATAAAACAATTTTGTTGTTTTATAATGAACAAAACTAGCATGATGGAATCTTCAGATTTTATTTTCTAAAAAAAGTATGAAATGTTTGAAAATTATTATTCATTGTTTAAATGTATTGTGTAAATAAATGAATTGTAATGAGCATAATTTAGTTGCAAAAAGCATTAATGAATTGTAAAAAATCATAAATATATTGGAAATTACTATTGCAACAATAAATGTGTATAAAAAAATTACAATTAAAATTATTTTTCATTTTAAATGTTAGATATATAAATTTTTTATTTTTAGATCACAATCCATGAAATTAAAAAAAATCTGTAATTGGTCACATTTTTGTGATTACTATTTTCTCGGAATTTTTAGAGGCATTTATTTTCGATGTTATACCATGATGAGCCAGAAAACTTATTTATTAAAGAAAAAATTCAATTTTATGTTTAAGATTCAAAGAAAAATCCTGAATTCGATAATTTGTATTTGGACGAATATTCAGATACGTAAATTTTGTTTATCCTCTTACACGAAAGCCATTTAATAGGTTTTGCATAAATGATATTAGATTCACAAAAGCATATAGATGATTATTCTTTATATTAATAAAATAGAATAATTTGCTTCAAAATTAGTCTTAACTATACTCTCTCTCAGGGGGGGGGGGGGGGGATGGGCGCCCTGGACCGCGGGTCTCCAAACTCAGGTGCCTCAGTGTTAATCCAAAAAAAACTATTTTCTCTGCCATATTTCTCCGGCTGTATTGAATAATTTTACTAATGATTTTTTTAAAATAATAAATGTAGATAACTTACAGGTCCCCATCTTCCCACTTTTTGAAATGGCTTCGAATATTTTGCGTAAAATTACTTATTGAAAATTAAAAAATATATTCGAACCCATTTCAAAAATTGGGATTGTCGGGACCTGTAAGCCAGCTACATTTATCACATAAAAAATCCATTTGTAAAAATATTCAATACAGCCGGAGAAATGTGGCAGAGAAAATATTTTTTTCTCCATTGGATTAACACTGATTCACTTTTCTTTGGAGACCCACGGTCCAGCGTGCCCATTCCCCCTTAATATTTTTTTTATACATGAGATTTTCTGTAACATTAACAATCACTATGTGTTGAAAAAAAATATTTCTTTTAAAAATAAACATACATATGCCACAACTAATGATAAAACGATAACACGAATATATATACTTCACTTAAGTGAGAGTTTCAAGTTTCAGGATAAGTTTTTCCATTGAGTTTGAATCATTTTTTTAACAAAAACAGATTCTGAGCTTTCTGAAATATTATTAGCTACCTATTTCAAAAGTTTTCCAAAGAAATCTTCAATTATTCAAGAATTTTTTTTAAAAAAATTATATCAACCTTTTGAGTACGTTGAAATCCTTAGCTAGTTTCTATCACTTTAGATAAGATATGATTATAACATATTGCTCTTATTTCAAAAACGTATTTTCTCTGATAACTTAAAAGAAGTTATGTCTGAAAGTCTACATATTTCTCCGTGATTAAAAGAAAACTTATTTTTCTTCAAAGAAAACCCATTTCTTATCTGAAATAAATACCTTTTGAGAGGAAAAATCATAAATTCCAAATACATTTTCCTCTTCAAAGAAACAAGAAGTTCATTTACAAAAAAATAAAAACTATACTTTGATATATGAAAGTAATTATGATTTATTAAAACGGGAACTTTTTTCTTAAAAAAAGCCCACACTCAAAACTCCCCTTTAAATCAAGTTTCCGAGAAATCTGGCGATCATAAAAAAAAAATTGTGTATAAATAAAAGAATCTGTCCAACTAATCATCTAATATCTTGATTATCGGATTCGCCCAGTGTCGGGATTTTTATCCAATGATCACAAAGGACACGCCTAGTGTCTTTGTCATTGGATTCTGAAGACAAGACGTCATCAAAAGAGGCGTGGCTGTTGCGCAATGTGGTATGCGACAAAATTCCAGACCGTCCGACGCCTTACCAGAATCCATTCTACTGCGTCAAATCTGTACATAGAAAGAGAAAAAGTGACTTAAGCCCATTTTTACAACTTAGCAGAAAAGCTTACAAACTGTCGGTGATATCAATACTTTTCAATGTGCAACTAAAATTTTTACTCGTCCATAAAGTTTTATTTCCAACTTTACCAAAAAATAATTTTGACGAGAAGTCCAAAATAAAATTCATCTGCCAAATATCATGAAATAAGAAAGTGGCGAATTTCGACATTAAGTTTTTTTGGTTCTGAGTACAGAAGTACATTTGTACAGCTTCAGCGATTTTGTCTCTCTGGCTTCTTATTTTGTGATCTATTGCTATTTTTATCGAGCGCAATGTGGTCGATAGCGTGAATCAGAAAATGCGTCAGATGCTAGCACCGAAATTGAAAAGAATTCTAAAGAATGTCTGTGATTTGTACTTGAGTTCATAAAAAAACAGCTCATTAAATAACTCTAGTCAGTAAAAAATATTATAAAGAATACTTTTTTTTTTAACTCAAGAGGGAAAAAATAATATTTTATAGTAAAGAATTTGTATTTGAAATCTTTAATACTATTACTCTTATTTAATAAGATATCGAATATATCTTTATTATAAATATATAATTGGAAATCACAAAATCAAAAACATTTCAGATTAGAAAAATTTGCATTACTTACGACTTTTTTGAGATAAATTTGTATAGCATCAGTTTAAAATTAAATTGATTTGAATAAAAATTTTAATTATTAAATTTAAATCAAAAATTTAAATTTAAAAAATACATTTTCTATTTTAAAAATTATTAGAAAGTAAAATTAAAATGCCAGTGCAATGGGCATGTTTCACAGTTTGAGTGTCAACAGTTCCACAGGAATAAAAATAAAGTCTCCATTATTTAACCAATGTAGTGGGAGATACCATCAATCCCCAAAACTACCAATGAAATCCAAGAATGGCTACGTCATGTGAAACAAGCCAATTTATTATATACATTTGGTAAATAAAATCACTGTTATTACTTTATGTGATGCGGTTTTTACTGCTGACCAACTACAATAAACATGAAACAACTTTTACAGAACCAATTTATATGAATGTGTGACTTATACACATTCGGTTACACAATAATTGTAAACAAAAATAAAAATGTATTTAACATTGAAGTATATAAAAAAAAGTGAAATAAAGGAATTAAAATATTACGAATGAGAAAAAATATTTTCTTTTATATTTAAATACAGATATTTATTAAGTGTTAACTCATTTCTTGCCGAATACAGAAATAAATATATATGACATTATTTTTTTAAAACATTATTTAATCAGAAGCTGTGTAATCAAACATCTATATATATTCTTCTTACGTGGTCAAATTTAAAGGGAAATTTCTATGGTTGGAATGGCAACGGCATTTCGGATTTGGTAGCATGGCAGCCAAGTTAGGCTTAACCAAAATTATCAGCATCCAAAATACGAAATTAATAGGTTACTCACTTATATTTTTGCATATAACATCTTTTTTTTATTCTATAAAACTGAGTTCCTAAAATATTTCCATGAGAAATATAGCTAGAAAAGCAGAATTAAGATTTCCATAACGTTTAGAAAGTGGGTAACTAAACTAAGAAAGTGGAATACGACATCAAATATTGACGAACTAACGGTACTAAAAGAACCATTTTTATATTTTATGAACTTTTATGTCTTACATTTCGAAATAAAAAATAGTTTTCTAAAGACATTTTAACTCAAATAATGCAGATTGCAGACATTCAATTACGTTTTGCAACACTATATTTTCATTTGTTTGGATTTGAGATTCAAATCACGAAAAATTGACATCTTTGGCGTGGACACTTTGTATCAATTTACTTTATTAGCTTTATGATAATGAATTAAATAGGGCAGTTCAATGTGTACGAAATGCTCGGCGAAAGTTAGATAGACAAAACGAAACTGCAGTTCAAGCATCTGTACGTAGGTCTAACTGTAATGAATCCGATCGTCAACGATCATCAAAACGCATTTGCATTAGAGATTCTTCTGTACCAGAACATGATTGTGGATAACTTAATAAAATATATGTTTAGTAACTTTTTTACTTCATGTGCATTTATGTAGTGCTCCATATTTGTTTTTTTAATTGCTAGCATATAATCTTATCTTTGTTCACCAGCGAGCGCAGCGAGCCGGTTGCGAATCGGCCAATGGTAATTGTGCAGAAATTCCCGGGGGTTGACGAGCGATAGCGAGCAGGGGGCGTAGCCCCTTAGTGTATAAATAACACCATAAAAGAAACGTAATAACATCGAATTCTTCATGTTCTGAAATTCACTGGCCTAATACATCTGTTTAAATACTAATATGTCGCTCTTTGGAATTTGTAACGAAATCATGTAACGTTTGTTTCACTGTCAGTATTCATGAAACAGCATTTACAGAAATCAAATTAAAATTAAAAAACTCAAGCAACACCAGTTTAACTTTCAGTCAATTGTTTTTGTATCTTGTGTGAGATTCAAATATTGACAAAAAGTTTAATAAAAATAGGTCAAATACGCACGTAAATTTTTTTTAAACAAAAGCATGTAATATTTGCTTTGCTGCACGTAGCATACTATAAACATGAAACACTATTTACAGATCTGCAGGTACGTGCTGACTAAATACCAGTTAGGGGTTAAAACTAATTAGAATTATATCAAAAGTAAACAAGCAAAATTATCAAAATATTTAAATGGGATTTATTTATAATTTCAATGAGCAAATCCTAAGAAGAACTGAGTCAAATCAATGCATAGATGAATGTGTAAAAGTAAAAGAGAATGTTTCGACAAGAAGGGGAGAAGAGAGGGAAAGTAAAACAGAGATAATTCGAATAATGCATGACCCCGTGATAATGCATGATAATTCGAATAATGCATCTCGTTCATAAAATAGACAGCTTTTCCGAAATCTGATTGGTTTACCAAAAGTTAATCCATAAACCAACCTTAAAAAGTTCACCAAAGCTAGTTATGTCCACGACGACAGGAACCCTAGAACATAGCTTCTACTTTCTTAAAAATATTCGTGTAAGATTGCACCAGAATCCTGGAACCCACCACGATTTATAGAGTGTTGATTTACCACCTTTGTGGTACATTTAAATTAAGGTTTCACCACAAAATTGGTAAATTCACTCTCCAAATAGTGATGGCAGCTACTAGAAAGTTTCAGGAGTCCGGCGCAATATTGCACCAAACTTTTTAACAGTGTACTAAGAAGTTGGAAAATAATAATAATAATAATAATAATAATAATAATAATAATAATAATAATAATAATAATAATAATAATAATAATAATAATAATAATAATAATAATAATAATAATGATAATGATAATTATAATAATAATAACAACAACAATAACAATAATAATAATAATAATAATAATAATAATAATAATAATAATAATAATAATAATAATAATAATAATAATAATAATAATAATAATAATAATAATAATAATAATAATAATAATAATAATAATAATAATAATAATAATAATAATAATAATAATAATAATAATGATAATAATAATAATAATAATAATAATAATAATAATAATAATAATTCTCTTCTGGAAATTCCACAGTACACTTCGGGGTAAAATTGGGATTTTTTTATTTGACTCTTGTCCATCCCAATACAGAAAAGTGTATTGTTTTTTTAATAGTGGCGTAAGGTCTTTACCTCCTGATGAAATGGCCTTTCGCACTATTTTTGGTTTCTTTCCATATCCTTTTTCATTTTTTTGTTTTACTTTTTTTGTTTTTGTATTCGTTATTTTGTTTTTTACTGACTATGGCAGCTTTAGCGCCAGCTGGTAAGATTCTCTCTTTTTGTATTATGTGTACTATATATATATATATATATATATATATATATATATATATATATATATATATATATATATATATATATATATATATATATATATATATATATATATATATATATATATATATATATATATATATATATATATATATATATATATATATATATATATATATATATATATATATATATATATATATATATATATATATATATATATATATTCCAAATAAATAAAACTATAAATGCTTTGTGAAGTTTGAAATTTTATGAGAAAGTCTGACAAATTTAGTCTGATAAGTCTATTCTTTTTATTCGGGATAACCGCAAAAACTTCTCACTGAGCAGTTTGGTCGTACCGGGTGCTGTTTCAGATAGCGAGCGTAAAAATCACATTTAGAAAACTAAACTAAAGCATTTTAATTTTGTAATTTATCATTTATGTGATTTTTAATTCATATATCCACACATATATTTTCTTTACAATCGTATTCTGCCTTTACTAAATGAAATTCCAAATTAAAACTAGAGGTGTGAAACCAGTACACGACTTTCAATTACTGCCCAATAGATATACACACATTTAAAGGTAATTATTTTCCTTATAAAGAATTTCAATAACTTTAAAACCTACAAAAAATTATGGCAGCTACTATTTGAGCATGCGCAATTTTCTCGAAAATTTTATTTTGACGTCTGACAGGTACTAAAAACTCGTGTACCAAATGTGAAGTTTGTAGCTCGCTTAGTTCGAGCTGTAGAGTGGTTTCAGACCGACGGCCAGACATTCTGACCGACGGACCTTTGTTCGAATCCGATTTTCCGAGAATCAACACCCGCCAAAACATGTAGAAAACACAAAATCTCCATTTTGGATTTTCGATCCTCATCGCAATACTTTCATTACCTTACCCGAGAAACTTAATTCTTTTAGACAATAAATTAAAATAAATTTATTTTTGCGACATCGATCAGTTTGAAATGACGTCAAATATATTTTACTACGAGATTCTTTGTATGTTGATATGAAATATTTTCATTCTATTTAAAAGCGAGGAATATTACGTATTTATTCTTTGAAATATTAATTTTTGCAATCGATAAGTAATAATTATTGAATTTTCGAAATAAAATAAATGAAACTAGCCAAATTTAGCATGTAAATGTTTAATATAGAATTAATGCTGTATTTGGCGAATTTTTACCTGTTTAACACAACTGTTGTGTGGAAGCGGGTTAAGTGACAGATTATGTTACAAACCTACTTGTTTCAAATTAGAAACCTGTTTTTTGTATTGAGTTTATAATTAGAATTTTTTTTTAATGGCAAAACCTCTTTCATTGAAAATTTTTGTTTGGTATATTTTCGTCGATAATAAGTGATGAGATATTTGTCGTTGATTTACAATTGTTAAAACAGTAGAATTACAATGGAATTTCTGGAATCTTTATTTTCTCGCCAAATAAAATCTCAAACCCACTAAAATAGTTAAAAAAAGGAGCCAAATGAGAAAAAGGTGTTTGTTGGAATATAACTAAGATATTAATTTGAAATCATATTATTTTAGAATAATGTGATTACTTGCTAGACGGTTCTACTTAGTTCTAAAGGATTTAAATTGTTAGAACAAGAGCGCAAATTGGTGTATGCGCCTGTGAAGTTCGAATTGTGCTTCTGGCATGGATGTTTGAAGCTAAATCAAATCGATTTTAAAAAGTAGGTCGCGATCTAGTTAAATTATTACAATGTGTATCAAATTTAATATAAAACAAAGTATCAAATTAAAAAATATAAAAACGTAACTTACTAAAATTATAAGAATGTATTAAATAAAATAAACAATTTATTAAATTAAAAATATTAAAAAATATTTATAATTAAAAATATTAAAAAATTATATAATTAAAAATTCAACAATATATTTAATTAAAAACCTAAAAACTGTATATAATTATTAACCAACAATATATCAAACAAAAATTGACAATGTAGAATTAAAAATATAACAACACATCACCTTAAAAATATAACAATGCATTAAATTAAAAATACAACAATGTATTAAATTAAAAATATAACAATGTATTAAATTAAAAATATAATAATGTATTAAATTTGAAATATATCGATGGATCAGAAGAATCAGAAAACAAGATAAAGCTCTTGTGAAACAATCATTGTTGCAGAAAATTGAAAAGAGATTCTACGTAATACAACAATACTATCACCCTAACAAAACTATTATGAAAATCACTCTCAAATGTTGTATAGTCCGCCTGTCACTTCTTAGCATCTCAAATATTTTGACTGTGAAACAGTCCACTTTGAAAAGGGGTAAGGAAGATTTAGGTGTAGGCAAGAGTTAATATATTTGGCGATTCATTGCTTTTGCAGGCTCATATTTCTTTAAGGTGAATAAACAGTTTCTCAAGTGAAGTGCAGTTCGAACTTACATCGGGTTCACTATTAATGCATAGCTATATTTTGACTTATAGCGTTCCCCGAGGTGATACTGAATGTGTTAAATAATACATACTAAAGATGATGTAAATCTATTGACGATGAAGTCAACTAACCCAATAATTCCCTGTGTTCACCAAACGCCATTGGATTGGCAACCCTGCCTCCTTTAGTTTCTCTACCTGTTTTCAAAGTGTAATCTCCAACAATCAAAACATTTGGTATGCTAAGAACAGACAGCCGGACTATATGAACCGCAAGATTATGTGCCATGTCTGTGATATCTCGATGAGGCTCGAATCGTACTACTGGAATCAATGTTCGAAGATTTTCAAAATCAAGTTTAGGTTTTAGGTCGCGGTCTAGCTAAATTATTGCAATGTATATCAAATTAAAAATATAACAATGTGTCAAAATAAAAATATAACAATGTGTCAAAATAAAAATACAAAAATGTATAAATTAAAAATATAACAAAGTATAAAAATTAAAAAGATAACAATGCATCAAATAAAAAGAGTAAAAATGTAGCAAACAAAAAATATAAAAATGTATCAAATAAAAAATACCAAAATGTATCTAACTAAAAATATAACAATGTACAAAAATGTAACTATTCTTCAAATTAAAAATATAAAAATGTATCAAATAAAAAATACAAAAATGTATCAAACTAAAACTATAACAATGTGTAAAAATTAAATATAATAACAAATATGTATCAAATAAATATAACAATGAAAATAAAATATAATATGCAAAAATGATATCATAATTAAAAATACAAAATATAAATTACATGCACAATAAAAAATATAATAATGCATAAAATTGAAATATTACATTGTTTTGAATTAAAAATACAAAAATATATGAAATTAAAATAATATAACAATGCATCGAACGATAAAATTAAATCTGCGAAAGAAAATTAATGAAAATGGACAATTTAGTTTTAATAAATTTTAAGAGCTAACTAAGGGCCGTGTATGGTGATTTTCTTCCCATACACGGTATATAAATATATAGGCATATAGGTTATTTGTAATTTCATAACCTACTTTCATCGTGAATCAATTTGAATGTTTAAAAAAAAATTCAAACCTTCCTTTTGGAGTTTTCAATGCGATTCTAAAAGATAATTCGAAATGGATCTGTATAAGAATAATATGCAATCAAAAATCATATTAACTTTAGAAACCAATTCGGATAAAATTTATATCTGATAAGATATTTTTCCAATTGGCTTTTTATTGGATGGGGTCAAATATTATAGAATAAAAAGAAATAGCCCGCAAATCGAATTTAAATTCTCTGCATGGCAAACACATGAACTGACTGGAATTATGCCAGTCCACAAAATATAAAGCAGACATTTTGTCTGGACATCTGCCAGATTTTTTTTTTCTATTTATGTATTTACGTTTTTAAAGTTTATTAATAACTAATGCATTCATATTTAAACTTAGAAATGAGACAAATTAAAATATAAAAAAAGTTTTAACTCTTTCACTCCCAATGATTCCATTTGGAATCATCAAACTTGTTACAAACAACAAATTTAAACTCGCACTTATTTAAAATAAAGTTTAATAAATTCTTCATACATTTTTCTATGAAGTTAAATTTTATTTTTGTATCTTTAGATGGAAGAATATGTCCTTTGAAGAATTAAATAATGTTTGTTGTAGTTAAATGAAAATATGAAAAACTTGGTAAAAATAAAATTCATTCTTAAACAATTTTATTAAATAAATTGACCCTAAATTCATCATGCTTGGATTTTAAGATGTTTAAAAATTGATTTTAACTATTTTTAACAAATAAAGTTTAGAAAAAATTATTGTTATAATTTATTCAAAAGCTATGGGGTTCCAATTTTTTCCTTAAATTTTCGTTTTAAAAAAATAATTTTTTTCCCTCTGTTTTTTACCATTTCATTCTGAATGAATAATGAATCTATTACACAAATTTTAGATTTTTAGAATAAAAAAGTAAAAGTTGGGACTGAAAAGGTAACAAAAATATGTAAAGTGCTCTCCTAATTGTCTTGAGCGGTGTAGTTAAAACTATCTATAACAGATTTCACTCACTCAAAAAATTGTTTTTCTTTCATTCTTAAACAATTTTATTAGATAAATTGTCCTTAAATTCTTCATGTTTGATTTTTTAAGTTTTTAAAAATTAAATTTTAACTATTTTTAACAAATAAAGTTTAAAAAAAAAAATTATTGTTAGAATTTATTCAAAAGTTATGATTCCAGAATTTTTTTTCTTAAACTTTAGTTAAAAAATTAAGATTTTTTCCCCCTGCTTTTCACCAATTCATTCTGGGTGCATAATGAGTCTATTTCACAAATTTTAGATTTTTGAATAAAAAATAAAGAGTTGGGATTGAAAGTGTTAAATAAGAAAATGTAGATAACCTTAATTTGAAGCGCAGTTCTCGGATCCTTTTAGAAAGTTTCTAAATAATATAGTTAAAAGAATTTAAAATTTAAACGATCTAAACATTTCTAGCCAAACATGAAGGTGGCTAAGATAAATAATAAGAAGATAAATGATGGTAAGATAAATAACTGATGAAGTAAAACAAACAATAGTTTTAGCGCATAAGATTCGAAGGTCTCTCATGATAAAGTTCCAAATATTTTTAAAAAGTGAAAATTAAAAAGTCAGTAGCTGATAATCCTTTTCAATATTTCCGATTTAATTGATTGATAAATTTACGAAATAATTGATTTTTTAAATAACTCTCATGGCTTATAGAGGGATCTATTTTTTTATTTAATAAAATTTAGTTTTTTTATTCAAAGATAAGCACAGAAATTCAAATGTTCACCCAATTGTTTTATGAAATCTTTTTGAAATTATCATTTATATATTTTTTTTATGTTTTATTTAGCATTTCAGTATTGAAAAAAAATAAAATTGTCTTTATGTCACAAAACCCCATCGTCTGTTTTAAACAAGTAGGTTTGTAAAAGAATCTGTCACTTAGCCCGCTCGGACGGACTGACTGAACGATTGAACGGACGAACTGAACGATTATAATACCTTCCACTTTTTACGTTATAAAAGTAGTGTGGAAGCTAAAACTACAAAAACAACACCTCTTTTCGATGGATTTAACAAACATTAACTGTCGATTAGAACCTTTTAAATGTTTGTATCTTTTAGTTTTCAATCCTTCTAGGGCTATTGATCCGTTAATATTCTGTACTTATATAAAAGTAAAAGTGTTTAATAAATCTTTTATGACAAACTAAAATCGTGATCTAAAAGACAATATTTAATTTCAAACAAATATCGTCATTTGTTTTTGTCATGAAATTCATAAGATTTGGATAACTCAATTTAAATTATCTTCCCTTGTGAGAAAACTTGTAGCTTTGAGTCTTAGTTTCAAAACATTTCGCTAGAGGGCGCCGCGTCATCCTCTCTTTTTGTAACACTTTTCCCCAAAGCATAAATCGGTTTTTTTTTACATTTTTTTTTTACAATTAACGTAAAAGTCAGGGGAAAAATATTGTGCACCATTTATATTACTAATTTTCTGTTATTTCTTTTTTCAATCTCACTGAACAAACATATTGTAATCTTTATTTCTTTATTATCTTATTTTTTAGCTAAAATAAATGAATGAGTGCTGTTTTTGGTGACTGACTAATTGTTAAGATATTAACAGTTTAAAATTGATTTTTTTAGTGTGAATAATAGCCAGAATTAAAAAAAAAAATTGCGTCATTTATGTTACTAATTTTGTGTTAATTATTTTTCTATCTAATTGAACAAACATATCGTAATATTTTGGGTACATGGTTTTTATCCACTACGTGGTTTGGTCACTGAGAATGAAATTATTTATTATACATTAATATCGTCAATTAATCGGTATTTTTGCTTATATCGGAAATTAATCGGCTTTGAAAGTCAATTCGTGTATGTTTTCATATTCGATAAGAATATTTTATAGTCATATTTCGAAAGTAAATTCTTTTGGATATTTTTTTCTCGATAAGATTCATCAATCTCCAAAAAATATTTACTAATATAACAAGCTAATAAATTTGATTTATAATCATTATTTTTTAGGTAACACTGTAAAATTGGTGTTACTATATACAACTAGTGAAAAGTGAAAAACATTTTTGTGGAAAGTAACCACAATTATTTTTTGTATGATAAAATAATTAATTTTAATACCTGTTTACTAGAGGGCTCACACATGCCCACGTATCAAAATTAGCTACTTAAAATATCATTATACATTTAAGGCGTTTTTTAGAACACTGCAAAAATTTGGTGGAACGTTACTGCGTAAAACCAGTGTTAAAATGTAGTGCCACCTATTTACGGAGTAAACGCTCCGCGAAATTTATGGAATAACGTTACAACTCTACCTTAAAACCGGAAAAAGCCTTGGCGGCTCCTTCAATTTATCGGAGTAAGGTTCTACCAAAGTTTTATTCAATATAACAACTAAGAAATTAAGGATCACTGGGTAAAAACGAAAAAGTCATTTAATTAAAACCTACAAAGAATACAGAAAACAAGCATAGCTCGAAGGTACTGTTAGCAAATTCCTGCATAAAATAAATTTATATTGTCATTTCTAGGCACATAAGGATACACATACAGTGTTGATACACAGTAAACTTTTTTTTGTTAAAAATTGCTTTAATTATTAAAATAAAAGACGTACCATTTTAATTTGGCCAAAATCTTCGAAGGTAATTGAAAAAAAATTTTAACATAAAAGCCACAACAAATTATCAAACTAAATTATCAACGGAAATTCTTGATATTTATTGAAACAACAAAATTTTTTAGATACAATAAAAAAAACCAACTGCACAAATTTTAATTTAGGTAAAATCTTCAAGGGTAATTATTTTATATTTATTGAAACAACCACATTTTTTAGATCCACTATACAGTGCTGATACAAACTGCAATTCTTTTGAAAAAAAATCACCTTAATTAAAAAATGACGTACTAATCTTGGCTAATTTTAATTTAGGTAAAATCTTTAATCTTTAAAGGGTAATTAAAAATATTTATAACATAAAAAACTCAAGAAATTGCCAAACTAAATCATCAGCGACAATTCTTGATATTTATTGAAACAACCACATTTTTTTAATCCACTAAAAAAACCAACTTCGCAAATTTTAATTTAGGTAAAATCTTCAAGGGTAATTAATATTTTTTTAACATGACCCAACAAATTATCAATCTAAATTATCAACGACAATTTTTGATATTTAATGAAATATCCACATTTTTTAGATCCTCTAAAAAACCACTTCTAAACAACGCGACACGAATTCACAGCAATTTCTTTGACACGACACGCGACAAAGGCGACATGAAATCTTTCACAGCAACTCGATCAGACATACCCCTCGAAAAAAGAACTTTTTTGCTCCAAAAATTTCATTCTTCAAATTAAATCTTCAATCGATGGGAAACAACTCTGAACAAACTTTTTTTTAATTATTAATAACGCAACAATAAAAAATATATATATAGCCCCCCCCCCCCTTTTTTTCTTATCCCATTCCCTACTTTAGAACAAAACCTAAACTATAGGAGGGGGTAAATAAAAAACAGAAAAACAAAATCAAAAGAGAATCGTTCACTAAAACTGGTTGATGGGGCAAAATAACAGGTTGTTATTTTTCTCCTGTTGTTTTACTTCTTAATATATTGAGCTGAGTTGATTTATCGTCCCACTAGAGCTACAGAAGAATTCCTGGTCCAACTAAAATCAAATATAATTTAATTTTTAAAATATACCTTTTGGTTTCTAGGAATTAATTTGAGGTTAGATAAGGTTAGTTTGAATTGTCGTTGCACGAGAGCTACACGAGGACTATTGGCGACTAATCTAAATTTAGAACCACAGTCGAGTGACGAGCCTACACCTGAGTAGGCACCCAACATAACGTTTAGGAGCGACATCGTACGCAACCTCGGGACTTTGTTTAGTTTAGTTTGAACTATCGTCGCACTAGAGCTACACGAGGGCTATTGGCGACGGGCGTCATAATTTAGAACCACAGTCAGGTGACGAGCCAACACCTGAGTAGGCACCCAACGCAACCGTTAAGGGCGACATCGTACGCAGCGTCGGGATTTTGGAGCATATTTAACGTGCACTCCCTCTACACGGGGTATTATTCGTCGAACATTTTTGGCTGCACGGGCCGTTTATAGGTCGGCAGTTATTTTGGCGATGCCCGGACCCGAACCTGGAACCTTCCGCATGCAAGGCGAACGCCTTAACCGTCTGGGCTCCCCACCCCCCCCCCCCCCCCTCGGGACTTTGAAGCATATTTAACGTGCACTCTCTCTCTGCAGGGGGCATATCGTCGGACTTTTTAGCTGCACAGACCGTATGGTCGGCAGTTATATTTTGGCAATGCCCACACCCTCTAAATCTATTAGTTCTTAACTTAATTAATTCTCCGTTTGGCTTTAAAATATTGCTTTAATTTAAGTGCTACACTGTTAAAAATTTTGGCGCAAGATTGCACCGAAATCCTGGGACTTTCTAGCTGCCACCACTAGTTGGAGCGTTGATTTACCCCTTTTGCGGTGTATCAAAGCTATGGTTTCACCACAAAATTGGTACATTCACGCTCTAAATAGTGGTGGCAGCTAGAAAGTCCCAGGATTTCGGTGCAATCTTGCGCCAAAATTTTTAACAGTGTATAAAGATTGCGATAAAGCCGACTATAATAAGTTGGGTTTTAAGGATTAGATACTTTCAAATATAATGTTTTCCTCTGATTTAAAAGAAGTTGTTATTTGGTTTAAAGGGAATCAGTGTAAAATCATTCTTTTATAAATGTAATTCCTTTATAACGTAGTTACGTGGAAAAAATGCTGCAAGTTTTGATTTAGTTTTGTATAACCTATAATATTTTTCTTAATCCATTATCACGCGTAGGCTATTGATATTTCAATAATGATTTATTTTAGAGGCATCTTCTGCCGTAGAGAAATTTAGGACACAAGTTGTTCGAGTGACCTTCAAATGAAATCTGAGTGATCTCTAAAACTTCCAGGCTCTAAGACCAAAGATTTTATTCACAGAAAGATAAAGTAAAGTGTAAATTTGGCTTAACAGTCCCTGGAAAAATTATTCGACGCATTGCAAGATTTCATGTATAATATTAATTACCGGGTGATATTGTACTGTTTTATTATTTTAAATCGATTTGTTTTTATTTTTATATTATCCAATCAATTACCGATTTATTTGACATAAATAAAACAGCATTAATTTAGAAAAGCATAAGTTTATTAAGTTTTAAAGAAAAGTGAAATGAATGCTAGTAAAAGTCAATATTTAGTTGAGCCACCTTTACCCGCTACCAAAGCTTTAATTCTGCGCGGCATGCTATCAATGCAAGATTGTATTGTCTCCTGCATTTGAGGATAAAGATTCCACACATAAATCATCTTATAATAAATAATTAATATAAATTAATCTTAATCATAATTAATCATAATTATCTTAAAATAAATACAAATATGTAGTCTGCAACAATTCTTTTAAATAAAAATCAATAATATTGTAGTTTAAATATACCATTATTGCATAAAAACTCTGAAGAAACATAAAATTACTAAAAAAAAATACAGTGCGTCTAATAATTTGTCTAGGGACTGTAGTTGTTAGGGTGTAAAAAAAATTTTAATTTAAAATTTGATACTTGATATCAGTTATATTTTTTAAAAAGTCTGTAACTAAAAACAACACACAAAAAATTCCATGACACACTAAATCTACAATTTTGTACATTTTATGAAAATCCATTACCAAACCACCCTTTTGCTAGAACAAACTATATTTTAAAAAAAACACACAAACCTCAAACAACTGCACCCTGCAAACAACCCACATTAAACCTAAGCGTAGTAAGGGAAGAGGAGACAATCGAACTAAAAGGAGGATGGGGAGCTATGACGAGGGGAGGGGGGATTAAGAGATGGATAAAGGAAGAGGGGGGGGCGCCTAGTCGTCGCCTATAGGCGCCACTCGGACCCACGCTGGCGACATACCCCGTTTTATGTAATGCCCCCCCCCCCCCCCCCCCCCCCCCCAGCTTTCTATAAAATTATTGAACGGCGAAGGCTTCTGCAAATGGCCACTGCCTCTTGAGGTGATTGTTATTTTATTTAACAGTTTTATGCAGATTCAGAATAAGAGGTTTGGTCCGTGATGGAATTCGGGAAGATTTTGGTGGTAGGGAGAGTTGTAATTGCTTTATTACTCTTTTAACTGTGGTTTTATAGAATAAAACTCAATTGAAGTCGTCGGCAGTTTGTTTTTATGGTTACTTTTTGTGCCTTTTAAAACAAAATCGCAAAAGCAGGTGCACAATGTTTAAAAAAAAAAAAAGGTGGCGCTCGGTTTCACCTTGATAATATCCTTGTAGATGCAATGTCTGTTTGGTGTCATATTTTCGGTATTCCGATGAACCATTTCTCATGTTTCTGTTTCCGAAATCTGAAAAAGGGTTCAACCGAATACCAAAAAAAAGGATGAAACATTTCACCACACAGCCGTTGCATCTACTAGGAACCATTATTATGGTGAAACCAAGCAGGGCCGTGTGGTGATTTTTTTATTCATATGATGCAATTCTTTAAAATGCAGCCCTTGATTTTTTTTTTATAGCTTTCATTCTAACTCTATATTTTTACCCGGACTGGACAAATTTCAGTACACCTGTATCCATACGTCGAAAAAAAATAACTGTGGTGACAAAACACACAAGTTTTTATTTAGATTTTTCTTTTAAATTGTATTTTATTGTACGTACATACATCTTATGCAATAGATATTCGATATTATTGATATAAATCCCAATCTAAATCAATAATGAAAAATCCGATATAAATTATTGATCATACAACTTTCTACTTGAAGTTGTTGAATATTAAAAAGATGCATGATCTCAAATAGATTGAGATTTCAAGTATTTGTTTTCGAGAATATTTTTCTCGCAATAAAATGAAAACGAATTAATTAATTACGAATTAATTAAAAAGAAAATTTATTAATAGTTATAATCCAGTATCAAATATTCATATAATTTTTTAAAATAGAGTAGTTAACCAAACCAATGGGAGGACAAAAGTGTTATTTTTTTCAGCACTTCTTGTTTCTTGTCTCCAATTCCCATTTATAATTATGTATATCTTTTAATTTCTACAATTTGAAATAATGAGGCAGTGACGGACAGACAAACGAATACAGCCTTTATAAAATATTCCACTTTTTACGTTATAAACGTAAAGTGGAAGTTGAAATGGTATTGTCAAATTTTCTCTTGAAATACTCAATATTTTTATATTGTCTTATTAGCTGTAATTATTCAGTGTTTGGATAAATGGTTCAAGGTAATTTTGTTAGGTACGGTAGTTGACCTGCTACCCTGCCAGAGTAAAATAGACAGTACAATTTCAACAGCATATACAACTCATTATGATGAAATTTATTTTAATCCAAAATAATTTAATAAACAAATTATAATAACTTTAAACATTTAATGAAATATAATTTTAATCAAAATTGAAAGCTGATATAGCCAAATTAATAACTATCAATAGCACTCTAAATATCCGTTTTTTAATTTTTAAACTTAAGATTTACGTTACTTAAGAGCTTTTGTTTCACAAAAATATAATAATGCAGTGTTTTTATTTCATTTTGATTTAGATTTTCATTTTTGATCAGACTGATTTAAAAAAAGTTTAAATTATTTTTTTTTATGCCTAAGGTAGTTAACGTTGTATTCTTGAATATTTTTTAGTGCAAAAATCAAAGTAAATCACTCTTTCTAAGTTACTTCAAAATATTGTTTTTACTTAAGTTATAAAAACTATTGAAATTAAAATAAAAGTTACAAAATTGACTTACTTGTATAGCTGGGATGAACGGTTGTCTAACAACTCTAAGAATGATTTCGTGAACTGGTTTCTACACATCTGCAATCACCAATAGCAAGAGATTCCCAAAATGTCCCTTTTCTGAGAAGTGGGTCTTGTTTTTGGTCTCCTTAAATTTCTTGGTAACGTTTGGTAAAGTAAAGACTTCAGACTGGAAAAAGATGCCCTCATTCTATAAAATTTGCGAGTTTGCGAAACTAATTGGAAATTTGAAAAAAAAGGCATCGAGGCATAAGGGAGACACACGTTCCAGAAAAAGAATGGAATTCTAAGATGAATATTTCATGCTGTTATCGCTCCGGACATGTTAAAAGAGCTTACTTTTTTTAATATAGAGAGAAAACAAGAAATGAAGTGTAAACACATTCGGCTTTAGACAAAATCGTTGGTGGGCGCCGACAGGAAGGCGCATTCACCAGAAATGCCGCTCCTTTGGTAATTTGCTTAGTGGTCTTTTCTTTAAGGGACTAAAATTTAAAAAAAAGGAAGTTGAATTTACTCATAGTTAAGCACTGCCGCAATTTTCCTCCCCATGTCAAATGCCGTCTCTGCATCATAGCACCACATGGCCCTGAAACCAAGAACGACGTTTTTAACAGCATACCGATCAATTAAAAGATAGTTTCTGAACTACATTTTGGAAATGTTTAATGTAATGCCCCTCACTCCAGCTTTCTATAAAATTATAGAACGGGTAAGGCTTCTGCAAATGGCCACTGCCTCTCTTTGAATTAATTTTTGCAAACGATAAGTAATAATTATTGAATTTTCGAAATAAAACAAATTAAACTAGCCAAATTTAGCATGTAAATGTTCAATATAAAATTAAAGCTGTGTTTGGCGCCTTTTCACCTATTAAACATAACTGTTGTGTGGAAGCGGGTTAAGTGACAGATTCTGTTACAAACCCACTTGTTTATTTCATGGCATCTTTAAAGATATTATCTGTTTTCAAAATGTCCCATTAAACTAAAGCTTTTGTTTTAGAAAAGCCCTGTTTTTCTAAGATGCTGTCAAAATCAGATCATAGGATATCAATTTTATCTAGCCTATATTCCACAAGCTAAGCTTTTTCGTTAGACCCATTTCTGTTAAATTAAGTTAGTATTTCTGTAAATAAGTTTTCAAACTTCAATATAAATGAAACTTTTCAAATTGTTTAGCAATATGTGTGGGTTCCTTTAAATGGAATCTTGAGAATTGGCAAATAAACTTGCGTTTTTCTTAACAGTTAGGTGCACTTTGTGGCACTTAAAATAAAAATGTAGGTGCGCTGCTAAAAAATTTAGTGCACTATGCACCTCTTCATCCTCTAAACTTCGAATCCTGGCGTAGCCAACATGTCAGTAAAAATCCTATTCAACTATAAATGATTGTATTGAAATAAAAAAACTAAAAATTTTAATTTAAAGAATTAAATGAAAAACGAATTTATAGCTAACGGTGATGGATGACTAATGACTTAAGGCTTTCTAAGCTCATAAACTTGGCTGTCAATCATAATAGGTTAAACACCAACAATTTATCACACCAGTGATATTTGACATATATGAAGGATGCAGTTGCAAAACTCACATTATCCAAAGTGTAACAAAGCTAAAGGGTCCAGTCCGTTTATTGGCGACTTTTGACGATTGTCAAAATTGTTTTGACGAAGTCAATTAAACGGAATCCAAATAACGGGGCGCGCCTTATATATTAGTTATACTTTGGAAAATGTGAGTTCTGAAACTACACCCTCTTCATAGGTTCTTTAACCATACTTTATACAGTTATGATAGGATAGATTTACCCAGGGCCTGATCTAGCATAACGCCTGTTAGGCCCCGGCCTAGGACTCCTAAATATTAGTTTCTATTATGCTAAATACAAACACAAATACAAAAATTGTTGACCAACAACAGGCCAGAGGCCCAGCAAGGTTGGTCCAAAACAAATACAATATTTTACCAGTTTCTAATGTGACTATCAAGATTCTTCTTAAAATCTTCTACTCTCTTCGAATACACCACATAATCTGATAAAGCATTCCACTCATTGACAACTCTATTGTAAAAATAATGTTTTCTTACCTCCCTTCTAAAGCATGATTTATTCTATTTCTGATCATGCTGTTGACTGCAATGCTGTTGATTACCAGAATTTCTGAAACTTTTAAAAAATTTCAATACCCCACTTTGATTTTAGATTCACTTTGACTCGACATAGACCTAAAGTGATTGTTTTGATCAATATTATAAGGAAACCAATATATAAAATGTTAGCCAAAAATGTAAGATACGTCGGCCAACTAGCACCATCATTACGGGCAATCGTGCACGAAATTTTCCGCAAAGAGGACCCCAAAAATGTGTTGTCCCTATAATACGAGTTTTTCTTTTTAGAGGCCCTGGTCTTACCATTGCTTGCTCAAACATGAAGTTGTGTTGTTTGCTCAAACATGAAGTTGTGTTAGGTATCGCCGTTAGATTTCTTAGAAAGTAACTGTAACTTAGTTAATTTTAGAGGTAACGAAGTAATGAAAAATTTAGTTACGTTATATCACTCGCCGCTGCTTTTTACGGCCAAATGCCAATTTTGAAATGCAACTCCTTTTAAAATTAAATAATTATTTTAATCAATTCCGAGGCCAGTGGCTTAGTGGCAGTGCTTTGCATTGCCAAACCACAGGTCCGGGTATCGAATCCCGGATTGGGCGAGGTTGACCCACCCTTTCGTCCCTTGAGTGGGTCGATAAAATGGGTACCAAGCATGCTTGGGTACTAAACACTGGGGGTTACGCGTGAGGCTGACCACCTTACCGGGACATATGCCTAGCACCCCAGAGCCCTAGGTCACGAAAGCTGAAATGGGCACGGCAGGCCTTGGCCCAGTAATGGGTTGTTGCGCCGAGGAGTTTTTTTTTAATCAATTTCAATTGCAATTTTTTTGTTTGTGTTTCTTTAATCATGGTTCTCTTTGGAAAGCCGTAGGATGGTTAAATTTCAATTTTTCTTATAGCTTGAATATTCTAAATGTAATTGTACATTTCGTATTAAATAATTGTAACTATTTACTTTTTATATTAAGTATCTGTAACTGCAACAGAGTTACTTTTTTACAAAAAAAAACCCCTTTCCAATCCCTGCATATTAGGTAATTGAAAGTAAAACTGTTGAAAGTATTTAAAGTACGAAAAAATCTTAAAACGGCCGTCATGATGAGCTTCGTGATTGTTATTTTATTTAGCAGTTTATGCTGATTGAGAGGTTCGCTGTTGAATTGGAGATTTCCGTAGATAAAGTTTTGGTGGTCGCGACGCTTTTAATAGCTCTTTTAAGAGTAGTTTATAAAAGGCAATTCTATTGAAGTCGTTCGAAAGGAGTTTGGAATAAAACGATGCGCGACTTGACGGCTTAACCCTTTATGCACCGAATAAAGTTTTCTTTTTAATTATCGTCTTAATACTTTAATGACAGCTATTGCAGTTAATTAGAATATAAAAGGGTAAAAAATAGTTGAAACATAAAATGTACTTTATGGCCCGAATTTAAATTCTTTTTTCCTTCTTTTAGCTTCCATACTACGTTTATAACGTAAAAAGTGGAAGGTATTATAATCGTTCAGTCCGTCTGTCTGTCCGTCACCCACTTTCATAGACCGAACTACATATGCTACGGACCAGTGTGATACGTCAAAAAATTCAGCTCATCGAAATTAGAATACTTTGAAAATTTCAGAAAAGAATTTTAATTCGCAGTACTTCAATTATTTAAAAAACTGCAAAATTTAATGCTTATTTAAAAAGCATAGGTAGCCATTTTTATTAGAATTAAATCACCATTGCCATCGCAACAATCGCTCGAGAAAATTTAATTTTTTTAATCAATTAATTAAAATAAATTTATTTTTGCGACATCTATCAGTTTGAAAGACGTCAAATATATTTCACTACGAGACGTTCTTTGTACGTTGATATAAAATGTTTTAATTCTATTTAAAAGCGAGGAATATTACATATTTATTCTTTGAAATATAAATGAATTTTTGCAAACAATAAGTAATGATTATTGAATTTTCGAAATAAAATAAATGAAACTATCCAAATTTAGCATGTAAATGTTTAATATAGAATATTAATGCTGTGTTTGTTGCCTTTTAATTTTTTATATGAAATGTTTTGATTCTATTTAAAAGAGAAGAATATTACATATTTATTCTTAATAATTTTTTTAATAAATTAATTTTTGCAAACGATAATAATTATTAAAGAAATAATTATTGAATTTTCGGAATAAAATAAATGAAACTAGTCAAATTTAGCGTTTAAAGGTTTATAATAGAATTAATATTGTGTTTGGCGACTTTTTTTTCCTGTTGAACCGAAATTTTGTGTGGAAGCGGGCTGAGTGACAGATTCTGTTACAAACCTACTTGTTTACTTATAATTTCTAAATTACACTGACTAAAATGACATATTGTTGAATGAATGTGTGTTACCTTTTTCATGAGGCTCGGAAGGCCGAGTGGTTTGGACCATTACGCTAGCAGTCTGTGCGCTGTTACGGGTGCGGGTTCGATTCCGCTTTCGCCCTGGGTAACTTCCTTTCTCTGTGTCAGTAAAAATTCTTTCTGTGTCTGGCTTACTTGACAAAGGCTTATAAACGGGTCTCTGATCAAGCACACAAGCCGGAATATATATACCTAACCCTACCATACCTTTTTCGCCGTTAAGATGTTGAAACCACATACTGCATTAAAGAAACCCCACTGCCTTCTATTTTCCATCGCAAGAACAATGAAAAGTAAATAAACGGCCTTTCAAGTGGTACTAATATGTACCGTGGGGACATCATGAGTTGATGCAGGATAGCTAAAGTTAAAGTTTTAGGATGAATTTAATTTACCTTTATAGATTTCAATGTGCTAAAACCGAATATTTCAATGAAAAAGTTCTATCTTTCCCCGTTTTCTTCAAATTGAGCAATGAAAGGTGAAACAGTGGCCTTTTAAGTGGTACTTATAAGTTCCGTCAGTACATAAAGGGTTAACGGGGAATGAACCCGGTGGACCGCGGGTTCCCCCTCCAAAGTGCCTCAGTGTTAATCCAATGGAAAAAAATATATTTTCTAAGCCACATTTCTCCGGCTATATATTGAATATTTTTGCAATCGGAGTGATAAATGATATGTTATGTCTCCAGTATCAGCTCACTAGCAGAAAAGAGTGATACTGCAGTAAAGAGGTATCATTTCGACGTATTAAATGCGATATTTTCCCTTGTAAGGAAAATATATAACCTATTGTTTTCTGTAGGTGTCTTATTACCTTGTGTAAAAGACACTATTTCGACTTCGAAATAACTGTATGATAGTTTGCCACACACGCACAACTTAAAATAACATCCAACGCTAGATGGCGCTCATTTTCAGTAGATTACTTTTCCATTCATTTGGATTCTAACAAATGTCGTAGTATATACACTGAAGCAAATCGGTCTTCACCATTGACAACAGTTCCAAATCAGTCCACACAAAGACTGATGTCAGACTTTCCACAGCACCTAATTCTTATGAAAATACGTTTTTCATTTGTCATTCTAAAATGACATGTAATTATGTAAGAATCTTGTTTCCCAAGATTCACACTTTGAGAGGGGGGAAAAAATCGGTGCTTGACTGGTGCTCTGTTCCCAAGTGGCATTTATTCTAAAATCGAAACTCGACAAGAACTTTATTTTCATTCTGCACTTCTATTGCCACTCAAGATCTGAAACATGCCCATTTTTTTAGGGACGCTCCTTTACCGAATGGATTTAACACCCGCCTATCATCGAGAAAGGGCCGGGTTTAAATTTCACCTTCTACTTTTTAGAGGGGTGCCTTCACAGGTGTCGGCTCGTCACTTTACTGTGGTTCAAATTTACGACGACCAGTGCCAGTAATCCTCGTACGTAACTCAAGTGCGACGGTATTGAATCCAAAATAATAGGAAAATCCGAGTACAGTGAGATACTTACTCATGGGCCCGTCCGTGGCCGAGTGGTTAAGGCATCAGCCTAGAATTCAACCTTCTCAGGAGTGCGGGGGTTCGAATCCCACCTACTGCCAGTCATCCTATAAATCGGATCCGTGCTGGAAATAGTAGAAAAAATCCTCATCACGGATGGGCCCGAGTACACAGGGACAGACGTGCTCGTTAAATCTGTGGAGTCCAAAGTCCCGACGGCGTTAGCGTACGATGTCGCTCGAAGTTCCGTTGGGTGCCCGCTCAGGTGTCGACCTCGTCACTTGACCAGGGTTCTAAATTACGAGGCGTTATTGGCTGTGTTAAACTCCTGAAGGAGCTAGAAATAGACAGCGGAAACGATTACCTTACCTTACCTTACCTTACTTACTCATGAAATCGCTGGGGTCCAAAGTTAGGACACGATAGATTAAAAAATTGTTCTCAAAAAGTATTTCTCGGATTTTATCAGTGACTCTCTGATAAAATTCGATTACATTTATTTGTTTGTCTTAGATCTACGTTCTCCCGTCTTCTAGGTGTTAAGATAAAATCGTACCAGAGGAGCTCATTAGCCAAATATCAATAACTTCATAAAGAAGAAAAATTTATAAAAGAACCTAAATATGAACTCAGAACCACAAATTTAAAAAAAATGGCGAGGATGGCGTTTTTTAAAAACGATTTTTAAGTGAAATCACTAAATTTTATATTTGATTTGTTAATCGGCATCGTGGGGCCCGGATAGCCTAGTCCCTAGTGGTTTGGCTCGCAGAGACCATTACGCTAGCAGTCTGCGCGCTGTACCGGGTGCGGGCGCGATTCCCGCCTTAGCTCTAAGTGTATTTCCTCTCTCTGTGTCAGTAAAAAAATTCTTTCTGTGTCTGTCTTCACTCGACGAAGGCTTATAAGCAGGTCTCTGATCAAGCACACAAGCTGGAATATATATGTACCAACCGTACCCTACCATTGGCATCGTCAATGGATAGAAAAAACAATCGACGCATCATCCAAGACGTGCCATCAGTCGAGCCTTACTCGACAGTTTTAAAGCCATATACGTCGGCTTTAAAAAAAAAAGTCTAAAAAGTAAAATAAAAAAATAAAAAAAAGGATCTGTAGGGTCATTTTCCTGATAAACAAATAATGCGATTTGCGAACAATCACACAAAACCATTGTAAAATTATTATGGCGCCATTTTTATATAATTTACGAAAACAGTGATAACTTTTTCCGTCCAATGTTCATAAAAAAAAAGTTTCTCTTAGATTATTAAGTGGCAACAGCCGGATCGAATTGAAGTAAATGGAATTGTAATGTAATTTAAATAGGCATTACTTTTTTAGTTTTTGAAATTTTAAATATGCTTATATCGTAATTTTTTAATGAAATTTTGAATGTGGACCGGCCTTATTTTTTTTCTCAATTTAACGTATCACACTTGTCTGTGGCATGTGGTTGTGAAAGTGGGGGACAGGCGGACTGAGCGATTATAATACCTTCCACTTTTTGAGTTATAAACGTAGAGTGCAAGCTAAAATGGGATTCTATCATTCAATGCTATAAAATTGTTTATATCACACAAAGTAAAATTTAAATGAGTAGAGATAACATCAGGGTTCTTTAAATCCTTATTCTACTGACGCGGCGTACGATGTCGCCTTTAAAATGATTGCTTTGGGTGCCTGTTTAGGTGACGGCTCGTCACTTGACTGTGGTTCTAAATTATTACGACGTCTGTCGCCAAGAGCCCTCGTCTAGCTGAAGTGCGACGATAATTTAAACTAACCTAATATTATTCTACTTATGTGTTTTGTGACTAAAATAAACTACGAGACGTAATTGGCTGTGTTGAATTTCCATTGAGGCTAGAAATAAACAGCCGCAAAAAGTACAACCTAACCTTGACTAAAATATTAAACAGAAAAACTTTATTTTGAAAACTGCCATTAATTAATTTAAAAAATTTGCTTTTAAATTTATTTATATAATTAAAAACATTATATGAAGAAATTCAGAAATTTTTAAAACAGTAATTACTATAAATGTAAACAAACTTAAAGCACACAATTAGAAAACAAAACCACTTTACAAAGACGCGCCCAAAACCGAGCGTCTATTTTACGCGGAACAAGAAAACCAAGTTCCTCGTAACCAAATTCGAGTCATATCATAATGTTTTTATTATTCTGTTGTATTCCGAATTAAATTGTTGTTTAGAGCGCTTTACGACGATCGTTCCATATAAGGACAGTTGCATCTTTTCTCTGTTTGGCTCAGTGTCAGGTTCGAATAAGTAGGCCGACGAAAGAAAAATCAACCCAGTGTAAACACCAGCACATGTATTCCGAAATCGGCGTTTCGAACGATTTTCCTCTCATCCGAACGCTGTTTCTTAAAATTCTTCATATGAAATGAAGAAATTTTGTCACATTTTTGTGCAGCGTACTCTCCACAACCGGGATTAGTCACTTTTGTATTGGTTTTTAGACCGAATTTGACTCACGGTGGATTGCGGGCTTTTAGACGGCTTCCTGTGCACTCTGACGTCACTAGAGCGCCATCTTGTAGTGAGTTGGGTGTGCCGTGAAAAACGGTAGTGTGAAAAGTGACCGTACAACGATCGGTAAGTTCGATATTTTCGCATTTTTTAATCCGCTTAGTTTGTTTATTATTTGTGTATTCATTATGGACATTATTGGGGGTCGAACCGGATAGAGCATTTTCTAAAATGCCAATTACGATTGACAGGTGCAATAGCAAAACAACTCAGCTGATTGGCATAGTCTTTAAATGACCCGAGTACTACAAGTACTATAGCTGTAGTAGCTAAGCTGATTGATAACTTTCTATTACTATGCTCTTTAAAATTAATCTATAGAGCTCTAAAACGCTTCTTTTATCGATTTGTAAAATATTTCTAATATTAGCATTTCTAAAATAACACTATATTTATAATATTGCCTTAGTGGGGGTAGGGTTAAAATATGCGTCTGAATTTTTTTATATGGTAGAAAATCATTTACTTTTTTTAATCGTGATATAAAATCGTCTGATTTATCGTCTACTTTTATCGTCTGCTTTTAATCTTTCATTGAAATCACTCACTATTCTATACTTACCAACAAGAAATCGTCTGCAGATGAGTCGATCCAAATTGCAAACAATATATTTGTTTCAGTTTCATATTATATCTTGTTTGATTTTCAATTTAAATGTTTTTATATTCCTCCGTTTTATTTTAATCTACCATTCTGTAATTTTTGTTGCTTTCCCTTTGATCATCGATTGATTCCTTAAAAATGTCAAACACCGATTACGATGATTAATCATTTATTGATTTTTCAATTTGATTATGCTGTTTGATAAGACTGTTCTAAAAAATTCATTACTTACGTTTTTTAGTAAGCAAAAGATTCTATTTTTTCAAAACTGTAAAGCTTTACATTATAATTTTTAGTTTAAGCTATTTTATTTACATGTTAAATTGTATTTATTGTATAGGTTCTTAACTACATAAAAATATATTTAGACCTTCAACATGTTTTAACAAATGTTTTTTATTTATACCTTTTACCAAAATACATGTATATTTTAGATTAAAAAAAATCTTATAAAGCTATCATACTTAATAATAGTACAATGTTTGATGTACAAATAATTTTTATACTCTTTTTTTTTATTCAGTGTATAATACAAAAACGTACATTTTAAACATTGATCACAGATTAAATTGGCTTGATTGTTATAACATTTTCATTGAATGTTTATTGAAAGTGTTCGTTGTATGATCGTGTATTGATCGGTTTTCAAAATATCTTTATTAGCCAGCAACCATCCCTTCTTTTTAAATTTTAATACATGCATACATGATATTGCATGTAAAATAATATAAATGATTTTGTATTTTTCATCAAATTTTTTCATAGTTTTAAAATTAAGTGTTACAACTTAACATGTTAAACAGTTTTTTGGAATGATTTGGATCCAATGGAAGTTTTACTCCGTTATTCCTATAACGAGTTCTTGTAGTTTGGTTCGCACTTGCGGGTATAACTGCTCCTGCTTGCCTCATGTTTTTGAATTACCTATAATAACTTAATACTTTTAAGAATTACGAGGGATCTTGTAGTTTGTTTACTTTAAATATACATAAACAGATTAAACATGTTATTTGGTTAATTGTTGGTTTGATTCTTCAACATCGCAACTGAAAATCTTTTTTTCAAGTTTGAAGTGAAATTAAAACTTCTGAATTAGGATAAAAAGTACAGAAAAGCTGTGATATAAAGGCCTATCTTGGTATAAAGATTTATGTTACATTGCCCACCAACAGAAATGCCAAAATGTGCTAAACTTTTTACTTTATAACATACAACTGGATCGGTATAGCAATCCTACATTTAAATTTCTAAATCACGAAAAGTCTTCAATGAACTGACCGTCCATTGTATCATAGCTGTACCACTTGAAACAAAGAAGGAAAGATTCAATCTGTGACCAACCATTCTATGGATTGGATAGTACACTGCTCAAAACAATTAGGGGAGCACTTTGCATACTTTTGTTTACCCGTCCAGTTCCAACTTCTTTTTTGGTATAAAAATCTAAAATTTGTGAAATAGATTCATTATGCATCCAGAATGAAATGGTAAAAAACAAGGGGGGGGGGAGGGAAATCTTTTTAAACTAAAATTCAAGGGGGGGGGGGGGGGGAATGGGAATCATAACTTTTGAATAAATTATAACAATAATTTTTTCAAAACTTTATTTGTAAAAAAAGGTAAAATCAACTTTTAAAAATCTAAGAATGCAAGCGTGAAGAATTTAGGGTAAATTTATTTCATAAAAGTTTTCGGGAGTGAATTTTATTTTACCATGTTTTTCATTTAATTGAAACACATTATTTAATTCTTCAAAAGACATGATTCTTCCATCTAATGATAAATAAGAGCGAGCTCAACTTAGTGAGAAAAAAATTGAAAGCTGGTGATACCAAATAGAATCATTAGGGGTGAAAGGGTTTAAACCATGCGTTGTGAGCAGTATACATGCCTGTAGCAAATTCATTTTAACTTGCATATGGTAAATAGTGGATGTGGATTGTACGTTGACATTAATCTGACGAATTGACTTAATTACTAATTAACTTTTGAGTACTTTTGGTATAGCTCTGATATAATGGCAGGTCTGTTCTTTGAAGACTTTTGGCAAGCTTGGAAATTTAATGTAGGATTGCTTTACCCATCAAGTTGTATGTAAAAAGAAATAGAATGTTTATCACATTTGGGCATTTACGTTGCTTGGCAACATAATGGAAATCGCCTAATCGAATTTGGCCATTATATCATAGCTGTTTCTTTGTGATTATATCTTTATCAACTTAGTTCGAGGCACAAATAGCACTTTGTGCAAGTTAAGATTTAAAAAAATTGTTGTTTATGGCTTAAATAATAAAAATCTCGTCAAAGAATAATGCATTCTTATTTGCGAAGCCTTTTGAGAATGTTTTTTACAAGAAAGATCATTGTTGTAGTCGGTGTTGTTTTGTAAAGAAAATCAATTTAAATAAAAAACAAAATGAATAATTACAGCGTTTTCCACAAATTTATTTTATTCGATTAGCACAATCTCGATTATCTTTTATTCGATTAAGCACATTAAGAAACCTCTAAAACTCAAGTAATTCTGGTTTTTAAGATGTAGTTATTTTTAAATTCATTTTAAAGTTAGTGATACGTCACTTCCGTTAAACCACCTCTTGTCATAACAAATGACGTCATGTTTGACTTTTTTGTTCTTGGCGACTTATTTCATATCACATTTCACTATATTGCTTTTGAACTTGTGAAATGTGCTTTCATTCTTATAAAACTCTTAAAAAAGTTATGCTATTTTACAGAAACATGTCATTTCATTCCAGTTAATTTCTTCAAACGTTCAATAATTTCACCCGACTATTCCGATCAGATCCAACAGTCAATAGTTTTGCAATAGCTCATACACGCTCTATTGTGTGTATTTTAACTAACAACCAAACTTAAAACAAGCTCTTTAAATTCCTTGGTAGAAACTGGTTAAAAATAATATTTTGTTCTTCTGTTAATGAGGTTCGTAGAAATTGCAACGTTTACTATTTTATAAAGTGTATTAAAACATTACGGACATAGATCGAAACATCTCCCTAAACATATCATTTGACGTCAGTGCTGTTTTCAGTGACGTACATTTTCGCAAATTTCAAATGTATTTTTTGCTGAAATTAAACATCTGTGAATTTTTCAGCTTATATCCGGAATCTGCAGCTTCTAATCTACCAGAAAAACATATATATTCTGAATTTCGTGTTTCATGCAACTTGTCCATGTCCATTGAAACATATCCGTTTGATACAATAAACAATTATGAATTAAACAATATTCTCAATGGTTCCATGTGCGTATAACTTTTAAAAAAATCTAAACTCTTTTTTTTCTCTTTAATTAGTACTTTTAAAGCTTTTATGGTTTTACCCATTGCTCGAGAACAAAAATTTATCTCTTACTTTATTTGAAATTTCTTCAGCGGAAATAATTTAAGTGCTGACGAATTTTTACATTCATCAAACATTTTCTTCTGTGCATTTTTTCGCTTGAATTTAAAATCCTTTTAACTTTTTCGTAAGATAAACATGTTTATTGTGTTACGTACACCACTAAAACTTTAATTGTTATGTTGTGATTAACATTTGAATCTATTTCAATATTTTCTTATTTAAATTAAGTCTAAATTTAAATAGTAATGTTCAACTCTTTGAATTTGGTTACACAATTTCTAATATTAGTGACATCCTATACTAATTCATGCATACCTAAACTATTGTTGAAAACTAGATGTCTGTTTATGAAAATTTGTTCCTTTTAAGAAAACTGCGAAATTCAAAGCGCTAAAAGAAATATCTGTATAAAATATTGCAAACCTAACTAGCAAATTTTCTTTAATTAATGTTGCAGTTTAGTTTTATACCATGGCCACATTGTGGCCATAGTATAAAACTAAACTTTTTGAGTTGGTTATAGCTTATAACCTCTTGCTAAGTGGTTTGTTGCAAATCTGTTTATAGTATGTTTTCATTTGGTCAGAAAGTAATTGTTTTTTTTCTATAGTTATGTATTAATTATTTTTTATAAAAGTGTTTCATTTTCAATGAGTAGTGTGTAACTAAATTATTTTACAAAATAATGCTTATAATTACTGTGTATTTTGAATTAGATTTACTCGGCAATAAATCCATTTGTTCAAGCATCACGTTCTTTGGAGATGAAAATGTAACAAATGTTGAATGTATATTTACTGTATGCCACCCACTGATCCCAAATGAGTTAAAGATAATCCATTAGTCTGACTTGAGGTCCAGAATATTTAAATATATTTAATTTTCCATCACCGCATCACCATTTTCCTTCTTGTTTCATTTCAATTTTGTTGCTGGTATAAATACATTTTTCTGTAGTTTAGCTTCTTTTATACAGAAATGTATTTTTAAAAAAAATTATAAATAAATATTAGTTTTTGTCAAAATAAAACCAAAAATATTGTTGTTTCTAGACCAATTTTCAATTATTTTATCCTTATAAAATAGTTATTTTTTTGATAAAGAAAACTTTATTAGCCTATCTATTTTGGTATTTAACTTATTAAGAAAAAATATTGGAATATCTTACGAAAAACATGTTTGGAATGTTGAAAACAATGAGCATTATTTTTGTTTTTGTTTTCAATGTAAAAAAATATATATAATTCCATCAATTTTCTTAAAATTAGCAATTTAAAATGATTATTTAAATTTGTTTTTCAATAGCTAAGTACAACTGTAAGCTCTTGAGCAATTCTAAACTCTTGAACAATTGTACATACTTAGTGTATTATACTTATAGTGTCTCAAGTGAAATAAAAAAAAAATCTTCTGCAGACATAAATTCTAGTGTCATCAAGCATTGTCAAGTTTGTGTTCACGCCTTTAAGTGATATCTTCACTGAGAGAATAGGAAAAAAAATCTTAAGAGCTGGGTACAAATTAAGAAAAGATTACATGGGGTTACTCAGTAGCCAGTTTTGAATGGACATGGCACAAAAAAAAAATACACAAATAGTTTGGAACAGGTCCAAAATGACAGGGTCTCTAGGAGTTCATAACTTTTTTTTTACAAAAAAAAAAAATCATATTAATCGAACACATTTAAAAAGATGAATTTGTTTAGCCTGGACGTCGAATTGGTTTCTAAGCATTTTTTAAAAAAATAGTATACGTTTTTTTAATAAATAGGAAAAAAGAATTCACGTTCTTGCGACTGGGCTAATAAATTGCTTTTTGGGAGTGGTTATAAGTGCTTATTTTTAAATATTGGAATTGGGTTATCTTTTTTTTATTTTATGGGGATACAGTTGTATAGTTTGTATTTAAATAGAGAGAGTAGTATTAGACTGTATTTGAGTATTAATATACATTATTTGATTTACAATCTGTAGTCGTTCTCAAAATTTTGTTTATATTTTCAGACTTTTTTTCTCTATTGACGTAGAATAGATATTATTTGATTTTAGGAATTAAAACTTTTCTATTTAAAAGATCTGTTTGTGGAGATTTATTATTTTGAATTTTTTTTAAAATAGTGATATTAAACTAAAATTTAGGTAACTGACTAGTCAGTCAACTGCAGAAAATTCTATTCAGTTTTAAAATTGTTATTGATTTATCTTGTATTTATATTTATGTACAATATATAAATTATCCGATTTTTGTATTGTTCCGAATAGGTTTATAAACTGCGCGCTCGAATTAAAAATTTTTTTTTTCGAATTTTTGGGATCGGACTTTCGAAATTATGGTAACCCTAAAACAGAGTAGCTCTAGTACGGTTGATTCAAACTCGCCATTCATTCACAAAATCTTCAACTTTATCTCCGAATGAAATATCTTACAACCCCCAGTTTTTTTCATAAGTCGCCTACGTTTGTTTGCACCTTTGAGAGTTATTTGTATGGACACTTTTTCATTTTATTTTTTTCCAAGAGCCCACGCTACCTGTCTTGCTAGCTTTTCACAACTAGTTCGTCGGCCTGACGCTTGCTTTCACTTGCGTGTGGGTTGGCGAATTGCTTATCCCACTAAAGGAGTGAATAGGATGAAATTTATATTTTTTGTATTAATTTTAATTCGATATTGGTAGTTTGGTTACCTGGCGTGGTTTGAAAAGTTTTATTTCATTTACTTGTGTAGTTTGCATTATTTCTTAAGAGTTAAAATCGAAAAAAATTACATATCTTAGCTGCATCAAACACTTGGAAGATTATAACTCCATATTCCAACTCCTACAAAATATAAACTTTAACTATTAATTACTTGTCTTTATTTGGATAATTTTTTTTTAAATAAAGACTGAAATTTCATTCTAATATTAAAATTATTATATTTTTAAAACAGTAAAGCATCTACTTGTTTAGATGTTTTTTAAATTTCAAATTTCAAGACGTCTTCCTAGAAGCAATGATGTCGAAATCGCATACGTTATGCTAAATATTTCAACACCTCTTTTAAAATAGGAATTTCTCCATTAGCCATTCCACGCGCTCCTATGCAAAGTTATTATTATTTTAAAACTATCGGTCACATTACGTGACTTTTAATTACCGCTCGATAAATCAATGCATATATTTAAATATAATTTATGTACTCTATCACTATATGGTAGTTTTAATAACTTTAAAGTCTAAAAAAGTTTCAGGACAGTTACCATATTTGTGCATGCGCGATTTTCTCACGATCCTTATGACGACCGACAGGTACTGGGAACAGGGAATTACTCGAGCCAAATTTGAAACCCTTACACTCTTAAAACAAACGAGCGGTTTAAACTCAGTCTGAGTTAATTTCCACTCCTTTCCGGTGCCGAAAATGCACTTCCCCTATAGGAGTGGATTTCACTCTTTTGTTTTAAGAGTGTAGCTCTTTTAGTTCGAGCTGTAGAGTGTTTTCAGACTGACATACCGACCACTGTTCAAAAACCACTTTTTTGGAATCGGCACCCTCCAAGACGAGTAGAAAACACAAAAATCTCCATTTTGGATTTTCGACCCCATCTCAATATTTTCAATACACCTTATATTTCATATTAGGTATAATTGAAAGTAAAAAATTTCTTGTATACAATCGCATAGTGGAATCGCCATTCAACGGTGTGGGCAGACGCGGGGGCATGGGCCCTTATATGGGTCTGGGCCGTCTTAAGTGTGGGTCGTCGGGCAAGGTCGGGCCGGGCGCCCCTGCATTTAGGCCGGCCCATGTTTCTGGACACGTGACTTGTCTTTTGAATGGTGGAACGCCGGAAGTCTTTAGGAATTAAGGAATATTTTGTAAAGGAATGCTTGAAGAGACGAGTTCATGTATGTAAGTAGGTGTGGACGTGAAATAATTGTTTCTTAGTGGCATCCGTTTGAAAGATATTTCTTTAAAAAAAATATTATTTAGTGAAAGGTTACTATTTCTTTAAAACGTGAAGTCTTATTTATACAGTTTAGTTTTATGAAATACATTAGTTTTTTTTAAATTAAAAAGAAGAAATGTAATAAAAATATTTTTTTTAATTTTATGTATAGCCTTTCCTTTAAAAAAAAAATCTAAAAAACTATATATTAACGAAAAATTGTGTATAATTTTTGCAGATTTTAGTTTGGTCTGCTCTCCCCTTGCAGCATCCGTTTTAACCGTCAGATCTGCAATTTTTTTCGGTGGAATGACTGGAATGGTATTAGAGAAATATTATCTATAATACTTTGCCCATCTGCCCGTCATTATTATTTAAGCATAGAATTAAAATAACAGCAAAAAAGGCAATTTGTAAAAACTTATGCTCAGTTAAGGGATTTCAAAAAAATCTTTGTGCTGACTGATGGGAATCACCGTGTAAATCTCCCTTCAGTCCAGAGAATAGGACCCTTTGTAGAAATCATTTCACGACTTCATTTAAAATTGTTTCTTAATAATGCTTAGTAGCTGACAAGTATCAGTGAATGTTTCACAAGTATCAAAAATGAAGTCGGAGGTATTGCAAAAAAAAAAAAAACGATAACGACAGTAAATGTATGAAGTAGTTTGCATTTAAAATGTCAATAGACTATTTATTACCTAAAAAATAATAACCTAAAATACCCCCTTACCCCCTTAAAATACCCCCCTTACCTAAAAATAATACCTAATAAAATAAAACGGTCAGAGCTTGTTTATTTATCCTGCATACAAAAAATGTGTAATTTTAAGGCCCAAAACGTCTTATTCAATTATATTGAAGTGCCCCTCAGCAAATGTTATACGATTATATTTGCAAAACGTACTTTAAAACTGTTTGAAAAATATGTTTATGTAAAGATTGTGTTGATAATTTTGTTTGTAAGTGAAGAGGTTAAAAGATTGAAATCATGTCGTTTTGTTTATTTCTTGGTTCAATTAAGGTGTAAAACATATAAACAAGTGATAATCTTTCTACACTTAAAATAGTTGAGCTCGTTTCACAATCTTTTATAAATTCTGATATCTAAAGTTCTTTCTAATCAAGAAACATGGAAAAATTTGCTGGTGTATTTTTAGCTTCCACACTACGTTTTTAACGTAAAAAGTGGAAGGTATTATAATCGTCCAGTCCGTCTGTCCGTCCGTCACCCACTTTCATACTCCAAACTACAAATGCTACGGACAAGTGTGATACGTCAAAAAATTCACCGCATCGAAATAAGAATACATTGAAAATTTCAGAAAAGAATTCGAATTCGAAGTACTTCAATTATTTAAAAAACTGCAAAATTTAATGCTCATTTATAAAGCATAGGAAGCAATTTTTATTAGAATTAAATCACCATTGCCATCGCAACAATTGCTCAGAAACTTTAATTCTTTTAGACAATAAATTAAAATAAATTTATTTTTGCGACATCGATCAGTTTGAAAGACGTCAAATATATTTCACTACGAGATTCTTTTTCTACGTTGGATATGAAATGTTTTAATTAACGTTGAATTGAAATGTTTAATTTTAGAGAAAGCCAAGGGAAAGTTTAATGTTACTCACTCCTAAAATCTGACAATTGGTACATTTAACACTGAGATTCAGAAAGTAGTTAAAAATTCGGTATTGCCGGGTTAACTCCGGAGAGTTAGCAGGTCTCGTACATTTCCCATGCATCACTGAAATCTATTTTTTAGTTCCATTGGGATTATTAATGACATTGTTTGGTTTCATCTATGCAAAGACTTAAAGCTCCAAAATAACCATTTTGATGATTTTGTACATGGTTAGCCTTAGTATATATTATTTGGCCGTTATATAGCTTTAAGTGCGAATGACCGCGGGTCTCCAAACCAAAGTGTGTTAATCCAATAGGGAAAACATATTTTCTAAGCCACATCTCTCCGGCTGTATTGAATATTTTTATATGATAAATGTCTGACTTACAGGTCTTTATAATCCCACTTTTCTGAAATTGGTTTGAATATTTTTTTTTAAAATTTTCAATAAATAATTTGACTACGCCCGCGGTAATTAGGGCTCATTCGGCCTTACATAAGCTACCTATTTTTTTCATTTTTAATCGTTATCATTTTCACAAATAGCATAAATACTAGAAAAACATGAAATTATATTGCAATAAGCCACCATATGTCCTATATTTGTAAACAACCACGCTAAAAACAAACTAACAAGCCAAAGAAGGCAATGCGGTGTTAAACCTGAAAAAAGCACTGACCGCGCCAGCGCGCGTCTCGCCCACGCTCGCTGTGACGTCACTTTTTCCGCGAAACCGAATTTCGCAAAGTTGCCATCGCGAGAATACGAATAATTGTTTGATGTGTTGTGGTCGTTTAGTTTGTAGTGTTCTTTGACAGTTGGAATTTAACCATGCGGAACGTTATTTGTAAAATGTGCATTCATAGAGATTTTTTAATGTTGCCAGTTGGTTGAAGGGTATGTTGAAATGAAATGTATTATGTTTTGGTGTTCAGTTACATGAAGTATGCCAGTTTATGTATAAAAATTCACATATATACCATAAAGCATAGATTTTTTTTTTTAGATTTCGTATTTTATATTTTTAATTTTTTCATTTTGACAACAGGGTTTGAGTGAAACATTTGGCCAGCTAGTGTTTTACTCATATTTTTTTTCTGTTTTATAGAAACTTAATGTTATTGTTCTTTTATTGAAAGGTTTATTGCTTCATATGAAGCCGGACTAAAGCAGTTTTTGTATGTATCACGATTCCAAACAATCTTATTAAATTGCAATGGGAAACTAAAAAAATAGACAAACGTTAGTAAACAAGTGAAAGAACTATACAATTAGATTTTTTAATTTATTTTTCTTTAAACTAAAATTCCTAAATGAAAGTTCCCAGTTTTAACTTCTGTATTGAGTTTGAAATTACGTTTTGAATTGGCTGTGTTAAAGTTGGTTACGAGTACAGCAAGAGACAGTTGGCATTAATAACAATTATACTATCGTGACGGGGATCTTATCGTGTCTTGATGCTTTGTCACAACAAAACTACTACATTAAATCTTTTTTCTCCATGAATTAAGTTGATAATGTTATCTTGTTTCGGAAGTTGTTTTATCAATCCCTTGGCGACCATTGTTTACCAACACAAGTTTTTGTAACTGTTTAACATGGACTTTAGGTTTCTTTTTTTTTTCGTAGTTTTCGCCGTGCAGTATCGAAATGGTACCTTTTTTTTTTTTAAATGTCTGGAGTTTTGTTTATTGAGTGAATTTCTTGTTATTTTTAAGATGAAATGCACTGTCACTGAATTGATATATCTTGAATTTAAAAAATAAACGAACTTCTAACCGATTACAAATGAAATAAAAATAAAATTCTAAAAATTGGTTTGACTACTTTTCTCAATGAAGTACGTAAGTTGATAACATTATCAACTTGTTTCGGAAGTTGCTTTATCAATCCCATGGCTCCCATTGTTTACCAACACAAGTTTTTGTAACTGTTTAACTTGAACTTAAAGGTTTCTATTTTTGTCGTAGTTGTCGAGTAGGGTAGAGATTTACTGTACGGTCCCCCTAGGCGAACTTTCTAAAATCGCGCCAAAAGTCCGTCTTTTGGCGACTTTTTTAAAAACCACTATTCAAAGAAAAGATCGTATAGGAATATTTCTTATGAAAACTCAACCAACGGTTCAATAGGGTTGCCGGAAAATGTCATCAGTGCCCCAGTAGCAGAACTTTTGGAATGTGGCTGCAGCATGACGTTTTAAGGAAAAAATTTGGCTGCAAGGAAAAAGCCCCCCCCCCCCCCCCTCGCGACATTATCAGAAGATTTACCGTACACCGGCAAGCGGCTGTTAAATTAATGCTTTAATTTTTAAGTTTAATTAATATAGTACAATCATGACATATAACATATTCGGTACGGGAAGCCATTGCACCTACTGGTGCACTGCACAGCAGGGATCAGCCTGGGTAAAAAAAATGCTAAAATGTAGAAGAAAGCTGTAGCAAAATGCTCAAGAAAAATTAGTTACTTATAAATCAGCGTGTCTCACGCCAATTAAATCACTTGAATTTATACATAAATCAATCTTTGTATAACAGTTAATTTTGTTTAGCAGTATAGCTTAACCACACAATGATAATTATTTTATGAATCACGACGCGGCAAATTTAAATAATTATTTAATAGTATTCTACTACATTTATTTGTAATTTTTTTTAATAAAAATTAAAAAATAAGTATATTTACTTTTATTTATGGTGTTGGATTATCTTCAGATTTGTCTATGAACATGTTTTTGCTGTTCATTTGGTATTAAAATCAAGTTCTGGTTGTTTGAAATCCCCAACTTTTGGTCTTTCATTACATATCCTTATTACCATGGTTCATACATTTGTAAGAAAAAAAATATTCATGCACTTTTCCAGAAAAATTCAAGAACTAGAAATTTACTAGCAACATAAAATCTGAATATATTAAGAGTGTATAAGTCCATTTAAAAAAAAAATACTAAAAATATTCTAAAATCAGAAACCTCAGTACTAGCGGAAGTAGAAATTTTTTTCAAACGCAAACAAAAAGTATTTCAACATTCAAGCTGGTCTTGTGATCACGGACTCCGGGAATTGGAAACTTGATCAGAGAACTTGATCTGGTTGTCAGACTTGGCCTGAACTTGAGCTACAGAAGTAACAAGATTCTCTTCCGATCACGCAGAGCCAGATAACTGTCAATCATTCAGATGCAACGTGACGTTATCGGTAGATTTCTTTAAAATTACTAGGCAGCCAAATAAGTAAATCAGGAAGCATTATTGGACTCCTCTTTTAATGGGAGAGATTGCACTGCACTGGCTGGCCGAGATTTGACGACATCTTAGTATAATCTAATCTGAATTCATCTTCCCATTTTGATTAAATTTAGTATTTTCATTATTAGAATCGGCTATTTGAACTAGTTGTTTATTGAAATTTAAGTTTAGTTTCACCGAATTACGGCAATGCATTTTCGCGACGGCCAATATTATTTTTTTTCGCATTTTCGTGCAACACATCGCATTTTGCGAAAAATGCCACTCCAGATTGATCCCAGCTACAAATTAGTAGGTAGCTATTCCTTAACCTTTTTAAAAATTATATTAACCCCCTCCCCACTTGAGTTGAGCCGGTTCCTGGGTAAGAAACTACACGTGACGCGGGGGGGGGGGGGGGGGGGGGGAGAGTTTCGGCAATTTGGCCGCAGACCCCAAATCGGGCTGCAGCATTGCTGCCGTGCTGCGCGGTTTCTGCTACCGGGATCAGTGCAAAGTCATAGAATTCGAATCTTGAGTTGAAGTCAGACAGGTTGCCAGAAAAAATTATTTATCGCCAAATCCGGAAAAATCGCGCCAAGGGGGACCGTACAGTAAATCTGATCCGTCGAGTAGTATCGAAATGGTATCATTTTACTTTCGATTACCTAGTGAGTAGTGTGTAATATTAGGTAATGAAAGTATGCGATGGGATCGAAAATCCGGAATGGTGATTTTGCGTTTTCTACACGTTTTGAAAATTGCTGATGAAAAAACCCGGGTTTTTGAGCATTGGTCTGCCTGAAATCATTATACAGGTCGAAGTAAAAAGTTACGTACAACGTACTTCAAAATATGGTACACAGGTTCCTAGTACCTGTCGGACATTATGATATGGTTTTCGAGAAAATTGCTCTGCATAAGTGGCAGGGTTGGCATGGTTTCTACCGCTCCCGGTAAAGACCATGGTAAAAACCGGTATTTACCGTCCTGGGAAAATTTGTTTTTCCCACCTGAGAAAAACCTAATTATTGAACAATTAATTACTAAATTTTATTTAATGGGATTAATTAGAACAATTTTAATCTTGTATATTAATAAATATTTATCATGGACTTAATATTTTTAAAAATTGACAAATCTTCCTTAATTATTTTACATCTATGGTAATATAATAATCATGTACTTTTTTTTTAAGTGTTCCCATCTGCGTAAACATAAATAATTATTAAAATATTGTCTGTGGTAAATATTCATTAAAATATTGTATAGGATAAATAATTATTGAGTTATGTCTACTAAAGCTAGAAATAAAATCAAACAACTTTTCTAGGCTTTGGCCAACTATAGTGGGTGACTTTTTTTTGTGGGGATGAGGGGGATTAAAAATAGTGAGCTTAACAAGGGAGCCCCGCCCAGACAGTGGCACAATTGCAATCACAGCCAGAATACAAAGATTGGGATGTAAAAAAAAACCCCTGATATTTAATTTTTGAAAGCTTTTTAATTAAAAAGAATTTCCCAGATAAGGTATATCCCAGAAAGAAAGGTATTTAACAGTTTTTCTCAGAAAGAAAGAGGTATTTCCCGGTATTTACCAGTTTTTCACGTTGGGATGGGAAATATTAGTTTCGGACGGGAAAAACCCAACCCTGATAAGTGGTAGCTGCCATATAACTTTTTTTGGTTTGAAAGATTTCAAATTACTTTATAAGGTATATAATAACCTATAAATGTGTGTATATTGATTTATTGTTCGGTAATTGAAAGTCGTGCAGTGTTACACACCCCTTGTTTTAGTATCTGAATTTCTGAAATTAATTTAATTTTTAGTTATTTTCTTTACATAAAATTCACTGTCACTGTATTGATGGATCCTCTGAATAAAAAAAAAACTTCTATCCGATTATAGTTGAAATAAAATTCTAAAAATTGAAACTTGAATTAGATGATCACTCCAGATTTTCTATTCGATTCTAAAAGTGTACTTAAAACTGTTTTCTACGATTCCCCCTTCTATTTTTGCACATCCTCAGGGGTTTTGAAGATTTTTTTTTTGTTCGTTTTAAAATGATGCCATGTATGAAAGAAAATGCAACGAATACAACACCGTTTTTCGCTACTTTTATATAACATTTCGATTCTGGTAAGTCTGAGTAAAAAAAACTCCGTAAAGGTATTTTTTAGGTTTTTTTTTGTACTTCCTTTTGTGGTACCGTAATTGCTTACGGTTTTTTTCCCTTTTAAAGAATGTCGATTTTTTTTCTAGAAGTTTCCTAAAATTGATGTTGCCACACGTTTCTCAATCTTGTTTTATTTTCCTTTCTAACTGTATATATAGACTCGGTTTTTTTTAAGAAAAAAATCGTCTAGCCGCGTCTTTAGTGAATTTAAATTTTTTTCTACTGTGCTCGATGCAAAATTGTAACGAAACAGATTTTTCAGAAATCTCAATAGTTTTAGGCTTTGAAATGAACCATTTTTAGTACTGTACTTAATTAGGTAGGGCTTCTCAAAGCTATTATGCCTGTATATATTTGAAGTTTTTATTATGCAGGGAAATAATTTTTATCTAAGATCATATGGCACGAATATTTATAAATTGATTCATACTAATCCTTAATATTGCACTTAAAAAAAGTTTTCTAAAATTGAGTTAGTGACACAGTGATAAACTGTTATCCAATCCAGAATTTTATTAAACAAATGAATATTTTATTTAACAAATGAACTAGATGCTTAATAATATTTTGAAAGAAAAATGGCTGCCATTCTTTTCTCTGAAGTTCTTCATTTTCAAGATAAGTAAACGATTTTTTCGAAATCGTAGTTAATGGGGGTTGTTTCACGTCACGGATGGTAACAGCTCCAGTGGTTTGTTTTCATTTGTTATCTGGAATTTTGTTTTGATATTCGAAAATGACCTTTCTAAGAATATTTTACTTATTAAATGTTTAAAATGCCAACTACTTTCTGTGCTGTTGGTGGTTCAAATCATTTGTTAAAGAAAGCTTGCATAGAAAGAAAGGTTTCTTTTTATCTACAGTCCCTGGACAAATTATTAGACGCACTGCAAGATTTCATGTAAAATATTAATTACCGGGTGATATTGTACCTACATATTTGTATAAATACAAATATGTAGTCTACAACAATTCTTTAAAATAAAAATCAATAATATGGTAGTTTAAATACACCATTATTGCATAAAAACTCTTAAGAAACATAAATACAAAAAATCAAATTACTAAAAAAAAAATACAGTGCGTCTACTAATTTGTTCAGGGACTGTATATCGGTCATTTTGAGTGAAATTGTAGCAACCAATGAAATCGCAGTACGCAGAAAAATGAAAATAAGAGCGTTTTATCAACTTAAACATTCCCATGAAAAAAAAAATCTAATCATAAATATGCCGCTTTAAATCTTTTAGGAACAAGCGGCAGGAAACGTTACCAAACACGAAGAGGTCAAACTAAATGAAAGGAGCGGTGTTTTTAAAATACAGCGTCTGTTTGATTTCACAGTCGGCCGTAATATTCCGTTCCTCCTAACCTTGCCGCTTATTTTTATTCACTGCGGAAAAAAGCGTGACTCCAGTTTCCGTTGCTTTAACTCACCTCACTGTTTTTATTTACTTAGTGATTTCGAACTTGCTTGTTTGGCTTTAAGGCCGCGGTATTTTTTGGGTCTTTTCTTTCTTCGTAGGTGAAGTAATGTTATCCACGTTGGCGGCTTGATCCTGTAATGAAAATAATACTCGGCTTTGATAAAATGTATCTTGTTAACGTAGTGTTGTTAACCTTTTAAGATATAATCCCACCTGGTTGTGTTTCCTGTTTGTTTATAACTGGTCTTTTTATGAGTTTTGACCCAGGAAATGAAGGGGCAAGACAGAGCAACAATGATCCAAGTCCACGTTTGATTCGGAAGATTTTTGTTCAGGAACATTCTAGATTTATTAAAACGGAATAAATATATAAAAAAGAGTGCTTATTTTCTGCGCTTGTTTAAGAGATTTCTCAATTTGTTTTCATGATTTTATTTCAAATATTATTGTTCCATTTATTTATTCTCGATCTCAAATTCATAAATGTGAAGAGTATGCTGCAATTTTAGGGAGTCTTTTTCAGTATTAATTTTTTTTCTATTTCGGTATATCACGAGTTGGCGCAGGATAAAATTTATAAAGTAAAAATTTTATAAAGTATATACGTACTTGCCCGTTCTGGGGCCATGTTAGGTGTTAGGATAGATGGTGACCACCTAATGCCTTGCACTGAACTTGCACAATATCCGACTGATGACGTTGTTATTGTGAGGCTCGGCATCAAATGGCCAAGAATTTGCGTTGGATAAAGTAAAAGTAAAGAATTTATGTTTATCTCCATAGATTTTAATGTGCTAAAACCGAACATGTCAATCAAAAAGTTCCATCTTTCCCTGTTTTCTTCAAATTGAACAATGAAAGGCGAAACAGTTGCTTTTTACGTAGTACTTATAAGTTTCGCGTAAAAATAAAAAAGTTGCTAATAAAACATAGCTGTATCTTAACACTAAACTCTGATCCCATATTAGCTGAGGAAAAAAATCGACTACACGTGCGTGGCGATTTCTGCTCATTTTAACCAATAAATCCTATTAGCAATTTAAACATTTTTTCGCCACAAAACCGTCTAATTTTGGTCGTTTTTTCCCGGCTAATATAAAGCAAGACAATATTCTTATTTTCATTAGCCTGTGAAAACAATACGACGATTCCCTGTATTTAATTCTCTAGAGATAACATTATTAGTCTTTTTCTCCACCTTGTTAAACCTATTATCAGTTGCATCGGTGTGTGTGATTGCATGGTATTGTCATGTAGATTTATTGATAGTTATCAATGTTCATTAAGTTCTCATTCATTCATTAGTTTCACCGCTTTTAAAAGGTTGGTTTCACTACGTATTGTTAAAGACATTAATGAGATTGGATAAAAATCGATGAAGGTTATTTCTACGGGAACGTTTCGAAGTTTTGTATTGTGGAATATTTATTATTTTTTTAAGTTTCTCGTATCTGAAGATATCGTATGAAAACTATGTGCTAATATGTTTGGGGTTAAGGAGTACTGTTACAGTTTTTATGCATTATAAAAATAAAAAAATATTTACTTTACTTTCTGGCTTCAGTTTAATATAAGGGACAGATATTATTAATAATTTAATAAATATTTGATCGAATCGTTCATGCATATTTGTGTAAAATTGTGTAATCTTTACGATCGTTTAAGACTGGTGAATTCGGCGCCGTAAATAGGCTCGATTGTACCAGGTTTGAGTTCGTTTTTTTTTAAAAATTGCTATCTATTGAAATGAGTGTCAAATAAGTGTAAGTTTTTGAACTAAGTAATTTTTCATAAATTTGTATTTCAACATAACTCCCAAATATTCTGTTTTCGTAAGTCAACCGTGATTAACCAAGTAGAAACGCAGAATTGAATATTAATAAAGTTTTAAATGTTTTGTATATTGTTTTCGCAAATTTACGTGTCAAAACTTGGCAGGTTGTTTTTTCTAATAAAAACTTAGCTATTTATCTTACTTCCTTTTCTTCGTTGTGTATTACAGCAAGCTATAAATATGCTTTTCTATTTTAGTTTCTCGCGTAATTCTGTCAAGCATGAGTAATTTAAAGAGTCTTTTTAGTAGGGATACTCGAGTGTTCTTAATAGAATGGCCGAATGCCTGTCAAAGTTCTTATTTGAAGTATTACCTCTTAAACACACCAATCATTACATCACATGATATTTTAGATCATAAAATAAATAATACATAGCCCTATGTGGCTGTGGGCACCATTCGTATGCAGTTGAACCATCACAAATAAAAAAAATATCAATAAAAAATATTTTAAGCTATTAATTTAATTAACGTAACATTATTTGACATTGAATTAGCATGTTTCTATATTTGTCATTGTGATTAAACTACAATCTCGAATTATTAGTACTTACCCGATTTATAAAAATGGTATCTAAAATTAAGTTAACCCTTGTATTTGGATCGCTTTTATTTATTGGAAAAAATATTTTTAAATAAAAAAAAATATTCAAATGAAAGTTAATAAAATGAAAATTATCAATAGTACTTTTAGCTCTTAGTGTGTTCCTACCTTCGAGTATTATTGTTTTGAAATACTGTTCGAATATTGCTTCTTACTACACCCACGGAAAAAACTACATGCACTACCTTACAATATCACGAACTTTTACGTAAAACTTGTTTTTCCTTGTACATACCCTTCATGCAGAGAAGCCCTATTACAGGATCGATTTTTTCCTCTATTTATTTTTTCTTTTCTAATTATTCAGAACGTTCTTGTAACGTATTTTCAAATAGATGTTACTCACATTTTTTTCTATTGAAAAATTAGTATAGTATATTTATTTGGATATGTATACATTATGCGCTTTATACGGAAATTTTTAGCTATCTAAAACTTTTGAATACAAAAAGTCAATATCTTAACATTCGTAATATTTTTTTATAACTGTCATGGAAATCATTTTAACTTTATTAAATGCTTCCTTTGTTCGTGTAAGTACAGAGCATTAGAATGTTTTTTCAAATTTGAATTTGTGACAGCAATGTGATTGATTACAAAAAGCGAAACACGTTCCTGCAAAAGGGCTTCTCGGCGGAATGGGTACGTACAAGGAAAAACAGTTTTACGTAAAAGTACTGTTGTACGAATTCGGAGTTTTTTCTCCGTGTATGAGCGAATGGAGAAGCTTTGGCCCGAGTATAAAAACCTAGTACTGATTTTTAATGACTTATTTAATGAGAAGTTATTAGCTTGGAAACTTGGGCCAAACTTACCTTCGAGGGCGAAATTTACCCAATTAGACGGTATTGTAAATATGAATACACTGTTTAATCACAATGACAAATATAGAAACATGCTAATTCAATGTCAAATAATGTTACGTTAGTTGAATTAATAGTTTAAAATATTTTTTATCGATATATTTTTTTTATTTGTGATGGTTCAACTGCATGCGAATGGTGCCCACAGCCACATAGGGCTATGTATTATTTATTTTATGATCTAAAATATCATATGATGTAATGATTGTTCTGTTTAAGAGGTAATACTTCAAATAAGAACTTTGACAGGCATTTGGCCATTCTGTTAGGAACACTCGAGTATCCCTACTAAAAAGACTCTTTAAATTACAGAAAACTTTTTGCCCGATTTATTTTTTCGGGATCGACTAACAATGTCATACTTGTTCACTTTATTTACATTAAATTCAGTTTTGGTCTCCCTTCCCCAGAAAAGATAGAGTTGCTTGAAAAAGTTCAGCATAGGGCTACAAAAAAGTTTAAAGGGTCTATCTGGTATTGATTACGATAACAGATTAAGATCTTTAAACAAGTATTACCTGGAGAATAGGAGAGCTAGGGGTGATTTAATTCAGTTATTCAAGTTCATAAAACAGGGAGACATGGATGGCTTAGGTTTTACCTTAAATAGCCGGACCAGAGGACATGATCAGAAATTGAATAAATAATGCTTTAGAAGGGAGGTAAGAAAACATTATTTTTACAATAGAGTTGTCAATGAGTGGAATGCTTTATCAGATTATGTGGTGTATTCGAAGAGAGTAGAAGATTTTAAGAAGAATCTTGATAGTCATTGGAAACTGGTAAATTATTATATTTATTTTGGACCAACCTTGCTGGGCCTCTGGCCTGTTGTTGGTCGACAATTTTTGTATTTGTAAATAAAATGGTATTGTAGTAAAAAGCGTCTCTTTCGGGCGAATTCTAGGATACGCCATTTTTGAGATGCAGCGATATTTTAGGGTCCTAGCCCAGTGGTTATCAATCTTTAGTCACAGCCCCCGTGTAAAACTGTACCACTATTCAAACCAAATCTCAAACAGAAAAAAAAACAATTAAAAACCCAAGATACTAAAAATAACCTTATATTCACATCTAATTGCTTGTAGAAGGTTCTGTATAAAAGTGAACCAAGTCCATTTTTTGTCATTTCGAGTTAGCAGCGCAATTACGTGCACTAACTACGCAGAATTTCAGTACAATAATAAAAATAGTCGTAATTCAAATATAATCCACTAGGCAGCTAAATTAAAAAAAAGAGATAATATTTTTATAAACCTTACTTTCAAACCTCTATGGCACAAAGAAGCTTTTTATGTACTTAATTCCCTTTTATCCTGATTCCTCCGTGCATTTAAATACATTCTATGCCAAATTCCAACAAACTCCCCCTAAACAATAAAACAACACACCCTCTTCCCATTGGCCCACAGTGTGACCATTGGGGCCCCTCGCGCCCCCCAACTCCTGCGCGTGCGTACTGCGTCCTAGGAAACGGGAGCGCCTAGGGCCCAGAGGTACTCCAGAACAGCCAGAGAGAAGGTCTGTCGCTCCCCCTCACCCTCTTATCGTCTGCAGTCGTCGACCCTCGTGACAGGTACTAGAGTTCGCCGGTGTGCCCCTGCCCACAACCCCTTTTGTACCATGGTAAGGTTTGGTTTGATTGTTAGTTATTTTTGAGGGTTTTTAAATTATTTTTTAAAGAGTTTATGATTATTTGGTTTGAGGGAATTTCGGTTTTTTAAAAAAGATTTTTTTTTATCTATCTATGTCTTTTAGGTCTATTTTTTGATATTTTGTTACGAAATAGGTGGTTGCGTACCTGAGATTTGGGCCAATTGTGTATGGGATCGTTATGAGTTTTCATAATTTTAAGTAATCGTGGGTTCGTGTTTTTTAGAGGAAATGTATAACTTATATAATTTCGACTTAACTTATTTCTTCGACTTTACATTAATATTGAAAATGGTTTAATCTTAAAATTGAAAAAATTCCATTCCTTCGAAAAGTATCGCTTATACATGCGATTAAAATTAAATGTGTAAAATGGTGTCAGTTTTTCCGTTCGGTTATTTGGAATTTTTTCCGACAGAGTATGTAATAAGCTTAGCGATTGTTATATTTAATTAAAATTCGCTTTAAATGTCAAACGTCAATTTTGCTAACAGTTACCCCCAAAAATCTGAATTGACGCTCGAAACTGGTCTTTCCGTAGTTAAGAGATTATTATTATGTATGTATTTTTATTGGTTAAATTCTAAAATTGTTCAAAATATATCGTTTAACACTTAATACATTAAAAATAACTGTAGACGTTACTACTTTTAAAATAACTATAGACGTTACTACGGGGTTGTCGGCCTCGTCACTTGACTGCTCTTCGAAATGATCAATGCCCGTCGTCTATAGCTTTAGTGCAACGTTGTTTTAATGAAACCAAGTTAAAATGTATATCAAAATGTTGTTTTGCCTAGTTTTTGCTCAATGAACAAACAAGCTCTGTTTTTTTATTATTTAATAGTTCATGCTAAATTTTTAAATGTAAAACGTGTTATAAATTTATACAAGATCTCCAAAACCTAGTACTACGTCATTTTCTATTCAAATAAACGACTGAAACTTATCAGTTACTTCGATATCGGTATTTTTGAAAAGCTTATGGTTATTCTAGTTTATAGTGGAAAAGTTAGTATCGGAAAAATGTATAAGTTTTAAAGTTCAAAATAAAGTATAAATTTTTGGGACAGACTAGTTAAGAAAAAAAAACCTGACTAAACACTACTTTTAAAAGACTTTTTTTACACTAAAAATAGTGTAAAAAAAATTAAATTCTACTTTTTTTTAATGACAATTATTTGAATTGTCTTAAGTGTGCCATAGAAATTATTGTGAAGTGAATTCTACTAATGTTCACGTAATGGTGTACCTCTTTAGTGAAGATGTTATGCACGTAAGAATAACACTGGTTTTCAAGTATGCCTCCTTCAACCTCTGCTAAGGTCTGCGAAACTACACTCACTACGGTATATTTCTTCCTCTACCAATTTAAATTTCCCGTTTCATCCCCCCCCTTAACGATCGACCTCGTGAATGAGAAACGGCCGCTCCCGTTTCCAATTTACGGAGCCGTTTTTGAAACAATCCAGAAGGTGAACAGCCCGAGTTTTCTTTTCTGTCGATAGATTGCTTTATCTTTTCAGTAAGGGGCACTAATCAAGCGAAAATTGTCGATTGCAGTGTTAAAGCTTGGTAAATCAGTTCGAGTTAATATTATTTTAATTACGACGCCAGTCGCCAATAGCCCTTGTGTAGTTCTGGTGCGACGATAATTGTAACTAAACTGATGTAAATATTAACTCGGTGAAAGTTAACCTTAACCCATTCACGACGGTTGGCAAAAAAAATTTGCAACGTGAAAATCAACTTTTTTTGTTAAGTTTATCTAAATAAACAAAATATAAGAGATACGACATTAGTCATGTGCAATTTATGTAGGACAAATTACGGTTACACGAAAAATGAAGTTTACCCGTTTTATTCGGAAATTGATATTCTCTAAACGTTTGAGGCAGTTTATTTTTGTATTCACTATTTCTCTTTAAACTTATTTATCGTTACTTTTTTTCTCATTCAGCAAGAACCCCATCAGCACTACTTCTTTTATCCTCAACTTTTAAGTGAGATCTTGTGCCTTATTTTTTTTATTTATTTAATTGTAAAGTTTAAAGTAAAGTCTAAACTTTTGAGACATATTACATAAGAAAAACTGACTAAGCGCTTATTTTAAAGGCCTTTTTTTTATTAAAATTGTTTTTTTTTAAAATGGAATTCTACTTTTTTGTAATGAAAAGTATCTGAAGTGTCTTAAGTCTGCCATAGAAATTATTAAACAATTTTTCTTTTTTATAAGTATAGAAACGAGATCAAAAGCTAAAAAAATACGTCAGTTTATTCGGAACATTATGAATAGAATGAAAAATAGGCGCTCCCTTTCTCTATTCCATTTTTTGAGACAATCCGGCCGGAGATGAGGTGAACAACCTGCTACTCTACTCAGTCGATAGATCGCCGTGGATCTTCTTGTGAGAGAAGAATGAATTGAGTTATGGATCGAAATAAAATTTTGCCGTTAAAGTTCGAGAATAAGTTAATGTTACTATTATCTTGGAGGATTGGTTGAGTTGAAGTAAAATTATTTTAGAGCAATCTGTGATAAAATTTAGAGCAATCTGTCGCCTTAGAGCAACACGAGGGCTATTGGAGATTAGATCGTAATTTAGATCGTAATTTAGAACCACAGTCAAGTGACGAGCCGTCATCTGAATAGGTTAGATTTTAGGGCGTCACCGTATGCGGTGGAAGGACTTTTTACGAGCACGCCTTCGTGCACTCTTACGTGCAGGCCGTTTATAGGTCGAAAGTTATTTTGTCTGTTTTGTCTGTTTGTTACTCTGTTCCAAAACTGGGACCACAAGTCATTAAAACTGGACTTGCCGACTAGGCTCCCCAGCCTTGGTATTTTATTTATAGAGACTCAATTTCGATAACAGTATCATTTTGTGAGCTTTATTTAGCTGTTTTAGACGTTTAGAATTTCAACCAAATAGTTATTTACATGATTATATTATAATTAACTCGCTAGCTAAGTTATAATTACTTAACCAATGTTAGCATTAACTAGTTAATGCCATTTCTCAGTTATTTTGTGTGTGTTTGTATTTTGTATATTATTTAATTAGACATAGCTTGTGCCCAGTACTCGAAGTGGGTAGACGTGGGGTGACGCGTCTCCTCACTTTTTGTGAAAATGACCATGCATCCCCCTACTTTTAATATCACTGAAGCCTCCCGCCCCCCTTTTTAAAAATCTCCTTTAGCTGCTGTAATATGACTTGTTCAAAAGAAATTAATATATAGCAATTTTTTTCCATTTCTTTTGGACATTAGCAAAAATAAATGTATAAAATGTTATCTATCGACTTTATATGTTTTAACTAACGTATTAGAAATGTAATAAATGTGATGGTATTTAAACCTATTTTGTTTAGTGAACATTACCTAATTAATTTACATACTCTTATTTCGCGCTTCAAGTACAGCATTATTAAATATTAATACGTTTTTTCAAAGACTTAACATCAATATCGAAGAACAGCTCTCTAAAGCGATCCAAATATTCTGGCAAACTTTTTCTTCGATCGGCATCGCACGTGATCTCTGAATTGTAGAGCTTAGTGGAAGTACGTGCTAAGTGATAAAAAGATGAAAACAAGAAAATGAACCTTCAAGTTTTTCGCTTTCACAGATACGTTAAAAACGACACTTACAAAATATAAAAAATATATTTAACCTAAAGTTTAAGAAAAAAAGTGGAATTTTGTTATCTTTAAAGGATATAATAACATGTTCATTGACACAAAAATCTCAATTTTTTCAAAAATGTCGCTTAGCACGTTCTTCCACTAAGCTCTTCAATTTTTCTCTTAGTATCTTTTCTCCTTTTTCTCGCGACGTTTGCTCCAGAAAATTGTCTTTCTTTTTTCATTTGCGCCTCGACACGGAATTCTTACTTTTGTTTCGTGTCGATTGGAGGTGTAACAATGTGATCGTTTTTGTTGCTGTTTCTTGTAAGGCCAGGTAGAGCCGAATTTTTAACAGTGAATTATGTACTTGTAAGAATACATTTTTTTTTTGCAGTGTTCGAAATTGACAGTTGCTAGTCGGAAAAATGCGACCAAATTTTTTATTTTGAGACTACAAAACAAATTTAGTCGCAGTTACTGCAACTAGTTTTTCAAATTCATTTTTTTTTTAATACTTCGCCAACAATTATTTGGAGATTAATCTCTAGCTATCCTAAATTTGTCTAGTCATAAAATCATCATAAAATCGCAAAAATTCGACTGTCCTAAACTCGCCAAACTCTCTCCGGCAATCTATAAATTGGGAAATTTTGTAAAATCCCAAAATTGCGGATTATCAAATTTAGAAACTATGGCTTTGAAATCGTTTTTTTTAAACAAATTTTTTTAAAAAGTATTTCTTTAAATAATTTGATTTAAAGAAATGCTTCTAAATAATGTGTATTTGCGCCTAGTTTTTTTTTTTTAATTTAGTATCACAGATTGCGTGATTATGTGTTAAAATAGTGATTAATATGAATTTTTTAAAGTATTTTATGAACTTATAAAAAAATAGATCATGTTGGTTGGCAATTAAATGTACAGTACAGTTTAAAAGTCAATTTAGAACTAATGATATTTAAGTACATTGATGTTGTCCTTAGTATGTCGTTGTATTATAAATAGATTTGCAAATGTGTGTTCACCTGCCTCAACCGTTACGAAGTGTTCGAATTCCATTTGACTGATTATTCTGTTGATGGGACTGATTTCCAATTCGGTACGCACTTGTTCAATTAAATAAAAAAAAGATTTCGCTAACTGAACCGATACACGACAAAATTGTTTGCAAATATAGTGCACAATTCGCTGCTATAACACCTTTCAAACGCGTAGTTTTATTAATTTATCAAAGGTTATAACTTTTTTTATCGCTTACTATAGGTAACTCCTGTCGACGTTCCATTTGGTCACTCTAAATGTTAAATTGGTTTTACTGCAATTGTATTTTATAATACGATTTTTATAGTGCTTCAGAAAGTGAATGTTACTGACTGTTTCGATTTCAGTTTTTTAATCTGTACTTTTGAATTTCGTTGGTGAACTTTGTTATTCACATTTTAGTTTTCGTTTGTTCTATTTTCTTTTAGTTGGTGTTTATTAAAAAATAATTCTCGCTTAAAGTTCAGTGTTTGACTGTACGTTAATCCATTAACGAAGAATTTACCATTAACACCTTTATTTCCGAATGAAAACGTTAATTAAGTTTTTTTTAAATCCGTTTTTCGTATAACTTAATTTTTCCTTCATAAATTGATTAGGGCTATAGTCCACATTTGTCTTGTACTTTGTTTATTTGTTACACCGTTTTAAAAATAAGTATTGCTCCCATGTATGAACTTTTTTTTCGTTAAATTTCTCCTTCGATTGAAATTCATCATACCTATTATACCACCTTCACGTCTATGTAAGGCAAAACACTGAAATTAATCTTACTCTTATGTAGTAGAAAATAAAATATTATTTTTATTATAAAATTTTTATTACAAAAAATATTTATATTTATTAATTATTTATAAAAATTATTTATAAAAAAAACCACCAAGAAAATTCTACACTTTCAACCTGGACATTAAAAATATTATCCCCCCCCCCCCCTCCTCATAAAAAAAATTCCGGCCTTACACCAATCCTTACCGTAATCGCGTAGACGTATGCAAAAGAATTACAATCTCGCATTAGGGGGGGGGGGGGGGTATAGATTGACGTTTTTATGGTTCTATCCGGAAACGGTTCCACACTGCTACGAGTAAGGAGGGTCTTTTTAAAATCGATATCTCCCGATTCTCCTGGGGGAACTCTGTACTCTATTCTATGTGTCGGCAAGTGAGGTGGAAGAAGTATTGGTATGTTCTTTTTTTTACTACTCTGTTTGAGGTTTAGATAGGACGGGATTTAAGCGAAAACTGTAGGAATTAAAGTTGTAGAATCGTATTAAGTCGTAAAGGACGGACGTAAAATCCTTTTTATATAGGATAGCCAATTGACTATCTGAAATAAACAATCTACCACTTTGATAGTACTTAAACTCTTAATAATACTTCCAATATTTACTCTACTATTTTTGCTTAGTATAAATTTTACAAATACTGTTTTTTTTATCGGTACAGTTAACTGACTGCAGAAAATAAACCGAAATGTTTTCGTAATATTAATAAAATACACCAGGCTCAACTTTTATAAGCTGGGTGACTTTCTGAGTGAAATGAAAGTAGAAAGTTTACAATTCAATTTTTTGTCATAATATTTGAAGCCGCTTTGATCCCTAGCCCTTTACAGTGCCTGCACTAGAATTAATAGAAATTTGCTGTACCTATATAAGTAGACAGTCGTGAAAACCTTGGCTAAAGGCAACACGCGCTCATCCAAATCATTATAATGGTGAACACCATGATCACTATTGGCATAAATTGCCTCGGGCGGCGATAGCAAGCATTCTCAAATTCGCAGAAACTAGTTGTCGTGACTATGTATGTTAGTACAAGTCGATGTAGAGTGACTTTACTTACACCCATTTATTACATGTGAATAGAAAGTAACAGATGTAATATCTGTTCGCTGAAAAGAACATAATTTCATCTGTACATTGAAGGCCCATTTTGCTCTCTGAATTGCATTGGGCATAGGAGACTGATAAAGCAGTTTGCGGCGTGGTTGGGATCGAATAAATATCGAATGCATGGAATATATATTTTTTATTTTCCAGATGGAATCGCTCGAGTTTGAGATGTCAATTTAGATCTTAATTATTTATTCACAACCATTCGACTTTTGTTGTCCGTACACAGTTTCAACTTATAGTAGGTAGTCCTTATACAGTTTCAACGTATAGTAGTCTTTATACTGTTTCAACTTTCCTTACACAGTTTCAACTTATAGTAGTCCTTACACAGTTTCAACTAATAGTAGTTCTTATACAGTTGTTTTTCTCTTTTATTGGCTGATTTATCCATTAAGGACAATTGACAAGAATTTTCGACTCGATATAAGCTTTCTGCTTAAGTTCGTGTGAATAAACGAAATATAAGATAAATGAAGACCATAGTCCTTAACGATTTATGCAGGACAAATTAAGTTACTCGAAAAAACGAATTTAAAAAACTTGGTTAACGATTTTTATTCGCAAATGAAGGCTTTAATGGTATTCACAAAGTCGTCACTAATGAGTTAATAGACGCTAAAATTATAATAATTAAAAATTATAATAATTTATTGCACTTAATTTGGTTGGATTTGAAGAGGTAAGGCTGTTTTTTTTAATTAAATTAATATGTTTTCGATTTAATCCTAGTGAAATAAAATGCTTTATTTTTAAAATTTAGACTTCAGGAGAAAATTTATTTTAACTTGTATCTTCTAATTAATGGATCAGGGACTTGTGGGCTTGTGTTGCGTGTTGTTTATAATAAATGACTGTTTTTTTTATTTATTTTACTTTTTGAATATTTTTAATACTTAACATAAACATGTATAGAATGCTATATGCAGCCTATACATTCATTCATATACTAAAACTACAAATTTAACAAGAAAAATCCATATAAAAAAACCTCTACCTTATCTTCAATTAGAAGTTAACAAAGTCTCAATTTATCTTGATAAAAGTCTAAAATTCCGAACGAAAAAAAGTAATTTCCATTTTAAAACAAGATAAATTTTTTTAGGCCATTAACAGCATTCACTGACACCAGATACTGAGGAATAGTACCTAATGATGCAATTCAGATATCGCAATTCTATTGGAAAATTTCTTTCATTATATATCCATATATACCCAAATGAAAAAGCCAATAACTGACGGCAGGACAGTTTAATTTTTGTTTAGTTGGAAATTAGGAGTTTTCGGATGTCACTTTGCCAGTTTTTAATGATATTTAATGTGATGTTTTATCACTTTGATGCAAAGAAAAAACAAAATCGTGCTTATAATACTTGTATTCGAATATGCTAGAAAAGCACTTTCAGAGTAAGAGCATGACTGAAAAATTCAAATTTAACATTTATATCTTAAAATAAAAAGATTTTTAGTTGGGAAGTTATTTGTTAAGTGTATTTTTGTATCGTTGACAACTTGTAAAGTAACATTATTAAAGGTAAAATTTAATAAATAAATAAAGGTTCAGATAATTTTTTTGGTCTATCTTGTACTATTATTTTTCACAGAACTAGAAGGCCATTTTTTCGAATTTAACGTCTTTTTACTAAACCTGTACTTATTATAGTTATATATGTCAAATAAGTCGACAGGGAAACTTCGAAGAAATTAAAAGATCTTTATTAAATAGTTATTCATCAGGAAGAGATTGATTTGTCGTCTGCAGCCGACGAAAGAGTGTGATCGAATGTTCACAAAAATGGCGAGAAACCTTGAGCTCTGCTTCACTGACCAATCAGTCATGAGAGAGTTTAAAGATCAATTAAAAAAATGTGCTGACTAAACTGTTTCTGTGGCAACGAATTGATCTAGGCGACTGTTTGTCGCCGACAAGGTGTGGTTAGGATGTTAAAGTATTAAGTGATATTAAGGATATATGAAAAAGATAAATTAAGTTATTAAGTTAATTGGGGTACAAAATACAACAATTGATTGACAAATACAACAACAATTATTTAATTCTTCAAGACATGATTCTTCCATCTAACGATACAAAAAGAAAATATAACTTTATGGAAAAAAGTATAGAGAATTTAATAATATTTATTTGACAACAACCTAAGATTTTGAGGGAGTCAAGTTATATTGAGGGGGTTAAGTTATGATATGTCATATATAATTAAAAAAAAATTTAAAAATATTTTCGGATATTTAAAAAAAAAACAATTTCTAGTACTAACTTGTTTTAAAAATATTTATAAGAACAAGAATAATTATTATGTATTTAGTGTAAAATTAAATCTTGATTAATATTCTCTATGCATAAGAGTTAAGGGTAAATTTGATTCTATAATTATTGGGTTTCAAAAAATCATAAGTCCTTATATATTAAATTTATTTTATAACCCTATATTTTAATGATGTTTTAAATGCTAATTTAAAATTTTGTTATAAAACCTTACATCATCTTCACCATTCATAAAAAGTAAACACTATTCATAAAAGAAGTTACACCATTCATAAAAAGTAAACTTTATTTATATGATTTATTAAAAATTATAAACAATTCATCTGAGTTGTTATTCGCAACGGAAACCCCGCTCTCTCAACCTTGTATGATGGATATGGGTTTTAAAAAAGGTCTTTAATCTCTCAGGTCTCGACTTTTCTGTTTTTTAAAGCAGAAAGAGACGGGAAACTTCACCAAGTAGCGCAACCGGGAAGAGTCGGCTAATTTTAACTTTGAGTTGAGTTACGACTAACCCCTGTATATCGTCTGAGTTTTGAACCTGTGTGCTTTTTTAACGTCCGCCCTTTTTTTTTTTATTTGGTTGGTTTACAATGTCGCATTGAGTTACCGTGTTTATTAACCAATACCACCCAGGGCCGGATTTAAAGATTTGCCGGTTGTAGGCTACGGTCAAATTGCCGCCTCTGTCACAATATTTTCCCCTTCGGGGAAAGATAGCTGGTTAGCTGTAAAATAGGGTTGTACGTGCCGTTTAAAATTTGTTCATCCTCATCGGTTGGTGAAAGATTACTTAAAAAAAAACCTAATTTTGGAATTCGATCAAGAACACGTTGTTGTTCGAATATTTCAAATTCGGGGGGAGAGGGTGCAGTTGCTCTCGCAGCGGGTGCTATGCTGCTTGCTCCTAAATATTAGTTCTATATATTATACGTTTAAGGTTTACTCATTAATGTAATTTATTTGTTTTCTTTCTTAAAAATATTAGTATCTTTATAACAATTTTTGGCGAATGCCACTTTAATTGGTCGTAAAATTTGCCGCCCCCGAAAATTCGCCGCTCTAGGCTACAGCCTATTTAGAAATCCGTCCCTGATACCACCTTAATAAACATAAATCCAAAGAATTGAGGTATGTTACGTCGTATTTTCAATTGGTGGGCCGTAACATTTGTATTACTTCATTTAACCTTTTCAGTCCCAACTTTTTTTTTTGTAAAAATCTAAAATTTGTGAAATCGACTCATTATGCATCTTTCAGAAGAAAATCTTAATTTTAAAGAAGACATTTTAAGGGGGGAAAATTGGAATTATAACTTGAAGAAATTAAATAAATAATTTTTCGAAACTTTATTTGGTATAAATAGTTACACATAAATTTGTAAACAGTTGAAGATTAGCAAGCATGGAGAATTTAGGGCTAATTTATGTAATAAAATTATTCCATATAAAAATTTAAATTTTACCATGCTTTTCAAATTTTCATTTAAATACAACACACATTATTTAATTCTTCAAAAGACATGATTCTTCCATCTAACGATACAAAAAGAAAATATAACTTCATGGAAAAAAAGTATAGAGAATTTAATAATATTTATTTGAAAAATAAATGCGAGCTTAATTTAGTGAGAAAAAAATTCGCAAGTTTGATGATTCCAAATGCAATCATTAGGAGTGAGAGGGTTAAATTGGTGGACCGTAACATTTGTATTACCTACCACATTAAATGTATTTTTCTATATTCTAAAACTCGAGAAGAAAAAGGCATTTATTGAAGGTCATAGGTAAGAAAAATTTAAAGTTGGTCCACTAAATGTGACGTCATAATTTTCAGCTCTCATATTTTTGTTTGTGGAGTTCCATTAAATCCATGATATAACAAATTGGTTTGAAGTTGTTTCAATTTAAAATTATTTAATTATAATTACTACAATATGGCTAAACCATAAAATAGAAACGTCAGTTAGAAAAATAAAATTATGAAAATTATACACATTTATGTTTTTAATAGTGCCATTACTGACTATTTATTTTTGCTTTAAATACCTATTAAATATTTTTACTTGTTTTCCCTTTAGATGGAAATCTGATAAAACATTATCAAAATACTCTTTAATGTGTTTTTTTCTTTCGCAGATTGATTTCTCATAATACTTCAATCCAATTCGTGCAAAAAAATTATTTTAATTTATTTTGCCAAACAAAAACCTAGACATTTCCTAAACAAATAAATTTCGCAGTTTACTCCTACTACAAGTGTCACACCTGTCATTTGACATGCCCGTAAATTTACAGACTGTTCGCCTTAAATCACAACGATTAGTGATCATTTTTATCTTTATATCGCTGATTCGCTTCCTGCTAACAAGTAGCAAAGCGATGTCTGCAATAGATTTTGACTTTCAGAACAGAGTTTCTAATTGATTAGGTACAGGAAAACAACTTGTGGGGGCGTACTGAATAAATTCCTGAAGATTTACTGGTCTCTAAATTTAACTATGATGTTTAGTGTGGGCTACTTTATGAACTGCGTTGTCAAATTATGTTTGTTAAAGTTTGATGTAATAGGAAACTTGTTTTAGAGAAATTAAACTTAATAGTTTGTACACCTTGCAGTCTTGATTTTGAATCATTTCTTTTCTGTTTGATGTTTAGCTAATTTATAGGTGAATTAAGAGATCAGGCAGGATGATTGTAATGGAATTTTGTTATAATTAAAATTACGGAATTATTTTTTGTACTCCATTCCTTCGGGGGATATAAAAAAACCCTCCAGCCTTTATTAATCCGTTATAATTGCTACTTTTTCATGTTTATATCTGTCCTGTGAAGTTTAATTTTTCTTGCAACAAGATCAATTATCATTTAATAAATTTCTAAACTCCTAACAGTTAAAAATAATTTATTTTACAAAATCTCGATGAATTAAATATTTTAAAATCATTGTTAGAGAACAAGAACAATCGCAAAATATTAAAAAACAAGTAGGTTTGTAACAGAATCTGTCACTTAACCCGCTTCCACACATTTGTGTTTAACAGGAATAAACGCGCCAAATACAACATTAATTCTATATTAAACATTTACACGCCAAATTTGGCTAGTTTCATTTATTTTATTTCGAAAATTTAATAATTATTACTTATCGTTTCCAAAAATTAATTTATATTTCAAAGAATAAATATGTAATATTCCTCGCACATTCCTGCACATTTTTATGCCAAGTTAGAATTTTCTATGCATCTTTCTTCATACATATATAATGAACCATCAAAAGAACTCTATTTTGATATTACAACAATCCAAACTGAATTATACACTAAATAATTTTTTTTTTCAAATAAAGTTTCTCGTACGTTTAACGAAATGGCAACAGTGAAAATATTGAATAACAATGAATTCTATTTAATGTAACTAAATAGTCTACTTTCAATTTTAAATACTTTACTAATGTTCTAATTGGGAATAAAAACTAGGTTTTAGTAAATGATCGTCATACACCGTTCTACACTAGATTGTATAGCAAGTTAGAAAAAAAAAATCGTAAACACAGACCATTAAATTTAAATTCTAAAAACCTAAAATCAAATTTTTTAATATTCGTTGCTAATTGATTAAATTTCAATTTATCATCTGTGTGATTTTATTTTGTAGTTCGAAGAATAAATATTAATAATTACAACTTTAAGTAATAAACTATGTGCATAAAAACAAGAATGTAAATAAACTATAGCAAGTAGTTGATGCAACAGATACTGCACTTAACCGCTTATACATGTAGATATTAAAATAACAAAGAATCAATGTTACATTTTATAACTTCATCCAAACTGATTTCATGAAATTATATTTTGCTTCAATATGTTTAAATAAAGTTTCTCATACCATTTTGATTTGGCAACAGTGATTTAAATGACTCAAATTGAATTTCAATGCAATCAATGGGAAATTCGCCGACAGATAGTAGATTTAAGTCCGTCCGGACGTACAGACAGACGGACAAAAAGTATGAAAGTTGGGTATCTGAGGTCATAGCTTTCTAACAAAAAAAGAATTTAAGATCGATGATTAAACCGATTTTTGGAAGGGGGGTAGGCGGACAGACAGACCAGACGACTGACTTCGACCGCATGTCAATACCTACTTTTTCATTTTTTAATTCTTTCGAATTAAAAAAAATAAGGTAAAAATGGAATTTGCATGTTATTTCAATGTAGATTAAATTTTTAGTTATTTAAATTTTAAATAAACTTCTAATTAAAATTTTTTAATGAAATTTGGAATGTAGCCTAATCTGATTTTTTGCTTCAAAATGATGTATCCCACTTGTCTGTGGGACTTGTGGTTCTTTCTGTGAAAGTGGGTGACGGACGGACAGACAGACGGACTGAACGATTATAAAACCTTCCACTTTTTACGTTATAAACGTAGTGTGGAAGCTAAAAGGGGTGTGAATAATACTTCTACGGTGATTCAAGACAAGTAGGTTTGTAACAGAATCTGTCACTTAACCCGCTCCCACACAACAGTTGTATTTAGCAGGTAAAAATTCGTCAAACACAGCATTAATTCTAATCTATATCAAACATTTACATGCTAAATTTGGCTAGTTTCATTTCTTTTATTTCGAAAATTCAATAATTATTACTTATCGTTTGCAAAAATTAATTTATATTTCAAAGAATAAATATGTAATATTCCTCGCTTTTAAATAGAATTAAAATATTTCATATCAATCAACATACAAAGAATCTCGTTGCAAGTGGGTGACGGACAGGCAGACGGACTGAACGATTATAATACCTTTCACTTTTTACGTTATAAACGTAGTGTGGAAGCTAAAAACCAACTTACAGCATCCAGTACAACTCAACCCACGCCATACGATTTGACTCCTTCCTATCGGCACGACCGCCATAAATAACCATAATAATCTAAATGCGTGGAAAAGGCTTTTACACGAGAAAGTAGCAGATGCCCATTTTTGAAGTTTTCCCACAAGTAGGTCAATAAAAGGGTGAGTTTTGGAGCTTTTTGTTTGAGTAGGTCATAACCATAAATGTTGCCATCTTTTAGGGTCAAGGGTTTCCCCGCATTTTTTACTCATGTGGTTATGGTTTTTAAACCTTTTAGGTCTGTTCCGATATTCGTAATTCAATTGTAATCTATAGATAAGATATCAATAACATGAACCCATTTAGGCACCATTATGTATTGCTATATACACTGCTCAAAAGAATTAGGGGAATGCATGGTTTAAACCCTTTTACCCCCCAATGATTCCATTTGGAATCATCAGCGTGCGATTTTTTTTCACTAAGTTGAGCTCGTACTTAGGTATCGTTAGATGGAAGAATCATGTCTTTTGAAGAATTAAATAATGTTTGTTTTAATTAAATAAAAACATGAAAAACATGGTAAAATAAAATTCACTCCCTAAAAAATTTATGAAATAAATATACCCTAAATTCTTCACGCTTGCATTCTTAGATGTCTAAAAATTGATTTTAACTGTTTTAACAAATAAAGTTTTGAAAAAATTATTGTTATAATTTATTAAAATTTTATGATTCCAATTTCCCCTTAAATTTTCTTTAAAAAATTAAGATATTTTTCCCTGTTTTTTACCATTTCATTCTGGATGCACAATGAATATTTTTCACAAATTTTTTAGAATAAAAAATAAAATGTTGGAACTGAAAGGGTTAACAAAAGTACGCAAAGTGCTCCCCTAATTGTTTTGAGCAGTGTATATTATGTATTTTAAAAATTTTAAGGAACCTTAGTTTTCAAGAAGCACTTAATCGTGTTATAATTGGGAATCTGTAATGGCATTTGGCTATAAGATTTTAGCCAAATGCCAGACGTCGAGAATTTTGACGGCACTGTTCTGAGTGCCGATGACAGAGAAACCTGTTCAGAATCCTAAACGAGTGATTTCAACAGGTTTCTAGATAAAGTTTCTTCATCTTCGGAACAACGACAATCAGAACAGTGAAGTCGAAATTTCCGCCCATCCACGCAATTGGGAGAACTTCCCCGGCCTTGTAAGTTGAGTAGGTCGTGGTTTACTTCCGACCTTTTTTTTTTCCATCATTTTGTTTTCACACAAATATTCACGTACATATTGCAAAACAATTTTATACAATTCGTAATCGTTGAATTCGTAATTCGATTGAATAACTCAAATTGTTTTAGTGTAACTCTTTGATAATCCCTCTTTTTTTTAAACTTAATATTTTTCGGATAAACATTCACAACAGCTGGTATTCTTCATAAACGACCACTACCCCGATTAACCGACCTGTACTCCCTCTTTTGATTATCCGGAAAAGAACCTTTCTCATCCGTCTCAATCATTCATTTGCTCGCGCGTTGACGCCCCCTACTTTTGTTCGGCGTTTTTTTCTTGGAGTTTTTTTTTGTTGTGTCTTCCGTTGGCGTCTTTTTTTGGCAGAGGTGTTATACGTGGGCAATTTTTAGAACCCAGTCTCCGAGAAGTTTGGGTTTTATAACTGTAAAAGAACAGTCTTATTGGTGGTTTTCTTAGCTTATCTTTCATGATCTTTATCTTTAACATATGTTTTTTTAAATTCTGAACGTTTTTAATTACAATGTTTACGCGAAGGAGCTGGTTATTTGATGGATTGGTTGAACATCTTAGAGATTTTTTATTTATATATAGACGAACATATCTTTATCGGGAAATTGCAATTTCTTTTAAAATTCATTTTTTAACGCAATTTTATAAAATTTTGTGCCCTTGTATAACATTGTGTCTTAATTTTATATATTGTTTTTACCTAGACAGGATCGGTTTACTTTTCTTTACAATGAGTCTGAAACTTGTAGAGTGTTTACATTTTTAGAACTTACTGGTTCGAGCTTTCGACAGTTGCATGAATTTAATTCGCATATTTTGTCTTTTACGGTTTGTTGACTTACCAACGTTCTTGGAAAATCGCCAGAATAATATGAACAGTTTTCACACATTTCAAGTATATTCCAACATGTTCAACCCAAATAAGTGTAATAATATTTGAAACTATGCTTTTTTAAAAAAAATGTTTTTCATAAGTTTAAATGTTGACTCTAACTATATGTTGACTATGTGCCTTATTTTGCTAAAGAGGCTCTAAATAAGCTTAGTCAACGGTTGTTTAAAATTATATTTTAATTTTTATAGTTAAACTCATAGTTTCCTTGCACAGAAGCCACGACCATGGGCGGAGCTATAAAACGCGCGGAGCAATCAGATAAAGACAAAATAAAACGGATGACATTTTCTCTTCATCTGATTGCTCCGCCCATGGTCGTGGCTTCTGTGCAAGGAAACTATGAGTTTAACTATAACCCATTAACGATGATTAGCTAGAAAATTTGTGACTCGAAAATGAGTTTTCTGCTTAACTTTATCTCAATAATCAAAATATAAGACAAGAAGACCATAGATACTAAACAATTTATATAGGACAAATTAAGTCACAGGAAAAACGATTTTGAAAAACCCAAACTTAACGAAGCGAAGGTGTTAATGGTATTCACAAATATATCGTTAATGGGTTAAGTAATTTCTTAAAGAAATTTTATTTAAAGAGCCTTCATTTTCGTTCGTTACTTAAACTGCTGTTCAAAATCGCGAGGCCCGTTGCCAATAGCCAAGTAGCTCTATTGCGTTTTTAATTCAACCATCCATTATACTCGTTTGAAAGTTTTTAATTCATATCCTATTATGTTATCTCTAGTAAGATATTTTTCATATCTACACAACCCGAAAAATAAAACCAGGTCCTTATTTTATTCTCCCATAAGAGCTCTGGATGAAGCACATAAAAGTGATTATCACTCATAAAACGCGTGGTGAAAACGCTATTTAAAATTTATGGCCCCCTACTATCAATAGCGGGAATCGATAATTATATTAAGCGCTGCTGAAAGCTGTTCGTTATACACACGTGGAAAAAAACTTATTTGTCGTTAGTTTTTATGAATAGATTTAATTTCAAGTTTTTGTATCTTTTTATTTGAAACGTGTAGTTACAAAACTCACATTTTCCCAAGGGTATAACTAAAGTATAGGGTCCGGCCGGATCATTGGCGACTTCGTCTAATTGAATGTATTATTAATCAAAAGTCGCCAATAAACGGACCGGACCCCGTATCTTACTTAACTTATGATTTTGGAGAATGTGAGTTTGGTAACAACACCCTTCATTTAATGTCGTTTAAATCTTCTATAAATACAAAACGAAGAAGTCCTGGCTGAGCGTTGATACGTCAATAAGGACTTCTTCGTTTGGTATTTATAGAAGATTTAAACGACATTAAATGAAGCGTGTTGTTACTGACGTATCAACGCTCAGCCTAAACAATTGGAGGTACAATTATATGCGTTTTATGAGTACAGGTACCAAATTTCAGGAGCTTATTCCTTTTGTACTTAAGGCGTCATTAAAGTGGCTCACTTAATTGTGCATTGATTTGTTGAGTGATAATTGAAAGTCGTGTAGTGTACACATCAATAGTTTATAAATAAAAATGGTATATATCATTTTCTCCTGTTATTCAATTCCTGGCAAGCAGTCACGTGTAGACATGGATAGAGTATTGAATTCGAGTATATCACGAGGCAAGGCAGTAGTAAAAACTATGTTATCACGGTTTCCGATGTCTCATGTTTTCTGATTCGTCGAAGGGGTTTTTCAAAATAAGAAGTGTGAATGGCATCATCGCCAATTAAGCTCTAGTTACAGCAACTCGTTGATATTTTCAGACGATTTTTTTTTTTTTGATCGCTTGCCTTTTAGAGTTTATTTGATTTGAGGAAATGAAAAGTTTCTATTTGACCTCTTCATGGAGATTAATTTGTTATTTAAAAAAAAACAACTTTAAAATGCTGAAAGTTAACTTTAAATTGTATGTAAAAAATGCAAAAAAAAACAAAACAAATCAGCCATTTTTTTAATAAATGTATTGAATAATTGGCTTGTTTCATGTGATGTAATTCTTTTCAGGTTTAATTCATTACTTTATTTGTTTGTTGATGTTCGTGATTGGTGCTTTGTTCGCGCGTGACATTTATCTACAAATCGAGGCTGGATAAAGATTTATTTTCATCTAGCTTTTCTGTTGCTACTCAACACTTGAAACATGTTCATTGTTTATTTTTGTACAAAAACAAAAAGATAAAACTTCGTTATCTCCGGGATTTAAATTTACGGTTACTCTATCCATTAGGTATCAACTTTACTGGACGCCACGCCATTTGAAAAAAAGCTCCTCAAATCGGTCAAAAATCTACCCAATGCTTAGTCCTAGTTCAACAACAATTTCGACAAAGTCTGTGACTGCCCAATTAATATACATGCCCAATTAGCGAATAAAAGCGGTTTTCTGAACATGTGGAATTTCACAAATATCCACTTCTCGTCTCTGGATCTCGTTATCAGCTCTGGCCTGATCCTTTACGGCTATTACCCTTCGATTATGTTAAAGAGATATCAGCCCGTGCTTCTAACTCCTGTTCTTAAAATTAACAAATATTTTCGTTTGTAAAATTATCTTGTTGTGATAGTTTCTCATTTCTGTTTTTTCATTCGTTGATCTGTAAAAGTGTTTATTTACTTACTCTATTAGTTCCCGATATGTGCTGGTGTTAAACTAACGCTTGAAACTAACTTAAACTAACAAAAAAACGCTTGCATAAGTTTCATGGTCGTTTCGGGTTATGGAATTCTTTCCAGCTTTCATTCTTAAACTTCCTGCGATCGGTGCTCCTATTGGTCTTCTGTTCCCATGTAACATGGACTCACCAATTGATTCTCGAGATCGAATTTTAATTTAGCATTTTGGTTGCCCCTCAACACCTAAAACATGCACATTGTTCTTATTGCGATTGCTTCATGCAATTTTTATGCAAAATTACCGTCATTAGAATGTGACATTTTAAACGTTTCTTTCAAAATGGAACACTCACGTCAAGGTAATTCAAACATTTAAAATCGTTAGACCATGATAAATAAAACAATTTAAGTATCAGAATACGGTATTGATATTCTTGGATACTGGCTATAAAGATATTGATCGAATTTTCACCCTGATCTGCTAACCCTTAATCGAACCTTAAAGAATCGTGTCAAATTGAAGTATAGTAAAACGTATAAAAAGAAAAGAAAGTATTCTTTTTAAAAGTCTAAGTTGTAGTGTATATTTCGCATCTGGGGCCGTTAGATTAAGTTTTAAATACTGGTTGCAGCCATGGCCCCATGTGCACCCTAACTAATGTTACTGTGGAAGAAATTTCGAACCGTATTTGAACAAATCTGGTTTCAAAAAATAACTCAACACTCAAACTCCACCCACCCCTCCATTGCCATATCCCCAGCAGCATTTCTGCCCTCTGTGGGATATTGATTAACGATTTTGCCCCACTATGCGTCATTAAAATAACATAATAAAAACACCCTCCCCCACTCGGCTCGGCTCAAGAAGCCTTTAAACAAATTTATCATCCCTTTTAACATACCACCAGCGTCCGGTCTCTCTCTATAATTATGAAATTCTCGTCCAGGATATCTCAATATGGACTATATCATAAATTTGGGGACGGTTGAAAAATTTGGGGGTTTCAGTTTAATATATAGGCTTTGGCGGTTGTTGTACGTGGATTGTCGTAGTTGGGAAAATTCCGGTTTTTGCTTCAAAATTAAGTTTAGTGTTAAAAATTGATTTTTATTATTTAAAAGGTTTTTTTTATTTTTTTTTGTTTCTTATGAGGGACGTCAATGGAACAGGAAATGTTTCCGAGTTGCCCCTTCTCGGGTTAAAAAAAAATCTTTTTTAAAACAAAATACGTAATTTCCGTAAATACTTTCCGAATAATTTATAATAATGAAAATATAATTTTGTTTACTCTTTATTAGTTGAATTCACCTATAAATGTTTACTTTTTAACTTTATAAAATTCTTAAAGCTTCACGAAAAATTTGAGTGTACACTTTATTCTTGTTAATTGGCTTGTTTCAAGCGACTAATTTACTTCCAGCTTTCCTTTCTGCATTATAGAAGATCGTCGATTCGCGAAAATTTTTAGGATTACCTTAAATATGTATTTAAATTTTAGAAAGGTTGACCGTAAGAATCGCCAGAATTTACCGATTTCAGAATCGCGGGAGTTTTTTCATTTTGAAGCCGGTCATAGATTTGAGATTTTAGGGTCACCTGAGATTCCGGGTACAGAAACGAGGGATAATCCGGTTTTCAGAATAGGCGGAGATTTACATAGTGTTGATTTTTATCATTTTAGAAATTTCGTTGAATTTTCATTTAAAGATCGCCCGGAGATTTCCGCTGTTAAAAAATATAGTATACCGAGGAGTTTCCCGATTCGAGGATCCTTGAGTTAGATCCCCCCCCCCCCCCTTTCTCTTTCTGCAAAGAGTCCGGTATTGTTTGCGACAATGCCTCGTGGTTTCTTCCAAAGTTTTTTTTTTTAGAGTTGGCTTTTAAAGCGCTTAGCTTAGTTTGAAATCCAATTGTTTCCCTCATTTAATAGTGGCTCAAAATCTGAAAACCTCTGTTACTTCGGGCTTGAGTTTCGAATCTGCCAGGTCCTGCATGCATAACTTATATAAGTATTTAGTTTGAAACTTTGAATGATATTTATGTATTTAAATTTGTTGCCCCAAGGAAAAAAAACTCTACTAAGGATAATGCAACCCATCTCTTTGGAAAATTCTTAGAAGAGACCAGCTGAACACACAGAATATCACCAGTGTCAATTTGTGTGTAGTGTGTACACTCTACTTAGCACCCGGCTAAATAGCGCTACTACTACAGAAAATACCCACATTCTCGAACCGCCATTGAGTGCCGGCTTGCGTAACCCATGGCAACCAAAACCAAACACGCCCAAATAGATTGTAGAGCGGAGTTGAGGGGTAGGGGGCCTGCTGATCTTGTCCATGGAAGATGAGGATGTTCTAAGGGGGGGGGGGGGGGGGGGAGGCGCCAAAGCGGCGTGGTTATGCATCAAGCTTAGGTTTCTTTCCGAAATTTAGAATTTTTTTTTGTGTGTGCTTCTGTCACCCCTTTCTCTTAGTTTTGGGTTTCGCTAATGTATGTTGCCTTCGGACTTTGGTCAGTGATCCTCCATCGGTATCGCGTTTCTTGTGGACTGTGTCTTTTTCCCCCCCATTGTTTGGGGAAGATTCGGTTTCTCTCTGGATCGAGATTTTATTTCTTTTCCCGGTTCTCCCTATCATTGACTATTTGTCTGCCTGGGCGAGAAGAGGGGGAGGGGTGTATAGAACGTTTTATCGATATCAGTGGTTCTCTTTTCTTATTTGGTGGCTGGATAAGACATGGAATAGAATGATAGGGGAACTTGGTTGAAGAATAGAAAGAGCTTTGCTTTTCCCATTGGATTTTTACTTGTAAATGGGAATTGTTTTGAATCCCTGGGCTATAGCTATTTTGTAAAAATACAGAAAGTTTATACTTTAGATTTAAATATTTTTATTTAAATTTAAGTAGTAATTTTCCCTAAATTTGTTTTCATAAGCTTGATTTGATTCTTAAGTATCAATTAATTGTAAGATTTGGTGTAGGTATAAACTTTTAATATATACAATTTATTATCATTTTATTTATTGACTAAAATTTATCTCGAACTATTGTTTATTTCATATAGCAGATTTTAACAAATTAAACTAAACTCTGGTGCCTAAGCCCATAAAGGGTCAAGGCCTCTCTGTCCTATTTAACTTATAAGAAAGAGACAATGGGATGTATTGCAGCAGAAAACGGTTAGTTGGTCAGATTGACATGAAACCTCAGTGTTAAGTTTCCAAGCTAGCTTATACCAAAACTCTAAAAGGATGGAAGTGTGAGCTAGTCTTGTCCATCTGCGATAAATAAACTTTAATATATACTTAAAACTAATGTTACGCTAATTACCAGTTTTCGGGGTTGACTTTTAATCGGATTAAAACCTTGTTGTTATGGTAAAAGGATCAACTAAACTCGGTGGTAAGACAGCCTATCGTTGGCCAAGGCCTGGTGTACCCATTTCAACTCTTGTGACCAAGGGCTCTGGGGTGCTAAATATGTGCCCTGGTATGTAGTCAACTTCATATGTAATCCTGAGTGTTTAATTACGAAGCTTGCTTGGTTATAATTTTTTTTAATACACTTAAGACATGAAAGGTTCAGTGAACCTTGCTTTATCTAGGATTAAAACCCCACAAATAGGGTTTGGCAGCACAAAGCATTACTAATAAGCCTAACTAATATAAGCATTACTATATATCAGCACTATATATATGCATTATTATAAGCATTACTAATAAGCTTAAGACATGAAAGGTTCAGTGAACCTTGCTTTATCTGGGATTTCAACCCCACAAATAGGGCTTGGCAGCACAAAGCATTACTAATAAGCCATTGAGCATTTAGCAAAAACGATTGATTTGTACTAAAGCTAAATTTTTTTGTCTTTACAGGTGAAACACCTAAACCACAATGTCGCTCTCACTCAAGGTGAGCGTCATCGAAAAAAATGTCGTCAAAACGATGCAGTTCGACCCTTCCACGATCGTCTACGACGCTTGCAGAATCATACGAGACAAGATTTCGGAAGGGGGAGAATCCGGATTAGCTGAATGTAAGTATTTCATATGACAGTTTTAACCATAAGAAACCCAGAAAAATGCACTACATTTAAAATTGTTTTAGGGGCACCTTAAAGACACCAAATTTTCTCTAAAAACAACAAAAAGGACCTATTTTTTTCTCTGAAAAGCCTTACAAATTTGATTCAACTTTGCTGAATTTAATGTTCTATAATGTTTTTATTTCAAATTTATTAATTTTTAATAAAGTTTTTAATTAAATTTTTAGTTCTTAAGAAATCAAAAACGGCATTGTGGAAATCTTAGACTTTGACCCCATATATAGACCAAATTAATTTTTTTTAATTGTCCTGAAAAACCTCTGTATTTTTCTGAAAGTTAAAACCCTGTGTATGATATTTGGGATTGATTAGATTAAACTTGACATGCAACCATGGATTGAAATCAAGTCTATGTAAACTATTTAAGGAAACTGAAAAAATAAGCATCAAATTTTAAGAATCTGATTAGTTCCAATACACAGAACCCAAATGATTTTAAGAGAAAAAAAAATATTTAAAACCGAAAATGTTAATAATTTTAAGTAGAATTTTCAGCTACTTATAAATATATTATTTTTTTTTAATTTGTGTTTTTATGTTCCGTTGTAGTTTTAATGTACCACCAAGTCTGTCTTTTTTTAATATTTATGTATTTATGCATGTCCTGGGAGTTAAACATGAAAGAAATCACTTTCATGAGAGAGCATCATAACATTTACTTTTATTTCATCTAAAACGTGTTTTTTTTAAATTATTTTTAGCCAAAAACTATGGCCTATTTTTGGCTGATGAAGACCCAAAGAAAGGAGTATGGCTAGAGCCAGGAAGGTCGTTGGAGTATTACCTGCTACGAAATGGAGTAAGTACATGGTTCATCATGTTTACTAGTGAAACAAGTTTTGATTTAAGTGTGCATGAAATATATTTGTTTGTCAAAAGTATATTTAAACAAATAGGTTTTTAACAGATCACTCAGAACAGCTTCTATATAAAATCCATGCGTCTAAACAAAGCACCAAAGGGCAAATTTATTTCTGTAAACTTATAAAGATCAAGATTAAACAAAAAAAAATTTTCTTTGAAAATTCAATAAATTTTCATTACCATTTGTTAAAATTTATTTGTGTTTCAATGAATAAATAGGTAATATTGCCCACACTTAAATAGAAGTAAAACTTTTTATATATCAACATGCAACTTGAAAACGTGCAACATTGAAACTATCTAATCACTACAAAACATAACTAAAGTAATTAAATTTTAAACTCCATTTAAAAAGATTTTGAAAGATGATAAAAAGATTTGTAAATATTATTTAATAAACAAAAGAAGGAAATGGTATATGCAGGGATTAGAAAGTTACTTTTAAAAAGTAACATTGTTACAGTTACAGTTACTTAATTAAAAAAGTAACTCTGTTACAGTTACAGTTACTTAATATGAAAAGTAACGCGTTACAGTTACTTTTAAAAAAAGTAACAAATCACAGTTACTTTTTGAAATTTCGAGTTTTAAGAAAAATTGAAATTTAGCCATCTTACCATTTTTCAAAGAGAACCACGATGAACGAAACATAAGCTCAAACAAAACACTGACATAATTAAAAAACATTTTTTTATAATTAATTTTAATCCTTTACTCTGATAATCGGAAGACAACGATCAGTCCATCTGTAAACGAAAGGTATCTCAAGAATGAACGTGAAATCTGTCTCCCCCTCCCTACCCCTCTTCGAGGGGAAGTACTTAGTTGTTGGTCATTGTTGAAGAACCCATTCAGGCAAAACACAAAGGGGTTTGGACAGAGGGATCCAACCTGCTTGGAAGTTAGCGTGATTTATTTGAAAACCCTTCTTTTCCATAAATGCCTGTAATTGTGCAGGGCTTATAATGTGATACTTAGAAAGGTAAACAGAGAAAAGGAAAAACATTCATACTGTAACAATTCTGTCTGAAATCCGCCGTCACGCCTTTATCAGCCAAAGTGGACAATTATTTTATATGCAATACTTTTTCCCTCCCAAATGAAAAGCTCGTATTTTAGGAATGCGAAATGTTTCCTTCTCTTAGGAGTGGACTTTCAAAATTGGCATCAGACAGCCTTCGTAAAGTAACGGAAAAGTAACGACATTTTTCGTTACTTCGTTACCGCTAAAAGTAACTAAGTTACAGTTACTTTCTGAAAAATGTAACGGCGTTACCCCATAAAAGTAACGGCGTTACAAGTAACGCGTTACTCCAATCCCTGGGTATATGAAGTTGTTGTAGACATCCATATATTGATTGACAATCATAATATAGTTGCTGTCTCTCTTTTAAATTCATTAGGCATTAAAATCCATAAAAAAAAATATTCTATATAGAGGAGGTTGATGCACATTAAGTTTGTTCTGATGCTGCATATGATGAATTGATATCTCCAATATTTGACTGTGGTTCTAAAATACGACGCCCGTCGCCAATAGCCCTCGTGTAGCTCTAGTGCATGTTAATTTAACCAACTATAATTTAGTTTTATAGATATTTAATTTGTTATTGAAGTTCAAGTCGTAAACTGCTTCCTTGCTGGCAAATTGGTGCCACCAAGGTATCAATTATTAGTTGGCATTTTTTTGAGTTGTTGATTAGTAAACAATAATTAGTTAAAACAGTTAACTTATGAAAACATACTAACTTAATGGTTAATTGCTTGCTAGGATAGTAGTGTTACTGAGGTACCAATGATTACTTAGCCCTTTTTAGTTTGTTGATTAATTAAAAATTGTTAATAAAATCTGTTTTTATAATAAATTTAGAATATTTAGTATGTAACTATAATGTGTTTTTAACATGTTTCTATTTTTAGGACCTCCTGGAGTACAAAAGAAAAATGAGGACGTTACGAGTGAGAATGTTGGATGGCACGGTGAAAACCGTCCTGGTTGATGATAGCCAAGTTGTTGCCAATCTGATGGTTGTTATCTGCACAAAAATAGGTAAATTCAGTCTTATTATGCTTCAATATTTATTTAGTCCTTCAATATCAGCTTTTAAAAAAAGCTTTCTTATGAAATATTAAAAAAAAAATTAAATAATGGCTTAACCATTTTAGTTGTTTCATTTATTCTAATTATAGAAATTTGAAGTTTCAGTGATACACATCCAATGAATGAAGTACATCATTGAAATAGAAAGATGATTTTAGACTGCGTTTTTTGTTTGAAATAGAAAACATTATTCATACTGAATGATTTAAATATGCTACATAAATTAAAATAGGTAAAAATTATAATTCAGTAGAGTGAAACTATAATTTTACATTTTATACCATCGACAAAATCACAAACAAATGAAGAAATAAACAAATATTGTAGTGGCATTAGGAAATTACATTAGTATGTATTGAAAAAAATCTGTTTCATGTCTTTAAAACATAGAGTTTGTTTGTTGAAAAATTAGGATTTTACTGTAGCATGTGCGATAATTTGTTATTGGTAATTGTTTCTGTTCCAGGTATTACAAATCACGATGAATTTTCTCTGATTCGTGATCTTCCAGATGAAAACAAAGAACCTAATACTGGCACTTTGACACTAGGAAGAAAAGTAAGAGCTGAAAATTTGTTTCACTTTTACTAATCTCTTGTATAATATTCTTAATTCTTTTGCATAACTAATTTATGATATTTTTTGTGAATTTGTATTTTAGAGATGTATTTTAATTGCATAATTACAATTTTTTTCTTTTATTTTCAGGATAAAAAAGACAAAGATAAAGACCTAAAGATGGAACAACTAAAAAAGAAACTGAAAACTGATGATGATTGTAAGTATTTTTATTTATCACTAGTATTCATACATGTATTCTATCAAAATACAAATTCAATGCGTTTAAAAAAAGGATTGTGTAGTGAATCCAAATTTTAGAAATATATTAAGAGAATATCTGCCTCAATCAAAGAAAATTACTTGAAAAATTTGGGTTGTAAAAATAACAAATTATGTGCACCAAGTAGTTATTTATAGATGTTTTTGATCTCGTAGTTTTAATTATTGCAATTATTTGTTTTGAAAGTTGTTGAATATATTTTTGCATAATACCATTTTATTTATTATTTAGAGATCATGCTTTGGTATTCATTTGTATATTTTGTCTCGTATTTTTTTACAATTCAAACTCTGTTATTGAATCAGATTCAATCTAAGTTATTACTTTCGAGCTTATCTTTCTCGTTTCATTTCAAACTTTCCCTTTTTGCATGTTATTGTGTGTTTTTAATTCGTCAGTGTTTTTTATTATTCCAGTAAATTGGGTCGACCACTCCAAAACTCTTCGTGAGCAAGGCATAGACGAAGAAGAAACTCTGCTGCTGAGGCGGAAGTTTTTCTTCTCAGACCAGAATGTTGATTCAAGGGATCCAGTGCAGTTGAACCTACTTTATGTTCAGGTATATAACTTTTTAATCATTTGTGTTTTTTAAATTATGATTTATTTAATATCCATGAATTTCAGAAGATTATCATTGCGATTTTGACATATATCATCTGATGGATACAGATGTATAATGATCGTTGAACAGATTGCCAATAAATACATCTATCTTTAAAAAATTTGGAACTTAATTTTACAGTGAAAAGCTATATAGTCGCAAATAATGTACAACCTCCAAACAGAATATTACCAATGCAAACCTTTAACTGTGTATACTGTGGTTATTTAACTGGGTAAACTGTGTTTTGTTATAAGAAAATTCGGTTTGTTGCCAAAGATTCTGTTTCGGCAAGATTTGTGTTGGCTAAATGGAAAAGTTCCAAAATATTAAAAAAAAAATTATTTGAATAAAAAAAATGTAAACAATTTTTATATTTTTTATCTTTCAAGTTATTAACTATAAAATAAAACTTGAAATATGTATAAAAAATGAATTAAAAATTTGAATATCATAGTTGAACAACATGTTTACACTTAGACACTTAGTTTTCTCTTCAGAGACAGAGAGGTATCTATAATCGATTCTCTAGTTTCTAGGTCTAACCTATATTATTTTCTCTTCAAAGGCAAGAGACGCGATAATCAATGGAACACATCCTGTCACAGTTGAGCAAGCTTCACAGTTTGCAGGAATGCAGTGCCAAATTCAGTTTGGAGACCATGTAGAAACGAAACACAAGCCAGGATTTTTAGAGTAGGTTTATATGAAATAATTAAACTCTTATATTGACCTCGGCTTCCTATTTTTTCTGGGTTTTGATTGACTTGAAAATTTACTTTTTTTTATAATTGTAAAAAGACTATACTTTTTTTTAAAATCTAGACTAAAAAAATTCTTTATTTTCAAACAAGCGTAAAAGTTTAGTATTAGAGTTACAAACCATTGCACTGATTACCTAAATAATATATTGTAGAAAATTTTGATAGTTTTGATAGTTTAGATAGTTTTTAAAAACTAGCATTAGTTTATAAGAATAGTGTTTATTCTTTTTATTTGTTAAGAATGAACAAAAAAAAATTAAAATTGTTCAGAATTGTCTGTATTACTTTCAATCTAATCATCTTGGGTGTAAGTTAATCTTGCTTTAATTTTTTAAAAATAATACCAAATTAAAAATTTCTTTTGCATTATTTTTCTTTTAAAATTATTTTAATGAAAAAAGTTGTGTGCAAACTCTGTATCAATTTTCTTTCAAATGTTTTGCTATATTATTAAAATATAAAAGTAACTAGTCATTGCAGAATAGGGGGTCTACAAATTGCTTGGTACAATCCTTATTGACATAGTTTACTCAAGTTTAATTATTTTTCTAGATTTGAAAAAAAAATCCTGAATTAGGGCTCATAATTTTATTATTTTAATGTATTATTTACTGTTTGTAGCTTATTATTTGTAAGTTTTTATTATTTTTTTATTTTTAGTTTAAAAGAGTTTTTACCTAAAGACTATAGTAAGATGAAGGGAATTGAAAAAAGAGTGTTTGTTGTAAGTAAATATGAGTTTTTGCTTTTTGTGCAAAGTCAACAATTTTCAATTTGCAGTTAGGTTAAATGACATTATTTTACTGTAGGAGCACAAGAAATTCCACGGAAACACTGAATTAGATGCCAAAGTTAAATATGTTTCATTAGCCAGATCTTTGAAAACATATGGAGTCACGTTCTTCTTAGTTAAAGTAAGTTTTTTTCATTGTTCGTAATACTAAGTTTATAAATGAAGAGTACACGGGAAGAACCGCTTGATTTATTAGGAGTCGACCCGTAATTGTGTCTGCTTGGCGGACATTGGCGGCAGAATACCGGTTTCTCTTTTCTTTCTTCTTTGCTTGGTCCAAGCGTCTGAATCGTGCATCGCGTGAATCTCGCGAATCTTGGTTGGTAGAAAAGTCGTTATTTAGGACTTTTCAATTAATTTGCGAATCTTAAAATTTCTCTTACTTGTTTTAGAAAAATTCGTGATTTTCAATCAATCGTACATTATTTTTAAAGCTTAACATGATGATGAACGCAGTCTTTTGAATATAACGCGGAACTGAATTTCAGGGTTGCAGTGAGAGAAGATGCACAAGAAAGTGAGAAACTGGTTTCCTTACACCAACTTAGGCGATTACTCGCTATCATCTCCAAAGATGCCTGATGATTAAAGTTTTCCACGAAATTAAGCAGTTTTTCCCCTGTACTCTTCAAATAATAACTAGAGATAATCAAATATGACAAAAAAGCATTTTAATTATGTATCACGTTCTTCTAAATAAAAATTTCTAAGTAATATTATTTGATTTTCTTTTAGGAAAAAATGAAAGGAAAGAATAAACTGGTTCCTAGATTACTTGGAGTTACAAAAGATAGTGTCTTGCGACTTGATGAAAAAACTAAAGAGGTTAGTATATTTACGCAAGTCTTTTTTTTTAATAAAAACTTAATGATTGGATACTTTTCAAGAAAACGGTAATAAAACTGGTTATTTTTTTTCATCCCTGAAAATGTTATAAAAATATGTGTATTAACACACAGGAGCGAGAAGAAATGGGTTAAAAATGTTAGTTTTCCTTTTTCTATTAAAGTAAGATAATATTTGCAATAGGGTCAGTGAATAAGTTCTTTTGCTAATTGGTACACATGTCTACTTGACCTCTTCCTTATGTTAATACATACACATGTTATGGGATCAGTTATAAGTTTCCTATTATAAATTCTGCACATGAGACTTAATAAAACATTTATTAATTCCTTATCCATGGACTAATATTTTTTTTTCTTCATAAATTACTCTAACTGACTCTAGTATATCACATGTTGCAGTAAGAATGAAATATACAAAAATTATTTTGTAAGTAACTTTTTTCAAACTTTTTTACAGATTCTGAAAACTTGGCCATTAACCACTGTGAGGAGGTGGGCTGCGTCACCAAACAGTTTTACTCTAGTAAGGATATTTTTTTAAAAAAGATGTAGTTAAGCAATTTTTTTTTATTTGAGTTTTGAATTTGTTATTTTATCGGTTGTGTATATAGCTTAATGACACTTTCCTTTGCAGGATTTTGGTGATTATTCAGACTCTTACTATTCAGTGCAGACCCCAGAAGGTGAACAAATATCTCAACTTATTGGTGGATACATTGATATCATATTGAAAAAGGTAAGTCTGTGGTTAATAAAAAATGTATATTTTTGTTTTTATTAAAGGGTTAATGTTAATATTCATTTTCAAGAGTGTACACTTTAGAGCTTTATTATTTTATGCTATGAAATGTAAGTGAATTTTTTTCATGTTAACAGAAAAAAGCGAAAGATCATTTTGGTATTGAAGGAGACGAGGGGTCTACTATGGTGGAAGATAATGTTTCTGCAGCAAAGTAAGGAACTTACGATTTTTCTTGTTTTGCAACATAACTTATGCTGTGTTATCTTTGTATTGAACACAAATATATATATTTTTTAAAGGAAACTAAAAATTGTGTGCTGACATACTGTTAGCTATGAATAATAAATTGATCAAGAAGAAGTTGGACTTTTCATTTTTAATTGAAATTTAATTTATTTGTTATTGTTTTTGTATACTTTATTACAGTTTTAAAAAATTAAGTAAACCATAGTCCTTGTGTGTAGCTTTTGTGTGATGCTATAATTCAACCAAATCAAATGTAATGATAAAAATTCAATGGAAACAAATTAACAAAGAATTTCCAATTCATTTTCTTTTTCTGATCCCTAAAAACACAAAACAGTGTTTTACTGTTTATACTTAAAAACTTTAAAAAAAATCTAAATATTATTAATACAAAAATATTTTAATTTCTTAATTTTTTTTTCAGAGCTACTATTTTACAACATAACCCACCTGCAAAAGTTTCACATGTGGACTCAGGATCTGTGGTAGTTCCAGCTATAATGAGAGCAGCTGAAAATGGTAAATACTTAAAAAAAAAAAATCTGAAATAAAATTTGACACTTCACACTGAATATATTTGCATTTATTTCAAGGGAATGTGCATTTTATATTTTCAGTTTTAACTCTGAAAGAGATTAATTCTTTTTAATATTCAATTTTTATAAGACAATTTGTCAAATTGAAATATGCAGCATTAACTTTGTAAAGGTTTTCTCCAATTTAATTAGTGTTTCAAAGTCCTGCGGTATTGTGTACTGTGTCATAATAAGATGCTCAGGTGTCACCTCTCACTTGAATGATTTTCAAAGTTATGAGGCCCGTTCCTGATAGCCCTATTTAAACCATACTCAATTCAACCAAACAAAAAAAAAATCAAGGACACCTTTTCATACTTCCTCATTTACTTCCTTAGTATACTTCCTTATTTCATAGTTTAGTATATTGTAACAATTTTAATAATTAGTGCTGATTATTAGTTTGAATAAAATTAAAGAAAGAAAAGAAGTAATTTCAAATTGCCAATAACTGTATAAAGAAATAAAAAAAAATTCTTTAGTACCGTATATACTCGTGTATAAGCCGAGAAATTTTTGACAATTTCAGTGCCGTAAAAATCGGGGTCGACTTATACACGAGACATCAAATTTCCACACAAAAAATCCCATGTCCTTAAAATAAAACTAAATTTCAATCAAACTTAAGGTTTAGATACTATCTATTAAAAATAAGGACCCAAAAGCGGTTAAATCTTGAAGATTAAATAAGATTGGTATCTATTCACGGTATCCACCATAATGATACTTAATTGTTAGTTCTCTACGTGATGCGTATTTTGCACGTGTAGCTCTGGCACAGGGCAGTTCAGTCAACCAGTCTTTAAGGTGTAAAGAAAACAACATCGGTCCGTGACCTTGGCAGCATAGTCTTCACGCTTCACTGAACTTAGTTTCAACTAAGATTCTCCATTCAGGGTCGGCAATGTCAAGGAACTCGAGATGAACCCGTTTTATTTTCATTGGGGTTGAAATTTAGCTTGCAAAATAAAAATTACGATCCCGTTATGAACCGGTTTCTCTTATTTCCTTCAGAAGGCTGGCCTTATTTCTACTTCGACTTTATACACGGTTACGATTTGTGAAGATATTTGGTTAAAAAATGGGGGGTCGGGTTTACACGGATCGGGTATACACGAGTATATACGTACTTATGTATACTTATAATTATGTTTAATACAATGCCAAATTTATATATAATTTGTTCCTCTGGTTAATAGGTCCTCGGCCGTACAGTACTGGTCAGACCCCAAGTGCTCGATTTGGGGAAATTAAAGGGCAAGCCCACAGCGCTTATGCAGCAGTGCAGGTAAGCTAAAATAAGATTTCTTTTAATGAATTGCTCTACACTTTGATAACAAGATAAAAATTGGGAATCTGGAATTTTTTTAAAAAAAAGTAATTAATTTAAAACCAATTTAATTGGCTTGTTTCGGGTGATGTATTTCCTTCTACCTGTCATTCCTGCATTTCCTTTGAGGAATGAAATCGATGCAATTTTAAGGAACTAATATAACTCCATTTTTAAATTGGCTTGTACGCTATGATAGTGTGATAATTATTCTTTTAATTCAGAGTTCCAGGGTTCGTACGCCTCCTGAAATTCCTGAAAAACTCCTGAATTTCATTTTTTTCTAAGGGCCCCTATAACTCTTGAAATTAGTGTCTTAACTCCTGATATTATTTTCCCTCTCTTGAAATAAATTGACAACACAATTGTTTTTCTCCGTTTACTTTATTCAGAATAAGTCTACTGCGCATGCACAGTAAAAAAATAGAGTTCGGACTGTCCCATAATGCACCGCAAAACTCTTTAGAAGATTTTTTTTCTTCTGTTTCATCATTTGAAGTGCTTTGAAGTCACTAGTACTAGACTAATACGATGATAAACAAATGTATTCAATGTTATTCCTCGTTACCTCCTGAATTTCCATTGCTGCACTCCTGAAAAACTCCTTAGAAACTCCTGAATTTTACTATCATAGATAATGTATGAACCCTGGAGTTCAGTCTTTTTAATTAGCTGACACCTTCCTGCCTAAATCCATCGTTATTCAACATATTTATTATTCATAATTTATTAATCCCCTTCTTTACCTGCAGCCCCAACACCCAAAGATACAACAGACAATGTCCGAGCCACAAAGAGCCTTGCTAAGCACTATTAGTGCAGGCAGAAGTGCTGTAGAGAATGCCCAGAACGATCTAAACGTCCGCGTGAGGTTCCAAGAACTTGGAACGGACCCTGCTTCCCTCCAATGGAAACAGGACCAAATGGATGTCAAGAAACAGAGTGTTTCTTCGCAATTAGCTGCCATGAATGCTGCCACAGCGCAAGTTATAACCTTGACTTCAGGTGTGTCTTTAATTTGGTTGTTAAATTATTTTTTTGGTCGATACTTTGAATGTTTAACTTTGTTTTATGTTTTTTCTCAATATTTGCTAGACCTGTATTAAAGTCTATCGAGTTAATACTGTAATGAAAGTTTTCTTTGGGATAAATCAAATGTGAAAAAGAAGTATTTTATTAAATTAAATTGGAACTCGAAATTTTTTTTATAACAGAGTGGTTACAATATGAATGTCACATATAAAAAAAGTATTTAGATTTTAAGTTTATTTTAATATATTCATATTTAGTTTTCTAAATTTCAATTTTACTACTGGTGTTGAACTACACAATTCTGTTAAGTTTAGCCTTTTAGCTTATTTACTGTATGTAAACTCCTGAATAATGTGAAAACTATTTAAATAAATTTATTTTTCTGATACACAGAACCCTTAAAATTATATAATTCTAAGTATTTATTTGCAAATTTTATTTAAAAACTCAAATTATAGATTCATGTTGTATGATTTTGTTCTTAGGTCCCCCAGAAGAAGTGGATCACCCAGCTGTAGGTGCTGCAGTAACCACAATGTAAGTTACCTCTTTCAATTTCCATAATAACATTAATTTTTAGCCATTGTACTTTATTAACTAGCAATATTACTGATTTTAATTATACAAGAATTGTTAATAAAAAAATAGGAAATTTAAACTTTTGAATCTTATATTTTTTTATAACATGGTAAGAAATAACAGCAATGGAACAAAATATTCCATATTATAAACAAGTAGGTTTATGTAAAAGTAAATGTTACTTGGAACCATTCCACACACTTTTTATACACTTTAGGAAGAAATCCGCCAAACACGTTCTTTAGCTAGTTCTAAACTCGTAAAGCTGAAAAATTAACCATTTTATTAATTTTCTTTTGCAGATATAATTAATCGTCTTTATTGATTGCTGATTTTTTTAATTCAAAGAATAATGATGTAATTTATATTTTTTGTTCTAAAACTGAATGAAGAGAAACTTATCATAACTTCATTTAACTTAATGTTAGTTTGAAAATTAAAAATTACCCATATTTTATGCAAAATAAAAAGAACCAAAAAATGGACAGGGCATTTATAAGAACTTACTTTATATTATAAACATAGTGTGGAAGCTAAATTAACCAACAGTTTACCAAGTCTTTTTTTTTTAATGCTATTTGGTTATGAAAATTTATCTTATTGCAAGAGGCTAAAGCAGGAGTTGTAACTCACAATATCTCTTTCAGCACAACCAACCTCTCCGAAATGTCGAAGGATGTGAAGGTGATCGCTGCCCTCATGGACGATGACCTTCAAGGAGAGAATCTCCTGGATGCCGCCAGGGGGCTCTGTTCGGCCTTCTACGATCTTCTCAAAGCTGCTGAGCCAGAGACAAAGGAGGTACTGTGAACTGTATTTGTGGTATTTTGATTATTTAACACACTTAACCTTTTGAACATTTGTCCTGGATTTCTTGTAATTTATATTAGTCTTATAGCATTAATCATAAATTTCAATTTTTTTTAAATAATAAATTTCTTATTGCTGTTTTTTTTTTTTCATTAAGATATGATTTTAAGATCATCTCCTCAAATATGAACCAAATTCTAATTTTTTAACCAAATATATGTTTGTTACAAAAGATAATTTTAAAATTTATTTAGAACATTTGCACATTTCCAGGCCAGTATGAGAACTCATTTTTAAATGTAACCGGTTATTTTGAAATCTGGTTAAGCCAGATAAGTAAAATTTAATTAAGGCTTAGATGTACACTTGGTTGCACATTTCTAAATTAAAAATTTGCCTTGTAAATAATGCACAATAAAAAATAATGTGCCCGTTTATTCAATGTATTTAAGCAGTTTAAGTTTAAATACCTTACATAGCACTTATTTTTTCTTCCTAAGTTGTACTACACAGTTATGTTTTAAAATATTGTGTCACTTTTTTCGTTATAGCCTCGTCAGAACTTGTTGAACGCTGCAGGAAGAGTTGGAGAAGCTAGCCATGCAGTTCTGCGAAACATTGGTGAAGAAGATGCTATAGACAAAGAAATACAGGTAAGGACCTAACTATGTCCAATTTTTCTTTTTATTTAAAAATTCGAAAGAATTACCTCTTTTAAACAACTTTGAATTTAGTCCTAAACAACATTAAGTGTTCTTTAAAAGCTATCATATAAATTAGCTCTTAAAAATCCATATTAAGCTATTATAAAACTCTTTCATTTAACAATATATTGTTTCAATTTTTTTTTAGTGTAGAAGTCTTATCTTAATGTTTTAGTCCATTGTGCCTACTACACATTATGAATTGTTAGTTTCATCTATATTTCAAACTTTTATCCTTCTCTGCTTCTCGTTATGATTCTATTGTATTTACTTTGAAGGATATCTTATTGGGACTTACAAAGCGTGTTGCAAATGCAACAGCGGATTTAGTCCGAGAGGCCAAAAAGGTTGCCAACAAATGCAGCGATGATCCTGTTCAACAAGCCAAAGTGATCACTGCTGCCACGCAATGTGCTCTTACCACATCTCAATTTGTAGCCTGCGCTAAGGTGAGTGAGAATTATGCTGCTTTATTTATTGATAAGAATCTGGGATTGTGAAAAGTAACTCTGTTACAGTAACTTAATATGAGAAGTAGCTTATTACAGTTATAAATTTCAAGTTATCAGAAAAATTGAAATTTAACCTCTTACTGCTTTTCAAAGATAATCAAGATTCAAGAAACATAAACACAAACAAAACATTAATTTCCTTCGGAAATAAATTTTTAAAATTTAAATTTAAAGGTTGCATTTCAAAATTGGCATACAACAGCCTTTGAAAAGTAACATAAAAGATTTTGTAAACATTTCGTTGCTACTAAAACTAAATAAGTTACAGTTACTTTCTGAAAAATTAACGGAGATACTCAGTGTTACCAAAAAAAAGTAACTGTTACAAGTAACGTGTTATGCCGATCCCTGATAAAAATGTAATAGTTTGAGTTTGCAATTTTCGGAAGCTGTAAAACCTTTTTCCACATTTTAAAAGCATATTAAATTATTTATAATGGTATTTTTTATAAAGTAATGTCATTTTTACATTCAATAGGATTTTTAAATGTCCTACATTATATATTAATATCCTATAGAAATGTGGAATTATTTTTAAAGAGCCATGTTTTGTGATTCTTTTAAATGTAAGCTTAAACTTTTTTTTTGTAAGTGGTACACAAATTGCCTTTAATATTTGCCACACAGCTTACTTATTTGTTTTCGAAACTATATATTTATATTCTTTAGGTTGTTGCCCCAACTATTTCAAACCCTACCTGTCAACAACAACTCATTGAAGCAGCCAAAGAGGTGTCAAGAGCCGTTGAAGGAATCGTTAGGGCCTGCAATGTAAGCCTAAACATTGGACTATGGAATTCTGTTATATGTTAAACTTAATTTATTTTTATGCCTCGCTTGTACAATTAACAGTCTAGTAAACTTTCTACACTATGTCATGCATCGCCTATCTTTGGTGTAAATGATTTATAAGGTGCTGAACTTTTAACAGTCGAAATATATTTAGTTTTAATATGAAGTTTGCTTAGCTGTAAAATATGAAATTTGTTCAACTAAAATAATAATTGTAAGTGTACATTAGTTGCGTTAAAGATTAATGTCTATGCAAAATGAGGTTGTGATATGTTCATAACTACTTGGACCATTTTGTTAGAAAACACTCAACGATTACAAATTATTAAGAAGTGTATTAAATGATTAGTTTTTCAGGACTAAAATTTTTCTAACTAACAATGAAATATCTTAGGAACTAAACTCATTTTTGTACATTTACCCAAGATACTTAAAACTGAGTAGGTAACCTATTTTTTCTTCTTCACAATTCTTATACTTATCAAATGATTTCTGTCAACTATCATGTTGCCAATACCGTAGGGCCGGATTTAAAGATTTGCCGCTTGTAGGCTACGATTGATTTTTCGCCAGATATAGTTTTCTTGACTTTTTTTTTTCTTTTTACATATTAGAATCATCTATGTACCTTTACTCGAAAGCGAAATAATAAGCAAAATAATTTTTTAAACCATTCTACTATTTTTCTTACAACTTCCAAATTCGGAGGGAAAGGGTGCAATTGCCCTCGCAGCAACCATTTACAACTAAATATTAGTACTATATTTACCTTTACGATTTACGCGTTACTTTACATTATTAGTTTTCTATCTTAAAAATATTAGTATCTATATCAGTGGTTCCCAACCTTTTCTGGACTATCGCCCCTTTCATTAGGTTGACTAACACATATCGCCCCCTTTTAATTTTCATGTTTTGTCCAATTATAATTTGAGTTAAAGTGTAACTAATAAAGCAATTTTATCATTTTAAACACTAACTACCATATATAAAAACAACCAAAGCAGCTGTATCCGGTCACTTAAATACAATAGAAAGAAATAAAATGTTTATATTTAACAGATTTTTTTAAAGAACATCTAGTGAAATAATTAACTAGATCTTTAAACTGGATTCTGCAAAATTTAAGAGAGTTGACAATAAAAATTAAATAAATAATTGAATGTTGAAAACTTTTTTATTATTTTATCTTTTTTCAAGTTCATGCGCAAGTCTTTGAGGCAAATTTCCAACTGATTTCTTTGTTTAGTAAGGAGCTGGGTGATAACAGAACCAAATCCTTTTTCAATTAAATATGTTGACGGGAACGAGATGAGAAGTAGTTCGACTTTTTACCACAGTTGTGGATAAGTGTAAATAAGTTTCACGCAGGCTAACTCATAACCTCTCTGCTTGAAAAGGATTTTCGACTCACAGTCAAACTTCAGACCTACAAACTCCGTCTGCAAAGTGCAAAGAGTTATCAAGGTTATCCCCAACCCACAGCTTCAAACGAGAATGGATCTACAATATAATCAGGAATTTCTAACTTGGTCAAATCTTCAAATCTTGTAAGCATGTCAGTTTTTAACTTGTCAAGGTGATCAATAAAAATTAGAATGGTTTTACTGTACTACGGTACAGTATATTATTTTAATTTTCCACCTTCGAATACTCATCGCCCCCCTATCACCCCCAAACTATTTATTGCCCCCTTGATAACACAAATCACCCACTTGGGGGCGATCGCCCCCAGGTTGGGAACCACTGATCTATATAATAATTTTTTATGCTGAATGCCTCTTTATTTTTCGTAAAATTTGCCGCCCCCAAAACTTTGCCGCTCTAGGCTACAGCCTACTTAGCCTATTAAGAAATCCGGCCCTGTCCCCTTGTGTAGCTTTAGTGCGATGATAATTCAACCCAATTGGTCAACTCTCAAGCAATTCATTTCCTTAAATAATTTCTCATTAAGTCATGAACATACTTCTAGGATGCCACCAAGGATGAAAAACTCCTCAACGACACAAACAAATCCAGTACCGCTGTGGATGATGCGCTCACCGACCTTGTCAACCATATCAGGACCTCTTCTAAGCAGAGGGCCCAAGCTTCAGCCCACGACGGAGCAGTTGATACCATTTTGGATGCTACAGACCGACTTTTCAGCAGTACCGGTGATGCCAGTGAAATGGTGCGACAGGCAAAGATCCTGGCGACGGTATGGTTTAGCTTTCTATTCTTTAATGAGAATTTTTCTGTATTTGTTAATGTTGTTTTGTTCAGCTCTGTACGACCTATTTACGGTTCTTGATAGGGCAGTCAACCAAAAGGAACTGGCCTTGGCTACGTTCCTTGATATAGAAGGGGCTTTTGACAGAGTTCCAACTGAAGCCATTGTAAGAGCCTTACATAGAGTTGGAACAAATGGGATTGTCTGCTCTTGGGTGGAAAATCTGCTTAAAACTAGAATTGTTACATCCAGCTTTCTAGGTGCTGTGGTCAGAGTTGATAGCTGTAAGGGCTGTCCACAAGGGGGTGTACTTTCCCCGCTTCTTTGGTGCCTTGTTGTTGATGAACTTCTTTGCAAAGTTAACACCATGGGCATTCACTGCATCGGCTATGCTGATGACATCACCATTGTCGTAAGAGGGAAGTTCCCAAACACAGTCGGTGATCTTATGGGAAGTGCCCTAAAAAAGGTAGAGGGATGGTGTAATACTGTTGGGTTGACAGTAAATCCTGATAAGACCCACCTGGTTCCCTTCACTAGAATGAGAGCTAATAAAATCAATAACATTAATGCTCTTAAGTTCTTCGGAAAAAGCCTTACTCTTGTAGACGAGGTAAAATATCTTGGAGTTATCTTTGATAAAACGCTTACTTTTTCAAGCCACCTTCAACACTGCATCAATAGGGCAAAAAGGGTCTTTTGGGCATGTAGAAGGGCTATTGGAAAAACATGGGGATTATCTCCTAAAGTAATGTACTGGATATACACCGCGATTGTATGTCCCAGTGTCTCGTATGGGGCCATTGTCTGGTGGGGTAAAACTCTTAATAACACTGTTAGAATGCAACTTACCAGTCTCCAAAGAATGGCCACAATAGCCATTACAGGGGCAATTAGAACCACACCATCTGAAAGCATGGAGATTCTACTTGATTTGTTACCCCTTCCAAAGAAAGTCGAAATGGAGGCAGTCTTGTGTGCTGATAGGCTTAAACTTACTGGTGACTGGAAGACTGCCAATGAAACAACTACTTTTAAAAACCTTGGAACTCATGTTCAAGGGCATCTTTGCCTTAATGCAAACAAGGACTGGATTCTTAAGCGATACAGTTTTGCGGACAGCTATTCCATACATATTCCCACACGTACGGAATGGGATAGCTGCCAGATTAACACTAAGAGTGCTAATGAGGTCTGGTTCACAGACGGGTCTAAAACGTCCTCAGGAACAGGCGCTGGGGCCTATTGTGTCTCTAATAACACAAAGATTTCTTTCTCTCTTGGGAACCTTGCCACAGTGTACCAAGCTGAAATTGTCGCTATTCTAGCCTGTGCACACAACTGTCTTGACAGGAATGTTAGGGACCAAAAGATTAGGATCTTTTCAGACAGTCAGGCAGCATTGCTTGCACTGTCCAAACAATGTTTCTCTTCTAGCATTGTATGGGAATGTCACCTGTCCCTCTTAAGTTTGGCTCGCCTTAATAAAGTGTCCTTATTTTGGGTACCCGGGCACAGAGGGATTGAAGGAAACGAAACGGCTGATATTTTGGCAAAAGCGGGATCTAAGACCGCTTTCATAGGGCCTGAGCCCGTGCTAGGTCTTCCACATAATTCTGTTAGAAAGACCATTAGACGGCTGTTCCAGGCCTATAATTTTACAAATTGGCAAAGGGCAGCCGATCAAAGGCAGGCTAGGGAGCTTAATCAGAGTGCTCCATGGCGGAGAGCCAAGGAGTTACTTAGCCTTAGCAGGAAAGAGATTCGTGCAGCTATTGGTTTATTAACAGGTCACTGTGCTCTCAATAGACATCTGAGTATAATGGGTGTGAAAGATGACCCTCTCTGTAGGGCTTGTCAACAGGTTGAGGAAAGTTCGTTTCACGTTCTCTGCGAATGTGACAACTACTCTGCACAAAGATTTGAGTATCTTGGGTACCATTGTATCGATGCCTGGGAGGTTGATAATTTATCAATCAGGGATATTCTGAAGTTCATTTCAGCAATCGGCCTGCTTCAAGGTTAAACGATGGGGTTAGTACAATAGACCAGTGGTCGCGGTGCTTGGCCCTGACGGGCCACCCCACTCAAGTCATAAGTCATAAGTCATAAGTCATGTTGTTTTGTTTCAAAGCTGTGATTAAGAATAAATTGTTAACACTTTATTATAAAGTAAATGTCATTAACTTCTCAACTTTTATAAATAATTTAAATATTTTAAGGGGATAATCATTTCTTTTATTTATTAAAAAAATCTAATTTGGGTTATGCACTTACTTTACCATTAAACAATTTTTTTTCTGACACAGTTTTGAATATACTATTCAAGTTAAAAATTGAACATTTGAGATATTATCTTTTATAAAAAAAATCTTATTTTAATTAAGAAAATATGGTTATTTTGGACATACATATGATGTAGTTTTGAGTGGTATTGTTCTACAGTTTAAAAAGGAAAATAAATATCAAAAATTACTATTCGTTATATTTATTTACCTATTCTGAATTACCTATTCTGAAATTCTTGTTTTATAAAGTTAAGCTATGTTCCTATTATTAGGCCACTGCCACCTTAATTCAAGCAATAAAAGGTGAAGCCAGCGAACAATCAGATTCAGACATCCAAAAACGTCTTCTTGCTGCAGCCAAGATGCTTGCTGATGCAACAGCAAAGATGGTGGAAGCTGCAAAGGTAAGCAATATGTAATATTTATCAATAAGTAACCTTTATATCCTGCTATTGGTTTCTGCCAGTAATTGTAGATTGACTTTTCAAAAGTTATTTATAGAATTAATTTTTCTGTTTGTTATAAAAATGTATGTGAAAAGTGTTACTTGTTAAGGAAAGCAGTTTGATACATCACTTACTTGCTTAGAAATATATAATTTTTTTTTAAAACATTGTAAAATGCATGAAACTATTTGTCATCAATAAAATCATGTCTGTAGGGCTGTGCTTCCAACCCTCATGATTCAGCTTCTCAAGCGGCTCTGCAGAAAGCTGCTGAGGATTTGAGAAGTGCTACAAATGCAGCTGCTAATAATGCTCTGAAGAGGAAACTGATAAGAAGATTAGAGGTATGTCATGTCAATTCACATTTGCTTTTTTATGTTGTTAGCTTCCACACTACGTTTATAACGTAAAAAGTGGAAGGTATTATAATCGTTCAGTCCGTCTGTCTGTCCGTCACCCACTTTCATAGCCCAAACTACAAATGCTACGGACAAGTGCGATACGTCTAAAAAAATTCAGCACATCGAAATTAGAATACATTGAAAATTTCAGAAAAGAATTCGAATTCGAAGTACTTCAATTATTCAAAAAACTGCAAAATTTAATGCTCATTTAAAAGCATAGAAAGCCATTTTATTAGAATTAAATCACCATTGCCATTCGCAACAATCGCTCGAGAAACTTTAGTTCTTTTAGACAATAAATTAAAATAAATTTATTTTTGCGACATCGATCAGTTTGAAATGACGTCAAATATATTTCACTACAAGGTTCTTTGTATGTTGATGTGAAATATTTTCATTTTATTTAAAAGCGAGGAATATTACATATTTATTCTTTGAAATATAAATTATTTTTTGCAAACGATAAGTAATAATTATTGAATTTTCGAAATAAAATAAATGAAACTTGCCAAATTTAGCATGTAAATGTTTAATATAGAATATCAATGCTGTGTTTGTCACCTTTTTACCTGTTAAACACAACTGTTATGTGGGAGCGGGTTAAGTGACAGATTCTGTTACAAACCTACTTGTTTGACTTAGTGAAGGTTTGAATTATGTTGCTAGGTTTAATACTTTAATTGCTTATATGTTTACTAGCTTTATTAAACCAGCGTTGCATGCTAGTACTCTTAATAACAGTGTGTTGTGACTTGTATATTACATAAACTTTTATTATGATACATTTATATGCCAGTCTGAGCATCCCTTTTCCGTTGATCTACCTTTAAAAAATTCTATGTTTTATTTTGCATTTTTCAAGTTTGATAGACTAGTTGCAGAAGTAGAAATTAAAAATGTGCTGTTAATAAGCTAAAAAAAACTAAACTCCTTGGCGCAACAGCCCTTTAGTGGGCCAAGGCCTGCAGTGCCCATTTCAGCTTACATGACCTAGGGCTCTGGGGTGCTAGGCATATGTCCCGGTAAGGTGGTCAGCCTCACGCGGAACCGCCAGTGTTTAGTTCCCTAGCATGCTTGGTCCCCATTTATCGACCCACTTAAGGGATGAAAGGATGGGTCAACCTCGCCCAATCCGGGATTCGATCCCCGGACCTGTGGCGTGGTAATGCGAAGCACTACCACTAAGCCACTGGGCCTCTGCTGTTAATAAGCTCATTCTGAAATATATTATTTGCTATGTGGGAGGTTAACTGTGCTTGTCCAATTTTTATTTCATTAGGATGATAAGTTTTAAAAACTTGTTATTTTGAAAACTTTTAGTAATTCTTAAAGCAAAACAATAGTTGAAGGATCAAACATATAAATTTCCTATTTTACATTAAATATAAAACCACAGCTACAACATTATAAATGTGCTTTAATTGTGTGGTACTATTCGATTACAGCAAGCAGCCAAACACACAGCTGCCATGTCTACACAAAATATTGCTGCAGCCCAGGGTGCTCGACTGTACAATAGAAATCAAAACTCGCAAGATGAACTCTTGGAAAGTTGCAAGGTAAGAGTTTTACTAAAATTTGAATTTGGGACACTTGTGTATTTTTTATTTGGATAAATGTAATTTTTAAGTTTTATAATTCTATTTTTAAAAGGATTGTAATTTGCTTTTGGGTGACAGTTATAGGGTGACAGTATACACAGTTATAGACACATTATACACAGTTTTAATTAATTATAGACACATTATACCATTTATGAAATATAACAGTTATATGCACATATACCGTTATATAACATTATACACAGTTTTGACTCATTATACACAGTTTACCCTATACAAGTTTATGAATTACCATTAACCCTTATACACAGTTAATGAACATATAACATATGACCACATTATACACTTATGATTTACATATATGACCACATTATACACAGTTATATGACCACATTATACACAGTTATATGACCCATTATACACAGTTATATGACCCATTATACACAGTTATATGACACACAATTATTACACAGTTATATGACTCTTTCAATATGATTATACACAGTTATTGAACTATCCTATATGACCACATTATACACAGTTATATGAACATTATACACATTTATGACCCCTATCAGTATATGACTTTCATAACCATTATACACAGTTTATATAAGTTACACATTATACAAGTTATATGCCATTATACAGTTATATGACCACATTATACACAGTTATATGACCACATTATACACAGTTATATGACCACATTATACACAGTTATATGACCACATTATACACAGTTATATGACCACATTATACACAGTTATATGACCACATTATACACAGTTAAAGGACTACAGTAAACACAGTTATAGGACCACAGTATATAGTTAAAGGTCGCTTTTGGAAATATTCAGTTTGGTGGTGTTAATATTTTTTGAGACTTAACTTATGTCATGCAAAACGATTAGGCCTGCAAAATGGAGAGATACCGCTTATACTTTTTATACTTCTTATCTTGTAAAAGTATTGATTATTTTAGTTACAGTTTAAATGTGAAATATTTAAATTGTATGTAATCGTTTGCATGGTTCAGCACCTAATAAAAATATCTTTATTGTTAGGAGGTAGCAGAAGCAATTCCAAGGCTGGTTCAAGGTGTCAAAGGCACAATGGCTGATGTGGATAACCCATCTGCTCAAATGGCTTTGATCAGCTCCTGTGATCTAATGATACAGGTATAAAATCTGTTTATTTTTGGTAATCTTACTAAACCTCTCACTTGATATTAAACATGCTTCAGAATTAACTAATAAAAAAGTTGTTTGTAGAGTAAATAGAAAAGACGTATAATTTGGAACTCTTGACTATGAAACTTATGCATTTAATAAATATAGACAAAAGTTAAATGAATAAATTTTTTGTTGTTGAAGCCTGGTTACAGAGCTGGAAAATGTTATATCCTGGCTTAATGCCGGTTAAAAGATGTTGTTTCTCTACTTGTGGCCTTCTATTTGATACTTGGTTATTTTGATCCGATTTGGCTCTAATGTTATTTGACTTGAAAGTTGTTTTAAAATAAAAAAGATTAAAATTTATATTTAAAATTGCAAAATATTAATTGCATTAAAATTAAATACTTAAAAGTATACTATTGAAAAATAAATTGCTCTGGTTCTCTACAACCAATAATCTAAAAAAATAAGTTTTAAAATGTTTTAGAATACATTTCTTTTTTTAGCCTGGTAATAAAATGGTGTCCGCATCGAAAGCTGCTATTCCAACTATCGCTGACCAGTCTACAAGCTTGCAACTCAGCAATGCTACAAAACAGATGATAAATGCCCTAATGGAATTGAGGACTGCTCTAGTGAAGGTAGTCTTACCCGAAACCAGTATTGTCTACCTACGTTTTTCAATACTAAACTAGGACTTAAGTTAATTTAAAACTGTGTAGTTTGCAACCTTTGATTTGTCTTAAAAAAACCTGTTAAATAAATAACATTATTTTAGGCACAAGAAGCCTGCGGTAGTCTTGAGCTAGAAAATGCGTTGGACTTAATTAGAAGCTTAGATGATGAGCTCATTGCATTCAGAAGAGCTGCAGAAAATATGGAACTGCGACCGCTTCCAGGAGAAACAGTAAGTTAAATGTTATGCTACATTTTTTATTATCATAGATTTGTATTATCGTTTCGTGTTTTTAAAGAATTTTAATTTTCCAGATGGAAAATTCTGCCTTACAGTTAGGTGCAATTTCTAAAGTTGTTGGATCATCAATGGCTCAACTACTAACTGCCGCATCCCAGGTAGGTTTTACTTTTGTCAACATTGATAAAACACAACAGTTGTAGTTTTTGACTTTTTTTTAATTACCAATATAAAATATAAGGTAATAAAAGCATTGTGATGGAGTCCAAAATCCAATATAGAGATTTTGTGTTTTCTACACGTTTTGAAGGGTGCTGATTCTGTAAAAGTAATTTTTGGACATTAGTCCGTCTGTCTCAGTCTGCCTTAAACCACTCTACAGCTCGAATTAAAAGACATACAGTATCTAAATTTTGCACACGAGTTTCTATTACCTGTCAGCGTTATAATAAGGTTTTTGAGAAAAGCATACACGAGCCAACAATTGCTGGCATAGAACTTTTGGGGTTTTGAAGTTTTTGAAATGATCATAAGTATACCATTACTTTTAAATGTATTGATTTATGGAGGGGTATTTGAAAGCCATGTAGTGTTACACACGCCTAGTTTTTAAATAAAATTTTGGATAATCAATAACTGCTCATGGTGCAAATTAATAGTAGAAGTAAAATATTAATTTGTAAAACATCACTTAGGGTACATAATGTTCAAATTAAAATTTTAGAACTTGGTTGCTGTAAATTTTGGACAGATTAATTTTTGTTAATGTGGTTCCTGATAGGGGTCTTAGTTATTATTGGTTCATAATGTTTTGTCATATTAAAAATTATAATTCAAATTTTAAATAGTTGAGGCAACAAAGGCATTAAATTGCTTTGAATTGATAACTTTATGGTAGTTAAATTTAACGTTAATTTTATATTTATTGTACCTACTTCGGAACAACCATTTAAAAATAAAATAATAATAATTTCTACTGCATATTTAGGGCAACGAAAATTACACAGGAATCGCTGCCCGTGACACCGGAAGTGCCCTTAAAATTCTCACCAAGGCTGTTCGAGGTGTTGCTGCCACTAGTAACGACCGTGATGTTCAAACAAAGATCATCGACAATGCCAGAGATGTGTTGGATAAATCGACTATGCTTATACAGGAGTCACAGCGGGCAATGAACAACCCTAGTAACCCAGATATCCAGCATAGGCTAACACAGGTGAGAGAAGTAGTTATAGAATATTTGAAGGGTGTAAGTTCTGAAACTCGCTTTCAGTTGACTCAATCTGTTGTGATATGGGTGGCCAAATTGGTAGGACGCCTCACTGGTAACTAGAAAATTGTGTTTTTGAATAGCGCCTAACACAATTTAACAATATTTATTGGTGAAAAAAAAACATATTTTAACTGAAATTTATTGTATTTAATACAAAAAGTTTCTGTACTATTTATGTTTTTCCCTGGCCACTCCAGATTGCTTCCAGATTGAAACTGTCAAGGTGACATTTTTTTTTTCAACTTACATATCCATTATATGAAGAGTCTAGCTGCACCTACTTATTTTCCAAAGTATAACTAAAGTATAGGGGGTTAGGCTCATACTTTGGCGATTTTGTCCAATTGAATTTACCATTTTCAAAAGTGGCAAATAAACAGATAAAATCCTATATATTAAGTTATACTTTGGAGAATGTGAGTTTTGCAAGTACAACCTTCATTTGATAAATTAATGAATTATTTTCGTTTGGGCAAAATAGTTTTTGTTAACAATTGTCATTCAATGAAGTATAAGTGATAGTTAAGTTATTTAGTTTGGACTGCAATGCCAGCAAGTTAATAAAGCTCTTTTCATCTAGTAATGGATATATAGTTTTTGAAAGTTAATTTTTGTTTTTCCAAAATAATTTGTGGATAAAGTAATTAAATGCGTTACCACAGAATGTTTTAACCATAATGTAACCATAATTTCATGTTTTTGGCTGTGTTACTTAAATGAATTAAATAATAAGTTAAGCTATCAAATTCCTGTATTAATGAAATTGAATTTAAATTATTTAAAAGAAGGTGACAATAATTACCCTTGTTTAATTAAATTGTGTAATTGTCTTTATTAAAATAGTAATTTCAATTTATGATTTGCAGGTTGCAAAGTCTGTTTCGACTGCCCTCAATAACTGTGTTAACTGCTTGCCTGGACAAAAAGATGTGGACGATGCCATCAAGAATATCACCGATGCCAGCCAGATTCTGAACTCTCGAGATGTAAGTTTATGATGATACTGGATTTTAATCAAAACATTAATGCGCTTTTTAAATTAAAATAAAGAAGTATAGTGAATCTTATCATTGATAACAGATTATGTACAGTTTATAAGTCTTTATTTTCCTTTCATTTTTAATAATGAAAATTTTTTACATGTGAAATTGTGAATGAATGATTAATCTTAATGCTTAAATCTTCCCTAAAAGATTGTTCTGAATTACGGCGCTATCACCAATTTTGAATAGCTCTAGTGTGACGATTTTCAACCTAACCCTCCCTAAATAATGTTCATTTGTTATTCCCATCCAAAGATTTTTTAAAAATTCTAATAAAGATAATTTTTTGCAAAATTGTAAAATATTGATGTAATTTGTGTTAATTTTTGATACTTTATATTAGCTAAAAATAAATATCTCTAATTTTCTTCAAATTTTTGCTTTTTAGTTTCCACACACGAACAAGCCTTATGGTGAACTTCAGACCAACCTCAGTAATGCTGCTGCCAACCTAAATGTTGCTGCATCGGATGTCGTGGCATCTTCTAAAGGATCGCCTGCGCATCTGGCAACATCGTCTAAGAAGTTCGGAAGGGCTTTTGGCGAACTTTTGGATAGTGGAGTAGAGATGATTGGTGGAACTAAGGTATGTTTTTTGACTGAAAATTGGCTTGCAGAATATTGATGTTTCAACTATTATTTTGATGGGTTTTAAATTTGTGGAAAGGTATTTTTTATAGAATGACTAGTAAAAATACCATTCTAAAAGTAATTAAGCAATTAACATTTTTAATTTTTGGCAAACAATAAACATTAAAAAATACTTATTTAAAAATCAAATAATTGCATTTACTTTGATTTCAGCTATTTTATTAGTTTAAAATACAAAGAAATGGCAACAAAAATCTATGTTTCTTCAGATTATACCATTTTGTGCCAAAAAAGTTTTTATTTTTGGAAGTAATTATGAATGTTTCGTAGAATTTTCTTTAAGGCTTTATTTGGAAAATCAATTCATTAGATATAGGCAACACTAGGGCAGAGAATACATAATAAAAGGAATACTTTCTAGAATTGGATAAATATGTTTTGTGTAAAGTATCTAAAACCCAATCAAATGTTCCTTTCATTTTAAGGACACTGAAACTAGAACATCCATGGTAATCAGCCTTAAGAATGTTTCAATGGTTTCAAGCAAACTTCTGGTCGCAGCAAAATCGGTCGCAGCAGATCCTGGTGCTCCTAATGCTAAGAACCAACTTGCTGCAGCAGCTAGGTTGGTTTGTTCATATTATTCAATACTTAGGTGTAAATTTGTACTTTGATAAAGATTTAAACATTGCAATGTAAAAGTTGGCACATATTTTACAAAGTGCCATGTTTCAGTAGGGCAGATCGACCACTTTCTTCAGAATACAATGAGAAGTTAATGAATCGCTGAAATGTGTCAATTTGTAAAATTATTCATTGGGGCTTTTTTATATTGTTTTTGTTGAAATCTTTAGCTTTATTTATAGTTAAAGATTTTGTAAATTTTTTATTTTTGGACCTTAAAAAGAAAAATAGTCTATAACAAATTTTCCAAGTCATTAGATTGTTTAGTATGGTCAATTTAATTTTGTATATGTGTAATTCCAAGTTTATTATATTTTGGATCGAAAATATTTTACTTGAAATTAAGATTAATAACTATAATCAATCCAACAATAAAAATCTGCACTTATTTGTAGCTTTGAGATTGTAAATCTTCAAAAAGTAATAATTTATAGATTTTTGAATTTTTAGTGTAATTTAAAAATTGTTAATTGTCATGAATATTCATGTGTGTAATAATTTTTATTCAGGTCTGTTACTGAAAGTATTAACAATCTAATTAATGTCTGCACGTGTGCTACACCTGGCCAAAAGGAATGTGATAATGCCATCAGAAATATCCAGGTTAGTAATTCTATTATTTATTGCTTTATCGAATATTCCAATTCATTTATTCAGTACTACATTAGAAACAGCTGTGATATAATGGCCGGTCTCGATTTAGCAATTTGTGTTACGTTGCCAAGCAACAAAAATGTACAAATGTGGTATATATTCCACTTTTTTTATACAACTCATTTAGTATAGCAACTCTAGGTTAAATTTTCAAGCTCGCCAAAAGTCAGCATAGAATAGGGGGGGCCATTATATCATAGCTTTACCCTACATTAAACACATTAATCATTATTGTACATATTAAAAAACACTATTCTTTGTTTTTATAAAGTTACCATTTTTTGTTCAGTATCGCATATTTTAACTCAAATTTTTTTTTATTCAAGCATTGTAATAGGAATTGTGTGTAACATATAAATAATAAAAGAAATGTAACGTCTAAAAAGTAATGTGTATCGTTTTTTTATATTAAGTGTTTTCTTATTGTTTTAGAGTATGAAGCCCTTGTTGGACAACCCAGTTGAGCCTATTAATGATTTGAGCTACTATGAATGTTTGGATGGAGTGACTGAAAAATCAAAGGTAGGGATGATTTTAGCTTGTACTATGTTTATAACGTAACATTAAAAAAAGGAATTATAATTGTTCAGTCTGTCTGTCTTTCCGACCATTGCCCACTTTCACAGCTTAAACTGTAAATATTGCAGACAAGCGCGATACACCAAATTGATGCAAAAAATAATTTTAGGGTACATTCCACACTTCTATAAAATTTAAGAATTAAAAGTATAATTAAAATAAAAAAAATAACTTAAAATGTTAATACCATTTATATAACAAGAGAATTTCATTCGCTTCTATTTTTAAATCCAGTCATATACTAAATTTTTATACTTTGAAATTCAAAATAATTTGGCGAACTGTAAAGAATATGAATTGATTTTTAAAAAGAAAGTTAATGAAAAGTAGCAATTGTGGCACCTAGTAGTTTAAATTAAAACTAATGCGATTGTGGTTGACAATTGTGTTTCTAAGGTTTTTTTTAATTATGTCTGGAAGCATTTCTAGTTGACAGTACACAGTAAAGCTTATTTTTATCAAACTTTTTGCATTTTATATTTACACTCTTCGTTGTATATTCTACTTAATTCTTTACTATATGAACATAAAAAAGATTTAAAAATTGTATTATAGCCATTTTTTCGTGTAGAAGTTTTTGATAAATTGTAGTAAAATTTTTCGAATAATTTTCTTATAATATTATATATATGCTATAATTATCTAAAGTAATAATAATCTTATTTTCAATAAACAGAATTTGGGAGATGGTATGACTGGAATTGCCATACATGCAAAATCAAACGATCAAGAGAACTTCGGGTCTTCTGTAAATGATGTCTCACATGCAGTTTGTGGTCTTGTAGAAGCTGCTGCTCAGGTAATAATTTATGGCTTTAAATTTATAATTTAAATCTTACTAAAGTATTAAATTACTCTTCATTCGCAATCTCAAACTTATTTTTGATTAATTATTTTTAATTTATTTTCTGTATACTAATCAACTATAAATTGTTACAATATATTGCAACTCATGACTAAAAAAAGAACATTCAGTATTTAGTTTTTTCAATCAGTTTTTATCTGAAATATATACATTTGTTAGTAAATTTACTGTGGTGGAAGTATATATTCCTGATCTTGTGGGAAGGAGTGAGACTAAACTAAAAACTGAAACCTTTTCTTGTACCAACCATAACTTGTATTGCATTACCTATACACAACTATAACTATATAAAAGAAGTTATCTCTCTCTCAGTTGTCAATTTAACTTTTTAGTTTAATTATAATTTTAAGTTGTTTTTTAACATTAATGTTAATTAAAATAAGTTTTATTGTTGAATATTTAAATCCACGCTAATCATCAGAACCATATCTGTACTCCCACAATCAGTGGGTACAGAATATCACATTTGAAGGGTTTTGTGGCAAAACTTATATTCTCCAAAGTACCTTAATGATTTTAGTGGTGACTTCGCCCAATGGGCTTATTTCACGTGGAATCTGGCAACAGCTCTGCGGTCTTGTTTTCATTTTCCTCGAATTACTTTTGTTGATATTCAAAATTGAGTTTTCTAAGAATAAGTTATTTTAGTTATTATTTTTTTAAAATTACAACTTCTTGCTGTGCTGTTGGTTGTTTCAATCATTTATCAAGGAAAACTTGCATTGAAAGAAGTTGGAATTTTAAAAAAATAACTAAAATATTCTTAGAAAACTCAATTTGGAATACCAAGGCAAAAGTAATTCGAGGAAATGAAAACAAGACCGCGGAGCTGTTGCCAATGGACAGACGGGTCCCTATTTCTTTAATATTCTTGAAGAATGCTTGTTTTGCAACTAGATACGTACTTCAAATATTCAGTTTGTCCTAGATTAGACCTTAAAAAGGTCAGATACATCTGTGTTTGTGGAATACAAGTCCTTTGTTCTAAGTTTCTATTGTGTAAAATTACCAGTTGTAACTTTAGCCTGTTCGTATTATCCATTCTTTCGGTTAATGGGTGTAAAAGATGATCCTCTCTGCAGGGCATGTCAACAGGTTGAAGAAAGTTTGTTTCATGTTCTCTGTAAATATGACAACTACTCTGCACAGAGATTTGAGTATCTTTGATACCATTATCAATGCCTGGGAGGTTAATTTACCAATCAGGAAAATTCTGAGGTTCATTTCAGCTATCAGCCTGCTTCAAGGTCAAACGATGGGGGTTAGTACAATAGACTAGTAGTGGTCACAGTGCTTGGCCATGATGGTCCGCCCCACTCATGTCATCTGTACTTTTAACTTGAAGAGTCTGGTCCCTTCATTTTTGTCTTTTGGCAATTGTAAATTCAATTGGACAAAGTCGCCAATAAGCAGACCGGACCTTATATCATAGTTATGCTTTAACCAAAGTCAGTTTTCCAACTAGACTCTTCAATGAAACTCTTTGGCTTCTTTTTAGGCTGCTTATTTAGTGGGAGTGTCTGACCCATCAAGTGTTGCCGGACGTCAAGGGCTTGTAGATGTGGCCCAATTTGCCCGGGCCAACCAGGCCATACAAACTGCCTGCCAGCAACTGACCAGTTCTGCCAGCAACAAAGAACAGGTATATTATATTTTTATTAGAATAAATCATTTAAATATATTAGCTGAGGATAAATTATTTGCATTTGTTTGCTGAGGATAAATTATTTGCATTTAATTGTTCAGAATAAAGTGCCCTTATCAGGAAGTTATTCCATATTTCTTTTACTTCTCATGTTAAGTCTATGGAACAGGTTTTGGTTTATCCAGCCATTGATATTGTGTGATTATCAACCAGAAGGGTTTTTTTTGCATAAGGAAATCCAAATAATGTTCTAGGGATCGTATTATGAATTTTTAAAAACATCTTTTTTAAGTTTTTTAATCTAAGCTATGGCAATAATAAATTTATCTTTTAAAAATTCACATTTTTAGAAATAAAACTACATAGCTTATATGAAATTCATACCTGTAAAGGCTAAATTATAGTTGAAGAATTTTCAATTGAAGAGGTTTTTTTTTAAATAAACCAAAAGTTATACTACGTTTTAAAATGTATTTTATTAGTTTTTAAAAAAATAACTGTTATTTTAAATCAAGTCATAGTTTCAATGAGATGTTAATTTCATATCCATAGTCTTTGTTGTTATTGTATTTTAAAGACATATTAATCTTTTATTTTAGATATTATCCGCTGCAACTGTTATTGCCAAACACACTTCAGCTTTGTGCAATTCTTGTCGAATTGCTTCCTCCAAGACATCCAATCCTGTTGCTAAGAGACATTTTGTGCAATCCGCTAAAGATGTTGCTAATGCTACTGCCAATTTAGTAAAAGAAATTAAGGTACTTCAATTATTTAAATATATTTTGTACCAATTCACAAATAGCAGAAAAATGTTTTTCGACTTTAACACATTTGTCCATGTGAGAATCCTTAATGAGAAAAATGATAGTATTTTTTACAAAGCTATTGCGTTATTTCTACTCAATTGTATCATTCCAACTCTGGTGTATCTTAAATAAAATAAAACAAAATAATTTTATAGAAACAAACACTCCTGAACCATTTTTCGGGAAGCAGTTTTGGTTTTAATTGATAATTCTTGAAAAAAGTGAAAAATTATGGAGTTAAGAAGAGAGAGATGCACGAGTTGAAAAAAAAGCGAAGTGGTCAGAAAGCCACCAGGCAACTTTAATAAAAACTGTTCTCTCAATCAGTGCCGGATTTCGGCCTAGGCCTACAAGGCCCGGGCCTAGGGGCCCAGTCAGGAAGGGGGCCCTTAAAAGGATAAAATTGACAAAAAATCGCCTAAAAAAATTGAAAATCACCTGTAAAGAATTACTTAAAATCTACCATAGGAGAGAACTGGCTTAACTCACAGTATTGTACATAGTCAGAAATAATGCAGTCAACTGACTCTGATGACGTCATTCGTTCTTTTGCACAGAAGGAAGTTCGCCGTGTGATTTTATAAATTTTATAGAATAACTATAGTAACATAATGTATTATTCTGATAATTATTAAAGTCGATTAAAATTATATGGTCTGTACTAGTGTATTTAATTTGCTCAATTTCCAAAATAGTTTCGAGATGGTCCCCAAATGTCAAGTGGGGCCCTGGGTCTTTAAATCCGGCACTGCTCTCAATGTTAGTTTATTTTGAAATACATCATTTTATTCTTTAAAAGGCGTTAATATAATTAAAAAAATGAATGTGCAGTTGTAGGATGCACAAGATCTGAATTTACAAAAAAATAGTTGTAAATCAATTTACAGATAAGAAGAGAGATGTGCTGTAATTATAGTTTAAACTAGATAGAAACTCACAGAGTCGATATTATAAGCTCTATACTTTATAATGCTGCCAAATAATTCACCAAAAGAGCGTTCATTTAGGCTTACTGCAAAGTGATCGATTGCTTCACTTCATAGAGGTAGGAAGGAGGTGTAGAGAGGTCCACCAATTGAGATGATTTGAAGCAGGGCTGTCAGGTTTTTCCAGCTACTGTGCATAACATACTGACACCGAGGTATCCCAAGATGCACCTCTCTAGCCTGCTTCATTTGTGCGCTTACTGCGCATATACAAGGACCTCTCTATATTCTCCTTATCTCTATGCTTCACTTAGCAAACCAGTTTTTGTATTCGTTTTTGCCCGGTGGCATCTCTATCTTAACTGTATGAGGAAAATATTAATCAGCTAAATCTGGTTAATAAATCAGCCACATATCTTCTAAAGAATATTCTTCTATTTAATTGTTGCTTTATTTCCAACTTTTGCCTTTTTTACAAAAAATCAGGCTTTGGATCAAGATCCTACAGAGAGGAATCGTCAGAGTACATCTGCAGCAATTAGGCCACTTGTAGAAGCTGTTGACAACTTGACTACTTTTGCCAGTTCTGCTGAATTTGCCAGCATACCTGGGAAAATCAGTCCCAAGGTTTGTATTCATATTATTATTTCTTTTTTTTTTCCTATTAACAAGAGGCTTTGTATCAGTAATTGTTTAAAGATATTTTAGGCTTTTTCTCCCCGACTAAACTCTTACGATTATTTTTTCATACTGCTGACAATATGACTTTATTGAAAATAGACCCAAACCATTTTGTCTGTATGGAACTTTTATTGTACAGTTATTTGTAAATTGTTTGCAAATTAGTTATAAAAGTTATTGGCTTTAATATCTCACAATTACATCCAGATGTAACTTTATTATTCCACGAATAAAATTTATTCAGGATGTTAAACTCAGATTTTTATAAACTATTTGGTATTTTAATGAAAAAAAAATCAATTTCTATTCAGTAAATACTGTATGTCTTGCAATTTATTCCTGAATTTTTTTTGAGAAAAAATAACTTTTTAGTTTAAATTGTTAGTTTAATTTTCTAATCCAAAGTTAATATTTTATTTATCATGCCTTGTAGGCAAGGATTTCTCAGGAACCAATCACATCTGCTGGAAAGAATATTATCGATGGCTCGTGTAATATGATCCTTTCTGCCAAATCATTGGTTGTCAATCCCAGAGACCCGCCTACTTGGCAGACATTAGCCACTCACAGCAAGAGTGTTTCCGACTCTATCAAGAAGCTCGTCACCTCCATCAAGTAAGTTTGAACAAAATAAAAGTTGGATTTTTTAATGGAATTTTATAGTGTTATAGATAATAACTTTTTTGAATATTTGGGTTGGAAATTTTTTAATAATTTGTACTGTGTTGTTTGGTTAACAAATTAACAACTTTATGAATGTCATTAATGCTTTCATTTCCGTATAAAAACATTAACTGTAAGTTTTAAAATTTGTTTTTTTTTGTGTGAATTTCTTTGTTCCATTTAAATTGTATAGGACAATGGTTTTCATGTGTCTTATATTTTATTTATTTTGATAAACTTAAGAAGAAAGCTCACTTTCCTTTGGAAAATTATTTTGCCAACTGCCGTTATTGAGTTTAAAAAAAATCTATTAAATGTTTTTACAATGAAGATGATTTTTTTAAAACTTGCATGTTTATTTGAATCGTTGAATGTAAAAAGGGCCAAGCAACATTTTTGAAAATTTTCATTAGAGACGAAAAATGTTTGGCTCAACCAATAATTAAGTAAACATTGTGTACTGTCTGTGGAATGTTTTTTAACCCCTAAGTCAGGATAAAAGATTTTCCTTGCAAATGAATAGCCACTAGCCACTGAGCTAGAAGGGAAACTGGAGTGAAGTGTCAGCGAGCCGAAAACCCACTCACACCCTTTTGAGCGAACAGGCAGAAAAGGACTATTTTCCCTACACTTGTATGCAATGCTTGTATGAGAGCCCTCTATCATATTGACTTGGGCTCCTAAATGTATTTTAACATTTTTAGTTCGAAAGAAATGAACTTTCTTTAACTTTAAATTCCAGCTTTTTTAAGAAATAACCATGTGGATCACTAACTAAGAACCAGCGAAGACAAACCCAATAGCGAAAGAGGCAAGTTTCTAGGTTTTCTGCCCGGTTCGTTTCTGCTGCAGTGCCGTGTATTCCTCCGTGTTTCGTTATTGAACCGGCTTGTTTGCTGCCCTTTTCAGTGAATCATGCACCTCACTCCACTTTTCTTCTAGCTCAATGCCACTAGCAAACTAAATTGGAATGCTGCTTAACTCATTTTTTACAATTAAGAAATTTAAGCCTCTCAATAAACTTTTAGAAAACACATACACAATTTTTCTTAATTTGCTTTTATATTATTTATAATATTGATTATCACCAAACTCAATATTCCTGTTGTTCTTCAGGGACAAAGCACCTGGTCAAAAAGAATGTGATATTGCTATTGAAAAGTTGAGTGCTTGCATTCGAGAGTTAGATCGAACTTCATTAAGCATTATAAGCCAGAATTTGGTTCCAAAATCAGACTATAGTTTCAAGGTAAGGTTTTTTTAATTACTTATAATCATTATTTTTCTTAGATTGCAAATGTGTTTTATTTTTACTTTCTACATGTTACAAATAAAAAATTGCATGTTGTTTTTCTGCAGTATTATGAGGTAAGCTCTTAATAAATTGTTGAAGAAAGTTGTTAATTGATATTTTTCACAAGTGTCCAGTTTTTGCTTCCATAGTATGTTTATAAAGGCTATGTCCGTCTGTCTATCACTCACTTTTATAGCCCAAACTACAAATGCTGTAGACAAGAACGATACATCAAGAAAAATTCTTAAAGAAAACAAGTTTACATTATGAATATTTTTTTTTTTAATATGACAGGTTTAATAATGGGATAGTTATAAAACAAACGAACAAAAGATTAAACATTATTTTAATTAGTAAAATTATTAAATGCAATTATTTCATTTGGACCTGACATTTTTTTCAAAGTGTTGTTCATTTTCTTTTTAATGTATAAATTTTGTTTTTCTAGGGTTACCAAGAACAAATGGAAAATTCTGCTTCAGAAATTATGGACAAAATAGATCCAGTTCGAAATGCTGCCAAAGGAGAAGCAGAAAAGCTAGGACATCTGGTAAGAAATTGAACAAAGGTTATTGTAATTATTGTTATTAAAAAAAATGCCAAGTTACACTTCCTTATTTTTTATGATTTCTCATTCACTTCTAGAGTATATACTTCCGTCACTATTTTAATAAAATATTTTAGTTTGGAGTTTAGACTTATCAGTAAAATTTGTTCTTTAAGTATGCTCTACTTCTCTTTTAAAATCCGTAATTTTGAACATATTTTAATAACTCTCTAAGATGTGTAAAGATATAAAACCCTGCTTAGTGTTTACATTGACCAATATTAGGTGATAACAAAATTTTGAACTTTAAAACAATTGTTAAAATTTGAAGCACAGCTTTCAGAATGGAACTGTCTTTTGTTTCCTTTTGTATTTTTCTTACTCTCAATAAACTTTTTTTTTTAAAAATCCAAAAGAATGCATTTATGCATTAGAAATCTGTACCTTAGTAGGAAAAGTACTAATGTTCTAATATATAACAAGGAACATTATCTTCTTTCTACCAAGGTATATAAATTATTTATATCAAAATTGTGGTAATTTTGTAGCTTTCCAATGATGAATATATTTGAGGTATGATTCATGACATAAGCACTTAAAGTTGTTATCAGTCGGCTTTTTGCAGCATACACTTATCGGGATTCCAATGTGCCTTTTAAAAAAATTTAAATAACTAAATTAAAAAATAAATAAATTAGGAGCTTTTGAAAAACTTCTAAATATTTTCTAAATTTATAAATTGGCCGTATTTTTTTTAAGCCCTAAATTCTAAGTTCAGTTTTTGTTGTTTGTATGTGAAATTTCTTTTAAAAAGTAATATTACTATATATGGTTGTTAGTAAAATTGTCACTGTTTATATATGCATAGTATGTGTTTGTATCCTTTAGATGAATTTCTGGGTGAAATGTGGAAATAAAAGCAGAAAGCTACACATTTTGAATTAAATATCCTTATATAGTCTTAAAAAGTGTTAAGTGGCTCTTAAAATCCCCTTAATTTTGCTAAATGTATTAAGTGAAAACCCTGGATATATACAGTCTGTAAAATGACAAAACCACAAATGCGTAAATTGTAGGGATTAGCATTTAAAAGAAAACTGCGTTTAACAGTTCCCGGTTTTCCATTCCTGTGTTTTTGTACATTTGAGGGTTTGTCAGCGGACTGGTGATATGTGTAGGATCTCCAAATCTCTAGACTGGTCTTTTAGAGACTAAAGATTGAGATGTAATAATGGTTATCTTTTATGTTTGCAGGTTACCCAAATGTCGTCCTTTTTCGAACCTCTTGTACAAAGTGCCATTGGAAGTGCGTCCAAAAGCATAAACTCTAAGCAACAGATGGCGCTGCTTGACCAAACAAAGACAGTTGCTGAGTCAGCACTGCAACTTATTTATGCCTCGAAAGAAGCAGGAGGAAATCCAAAGGTAAGTGGTTCAAAGTAGATTCTAGTGAATCCAACTGTTTTATACTTCCTCTAATCTTTTTTTCTATTTAATTTTTAAAAAATTTTATCCATAAGAGTTTGGTTCAATTTTGAGTTCAATTTTTTTACCTAGTGAATCTAAAATCGGTGCTACTAAAGTAGTTAGAGTAGAAATATTATAAATACACTAGCTTGATAAACCTGACATTGCACAGGCACACTTAATAACGGTGATCTGCATATTATGTAAATTTTTTCTTTATGCCAATTGATTTCCTTCACCACTGGTTAGCAAATACAACTGGTTACGTTTAGCAGTAACGAAGTAACAAAGAATTTCATTACTTTTCCGTTACTTCACACTCCGATTGGTTGCCAATTTTGAAATGCAAATCCTTTTAAAATTAAATAAAATAATTACTTAATTCCAATTGCAGTGTTTTAGTTGTGCTTATGTTTCTTTAAATTTGGTTGTCTTTAAAAATCAGCAAGATTGTTAATTGACTGACTTGCTGGAGAATCCTGTCCAAGTTATGGATTTTTAGTGGGTGTGCGATCTTCTGGACTTGATCTAGATCATGGAGAATTAGTAACAACAACAACAACACTTTTCATGTTAAGTAACTGTAACATAGTTCCTTTTAGAAAGTAGCTTTCCAATCTTTGTTCATTTATACATATTAATTATATGTTTCTCCGCAGGCCAGCCACATCTTCTGTGAGCTTGATGAGTCTGCAGACGGCATGAAGGATGCCCTGCAGGACTTGCTGCACACCTTGGAAGCTGCAGCCACAGAGGCAGGAGTTGTCACAGGACTGGTGGACACCATCAACAAGTCCATTGTCAGGGTAGGTGTTTGTTCAAATGGTTTAACTGTGACCGTTAATTGAATGTGTTTTTATAACTGTAACCTTTCACTAATAGGTTTGGAGGTTTTTACTGTGAATCATGCATTCTTCTTTCAGAACCAGCCTTTTTAAGGTTGACTGTTGATTATGCTTGTCCCAGAAATACTAATCTCTTCACTTCCAGGCTTAATTTCCCGAGTTAAGAGATTATAGACTAGTTGCTGCAGTTGGACAAGGCTGTTGCTGCAGTTGTTTAGTGTAAAAGGGAAAACGTACACAGTGTACATCCTGGGGGTTGATCAAGTTGAGAATATGTATGTCCTGGTAGTGAAGGGGTTAATGATAAATTTAGCAAGAAATGATTCTAACTGTTATCTGTAATATATTTCCAACATAACTTTTTTGTCTTTATAGGTACATGAACAGAATGGAAGTGAAGTATCAGAAAGCTCTTTTGTTGATTTCCAAACTAGAATGGTTACCAACTCGAAAGAAATCGCCAGAATTTCCCATGATATGGTGAGAGCAACTTAAATTATTATGCATATGATAAAAAAATGCTTATCTAATGTATGTGTGTTTCAATATAAGACTGTGGTCATTTTTAAATGTAGTTGCTAAGCTGTTGTGTTTGTTACCACAAAATGTTGTAGTTACAAAATGGCAAAATACCAGTTTCATTTTGCTAAACTGTTTTTTTTTAATGAAATTTTTGTTTTGCTTGCTAAAACTTTCAATATTGTTTTTCGCAGATTGTCAAATCAACAACTGATGCTGCACAACTGGGACCTTTGGCTGCCAAACTTGCCCATCTGTTTGCCAATGTTGCTTCCGATACTCGAGGGGCTGTATCTTCCACATCAAATCTCGAAGTAAGTAAATATAGTTAAAAAGTTCATTCAAAATGTTTTATTTAATTTCAAAAGCTTTTGTCATCAATTTTTAAAACTATCATTCATCATTTTTTGAAATCTTAGGTTGTGGGTTAGCTGTACAGAAAATAAAATAGACTTCCCAATTAATAACAGTTATTAGGCGATGGTAACTTTGAAAAGTAGTAGTCATTCTTACAGTTAACATTGTCCGATTTGAGTTTGTTATTAAAATATCATTATTGTAAAATTTATCAGTAACTTAGTTGCTAAATTTTTTTTTTACATTATACTACTTATACACACTAATAAAAACTAAACTAAACTCCTCGGCGCAACAGCCCATTACTGGGCCAAGCCTGCCGTGCCCAATTCAGCTTTCGTGACCAAGGGCTCTGGTGCAGGCATATGTCGTAAGGTGTCACTCGCACAGAACTCCAGTGTTTAGTTTCCAAGCATGCTTGGTACCCATTTTATCGACCCACTCAAAGGATGGGTCAAGCTCGCCAGTTCCTATCAACTTACTTAGATTATCCTTGTTTTAAGATTTCATGAAGTTAATGTCCTTTTTTAACTTGTTAATATGGTGAAATATAGTGATTGGGCATTCTTCAAATGCATGTGTCATATTATTGTATTAATATTTGCTGAGTGTTCAATGGGTATAGCTCTAGAGTGATGTTATTCAACTGAACTGAACCAGCAAATAAAGTGTGTTATCCTGTCTTTTTGAAGAGAGGCAATCGTAAATAATAGAATAATAAGAATCTTACAGGGTAAAGTATGGGTAGCTTATGTGAGGAAGATTGATCTAATGCATTGTTAATTTTACGTATTGTCCGACTACCCACTCATGGCACTTTGGGTTGGATTGAAAACATCGGCAAACAGGCCGAAAAGGAAATCTATCCAATAATTATCTTGTGTTGCTCCTAAATTTGGAGTCTTTATTAAGTAAAAAAGTTATCCATACTCGTGTTATACATATTAATGTGTTTTATTTGTCTAAATGTTCTTAGGTTGCTAACCGTATCAAGAGCAGCGTTCAAGATTTAGGTTCGGCATGTATTGATCTTACAAAAGCTGCCGGCTCTTGTCAGAGCAATCCTGCCGACACATACAGTCAGCGAGATGTTGCAGAGAATGCACGAACTGTCACTGAGAAGGTAAACCTAAAATTTGTAGAGTATTCTCATATTAACTAACAAGTTTTAGGTAACAGGCTCCCACAACATAAACTTTCCAACTGTATTTTAACAAAACAACTTTTTCATTTTGTTAAATCAGAAGGGATGGTTGTGCTGACTACTCTTCAATGCGACAATTTTTTTTTATGTTGACAATTACAAATTGTATAGAAATAATTGACAAATATTTTGTTACATCCAATATAAGCTGATTGAATAGGTGAAATGTTTAGAATAGTTGTAATGCAGTAATTTCTAGCTAGTAAGTAAGGAAACAAAAAAAAAAGATAATCTCGGTGATTGTTAAAAATGTTGATGTAAATTAATTTCTTCTTGACTAATTAAATCATCTGAATATATTCTACATAAACTTTAAATTTTAAATCATTATTTTTTTTATTGTGATAAGGCCTATGATTCTTTTACCTACTTTTATTTAATAAGTTTCTAACAATTTTCAAAATCCTATTACTATGACAAATTTGATTTCATAACTTAACAACTTGTTCAAACTACAAACTGGTATTTTATTAATGAACTGTTAAGGTATCATTTGTCTTGGCTGCGCTGCAAGCTGGTTCCAGAGGCACCCAGGCATGCATCAATGCAGCCAGCACAGTGAGTGGGATTATCGGAGACCTGGACACCACCATTATGTTTGCCACTGCTGGAACATTGCATGCTGAACATGAGAATGAAACCTTCTCGGATCACAGGTATGCTCAACTTCAATTTAAAAAAATGCTGAATTTAATAATACAGTATATAAATTATAAAAAATAGAGATACTACACAACTTTTAATTATTACTCAATATATTAATGCATTCAAATAAAATTTTGTATCCTATAAGGTAATTTCAAGTTTAATATTTATCAATATCTGCAGATCTTTTAATCTTTGATTAGGAATAGCATTTTTACTAAATATTGTTTTAAAGGTAAAAATTAATTATAGTATATGAAAAACTTTTTGTTAGGTCCATTTCAAATAGGTAAGGTTATGATTCATATTATTGTTTTAAATATTAGAAAATGCAGTTGTATTTTGTTTTCTTTTGGATTGCATTTTGTTGATTTAAAGGAGCAAATGCAGGCTTTATTTTTGTTCTTATATTCTTATTTGTACTTCTTAAGGGAGAACATTTTGAAAACCGCCAAGGCCCTAGTTGAAGACACCAAAACTCTTGTAGCTGGAGCCGCCTCAAGCCAGGAACAACTTGCCGTGGCTGCACAGAATGCAGTCACGACGATCATTCAACTGGCCGAAGTTGTGAAGCTGGGGGCAGCTTCTCTCGGCTCCAACAATTCGGATGCACAGGTAAGCTCAGAATATAAGTCAAATATGCTTATGTTTGGATTGACAGTAACTTAGTAAAACTTGTTATATAAGATAAGCATTGCTACTTAATTTTAAAATTTGAAGCATACAGACATTAAACCCTGTCAACTGACTGTAAGGTTTTCCAGTATAGAAGCTACATTTCTTGGCTGCCTAAAACTCCTAAATTCTGACATCAAAACACAGTCTTGAATTGAACATCCATTTATTTCAAACAGTTTGCCTGCCTTCCAGGTAACAAGTTTTGATATATATTATGGGCCAATTCAAAGAATATTAGCATAAACATAGACTTTCAGGAGTGGCGTAAAGAAACAATTTAATAAATCGGTAGGAAAAACGTTTAAAAATTAACATCCAGCAACACATCTATAATTTTCAAAAAATTTTAAGTTTTATTATATGTTAAAATTTAAAGTATAGAGCAGTCATATATAATCATTTGCTAGAGAAATTAATTTTAATCGCGTGAAGTGAAAACAAGATTATACTTCAACCAAATTGCCTATCCCTCAGATGTTTAAAGGAATGAGTTATTTGTTAGGGGAAACTGTAAAAAGTCACTGCTGTTAGTGGCACTTATTATTTGATTAAATTAGTTAAAAACCCTTATATTTACATATATATAATTTTTAAAAGAAATATGATTTAAAAAGCAGAATAAATATTTTCGTGTCGATTTTACATGTATTTTATTAATAAATCGGAGTTATAATTCATTCTCCTATCATTAGTTTAAAAGTAATATTTAATTCTTTAATTCAAAATTAGTAGAAGTTGAAAATTGTGCTTATATTTTTATTTTTGTAAGGTGTTCTTTAAGATCTTAAAAGTAAAATTTATTGAAAACAAATATGTATAATTTATGAAGCATGTTTTACTAACCCTAGATTGCTACTGTAGATGCATTTAACATTTGTACACCTTTTTTGCTTAATAATCTTTCCAAAGACTGTTAAAATATTTCTTAATTAAAACTGTCTTGGCCGAAATTTAAAAACAAAGAAAATATTCTAAAGAATTTCTAACCACTTAACGGTTTCATTTGTTTTCGCAATCAATCAACTATACTAAATTGAAGCTTAATAAATTAGTTTTGAGTTTTTGATTCTTTTGAATACAATGTGAACAGATTAACAAAATTCATAATGCAAAACAGTAAAACAAAACCACGCAAGTGTCTGGAACACACACACAAAAAAAATTTTGGTCGTAACATTAAAACAGTTAAGTGGTTATATAATTTATAAAGCTTTCATGCTCATAAGGACAGTTAATTTTCGTATTTCTAACACAAAAACAAATCATGGCAGGTCTTGCTAATAAATGCAGTAAAAGATGTGGCTACAGCCCTAGGAGATCTGGTCCAAGCCACTAAAGCCGCTTCTGGAAAGAGTATTCACGATCCTGCAATGATTTATCTCAGGGATTCTGCTAAAGTAAGTTGTATTTTGCAGATAAATCTAAACTGCAAGTGAAATTCATGGTGTGGCTGAATTGAACTCGAAAGTTGCTTTAAATTAATTCATCCTCTTATTAGGGTTTGGCTTTATAATATAACTATGTTAACAGACACTATAAAGAATTTTTTTGAGTTGTCGTATTCTGCTTTTTCTAAATATAATTGAGTTAAAATAAATTGAACAGTTTTAATTGAAACATTATATATGATAGAAATAGTACATAAACTGGAAAATTTCAAAGTTGTTTTCACATTTTTTTAAAAAGTGTTACTCTCCAAAGTTAAAGTCCTCCAATTTAACAATTATAAAAAAATTATTCTGCCACGTACTACGATTATTCAATCTATAGTATTTTTGTGTATTCTTGTTTGTTACTACATCCTCTGTATTTTGACAAGTGTTCCTTTTCTTTGTCAAGAATTGTTTCTTTAGCTACAAGTTGGTTTTAGGGTCTTTACAAAGCATGTGCCTTAGCTTTTATATTCCAGCTTAGTTCTAATAGAATTTAGAAAATTGTAGTTCACTTTTTGATGACTTTCCTACAATTGCCCATTGTTCCTTTTCTCAAATTCGCATGTTATTTGTCCTAATGTTATCCTGCTCAGGGTTCGTACCATCCACACTTTAAATATATAGCTTCAGACAATTAGTATTTATATCCTCACTTTTTTAAATTTTTTTCATCCCTCTTCAATAGTTAAAAAAATTAAAATTATAAAATAGATCAATAATTTAATATTTTTACTTCCCTTTGTATTAAACAGTCTGTTAAGCCAAATAGTCTAAAGAATAATAGCCTGTGTGGAGAGAGTGCAAATTAAATATGATTTAAAGTCCTGATGCAGCATTCAATGACTTTAAATGTTTTGTGGGTGTCAGCTTGTTATTTGACTGAAGTTCTAAATTACAACACCCATCACAATAGCCCTCTCGAAGCTTTTGTGCAACGTTAATTCAATTCGACTCCTCCAAATATTTAAAATCGTAAAGATTTATAAAGTGTTGGAAATTTTTCCTGTACGTAAACACGAGCTAAAAAAAATTATTTAAGACCCGACATTTTCGTATTTTTTGCACTAGTTTTTCTAGCAATAAACATAAGTTTTAAAATTATATAAATGATTTTTTTTTCATTTGGGAAGGATTTTTTAAATCCTCTCTTAAAAAAAATAAACCTAATTCTGATTTTCTAAACAAATTTGGGATTTTTAAAAAAGTAATTCAAAATTTATGCAAAGAAAACCATACATTTTTGTGCCGTTGAAACAATTCGTTCCGATAATATGAAAGAATGAAAAGAATATTTTACAATGGACACGAACCCTGCCTGCATGGAATAACCTAAGAGCAGAGAACACAGATGTAGCATCACTGATACCTCGCATGAATCTTCTTCTCCTTTTAACTCTCCACCAAGCGTTGCTTTTGGACACTGCATGCAGCTAACGCCCCTATTAAAAAAAGTTGAAAGAAAGTGAGGTACATCTTTGTTCTCTGTCTCAATTTAGGTCATCCGAGAAAGTCCGAATGTCAGAGAAATTCTGAATGTCCGAGAAAGTTGCACTTCGGACGAATGGCTACATTCGGACCAGGAAGACGAACTCATCCGGTTGCTTTCGGAACAATCGGAAGCAGTTGATGACGTGGATATGACGCCATTGCTTGTTCATTGATTGTGATTTGTGCTGTGATGGAGTTTGACCGGCTTTGAGTACTTTCGAGCTTTGGAAGTGCCTGGATTGCTATGAACTTTTTCTTGACTCTTAGTTGCATTGTTCTTTACAGTTTTGATAATTTGTAACTTATTCAGAGAATATTTTCAACTTTGCGCATGATACATGAAAAGATTCGTGAAGAAAGCATTGATTATTGGCGTGTTAATAGTTTATTCAGTAGAAATTTACATGCAACATTCTCACTCTAAACTCTCAGCAATTTACATTACTGGGAGTTCAATTGGCTGTTTCAATTTTTTCTCTGCTTTAATATAGATTAAACCTTCCAGCAATGGTGGACTCGACTTTTACAAAGCCTACCATGATCCTAAAAAAGTTGATTAATCTAATATACCAGAAATCTCGCCAATTTGAAAAAGCTTCATAGCAGCAGAATATTTTATTTTTGACTGTCTTTAACCCCTCTTTCTTTCCTCACTTTCCAGAGTCGACTGTCTTTTTTCGTATTCAGTCTTAGTTGTGTACCATTCTGAAGAAGGTGGGTCTCTTGAGTTTTTTTTCTCCACGGAATAATGTTAATTTCTACTAAATAAACTGTTTGACTGTTTTCTTCATGAATCTTTCAATTTGTAACTTATTAGACTATTGTGTTGTGCAGTTGAATCTCAATATCTCTAAAGAAGAAAATCTTAAACTTCCTATGAACTTTAATTGCTAATGGATTTGTCTCTTAACCTGAATTTCAGGTATCTCAAACATTCTCTTTCAAAATTTGGATAGTAATATTAAACTGTATTACTAAACTGTACTCCATTTTGTAAAGGAAAAGCTTGCATTTTTGCAGTTTGAATTTTACAGGGTTGCCACGGTCCTTGAAAACCTTGAAAAGTGCTTGAAAAAAACATCGATTGTCAAGGTCTTAAAAGTGCTTGAAAGATATTATTAACCTTGAAAAGTCCTTAACTTTTTCGACCGACGAATTTATCTTGATGTGACCGTTTTTTCCAGGGATTGGAATAACGTGTTACTTGCAACAGTTACTTTTTTTTTTTCGGAAACACCAAGTAATGCTGTTAGATTTTTCATAAAGTAACTGTAATTGTAACTCAGTTACTTTTATTGGTAACGAAGTAACGAAAATTTTTTGTTACTTTTCCGTTACTCCTCGGGCCGTTCTTCACATATCTTTTCAGTAGCTAAATGGTTATTTTATAACACATATTTAAGTTCATTTAATCATTTGAAAGTTAGAGAGCTCTTATTCGTTTTCTAAATGAATTTTTAAAAACTATCGCGGAATTTAGTTGCATTTTCGAATATACAGTCCTTGAAAATGGAGAAATATATCCTTGAAAAGTCCTTAAATAGTACTTGATTTTTTTTAATTAAATAGTGTGGCAACCCTGATTTTAAGTTTGGTGCTTGATCTAGTGATGCAGTCGTCTTTTGAATTTGTCAATTCATTTTGATTATTTGATGCCAAAGAGTGATGCTGTAATGAAACTTTCTTGGAAATGTAGGGAGTTTTTTTTTTCAGATGAACTGTCAATCTATTTACTTTTTTGTTGATTGTTAACTATTTTAGTTTGAGCAAATTGATGTTTTTTTTTATTTTTGCACTATATTGTAAAGTGTTAAATTTCTTATAGTTTTGTATTGTAAAAAAATTTAGGACCAAATGAATCTAACTTTTTAAGGGTTTTAAACTCATTGTTAAAAACTAATTGAAGTTGCTCAAACTTTGATAGTAACATATTTTGTACTTATTTATTAGTTACTGTTTTAAAAGTTGTTTGAAATCACAAATCTTTTACCATAAATAGTTCTATAATGGTCAGCTAAGACCTTTAAATTTTGTTTTACTAAAATCTAGGTATTTTTTATTATTATATTCATTCCTTATTTTGTTAAATTTTTTCAGGTACAGATTTTTTTTTTGTGAAATATTCATTTTAAGTTAAGTTTCTTGTGAAAACATATCAAAATAGTTTAGAGAATGAAAGCTAGTATTATATTAGTTTTCTTATTTCAACTAGAATGTCTAATTGTAACGTTATATAAGTCTTGTAGCTTTAAAAAAGGATTGTGTAATATTCTATAAAATGCATATCATAGTGGTGGGTTTCAATAAAGTTTATAGCTAATAAACTTGTTCAATGTGTCTTATTGTTTCAACATTATAAACTCACTATAGTTAAACTCTTAGTTTCCTTGCACAGAAGCCATGACCACGGGCAGAGCTATAAAACGTGTGGAGCAATCAGCTGAAGACAAAATAAAACGGCTGAAATTTCCTCTTCATCTGATTGCTCCGCTCGTTTTATAGCTCCGCCCATGGCCGTGGCTTCTGTGCAAGGAAACTATGAGTTTAACTATAGTTCAATTTTCAACAGGTAAGTTTATCAATTACTCTTGTGTCGCATAAAGTTTTTGTATTTAAATGTGTAATAAACTGAATTGGCTTTTATTTATTATAGGTAATGGTTACAAATGTTACATCTCTTTTGAAAACTGTGAAATCTGTTGAAGATGAACATTCACGTGGCACCAGAGCATTGGAATCTACAATTGAAGCAATTGCTCAAGAAATTAGGGTAAATAGGCTTTGTTTAAATTCAATTTTTTAATTCAAATTGGCCTATTATGCACATTAGATTAAAAAATATGCTCATTCATAATTTTAACAGTATATATTTTGTTTGTTGTAAAGATACAAGTGTAAACAAATATTTAAGCACAACTTGCAATAGTTAAAAAAAATCTAGCATTTTTGCAGTATTGCTTTTTTTAAAAACATATTTATGTGATGAAATTTTGTCTATTATTAATTAATAAATCACCACTTAAAGTTATTAAGCTTTTGTAATTTGATTTTAAAAAAAATTATATGAATGTCTTTATTGATAAATGTGTATATATAGATATGAGATGTCTACGAATATAAAAATGAACAAACAATAACGTAGGGAAGCATGGCTAAAGTACTTAAAGTTTTAAATATTATATAATTATTATGTATACAATCAAATAACCACCATATTATGTGTTGTAAATTTACTTTTCATGTCATTCCATCATCCTCAATCTTATCTAGTTATGAAAAAAAAAGCATTAAATTAATGTAAAAACAATTAGGCTTAAAAAATATTCCCCACAAATTTCAAGGGGGTATTGTACAAAACATCATGATATCTTTCATTAAAAGCAAGTTTCCATAACCCAAATCCGTCCTTGTCAGCTTGTCATACTTTTGCACTGATTAAACCAAAAACATGTTGCTAAATGTGGCCATTTCCATTTATTTCAGGCTTATGATTCGCCAGACCCTCCCATGCGTTCTGCAACAGCTGAAGAGCTAGTGAGAGCGACCAAACCAGTCACTCTGGCCACTGCAAAGGCAGTTGCGGCTGGAAAGAGCTGCAAGCAAGAGGACATCATTGTAGCTGCAAACATGGGAAGGAAGGCCATATTTGATTTGCTCATGGTTTCAAAGGTAGGGCTGACCTAATTTATCTGCTAATATGAAAGTATATAAAGTATCCGATTACACTTAAATTTAAAGAATTAGAGTTAACTAAAACAAGTAATCCGATATCTAAATTTAAAACTGAAAACCTAAGTGTTATTCTAATTGTTCATGGGGTTTTTATTAGAAATTTGCTTTTTTTCCTTTAAATTTTCCAATGGGCTTGTTTCGTGTCTTGAGTGGCATCCGTTACACAGTAATGAATATAAGTCTCGGTCAATCAATGTAGTGGGCGGAGCTTAATGTGTCAAACCACCAATGAAAACAGGAATGGAATGATTTATGCCATATAAAACAAGCTAATTGTCTTGTTGTTTTTGTAAATTTTATAATTTCAAAAACGTGGTCACTGGATTTTTAAACTACACAAAAAGATTTATTTAATTACAATTCTCGCATTTTTATCTTGATAACTGCTTTGCTTTTTTTTGTGATATCCTTATTTTTAAACTTTAAAACGTGACAATTAATGTGTCTTGTGTAAACACTCCATGATTTGACCCCATCTCCAAAATTTATGTTTCTAGTTAATATTTATAGAATAATAATTTTGCTTTTAGGCTGCTGCATACACATCTGAAACACAGAAACTGAAGCATGAAACTCTGACCTCTGGACACAATTGTGCCGTCCACTTCAGAGAGCTTTTGCAGATGGTCCACCAAGTAAGTAGTAATCAATATTTCATTATTACTTTATTTTTTGATTTTTTTTTTTTTTTTGACCATTGCATAAACTTGTGTTGTTTAGGTTATTCAAAAACCAACCGCCGAGAATAAACATTACCTGGGAACGATATCCAGGACTATTGCTATGTCTGTGACTGAAGTAGTCTCGTGTGCTGAATACCTGAAAGGTATGTATCAAAATTACTATTATTTAGCTTGGAATTGTAACACGTTTAGCTATTTTTTCAATACTATTTTCTTTAGAAACATAAATTATTTTCAGATTTTTTTTTTTTTTTTGAAAAATTAAATTTCGAAATGAGCTTGTTATTAGAAAAATTCTCAGTTATTTTTCGGGTATTTAATTATTTTAATTTTATTGGAAAGAATATCACATGAATTAACTTTACATTTTAGTAACTAATTTAAACCGGACTCTGTTAAATCAGATCTCCGTTTCAAGCACCCCCATCTTTTTTATCCTTACAATGTAAAAAATAACTAAAAATTTGATTTTTCGTTTATGAATCCCCCATCCATATGATGCTGATAAAAAAAATGCCAAAACTATATGGCTAGTTTTCGATTTTTTAGACTGCAGCAAAAAAAATTATGGATATTTTAATGGCATGCAACTTGCAATGCCTGAATACTTTGAATAAAATGACACCTAACTTTAATTGTGTAGTTATTTAAATGACAAATATTATCACTATACAAACATGCAATGAATTGTACATCCAAAAATCAATTTCACTTCTCAGATTTGATCGAATTTTTGCTTTACTGGCTTCCCCTCAATCCAATTGATTCTGGTTAAACAGGTGTCTACTGTAATTAAATGTTTCTTGGTATGACTTATGAAGCCCAGTGGCTTAGTGGTAGGGCTTCGAATTGTAATCCACTGGTCCGGGAATCGAGTTCCGGATTGGACGAGGTTGACACATCCCATCGATTAAATGGGTCGATAAAATGATTACCAGGCATAGTTGGGAACTAAACACTCTGGATTCCATGTGATGTTGACCACCTAACCCGGACATATGCCTAGCACCCCAGAGCCTTTGGTCACGTAAGCTGAAATGGGCATAGCAGGCCTTGGTCACCTAATGGGATGTTGTGGCAAGGAGTTTAGTTTTTCTGGTATGACTTCTTTCATTTTTATTACAGTAGATTGTTTTCTCTCTGTTTAATGGTTTCTATGTTTTTTTTCTTAGGAGCCGATTGGGAAGATCCTGATGATCCAATGATCATTGCTGAAAACGAGCTCTTGGGTGCTGCCAACTCCATAGATGCTGCTGCTAAGAAACTGGCGAACCTTAAACCCCGTATTAGCAAGCACCATGTAAGTATTTTATTGTACTTTAGTATTCCTCTCAATGATTAATATGAGTTTCAATGAAAGTTTTGTTTCTCTTTCTTTAATATTGCTTGAAAAGCTACTTCATTTTTTAAAATAAAGATGTAAGTTTGTATTTGCTAACTTTGGCTCTAGTACGACGTTAATTAAAAATGCCAACTGTCTGTATTTAACATGGTAATAGCGATTTTCTAAAATCTGGGCATCAAGAGAAGGTTTCTAACTTCACAAATAAGGCAGTTGGTACATATGACATGGAATTTCAGAAAGTAGTTAAAAATCTGGGATTGCTAGCCTAAATCCAGAGAGTTGGTAAGCCTGCATTATGTGTAATACAAGTTATTTTTTAACGATGATAGTTTGAAGCTTTATAATTTAGTAATTTTAAAAACTACTCCAAAAATATTGAGCAACTTAAAAGATTCACACTCCTTGTGAAAGCAAAATAGTTATAATTGAACGTTTTTTGTGCACTGGTAACTTTTTCATGATATGAGAACAGAATGGGGATAAACAAAACTTTCTATTGGATCATTCTACTGTATGTAACTTAACAAAGTATTCTTTGGAAATATGTTTCTGCTTGAGCATAAGATTAGTACAATTTGTCTGGATTTCAAGACGCTGTTGGTTGAAACTAATCCTTGGCCGTCAGATATGTTTGATATTCTTGGTTGTGCGTTAATTTTCAACCAAGAATCAGACATATACTGATGGACTTGGAACGCACTTCAATGAAAATGGAAACTATTGGGTAAGTTTTTAGGATATGGTTAGTAATAAAAGGTAAAGTATTTATATTTTATGATACTCATTTAAATTTGTTCATTTACATAAGTTTCAATGCTCTTGATACATAACTAATCCAAACTTATTTTTAAATGTGTTATTAGTGTATTCTTCCATTTATATTTTTATTTTGCACAATGTTTGTCGACACCTATATAATATTTTGTACTTAATTCCATGATCATACTTTCTAACTTATATTTTGAAATAGTTATTGTTTAAAATTTTCCTTAGTTATCCTATGTAGTCTTTAAACAAAAATATATATTTCTATTTTGTGCAGAGTGCAAATTATATTTTAAATTGTCTACCATGTTTTTGGAAACTCTAAATTTTATTTTTTTTGTACTTAATGTCAGATTTTTGTATTGTTTGGGCTTATTAAATAATATTGAATGTTAAAAAACAAGAATTTTTTCAGGAAACTGACGAAACCCTGAACTTTGACGAAATGATCATAGAAGCTGCAAAGTCTATTGCAGCTGCAACGTCTGCTCTGGTTAAAGCTGCATCAGCTGCTCAGAGAGAACTTGTTGCAGCTGGAAAGGTATGATGTCAAAATTGTAATACAAACTTCTAATTGTTAACTGTAACTCAATGTAAAAAATTTGAAAATTAAAAATGTAAACTTTTTAGGTTGGTTCACATCCAGTCTATACCTCAGATGATGGTCAGTGGTCGGAAGGTCTAATTTCGGCTGTAAGTGAATTTTAAAATTCTTTGTTTTTGTTATGTATTTGTATTTGATTGTAATAGGTATTGGATAAATTTTTAAAAATGTATGATGATAAAGAAAAATGTTTCATAACCTTCTGAGGGTTACTCGACTTTTTCCGTATTTTATGAACCAGTTTTTCAAGCAATGAATGAGCATAAATGTTAAAAGTTTATAAATTATAAATTTTTATTGATATTCTATTTTTTGCATTTAGAAATGATTTTTAAATCCTCTCTTCAAATATGAACCTAATTCTGATTTTCTAACCAAATATATGAGGTTTTAAAAAGAAATAGTTAAAAAATTAGGAAAGAAAATAACCATACACTTTTTCCCATTTCTAGGCGGTTTGAAGAAAGGTTAATTTGATGTTGACATTTTAAAATGAAACAATGCATATATAGTACAGTACTTCGATTTATAAACTTAACTAGCACTTTACCTTATTATCAGGGTTAGCATTAAAAAAAACAAATTCCACAGATCATGTTGATATACTTACCTAGAAATAAATTTAATTGAAGCCAGTAGGAAAACGTCCAAATATTAGACCTCAAATATGCTGAAACTTCAATTAAGGAAAAATTATTGCTGATCCATTTTTAACACCTTATTCTTCATTTCCAGGCCAAACTTGTTGCCGCGGCAACCCACAGCCTGGTCGAGGCTGCCAACTCCTTGGTCCAAGGCCACGCCTCGGAAGAGAAGCTCATTTCATCGGCCAAACAGGTTGCCAGCTCCACTGCTCAACTGCTCGTGGCATGCAAGGTCAAGGCTGACCCTGACTCCAAGGCAATGAACAGGCTGCAGGTAAGGATGCATACACTGCAGGTAAACGGCAGTAACTAGACTAATGACTTGGACCATTGTTGCAAACTCTCAAATACTCTGACTTATACGAAAATGTGAGGAAAAAATATTAATTATTTCAGAGCAAAAATGGTCTTAATTCATTATTGTGGTTGTTGCAGTTTGCCCGCCCATATCAGTACAGCATACTGCAGATTCTTACGGTTTTTTAGCGGAATTCAGTTTTTTTTCTATTTTCTCACGAAATTCAGTTGGTTGGTTTTCAGTCAGGTTTTTTCCCCAAATATTTTATCTTTTTTTTTAAAAAAAAGACTTAATATTTAATTTACTTTTATTTAATTCTAAAATAAATTTGAATTCATTTTTGCATCTTGGAAATGGTAAGTCCCAGTTCCAGGTTTATTCGTGCGTTTTTGTTACCTGATTTTTAAAATTATTTGACATGAGAACACAATCATGGCTGAAAAAAAATCTTAGTTCAGATTTCTGCAAGCCCCAATCCTTTTTTTTTTAGCAATAATTACATTTTTACAAAGTATTAAAGTTTACATAAATTTTTGTCATGCCTGGTATTTAGTCTTCTTAAATAAAGATAATAGATTTACTACTTTAGTTTATGATGCTAACTCTTGTTGGTTGGTTTAATCACTAGTTTTCTGCTCCACCCGAAACACGTTTCTACCATTCTTGTTGTATAATAAATAATCTTTGACTTTTCAAAATCTAAACATTTAATTTTAAACGACTTACACATAGCAATCCTTTATTAATCTGCAAATTTTTTATTACAGCAAGCCGGCAATGCTGTGAAACGAGCAACCGACAACTTAGTACGAGCCGCCCAACAGGCAATAGAACACGACGAAGAACGAAGCCTCGTCATCAACAAAAGAATGGTTGGCGGAATTGCCCAAGAAATCGTTGCCCGAGAAGCGATTCTGAAGAAAGAACGAGAACTGGAAGAGGCCAGAGAAAAACTGGCTGCCCTTCGAAAAGCGAAATATGGCAACCGAGCGCCGGATGATTACCAAGGTTATGGATCTCCGTGAAAGTTAGAATTGATTGACTTCGTTTTTCTGCATTGAAAAGACTTTTGTGCTTCCCATTCTTTCGTGTAGTACATCATCAGTGATATTTTGACTTGGAACTGAATTCCTGACATTTTAGATTTTGAATCCATTTTATATAGATAATAGAACTTTGTTCTTATTAATTAAATTCTTTCTCTTTTCCGAGATGAAATATTTCTAAGGGTTTTATTTGTTTTCTATGTGAAAATATTTTGAGAAAATTGAAACAAAAAGACTACACATTTATTTACTAAAGAATAATTAGGCTTAGAAAAAATAAGACTTAAAGTAATGTTAGTGCATATATTGTACTATAGTGCATTGTTCTTAAAGAAGTATCTTTCTAATTTTATATTTTCTTTTCCAACTCAGAAGTCAAGGTATCACTGCATTTCGAATCAGGTTAAGATTGTTGAAATTTTGCAAGGCTCTATCTTTTGTACAAAAAAAAACTGAAGTGAAAATCAAGAAAATGGGTCAAATTCAATAAATAAATAGTTATAAGGTATTTTAAAATATATATCATAGTTATTTTGCATTTGTATAGATATAAAATTCTAAGATATGTTGCAAACCGAACATATAAACGAAACACTTGTTAAGTATATAATGCTTTGTTGGTATGTATATTCACCTGTCGCCTTTGACAGTTCTTGTATATTGTCATATCGAATTGCAGAGTGCTAATTTTATGAAAATCATTAGGGAAGATTTTTCTTTTTAAAGACTGAAATATGGTGTCTTTTGGACATAAGATTGATTTTGAAAAAGTAATTTATTAAAAAGAAATGTATTATAAACACATCATATTAAAAGTTTTGAATTAGAGCTTTTTCTTCATTGTAATGTTTTACAAAATTTCATATGCATTTAAAAGTGTGCCATGTATTGTATTTTATTTAAGTGTTCAATCCTTGATAAAGTTTTAACATATTTGCTGGAAGAAGGCTTGAACACAAAATTTAAGAGGAAATTTACCAATTGAGTTTTATGCATATTTTCTATGATATTGAAATTGTATTTAAAAATTATAAAACAATGGACAGCATGGCTGAAATTTATTTTCTCATTCTTTCAATGTGGAGGGAATTATAAATCCACAATCTTCATTTTAATTTATGTGTTTTGTGATTTTTAATTTTTTGCTTTTGCCATACAGAAATCTGACATGGTTTATATGTTGGTTTTTAGCAATCATTGATTCTTGAATTTAAAAAAAATCAATGATTATAGCATCAAAATTGATTGAGGTGTGAAAATGATATCATGTACTAGTCGAACCAAAAGTGTAAAGAAATTGCATAGGGAAAGAAAACTGTTTGATGTGCTATAGCACATCAAACAATATAAAATGACCTGGTGCTATGTATTGCAGGGTTGCATTTTTATTTTGTTCACAAGGATGTAGTTTGAATGTTTAAGCATTTTTCGTTTTTGTTGTTTTCAAATCAAATAATTCATTTTTTTTGTGTGTACATCTTACAATGCCTCATCCCTGTATTGCTTTTATACTAACTTTTACATAAATGTCCTGCTTTCAAAATATTTAAGATTTCTATAAATATACTGTCAAGCAATGGTGCCCTAAAACAACTATTATACAATCACAATTTATTATATTTGTCTTTGATAAATACTATAACAGTTATTATAAATATACTATTCTATAAAATCATGCAATGGTGCCTACGAAACTATTTTGCAACCACAATTTAATTATCTTTGATAAATATAACAATTATTTATCCGAATGCAATGCAATTTAGCATTAAGATAATATTTTTATTGCATGCCTTGCAAATTATAGAGATTAACATTTAAAATTAGAAAAAGTTTTACGACTTTAAAGTAACTTAAATGCAATATTCTTGTATTATATATACTATAACTAGACCAGTGCCTTTATCAAATACAGTATTTATGCATGATGAACTGAATATGTGTAGACATAAAAGATTTTTATATAAACTGTTTGGTAACATTATTAATAGGATTAACAGTTTTATTTATGTTTTCTTTTTAATTTAAGTACACATTTTAGTAAAAACGAGTACGAAAAAATAATGCATGAAAATCTTGTAGTAAGGGAAACTTTTCAGACAGACATTTTAGTGCATTTATTTGTTTTGTGTGTATAGGTGATTTTATTAATGTCATATCATTTTGTTTTGCACAAAATATTTTAGTGCCATTATTTAGAAGCACAGTAGAGATAATGGTAAATCCTTTTAATATTATTAATAGGAATAAAATTTAAAATCTATATAAATTTTGGTAAATATTTTTAAAAATTGCATTGAATTTAATCACATATCAATAATGGTCTTGAATATGTCAAAACCTTGTAATTTGTTGATAAATTTAAAATGCAATTTACAAATAAAGATATTTACCTTTTCAAGCTATAATTTATAGATTTTCCAATGCTTCATCTTTATCAAAATTTAATTAGTAATTTGCTTCAATGGTCCTACTGTGCTTCTTGTATATGTTATTTAATCTTAGAATGTTTATTTAGTTTAAAAAATTGATTTGATCTCTTTTTAAAATATATTAATTTTATAAGATCAATTTAGATATATTCTACTAAAAGTACTCCATATATTTTCACTTTAATCACTTAATTTTTATAAAAAAATATTTTTGGATTATATGTGTGAGAAAAGTTCTAGCTATGTTTTTTTTATTGTGCAATACCTTCTATTCTAAATATAAATGCCCTACTGTTTCGTCCAAACTATTAATCATTCTATGAATAACAAGTTCTTGAGAGAGTTAAACTAGTTACACATGTTTTACATGACATGACAATGAATTGAATAAAATGCTTTTATTGTTAACGTTATGTTGTTTCTGTCTTCATTCATACCATGAAATAAATTTAGCTATGTTGAAGTCTCGTAACCCTAGTCGCTTGTGTTGCTAGTTTCGTCGTTTAACTTTTAGCATCAAAAAAGAAGAAAAATATATGAAATTTATTCATCTTTTGATTTCATGCTATTGATTCTTCATCTGTCTTTTTGAACCATATTCAAATTGTTGAAGCTTTTCAAAAATTTGAATTGAAGAATTGCATAATTATTATGAATACCATACAAATTTATTGCAATGTATTATGAAATAAAGTTAAACTTTTCAGAGTTGAAACAATTTCGCTTTATCTGTTCACTTACATCTGTTTTAGGTAAAGTTTTAAAGACATTGTTGAAAATGCGTGTAATGACTTTTTTGGAAGCTAATAATTTGCTTTCAGATAATCAATATGGCTTTAGAAAAGGTGGGTCTTGTACAACTAATCTTTTAAAATTTTATGACATTGTTACAGAAGATATTAATAAAGGCAATATGGTTGATGTTATTTACATCGATTTCCAAAAGTCTTTTGATAAAGTTCCTCATGAAGCTTTGTTTTTTAAATTGGAAAGATTTGGGTTAGGGACTGCCGTGGTCCGTTGGATTAAAAATTGGTTGACCAATAGAAAACAAAGGGTTCCCATTAATGGTAAGTACTCTGATTGGAATGAGGTAGTAAGTGGAGTGCATCAGGGCTCTGTACTAGGGCTAATTTTATTTATTATGTTTATTGATGATATCAGCTGGAGGTTGAATAGCAAGTTAAGTATTTTTGCAGATGACTTAAAAGTGACGAGTACAGGAAATTCTGTTGAGCAAATCGAGCAGTTACAAAATGATCTTACGAAAAATACTGAATGGGCTTCAAGGTGGGGCACGTCGCACAGTGGTCTGGGAGCGGCCAAAATGCCAAATTTCGAAGTGTTCGCAAAATGCAAAATGAATAGATATTTAAATTAATAGATAATTGAATAGTAAGATTACCAAATATAAATCATCACAAATAATTTTTTGATGTATTTATAGTTACGAAAAGTCAACAAATGAAAAATAGCCCGTTTTGAGGTGTTGCACTGCTGTTGCCATGGTTAAGGTTAGGTTAAGTTGTAGTAGTTAGTTACATTAAGTTAAACGACATTACAGGAATAGTTACATTATTAATCGCCATTATTCAAATTCTACAACTTGTATTAATTAATAATTATATTATTAATATAGTGGCATTCTTCTCTAGGAATAGTTAATAGTGGTAGTACATGCATTGTCACCCCCCCAATTACCCGTGGAATGATTGACAGTGGAGTTATTAACACAACATTTATTACGTAACAGTCACAACGCATACATCACGACAATTATTAAGTACAACTAATAATATGACAATTATTTAAATTAAACATTTAGTTAAGGGAAATCGCTCCGGGGAATAGAAGTGAAATTCAACTTACTCAGTGACATCAGTCCCGAGACCATGGTTGGCTGTGTTAAGTTATTTAGCTAAATTAAGAATTCTCTAAATAAGTACTCGGTTAAGTTAACTGTCCAAACTCATGGTCGAAGTAGGTCTGTCTGATCTCTTCCAGGATTTTTGAGATCTGAGATTTTCAATCCGCCCACCAAATTACCTCAACCAATCCTGAACCATTTCGTATCATATCTATATTTTTGGATATCATATATTGGTCAGTCGACCCCTTCTAATTCCAACCCACTCCCTCTGATTGGGAATCGGAAGTTCTTTGATTCCGTCAGAGGGGCTGGGTTGTCCTGTACGACCCCAATAATTTCCAAATTTTCGAAGGTGAAACTTCACAAAAACCCTATAGAAAACTTAGTGTCACTTGGTCAGTCTGGCCGGCGCCACGGCTTCCTTCACAATGGATTCGAATAAAGGCCTTCCCCTTTTGCTGACCGGCCGACAATAGTTTGCCGCGCATAACATCCGGACCCCATTTGGGTTGTAAACCTTGTAACTCGGTCCTCCACCACTTAATTAATCCTATCTGATTAATCTACCCATTATCCTCATAACATCCCTGCCATTCTCTGGGCAAAAAAAAATTTTAAAAAAAAAAAAAATCTTAAGTCCAGGTTCCAGAACTAAAGAAAATGAAATTTAAGAAAAAAATTAAAACTCTTCCCTTCTGTTACTCCTATTTCTGTGATAACCCCAAATTTCACTTCTGTTGCATATTGTCTAATCATTCACTCTATTCCACCGGAGGGACCCATCAATTGACCAAATACAAAATAATAATTCATTAGTCACTTGAAATTTTCCACAATACATATATAAACGTAGTATTACAATATTCATAGCAATGACAATATTTTCAATCATTATTCCAGTTCCATATCTTATATATGACTTATTTCCATTAATAATTCAACATACAGAATTCAGAACAACCATTCAAATATAAATATACCATTACCAATTTATTAGCATAATAATTTCACCAATATGCATTAAAATCAATTAATTGACCCCTGGAACCAATCCGATTTCTTGGCCTTAGTGAATGATCCAATCAATCCATCAATTTTGATTATTGGCACCCCAAAGGAAAACCTGAATGCAGCACAACTTACACTACAACTTATTTCCACCATCTGCAATTCCCGGGGTCAATTTATATTTATAAAAATACCATAAATAAGAATAGAATATCAACATACTAAATTACTTTCTTTGCATCTTTCATTCAACCCATGGAATATGATATGCACCCTTCAGCGTGCTACTACTTGTGTACACCTAAATTGGGTGAAACTCACCCCTAGCGTATTATTAACTCCTCCACTTTATAAGTTTGAACACATCTTTTCTACTAAAATTCTGTCATGTTCAATATTCCTGGCATGGGCTGGTTAAAATAATGCAATATTTCCCTCTTTTTTTTCTTTAAAAAAAATGCAATTTTAAGGAATAATTTAATATAATAATGCAATAATATAAATAATAAATAATATAACTACGGGTATCAACTTGATTCTATACTTGAATCCCCAATGCAAAGTAATCATATTAATACAACCTTATCAGAACACTGCTGAAATAATTTCACGTGATTATCACCACGTACTGCTGAGAGGAGCATTAAGTAATGTATAAAATACCATACAAAATACAATAATATACGGAATAACTACGTATGGATTGTGACACTTATAAGAACATAACAATTTACACAATGAATAGTGGTACCTCAGTCAAGTAAAACTTGAATGTAAGAATTATCTTCTAAGTAATCTTCAGAACCATACATGTGTTCGCAGTTCACTGTAATGAACTATATGTTCATGTCATATATTTTAGGTTTGAATAATAAGGGAAATTATGTTTTAGATATTTTTAGATATTCCCTTATTTTGGTTGTTTTTGTTTTCCTGACTCAGCTCCGTGAACAGGATTCCCGCCATCAAATGCCCCATGCGGCAAAACTTGATGAAAAAGTAAATAAATAATACAGTGAAAACCAAGTAATTAATAATCCACATTTTTAAGAATTAAATGGAACACTTATTCGGGTTAACAATATACATGTTAATATGCAAACCACTACCCTAGACATCTGAATATAATGTATAACAGATAAACAACCTTAAAATGTATATAAGTCAATACAATGTGAAGAGAATGGATATGAGTTAGTATTATGAATACATATGAATAATATTTATACAATTTCTATATGATAATTTCATGATCACTTAATTATCAGTTAATTACATTAGTAAATTCTCTTTTTTTTTTTTTTTACAAAATTAGTTTATAATCAGGAATTGTATACATTAAGTTTACTAATTTATTATTAATACCCTTATTAATTAATTTCTCTTTTATGCTTTGAAATTATTATATTTTAAGAATACCTTGTTAATTTTATTTGTTGATTACTTATAATTTTAATAATTACTGAATATTGTTTTGTTTTCTTTAAGTAAGACTTTGACTTTTTTTTTTTTATATATTATAACCAATACAACTTTATCGCCTACAACAACAAGTAACTAATGTGGACATAATTGTTATTATTAATCCAGCGCACAATAGTATGGCTCCTCCAAATTTAAACAAATAAAAAAGTGAATCTAACGATCCAAAGTGCGCCCATTGAAACGATGAACCACCTTGAATAGTGGAAGCAAAGCTTGAGGAATTCAGATGCATATTTTGCAAAGCTATTGAAGCTTCTTCCAAACAAAATTGCACATCTGTGCATCTAACGCGCGTCTGAGCCCTCAAGCAAAGCTTCTCGTGAAAACATCTCTTCTCTGCTAAAAATTTTATTACAATTGTAGATTCCTCCGTAGACAAAGAGACAGCTTTTGTGTGAATGTCCAAACCCTGAAATTCAACTTCCACGATTCCCGGTTGACAGGTACTTGATGCCGAAAGAGTCATTCGTGCCAAAAATTGGCAATTGTAGCAACCGCTGACTTCAATATCCCTTTCAGAAATTTTTGGACACACAATTGTCTCTTCGACCTGAATTTTGAAGCCCGAAAACTGGAGTTGTATCTTAATGGCAGCAGAAACTAGTAAACTCGATGTTAGTTTCCCCTTTTCGACCCTAAATAAATGTAAATTTTTAGATAAGGGTAATGCGTCTTCTTTTGAAGACATCATTTCAGTCACTGCGTCACGTCGGTCACTGCATCGTAAATTATCCTCATAAAAGTCACAAGTGGCTAGATTTTCAGCAAAGTTAAAAAATTTAGTAAAACTTACATTAGCTTGCACTTCACCAACTGTACCTGACATGGGGTGGTTTCTTCTCGACGTGTGAGTGAGATAGGCCTCCTGGGGCCTGCCAACACGCTGCACGAAGGATTCATCTATGTGTAGGGCCGGTTGGTTGAATGCCCCGAGGATGACGATACGAATCCCGGAACTTGTGAATGCTGCGTCTTGGATGGTCAACACTTCTGTTGTGGCATTCTCTGAGTGTTCGATGGCCAAGTTGTACTTGCAGATATGACCCGTAATTTCGGAAACTTCGAAGGTGTACAGTAGCTGCGGCTTGAAGTAGCTTCGACGAAATGCACAGGCTGCTCGGTGAACAATTGTACATCCGGAACCGATTGCAGAAGGATGGCAAGAGGTAATTCCGGGATAATCACGGCTCTCAGGAGTTTCAGATTCAAAGTGGCGCTTTTTCGGAGCCGACATCCTCTGATGGCAGTGTTCTCCCCAACCACAGTATTGGTTTTGTGCACAAATATTTGGGCTATATGATGCTCTTCTACTGGAAAGGTAAAATACCTTCGCTCTGTTTGGAAGGAGCACTCCACACTTAGAAATTTAATTTTCAAAGACAGTAGGTTTCTTTACCCTTGGACTGAAGCCAGATGCATGTCTCATGTCCGATGTTGTTGAGAGTAATTTCCGCTGTTGTGGAAATTCTGCAGCTCTTTTCACCAGTTAGTGTCTTTGTGCAGACTTCATTTTCTGAATGTAGGATTGCATGTTCGGAGCAGTCCGCCGCAGATCCTGGAACCACTATGGTACAGAGAATTATCGCCATCAGAAGAGGAATGTTCACTTCATTCGCAATCAAACCATTCTCGAGAGCCTGGTGGGTTCTTTGAAGAGTTCGTTGTATTATATTGCCCAAATAGCTACCTAACAATAAGCAAAATCGCAGTGTGGCCTTCAACAGTTTGTAAATTACTACAAAAATGGTTACTGTAGTTCTCAAAGTCCACAATATGGTTTTCAGCGTAAACTTTACCAACCACAAACAAACCAACACCGCTATACTCAATATAATGTAACTGATGTATCGCAACAATGGTGGCCAGCATTGCATATGTCGGAAACCGCGTGCGCAGATGATGCACCCGTCCAGGTGGCAGACCGATTTTCCTGCAATCTGAATATCACCTGAAACTGCAGTTCCTTGTTCTGAAATAAATATTATTGTAAGCGTCGTCTTATAGGCCAACATCTCGAATGGGATTTCAATTTCTAGGTTGTCTGGAACATTCATCAGGATTTCATATTCAGATGACCGTAGAACCACTCTCCCTTTCGTTGGCAACTTCAAAACCGGATCAATGAAAGTTATATTGAGTTTATTTCCCGAAAAACTGGCTTCTTCGTTTTATCAAGCAACCTTCGTGCAGTGTGATGGTGGGATTTCTCAAAAAGGCAAACTTCAAATGTTAACAAAGGTGGGTTTTTTAGCGTTAAGTGTTCGGTAATGTGGTAAAGAGCAGAACCCTCTCCTGTCAATTCGCATTGACACTTAGCAGTGGTGACGTTCAATGGACAATTGTGTAGTCTGCAAAAGTCATCGGGTCCGTGACACTGTCCTTGATGACAATCACATTTTGTTTCTCCTAACGGTTGGCACTCGTAAAAGGACGACTCACTTCCATTTCCCTTTTCTGCTTGCAATAGGAATCGTTCTGGTTCCAACAGTTCAAAAGTTTTTTCGTTGAAAATAACGGAAACCTTCGATTTCAAACAGGAGCTACAATCGTAAAACACGCAAGCGTTGGTTGGAATTTTAATCTTGTGTACCAATGATCTTGGTAAATGTCGACATTCATATTGATCTCTGTGAAAACGACACAGTTGAATGTGTGACGAATTTGCAATAACAAGAGTCACCAACAATACTGAAACAAAGTAAATGAATTACACTCTATCCCATCCCAGGAGCGAATATTAATTCTTGATTTTATTTAGTTTGTCATAATAAAAAAAAATTAGTCTATTAACTTAGCTGTTATCATTATATTAATAACAATTATTATTAATAACATGCCAATTATTTGTGTATTTACAATCATGGACAATTTATTTCGTTTCATGTCCCCCTGTAAATTATTATTACTTTAGTAATTAGTACAAAAGGTCCAATTGAGACCAAAATAAAAATTTTTAATTCTTGAATTATCTATCTACAATATTTATGTACATATATCGCAGTCAAATGGAGAGCATTAAATAACCCTTTTCTTTGGCTCAATGTTTCCATGTAACCTTCCTTCAACTGCAATTTAGAATTATTCGTAAGCCAGAATCGTCAATCATCACTTTGGCAATTGAAACATCATTTAAACCATGACCTGAACGAAATTTAATTGGCGTTAACTAGTTCACATACACCGTATTAGTGTTTCCACGTAATATAATAAAATTCAATTTCACTTCCTAATCAAATATTTTCCAAACATATTCTTATTAAATCCGCAAAATTTTTATGCGCGCGCACCATTTTCAAATCTCAATCAACTCCCAACCAAAACCCCTTTCTTTTTTTCTTCTCATAATACAATTCACAATTACAAATCCGTGCCGACCTAATTTCACTGCCAGAAAAAAATTTCACTAAACTATTCTCTTTCCTTCCGTATAACGTATATATTTTTTTCTTCTTTTTTTTTCTTTCATGCGCAAATCTTAGAATACAACAATCAAATTCTTTTTAAAAACATCTCTTTTTTCTTTATTGCTATCCGAGCTTGTGGAATAAGTGAGCGTCAGTATAACCAAATTAATTGTTTTCCGGCATTGGAAAACGTCAACTACCTTAATTTTGGTCGAATTTAATACGACAACACTAATATTCCCAAAAGTGAAAATCAAACGCGCCCATTTCCTGAAATTCCATATAAATAGTACTTCAAAATAAATATTTCCCTTTTAAAATCAATAATTACCTATTCAATTCGTATTCTGAATTCCGTGCGCAATTTTTCTAATTTCAAATATTCAATCTCTCATTTTCACTATCCTTCCTTCATAGTCAATTTCCAATAATTTTACGCCCATCTTTAACACGAAATAAACACTCTCCGGTTTTGTATTTAACCCATTATTGAATCAACAAAATACATAACTCATAAAGTAAACCCTTCAATTAATTCAACAATCCCAATACAATACTCTAATTACCCTTTTCTTGAAGGTACGCCGTTAATTATATTCCTTTTCCTACCATTTACTACGGTGACAAATATATACCCATCATATACTTGGGTTTCGTAAGAATTTAATCAAAAAAAAAATTTCCATTTACACAACAAATTACACGCTGAAATTTCTCTAATTACTGTTTCAATAATTTACTTTCCCTACAACCCATCTGTATCTACAAAAATCCATGCATCCAACCCCTTAATTGCAGTTTCACTGAGATACCTCAAAAGATAGACAGCAATTCTCTGTCCATTCCAAAATTTTAAGAAAGGTCTATTCCATTTTCTCCAGAAGGGGAGAGGTGAACAGTAACACCTGCCCTTCGGACAATAGAGTGGGGGTTGTCTTCCACAGAGGGCTTTTTTGTCAAAGTTACCATAACTTTAACTGAACAAATCCAGAAAAGAAGTACAACGCTTCTTTTTGGTCGCCATTGCTAAGTGTAGCCAATATGATGATTGTGGCGTGTATTCCCGTCATGGATACCTTCATTTTTTACTTTTTAAGGTATGAATTTATTGCGATTTTATTATAATTTAATTTGTTTTAACAATAGTTTTACCGTATTTTAATATTATTATTTTGTTTTGCAATTAACCTGTTTGTCAATAAACATGTGTGTCTCTCAAGGTTTATCGATTGTATTCCTAAAATTTTTAATTATTCTCTCGGGTTAATTTTCGTCCGGCTTCCAATCAATCCGAGAAGGTATAACTTTAATTAGCCATCGTGAAGGTCTCAATCTGGCCAAGATGAGCCCTGCACCATGACGATTTTTTTTTTTGTACTATGATCCGAATGTTTAAATTCAAAGAGCTATATTGTAATCGAAAATTAAACGTAATATATTATATTTAATTCTTTTTTTTTTTTTTGAACTAAAATTTAATCATTTAGACTAGCGGTATTATCGTTTAATTTTACTACAGAATCCGTGAATCAAATTGGTTTTAATTAATTTTATTCATATATCAACAATATAGCAATAACCATTTCTATTAGTTAACTATTCTGTGCAAGATCACATTTTCAATTGTCGGATCGTGTATCTTAAAATTTACAACGTGTTCCAACGAAAAAAGAAAGAACAAAAATTTACAAAAATGGCGATCGCCTGGCGTTTTAAACTCCCTTCAAATGGCGGCATTTTCGAGCGTCCATTACTGACCCTTGGTTATAAGCATATGCAAGTTATGCAACAACTCCGCCTCCTACTTAATAAAATATACGAATTTTCCTTACAGCGTTAGGTTTTTTTGTCCGATTAATATGTTTTGATGGGTGTTTTTTTTTAAATATTTTTTTATTTTGAATTTTTAATATATATGTATTAATGATTATTATTCTATATTGGTCTTGTCTTTACATATTATTATTCCCATATAAACCATAACTATATATAGATATTTATAGATATATATAAATATTTTATTGCTTTTGTAAAGATGCTTTAAGTTATATTTAAAAAAAAATTTACATTAAATTTAATTCTATTTATTGATTTGGATAATCAAACTAGTGCCTAGTCACATTAAAGTTATGTTTCCTTTTTCTTTTTTTTTGTCTAACAATTGACAAGATTCCTTTATAAAATGTACATAACATGTCCCCAACGTAAATATATAAAATTTCCTTTATACCAATTCCCTTTTTTTTAAGAAAATTTTAACATTAGTTTTAAATTTTTAATAACACTGTTATGTGAAGATACAATTTATGGCTAAAAATAAATAATGTTTTAGAACTTGCCTATAAATTTTAAACACTTTAAAAAAAACTAACCCTTTTCTTTTTTTTTCTTAACTTTTAACTTTAACAATGAACCTTTACCAAAGGTGTGAACAACATCCAAAAATTATTTTTATTTCTAACAATTTTTATTAATCTATAAACAACGACATTTAAATACACTACTATTAGTTAACCTTTTTTTCTATTTAAAATTTTTTTTTCTCAATATATCAACGTCTTCATGATTATTGGAGATAGAATTTATTTCCTTATTTTTCATACATAGATACAGAGACAACATATTAATTTCCATGTATGCAAATGTTAATCAATGTGATGACATAATCATTATATTGAAAAAAAAATAATAATTCGTCTACTCTATTTTAAAAATCAACATTAGGAAAAAAAACAAAAAAAAATGTATTTTGTTAAGTTATATATATATATATATTTTTACTTATTGACTAAATAATCTGTAATAAACACTTAATATAACCTTTAATTGATAACATTAAAATTCGAATTTTAACAATCGTCAAATTTTAGACTATAATTAATTCCCTTTCTCCAAGAAAACAACTGTTTCCAGTAGTAAAGAAAAATGAATTCCATTTAAATAATCGTAGTGAATTTTATTCAAACTATTCTATTTTAATAATTCAAGTAAATTATGAAACTAAGTTCAAACGCAATATTAATAAATATTTTTTCCAGATATACGCGTCTTTTTATTATTTATTTTTTTTGGTGTTGCTAAACTTGAGTAAAATTTCTTTTACGCTTATCGAAGTATAGAGTATATATACGTTAAAAAATTTTTAATTAAGCCCACGTAATTTTTTATTTTTTTTAGGGTTTTTTTTAAAAAACATCCGTTAATTTTTTTTAAAAAAAACCGCACCAATTTGGGGTTTTCTCTTTCTCCCTTGGTTTTTTTTACAAAACCTACCGTTTTAAAATTTTTAAATTTTTTTGTTCCCCGGGTTTTTGGAATTTTTTCCAAAAAGGGTGTCGGTTCCAAAACCCCCGCTGCTTCATATATTTCCGTTAAATTTTAGAGTCATGTTCGGGGCTCATCACGACTCGGCTTTGGGGGTTTTCCCCCTTAAGTAGCGCTGTTTTGGGAAAGAAAACCCCGGAATTTTGGTCTTTTCATCTTTCGTTTCAAACGCTCTGTGGTTTTTTACAAGCGTTGCATTTTTATCTAGAACTGGAAAATTGTCAGTTTTTGGGGTTTTTTTCCCCGCGTATTCCTAGTTTTGAAGGGAATTTAACCGGGGGGGGGTGAACTTTTTGGGTTTTGCCCTTGGGTCATTAAATATCCAAACAGAGTAGTTTACGGAATTGTACGCCTCAAGAATTCTATAAGGTCCCTTGAAATTTTTTCTTTGGTGTTCACCTTTTTTAAATCCGGGAAATACATATAAACCAATTGTCCAACTTTAAATTTCTTAACTTCGCGTCTTTTTTCTATATTTTTCTTGTTTTGCGGCTGCCAATCAATTTCCTTTTTGACCTTTTCAAAACGTCTTTCATTTGCATGATTCTGTTTTCTACATAGGTTGGGTACGAAACTATCGGCATTTCTAATTTTGTTTGTAAAATTGTATGTGGCATTTTAATATCTACCCCATACACCGAAATGACGGTTTTTCTTGTGTTGTATTATGTATTGTGTTGTTATAAAAATAACAATACAAATTTAAATAATCATCCCATTGTTTTGACTGCTCGGCCCAAATTGATAGTACTCTTTTGAGGTTACCGTGCACGATCTCTAATTTGCCGTTAGTGCGAGGATGGTACGCTGTAGTTTGTAACTTTTTTTATTCCCATTTTTTCAGCGAGTTCCTTAAATAATTGGGATGTAAAGTTTGTTCCCTTGTCTGTAAGTAGTTTTTCCGGGATTCCAAATGCGTAATGTAATCTATAAGTTTGTCTGCCGTGTCTTTCGCACTTTGTGATTTCATGGGAAAGACAACTAAATATTTTGTAAAATGATCGATTATTGTTTAAAATAAATTTGTTGTCCCTTGTTTGTTTCTGCAGAATGCCCACAAAATCCATTGAGATGATTTCGAACGGTTTACTAGCTACCAATTCCTCATGAGAGGTGTCGGTGGGATACGGTTAGGCGATCGAAATGAGGTGCATGGATCACACGTTCTTATGAATTTTTCCACGTCTGAATAAAGTCCCGACCAATAAAATTCCTCTCGAATTGTTTCGTACGTTTTTAAATGACCGTAATGATGTTGATGTCCCTAATGTTAAAATATTGTATTTATAAACGTTCTGGAATAACAATTTGTTTTCCGATATTATCGTTAATTTCCCGGCTTAGTACTTTTAAACTTTTCCCAGTGTTTTAGTATACCATCTTCGATGTAATACTTTTGTTGTGAAGGCGTCAGTTTTGTTTTTTATTTGCTAATTTTGTCATTAAATGTGATAACGTGGGATCGATTATTTGCGCACTTTTAATTTGATCTAGGTGGGCATGTCTGTTGTACTAAATTGATCGAATGAAAGTCACGTGAAAGGTGTCTGCCACCTTGTTTGGCTAGAAGTGATTTTTTCGAAGGTGAACTCAAAATCATTTAAATATAACAACATGCGCGCGATTTTGTTAGCCGGATTCTGAAGAGTCGACATTGCCTGTATCGCGGGCATTGTCACACCTTTATTATAAATTTCCTACCGTAGAGATAGTGCCTATAAGCCTTGACTGATTCAAAAATAGCCAAAAGTTTCCTTCGTATGAAATAGGGTAAATGTACCTCCCGATCTGTTAATTTGCGTGAAAAATAGATATCGGGCAAATTACTCCCGATTCATGTTCATGTCCCAACGTTGCGGCAATGCTGTGGTCAGAACTATCAGTAGTGAGCACAAATGTTTTGTTGTAGTCAGGGTGAATTAAAATAGGTTCATTATCAAAGTTTATCTTTTAAAATGTCAAAGCGCGTTGTGCGTCTTCATTCCAAGAAAATCTTTGCTTTCTCCTTAACAGGTCCGTTATTGGCTTGGCTATTTTACTGAAATTGGAATGAATCTTCTATAGTATGAAGTCATTCCAAGAAAACGCCTGCATTTTTTTATCGTTGAGGGGGGTGGAAAATCCTAATTTTCTGCAAATTTAACTCAATAGGTCTAATTCCGTTTTTTATCAACTCTATGACCCAAAACTGTGATTTCCTCCCTTAAAAACTCGCATTTACTGGGATTCATGGTTAATCCATATTCTCTGAATCGCTCAAAAAGCATTTGTAAATTATTTATCATTTCGTCCACCGAATTTGCCGGTACCACGTAATCGTCTATATAGTTACCAATATTTAACTCATGTAATGGGCCGAGTAAATTGTCTGACAGCCTCTGCATGGTAACTAGGGCTAACAATTCAACCCTTGCGGTAACACCGTATAATTATAATCCCGAAAACTGTAGAAAATGTTGTTAATTTTTTCTGCTCTGGTTTAAGCTTAATTTGAAAAAACGAATTAGCCAGATCGAGAGAGGTGTAATATTTTGACCCTCTCAAGTTTTCTAATATTTGATTTATTTGAGAGCGGGTAATTAGCGTATTTAATTTCTTTATTCAGAATGCGAAAATCAGTCCACGGAGCGATATTGAATTTGCCGTCTGGTGAAATCGCTTTTTCCTAACCATCAGCATAGAAATGCTATATCCGAGTCTGATCTTTCTATCAACCCTGCCTCTTCGAGCTCTTCCAATTGACGTTTTAATTCCGCGTCTAATTATTTGTGGAACGTTATACGCTCGTATTGATGGCAAATTATCGGTGTTTACTCTGAATTCCGGTGTCCACCTTATCTGTGCCCACCCAACGTGTATAACCTTTTACTAAAAACATCAGCATATTCAAAAACCAAATCTAAGACTTCGTTTCTCGTTTGCTCGTCTAAATGACCAATTTAAAATCTGTGGCACGTAATTCCTGTTTCCTCAAGTTCCTAACCTGCTCCATGTCTCTAATTTCAAAATCCGAGGAAATATTGCAATTTTCATTGATTTATTTAAATTTAATTTTTTATTTGTATTATTTGAAATTAGAAGTTTACAAGAGTTATCTTTTAAAACAGTACAAATAGATTCTTCTATTGTTATTTTTTTGTTATTTATTGGTTTAACTAATATTTCTTGACCTTTTTCCAAATTTTTGTTCATAAAACGACATTTGCTATTCTGACTTCATAAGGTTTGTAAAATACATTTTGTTCTTAACTTGGCCACAATTATTATTTAACATTTTCTACTTGATTAACCGTATTCGAATCCCTCATTTTTAATTCCAATCCTCCTATTGTTACTTAAGATTATCAAAATCCAATTTTAATTTATTTTCTCTCATAAAATCGTAAACCCAATATCATCTCATAACTTGCGCCAAAATTGTCCTTTACAACATAAAAACAATGCCGAAAATTTTATTTGCAATATTATTGGGGATTTGATAACACCCGATATTTAATCTCTCGCCTGAAATGGACTTAATGACAGTTGAATCATTTATTTTCCTAATATTTTTATCGTTCCCCATCTTTAAAAACACTGATTCGCAAACCAAGCTAACGCTAGCTCCACAATCAATCAAGGCGACAGTCTCCACTCCTGCAATTCTCAATTTTAGTTTTTCTGGTAAAGAGCCTAATTTTTTTTTAATACAAAATGTGTGTTTACTGTTTCAAAATTTATCATTCCTTCGTTCATTTGGGATCCGATTTTGGCTTCCTATCGAATCCCTATTCAGTTTAAATGTCTATCCTGGAATCTTACTCTATATCCAGGATTTTGTCGGCGCTCCTGCGTCCTGTCTCTAGTTTGTTGGAATCCGGCGTTCCTAGATTGTGATCTGTTTCTGTTAAATATGGAAGTGGAACTTCCTTTGAAAAGGGGATTGTCTGCGCGAAAATTCTCGTCCTTGATTGCCATAAGAGGCATAACCATTTTCCCTCTATATGAATTTTGTCGATTGTTATGGAACTGCGTTCTTTAAATGAGTTTTGCTGATATTTGGACCCCAGTATATTCCCATCGCGGCCGTCTGGTTTGTTCTCTTCCCCGATTTTCTTGATTGTAGTGTTGGGGTGCTATCCCCCTTTTAAAACAGTTTATCGCGGTGTGATTGTTTTTTCCGCAAATTTGGCAAGCTGTAGTATTCAAAAGAGTTGTCCGATTTAATTGGCTGTCCCCTTCGTTACTTTGTTTTAATTTTAGATCCCTGATCTCCTTTGTTAGTGATGATATTATCTATGTGTAGATTGGGTGTGTTGATGTACAATTTGTTCTAATTTATGCTCGCTTGTGATGTTTAGTACACTATCATTAGTTACCCCTTCATTTAATTCGAGCAATTCGGCATATTTAACGGCATCATCAAAGCTTGTTGGGTCCTTAATCAATAAACTTTTTTTAAACTCGGGTTTTATCCCCTCTATAAATTTGGAAAGTTTAGTTTGGTCACATATTTTTTTAATGTTGTCATCCGTTACTTTGACGTCTCAAAAAATTTTAATGTCGCGTTTACTACTCTAGAGGCAAGTGTTTTATTGTTTCACCGCTACTCATCCTACAGTTTGAAAACAATTGCTGTCTACAAGCGAGACTCGTTTTTCTTCTCAAAATATTCTTGAATTTGTTTTTAAAGCGGTCATAGTCCGTTTCGTTAGCTAAATCTATAGAATTTATTACGTGTGTTAAAGCCTCGCCCCTAATTCTGCTTTTAAAAACTAGTAATTTTTCTTCGTTTGTGGCCTCAGTTCTGGGCCAACTTATCGAACGTCGCAATAAAATATTCCGCCGTGACTGCCGACTCGGCATCAAAAATAGGAATAAGATTATGAAATCCCGCTAATTTAGCCATGTTTGTCATTCCGTAGCTTTCGTCTACAATGTTTTCAGACTGTTTTTGATTACTATTTATTTGGTCGACTATCTCAGCGCTAGTGGTTTTTTCGGAATTCACTTCGGTGGAGTTTTTCTCAGGAGCTGTTACTTTTAATAAATAATCTATAGTATTCATCGCAATTTTTCTGAATCATTTTGAAATTTAAGAATTATTATCCGCTAGTTAACATGTGAAATTGCTTTACTATCAACATTTATTTTCCTCTTAATTAAATTTCTCATTGCCAAAATAATAGTGCTGGCCCACGCATAACTTTAACTGTCCCATCAATCATTCCTTTCGATCGTTAATAGACGGCACCAGTTGTTGCACTGATGTTGCCATGGTTAAGGTTAGGTTAAGTTGTAGTAGTTAGTTACATTAAGTTAAACGACATTACAGGAATAGTTACATTATTAATCGCCATTATTCAAATTCTACAACTTGTATTAATTAATAATTATATTATTAATATAGTGGCATTCTTCTCTAGGAATAGTTAATAGTGGTAGTACATGCATTGTCAGCCCCCAATTACCCGTGGAATGATTGACAGTGGAGTTATTAACACAACATTTATTACGTAACAGTCACAACGCATACATCACGACAATTATTAAGTACAACTAATAATATGACAATTATTTAAATTAAACATTTAGTTAAGGGAAATCGCTCCGGGGAATAGAAGTGAAATTCAACTTACTCAGTGACATCAGTCCCGAGACCATGGTTGGCTGTGTTAAGTTATTTAGCTAAATTAAGAATTCTCTAAATAAGTACTCGGTTAAGTTAACTGTCCAAACTCATGGTCGAAGTAGGTCTGTCTGATCTCTTCCAGGATTTTTGAGATCTGAGATTTTCAATCCGCCCACCAAATTACCTCAACCAATCCTGAACCATTTCGTATCATATCTATATTTTTTGGATATCATATATTGGTCAGTCGACCCCTTCTAATTCCAACCCACTCCCTCTGATTGGGAATCGGAAGTTCTTTGATTCCGTCAGAGGGGCTGGGTTGTCCTGTACGACCCCAATAATTTCCAAATTTTCGAAGGTGAAACTTCACAAAAACCCTATAGAAAAACTTAGTGTCACTTGGTCAGTCTGGCCGGCGCCACGGCTTCCTTCACAATGGATTCGAATAAAGGCCTTCCCCTTTTGCTGACCGGCCGACAATAGTTTGCCGCGCATAACATCCGGACCCCATTTGGGTTGTAAACCTTGTAACTCGGTCCTCCACCACTTAATTAATCCTATCTGATTAATCTACCCATTATCCTCATAACATGAGGCGATGCAATTGAATTCAAAATACACGATTTATAATTTTATTACACAATTTTTTTGCATGTTTTTGAGTTTTATAAAAGGTTTTATTTTATTTTAGATGATTAAAAAATATAAAATAATTTTTAAATTAGTTTTTGATTTTAGTTTCAAAAATACTATGTTTTTAAATATTTGAAAGAGTGCAACTTTCTTGCTCCACTGTGCTCCAAAGTCTCATTAAAATTAACTAGTTTTCCAAATCTTATATAAAAGATAAATCTAAATTTCAGCTGCGGAAACGTACGGAAACCATAATTACAAAAAGAAGTGTCAAAATCTAGCTATTCAAAAATCGTCGAAAAGCACAACGCTGCCGCGCGTTGCTCCACGGCAGCTGTTAATCTAGAAACAAAGTAACAAAACCGACAGGTGTTTCGACCACTTTACTTACAAAGTGTTTGATTATAAATATATAACTTAAATACTTGTATTATCTTTGTAGGAGAGAAAAGGTTTGACTTGTTTACAATAAGAATGTTTTCAAAAGATGCCCATTGGCTCTTGGGAAGAGGGGGTTGAGTTACATGCCAAACTCTGTTCACAAGGTATTGTTTCATGGGGGGAAAGTGATTTCATCATATATGTTACCCATAGGAAGTTTGACCAAAGAAGCCCAAGAGGCCAAAAACAAAGACTTTCGGTGGTACAGACGAGAACACTCAAGAAAAAGTACAAATGAAGATGTGTTTAACTTTCTTACTATTTCATCGGACCCTTACAACTTTTGCGCAAAGCCTAAAACCAACAAAAAATTAGAGCTACACGAAGACTAAAAAAAACTATTATATTAATATTGTAATCTTAAAGGATGTTAAACAAATTTATTATATGTTTTCAAAGCAAAATTTTTAGTGCTTCAAAACAATTTTAAGATTAAAATCCTTTTTATGAATCTGTTCTATCAAAGTGACTTTTATTTAGTTCCTAAAATACGTGTAGTTTTTGTATTTCAGATTTGTTAATATACTTTTAACTCTAAGATCATTATATAGTACTTTTAAATCAAAAACGATATTATTAATAAATTATTTATTTCCTAAGCCGTATTAAAATTAAACGAAATTTCATTAAAAAGTCTTTAGATGAATATTAATACCATATTTGGCCTTAACATCTTCAATAATAAAATGCTGTTAATTAATATGGTCTTAAAAAACTGTTGACGGTTAATTTGAAAATATATGTTCTGTGTATTCATATTTTTGTACGATATTTTGATATTAAATTTGATATTATTCCACAACCTTTAAAAGTTTAATATTAAATAATTATTCCACAAACTTCAATGTTAAATATTTTATAATTATTCCACAAACTTCAATGTTTAATATTATATAATTCATGCGTTCAAAAATTAGTAAAAAAAAATATTCACATTATAAAAACTTTGGATTCAATTAATTTTATAAGCTAAATTGAGAGCAGAAAATATTGAAAATAGTGTACATATTTTTAGCTTGACGTTTCATTTTTTAAAGATTTCGTTAGTGTTTTGGCTTTTTGTGACTGATTACGTATTACCATGACCTAAGCTTACGCATATGCACTTGCCCAATACATGTTGATTAAAACGTTATTCTTCATACGCAATTTTCACATTACATCTTCACATACTATTTTTTGCATTGACTGTAACTTAAAATACATAGGTTTTACAAACTTGATTGTGTCCTATATCGACTCAGATGGGTCAAAAACCTACAAACCGAATTTTTATACATTTTTGTCAAACCACAAAAAAATAAATGAATTTTGACCGTTTTTCAGCCTTTTCCGACCACTGTGCGTCGTTCAGTGTTAACTAATGTCAAACCTTGCATTTGGGTAAGAACAATGTTAATCATTCTTATGTTTTACAGGGAGAAAGTATCCAAGATAGTGAGTTCGTTAGAGATTTAGGAGTTTTAGTGAGCAATGGTTTTAAAATGAGTAAACAGTGTGTTGAGGCAAGTAAGAAAGCCAATCGAATGTTGGGATATATTAGAAAAAGTATCACTTTTCTAAATCTAAGGAGATTATTTTGCCATTGTATAGGGGATTGGTAAGGCCACATCTGGAATATGCTGTTCAGTTTTGGTCTCCCTTCCTCAGAAAAGATATAGAGTTGCTTGAAAAAAATTCAGCATAGGGCTACAAAAATGATTAAGGGACTATCTGGTATTGATTATGATAACAGATTAAGATCTTTAAACATGTATTCCCTGGAAAACAGGAGAGCTAGGGGTGATTTAATACAGTTATTCAAGTTTATAAAACAGGGTGACCATAGAGATAGAGGGAGACATGGAGGGCTAGGGTTTACCTTAAATAGCCGAACCAGAGGACATGATCAGAAATTGAATAAATCGAGCTTTAGAAGGGAGGTAAGAAAACATTATTTTTACAATAGAGTTGTCAATGAGTGGAATGCTTTACCATTATGTGGTGCATTCGAAGAGAGTAGAAGATTTTAAGAAACTTGACGTTCATTGGAAACTGGTAATGTATTAGATTTATTTTGGACCAACTTTGCTGGGCCTCTGGCCTGTTGTTGGTCGACAATTTTTGTATTTGTATCTGTACATTAAACGATAGAAAAATATTAGGTAATACAAATTAGAATCAGTTTCGAATTCTTTGAAATAAATAAAATAAATATCAATTTTTGAACGTTTCTTTAATACTATTGAACAGTATAAATAATAGAATTAGATATTTAATATGATCTAAATAAAATACTTTATAAAAAAATTACTTATTGAAAAATCAAATATTAGATACAAAACTTTTAATAGCTCGTATGTACAGCAATTAGTATCGCCATAGCTTTCGATATTTAAAAAGATAAAAGACTTTCTTTATATTCCATGTAGTAAAAGAGCTTTAAAAATGTCTTGCTATGGAAATATGCAACTCATAGTTAAGCTCCAATTTATTTTGTTAGTATTTAACTGCCTTTCCTATCTTAAATTGTTCATTGTTGCTTTATTTTTGGTATTTTAGAGTGAGGTTTAATAACCATTTTTGTTGACAGATTAATACAACCAACAGGATTTTTAATGTCTGTCGCTGTCCATTTAATGTCATATATGTCTATAGTCATCTCCATTGTAGTATAGGGGTTGGTTTTTCCTTTTCCGAATCATCAGTACCTGCGGATCATCAGTATCTTGTTTATCCAGTATCGGGCTGGTGGTTGAGTTGGCGGTTTTGAATAGTTGGTTGAGTGGGTGATCGATTGGCTTGCTGCTTCAGTTTTACTAATCAGTTATGTCCATTGTAGTAGGGGTTGGTTCATCGGTGTCTGGAACGTCAGCATCTTGTTCATCAGTTGGTGGTTGAGTTGGCGGTATTGAATGGGTGGTTGAGTTGGAGGTTGAGTGGGTGATCGATCGACTTGTAAAATATTTGCTTCAGTTTTACTAATCAGTTATGTCCATTGTAGTAGGGGTTGGTTCATCGGTGTCTGGATCATCAGTATCTGGATCTTCCGTGTCTGGATCTTCCGTATCGGGTTCTTCAGTTGTTGATGGTTGTGTGGGTCGTTGAGTAGGTGGTTGAGTGGGTGGTTGAGTAGGCGGTTGAGTTGGTGGTTGAGTAGGTGGTTGAGTAGGCGGTTGAGTTGGTGGTTGAGTAGGCGGTTGAGTTGGAGGTTGAGTAGGTGGTTGAGTGGGCGGTTGAGTAGGTGGCACAGTTGGAGGAGCTTCGGTAGCGGGTGGTTGGAAAAATCCTCCAATAAAAGGCAACCTAGACAATCCAGCTCGAACTCCATTAACAATGCTATTAATTATACCCTGAAAAAAGTTAGTTGTGTCTTCTATGATGCCTCTTCGCTCTCGAATTTTGGGGTCGTATTCTAGAGAACGACCGAATCTACTGTGGCAGCTTGCTTCTTTGCAGACCAAGATTGTAGAACAGAGGAAGACTAAGAGTAACGGAAGGCTGGGAGAATGCATCTAAAAAATATTTTTCGTAATTAGGCCTCATATATATTATTTAAGTAATACTTGCTACCATTACTTTAAATTATTTTTAATCATTTAAAGTATAGAGTTCTTAAGAATGTTCTTTTTAACCCTATAAGTCCTGCTAAATTATCTTGCAAAAAAGTTTTTTTGATGATTTTCATGATTACTTGATTAGAATATTTAAATTACAAATAAGAGGTAAAATAAATTACTTTAAAACATATTTATAAAAATGTGATTTTTCTACGGAATTTTTTTTATAGATATTTCCATTCTTGGGTTGTTAAAAGTATAAATGAGCATGCAAATTGTAAATGTAATGAAAAATAAAACGAAAAATAGATATAAAGGGAACGATCTTGTTATCAGGTTAATTTTTCTAAAAATATTTTTCCAATTTTACACCTTCACTTCGTAAAATAAAAAGTTTTACGAAATCTGACTTTGGGAAGTGTGTAGGAAAAAAATTGGTTCGAAAGTCAATTTTCGAATTTTTTTTTTTTTTACACTTTACCGCAAAACTATCAATTTTCCGTTTAATATGTTCAGGGACAATATAATCCACATAATATTTTGCAGAAAAAAATATTTTTGACTTTTAATTTTCTTTTTGCGTTATAAGAGCATCTTTCACAATAAAGGAACTTTACACAAAATTTCACTTTAAATGATATAAAAATATTTTTATAATCTATTTAAAAAAAATTATTATTTTTTTCTGAAATTTAAAAAAGTTAAACAATTACATGTTTTCCTTTTTATGCTAAAAAAGATTCTTATAGTTACATTTTATGCGATATTATTTTCTAACATGAAAAACATTCAGTTGATATATATTTTCAACAAAATGCAAAAAGTAAAAAAATAGTCTATTTTAGGAAATTGTCCAACAGTATTTAAACGAGATAAATATAAGTTTTTTTCTGATTGAGTTTAAACAATATTTTTTTATATCATTAAAAGCTAGTTTTTATGTTGTTTATTTTATTGTCAAATATGTAAAAAGAAAATTGATGTGGTTTTACGATACACTTTAAAAACAAACCATAAAAAGAGAGGGGGGATTGTATTTGTTACCCCAAATTTGATAGTTTCAAAATATCACAATTATTTTTATAGATATCTCAAAAAGTTAATTTGGTGTCAATTGATAAAACTTGTATGTAGATTATTTCGTTTTTCAACGCCTAAATAGTATAATTGATAGTTGTATCACCACATGCAACACCTGATTTTTTTAATTGTTTTTTTTTCGAAAAATTGGGTATATTTAAGAAATCAGTATAACTTTTAGCTATCACAGAATTTTTTTGTAGATTTTGTCCTTGAACGCCTGAAACGTAAAGTTTATTGTTTTACGGTAAAATGCAAAAAAAAGTTTTGAATCCAATTTTTTTCAAATTATAGATTTCGGAAAACTTTTTATTTTGTGAAGTGGAAGTGAAAAAAAGAAATGCAATCCGGTGAGATACCTTTTGAAATACAGTAGAAACTCGATTATCCGTCCCTCTGTTGTCTGGAACTCTCTGTTAACTGACAGTATCCAAATCACCAAGTTTCTCGAGCGATTGTTGCGAATGGCAATGGTGATTTAATTCTAAGAAAAATGGCTTCCTATGCTTTTTAAATGAGCATTAAATTTTGCAGTTTTTTACATAATTGAAGTACTTCGAATTCGAATTCTTTTCTGAAATTTTCAATGTATTCTAATTTTGATGCGCTGAATTTTTTGACGTATCACACTTGTCCGTAGCATTTGTAGTTTGGGCTATGAAGGGTGAGTGACGGATAGACGGACTGAACGATTATAATACCTTCCACTTTTTATGTTATAATCGTAGTGTGGAAGCTAAAACGTTAAAAAAACTGTAAGGATCATACTCTAAAATTGACGTAAATGCAGTGTGTAATTTTGTATGTTCTAATTATAAGATATACCATTCCTAATTTTAAAATGCGCTCCAATTTGCAAGCTCCGATAGCGCAGTTGGTAGCGCGCTGAACAGCTACACAAATACCCCCAGATCAAATCCGTGCTCCTTCCTTCCTACTTGGGTTAAATAAAACTTAATTTCAAAATCTTCACTTATCCTGCAGTTTTTTAAATGTTTTTCCAATGAAGGAAATATTAAGGTTTTTTGATGAAGGGAAAATGGAGGCTTTTGATGAAGGAAAAGTGAAGGAACTTGGTACCTAAAACTTCACTTATCCTGCAGTTTTTATAAAGTTTTTTAATGAAGGAAATATAAAGGTTTTTTGCTGAAGGAAAAATGGAGGTATTTGGAACCTAAAACCTTCACTTATCCTGCAGGTTTTCGAATGAAGGGAAAATAAAGGTTTTTGATGAAGGTTTTTGGTTCCAAATATCTGCAGTTTTCCTGCAGCTTTCCTTCAATTTTTTTTCAAGGTTTTTTGCTGATTTTCTTAGCTGGGATAGGCCTCAGTGTTCGCCTTGCATGCGAAAGGTCCCAGTTTCAGGTCCGGGCATCGCCTAAATAGCTGCCGACCTAAAAGCGTACAGCCAAAAAATGCCGAAGAATAACACCCTGTGTTTAGGGAGTTTACGTTAAATATCCTTCAAAGTCCCGACTCTCCGTACGATCACGCCCTTAAAATTTGCGTTGGGTGCCAACTCAGGTGTCGGCTCGTCACTTAACAATGTCCAATAGCCCTCATGGGTAGCTCTAGTTCGACGATAATTCAAACTAACCCTAACCCATACAACTGGATGGGTATAGCTACCCTACCTTAAATTTTCAACTTCGCCAAAAGGCGCCAATTCCAAAAGTCAATCGGCCTTTATATCATAGCTGTATTAAATCGACAGTTTCACAAACAAAGAAAAGCCTGGTCCAGTATTACAATTTCAAAAGATAATCAATAAATAAAATAAGGATTTTCAAATAACAATACTGGCTACCATATCATAGCTGAACTTTTAATTTCTGTTTGTAAAATCTTTGCTTACGATACAACTTGTTAAATATAGAAACCTGAAATTAAATTTTCTAGATCACCAAAAATCGCCAATCAATATACTGGCTACTAGGCTACCATAACATAGCTGAACCTTTATTTCTGTTGACATACTGAATAGAATAATAACAATATAACTGAATAGAATTTAGAAAAAAATAGTTTATAATAGTCCCTCTTTTTCGAAACTGCCAAACTGAATTGAATTCGAAAATATAATTGGAATCGAGTTGAGTATATCTGACGAAGCATTATTAAAAAACAGTAGTTTAAATAATTAATTTCTAAGAAATCCTGCAATGGGCTTGTTTCAACACTTTGCCACAAAAAACAAAACAACCAATGAAAAATAAATATTCCCATCTTACATATTAAACTCTTGCGCTTTTTTTAATACTTAATTTTCGCACGCGTTGATATTTGTTTTTTCAAATTAAAAATAGAAAAATTGAATAAAAACACAACGCATAATGCTATTCCTATGGAGAAATCGGCTCACGTTTTGCACTCCTACACCCGTTTGGGTTCGAATTTCGAAAAATCGCTTCTTAAATGACGCCTACGATATAAAAAGAATATTTTCCTAAAATTTGGTAGCTCTACCTCCAGTAGTTTGGGCTGGGCGTTGATGCGTGAATGAATGAATAAATAGATGAGTGAGTCAGTCAGTCAGGACTTTGCCTTTTATATATAGATAATTAATAATAATGTAATTATAACAAAGACAAATATACTTTTAACAATATTTATAAATAATTAAATGATCTGGGTGGGATATACAGAAAAGTTCCTATTCTTAGTGGTGCTTCTGTTAGTACAGATATTTTAATCATCCACCAAAATTAAAAAATTTCGAGTTCTAAGAATTTTTTTTACTAATATACATGTTCCTCATTTTCTAAGTATATCTAAGACTATCTAACCATATAAAACAATTACATTTTTTTAAAATATTGAATTAATTTATGTATTTGTAGGTTATTTTATTATCGCTTTTAAATGTATATTGGATTTTTTACAGTGAAAATAAAAGTATTGTTTTTAACTTAAATAAAAGCTATTTTCCTTTACGAAAAATTCCTGTTTTTTTTTTTAACAAACATGCAATAACTCATTGAAATAAACCTTTTTCAGTTAAGAAAAATCATATTATCCGAATTTACGAGTTTCCGATTGGAAATCGGTTCTAAATGGTTAGGAAAATTAGAGTTCTTTTGTACTAACAAAAAAATAATAAAAAAAAAAATAACAAAACTTACTTTCATTTTCGTTTTAAAGTTTACACTAGACACAGTGGGACTTTCACTTTCTTGTAAGGATCAGACAATGGCTGTCACTCATTGAATACCATGAAGAGTTCAGAATAGTTTTTTGTCCCCATTTTATTGCATTCAAAAAATTAAATGCAATGACCAAGTCAAATATAAACATGCTATACGTTCAATAATAAGATTTCATATAATACGATAACTTAAAAAAAACAAAATAGTACACATTCATTGTTTAAAATGAGCAACTGAGTGTACAATGTACATATTTGCTGATTCATATTTGATACTATAGATCAAATCCTCCGATTAAAATAAAATTATTTCATGGAAAGTAACGAGTCATCAGTTCGTTAGATCTGCAATAAGTATAAAATATAAAATGTCATTGTTGAAAAAATGTTAACGTAAGCTATTATTGAAGAAATTAGGTGCAAAAAAAACGAAACATTCTCGAAAGAATAATTATGTTTATTTAATTCGAAAGAATTAAAACAACATGAAAAAGTGTATTGACATGCTGACGATGCCCGCCCGTACTCTTCTTCAAAAATCGGTTCCAACAGTTGAATCTTAAAAATTCTTTTTTTTAGAAAGGTATGACCTCAAAGACCCATCTTTTTTTTAAATTTTTGTTCGTCTGTCCGTACGTCCGGACCGACACCTGTCTACCGGTGAATTCCCCATTGAATTAGCTTTGAAATTTAATTTCAAGTCATTTAAATCGCTGTTGCTACGTCAACAATGGCATGAGAAACTTTATTTAAAAATAATACACTCATGTCCATAAATTAGGGATAATGAAGTTCAGGCAAAGAAAGAGACAGAAGCAAATTTTTTTTTGACTTATTTGTAAAGTCTATTTATTAAACAAAAGGTAAAGAGCAAAAAAGATGCTATATGTTTGACATAATTAATAAAAATTGCGATTTTTACTCCCTGGAGCAAATTTCAAAAAAGAACCTATTTACAAAAAAAACAGTATAACATAGTTAGTATGATGGTTAATACGGAGTATGTCTCCCGTACGATGCAATACAGGCCGTAAAACGAGTAGGCATCCTGAGTATCAAATTATCAATCTGATCTTGGGGAATATTACACCACTCATCAAGCAATGCCCTCCGAAGTTCCGGTAGACAGGTGGGAGGGGGTTGACGGTCTGCAATTCGTCGGCCAAGCATATCCCACACATGCTCTATTGGATTCAAGTCCGGTGAGTATGCTGGCCAATTCATACGGGTGATATCCTCCGATTGAAGGCATTCGTCTACAATGTTTGCACGGGGAGGACGGGCGTTGTCATCCATAAACAGAAATTCAGCACCCATGGCGCCCCGAAACAAACGTACATGTTGTTCCAGAATGACATCCCGATAGATGTGGCCTGTCATCGTTACACTCTGAACATGCAGGTCAGATCTGGAACCAAGAATAATTCCTCCCCAAACGAGCAATCCTCCACCACCGTAACGGTGTCGTTCAATGGTGTTCTCTTGGTGGTAACGGGTACCTGGCGCTCTCCATATGAAAGTCCGGCGAGAATCAGACTGCAAACTAAACCTGGACTCGTCGGAAAACATCACACAAGACCACTGTTGCGGTGTCCACAATGCATGCTCTCTACTCCAGGCTAATCGCAGGCGACAGTGAGTTGCGGTAAGTGGAACACATCTGACAGGCCTACGAGCATATAGACCAATGTTTCCTAGGCGTCTGCATACGGTCTGCCTTGATACTTTCATACCGGTAGCTGAAGAGAGCTGACGAGATAGGTCTGGTGCTGTGCTCGGTCTGTTTCTTTTGGCAGTAACTGCCCAAATACCGGTCCTCATTCGGCGTTGTAACTCGGGGGCGACCTGTGCTGTAACATCTACTCACATTACCACCATCTTGGAATCGTTGCCAAAGCCTGGAGATGACACTCTGGGCGATTCGAAGTTCCTCGGATACTTCCAGCTGGGTTCGTCCACATTCCAGTCGTCCGATGATTCTGCCACCTAAAAAATCATCCAAATGCTTCCTTTGTGCCATAACTATGCGGTTATATAGCACTGAAACGTTTTTAAAGCGCTTGTGGACAATTTTACTACTTTGCCACCATTCCTTATATACCCCTCTCTAACACTCTCGTATTTGTGACGTACTAGCCAGCGTCATCTAGTGGTTTCCAGTAATTTGCATATTCTTCTTCAAGATGTGTGTGATACGAGGTAATTCGTAATTCGTACTCGTGATTTCCAGGTGATTCTGAATTATCCTTAATTTATGGACATGAGTGTATTTGAAACTTTTGTTATAAATCAGTTTGGAATGATGTCTTAAAATGTATCACACTGTGATTTTTTGACTGTTCATTATTTGTTTAACAAGAAAGCGGCAAAGCACTTTTTTTGTATAAAATTCTGATTTGTTTTAATTTACACTTCTAATTTCTTAGTGCAGGTTGAAGTAGTTTCATGTTTTTTGTTATAATGGGGTTGTTTCACGTAGTGGATGACAACAGCTCCAACGGTTTGTTGTCATTTCTTTACTGGAATTACTTTTGTTTTGGTATTCAAAAATGAATTTTCTAAGAATAGGCTAATTCTATTCGTGACAGACATGACATCAGACAACTTCTTTGCCCCTTTTTAAGCACTAAATATTAGTTGATTGGTAAAAATTGCTATGGGGTGATGCACAGGGAGGTATTAATTATAAAAAAATACTAAAATTTTAATTCAAGTGAAAATACTTTAAATTACTTGGTTTAAAACGTGCCGTGACAGACATGACAAAATTGAGACACAGATTTTAAGTGACCATATATTATTACCATTTGCTCTTAATTGGTAGGGGGAACTAGGGACATTTGACCCCTAAGGATACATGACCCAATGCCTTTTTCTCAGCAATGGAAAAGTTTTGTGAGTTGAAAGTGGCATCACTTTTTTCCTTTCAGCCAGTTGATCACATGGTGAAAAAAACGAGCTGAATCATTGCGTATTTGTTAAGTTATGCGAAGAAATACGTTTTCATGCACTGAAAGTAAATTTTTGAGGCCGTAAGGTTTTCGGTCTACATTTTTTAGTTTAAAAGAAAGATTTTTTCAGTTAGTTATTTGTTTAGTTCATGCTATTAGCTACAGTTACATGCATAATAGTGCTAATGTAATTATTCGTAAATGACTGTTTTGGGATTAAACAAAAAAAGTGCAACTAGGGATAAGTGACCCAAACCAATTAGGGATATGTGACCCAAGTAAACAACACAAAAGTAGACAGAAGTAGACCAAGTAAATTTTTTTAAAAATCACGGGAGTCCCAAAAGTAATTGACTGGGTCTTAACGAAGTATAAGGTTTGTTTGGAAGGTACAAGGGAATTTTTTTTAACGAGCTTACAATTCAATATGCAGAAAAAATCGATGGAAATTGTTTTAAATGTCCTAAAATGGATAATACATCCCAAAATGATATTGATAAAATAGTAGCGATTCTTCAACCACATGTGTTTTCTCTGCAAAATAAAAGAAGCCCCAGTTTTGTATTTCGAACAGAATTTACTTTTAAATTTGATAATTTCGTTAACATAAGCATAATTAATGAGATAAAAATAAAAAGTAATAATTTTGTCTGAAAATACTATAAAATCTATATAAACTTTATAATACGATATTAGTTTTGTTATTTGGTAAAAGTTTTTTGATTATTTTGAGTTATACTACCACATTTTGGGGTTGGGTCACGTATCCCTAATAGGTGGGTCATGTATCCCTATGCATTGGGATACATGACCCAAAACTAAATTTTAAATAATTTATATTTTACTACTATTGCAATTAATACTACAGAAAAATACTAATATATATTGTGTACTACTTTATGAAGTATAAATTATCTGCATTTACACATTCATAAATAGTGTTTTTTAAAAGTTACAAGCAAAAAACTTCGAGTGGGGTCATATGTCCCTGGTTCCCCCTATACATATTAAGTCTAGAATTTTTTGGCAATCAATATAAGATTCTGATAGATCAAGCAGAAAGAAACAAATAAAGAAATTTGTAAATAGTAAAATATTATAAAATATTTATTAGAATGACAGACATGACAAGGTTTCGTGACAGACATGACAAGGTTTCGTGACAGACATGACAAGGTTTCGTGACAGACATGACACGTGTAAAATTTTCTATGAAATTAAGTATTTATTCTCAAATATCACTTTACTTTTTTAAAATCAACTTGGATATTACATTATGATGTAACATAGATGTATTATGTTATGTTCCTCACAATAAATTATTAAAAAAAAATACTTAAAATTTATTAAATCCCGTGAAATATACTAGTGTGGGAGCTGTAATATTTTCTAGTATTTGCTCCTTCTCATACCAGACTATATGATCTGTGGATTCAAAACTGAACATCCCTTTAATTTTAGTTGATATTAAATACTTTTCTTGTTCTGTACGATTTCCATTATCATTCCATCAAAATCCTCATCGTGTTTCAGATTTACCCATTGGCCACATTGCAAATTGTTAGCTGATGCATTTTGCCAGAGGTAGTTTTCGATACAGTCAATCTGTATTGGAATTGAAAAAAGTACCCATTTTTGACTCTGAAGTCAGACTATAAAATATTTTGTCAAGTGCACATGATCAGAAACAATGCGAGTTTCTTGTACCAGGAATTGTTTTAATTTCTTACTATAGCAGATGAAGGTTTGTTTTAATTTTTTTTTTTTTTAGGGGGGGGGGGGGTATTGATACAAGACATTGATTCTAGTACAAGTTTTTACCGCAGCTTCAGCAAACTCACATGGTGTTCTACAATTTATAATTGTGGCTCTGGTAGCCTCTCAGACTTGACAATTAATAGTCCCACCCATGTCATCAATATATCCTTTGCCATGTGATGAGGCTGAGAAATGCCAGACTGTTGAAAGCTTACTATATCATTGAAAATACTATGTATTTCTGTTTAAAATGTTGACCTGAATAGCCCTGAATTTTTGTAATGACTAAATTGCTGATCACAATAACAGCATAATCACTGTCAAAAAATAATATACCATTGTAGTATACGTAGTAGAGCACAATGCACAGACTGAATTTTATCTTGATTAATATAGGAATAGTTCTTGCTGAAGTCAGTTTGTATCGGAAGTTTCCCGTTTGACAAATTTTGCTTTAAATTAGCGAAAACTATAGATTGAATATGTTTCACATGGCACAAGGAGTTTAGAAGCTGTTTCTTCAATAAAGTTAAAAGATCATTTAAAATTCACTCTTTTGTTTCGAACTACATCTTTCTCTTCTTATTATTTAACTTAGATATGGCAACAACATTTCTTTACAACACAACTCAATAAAGTGCTTTATTTAATGCTTTAAGAATACATGTTACACATGAGATATGACCATGAAACGATTAATTATGTGGACAATGGCAATGAAAAACTAATTGTGACAGACATGACAAACGTGACAGACATGACAAAGTTTAATGTTCTATATTTCACTCAAATTTTCAATTTATTTTTCGAATTTTTTACGAACTGTTTATTTTGAGATATAAAAAGAGAAAATAAAGTGTCAATAATTTTTTCCCAGCAGATTTTTTTTTAAAATAAAAAAATCCATGTTTTTCGTGACAGACATGACATGTAGACTAACACTAAGTTCGGAGGAAATAGCAAAATTATTAAAAGGTTTTCAATAAAAAATTTTTGTGTTATTATGCATAAATTGATCTATTCTTTAAAAAAATAATTTTGTTTTCAAAAACATATTAGTATTTACATACTTTCAAGGACATCAAACTAAAAGTAAAAATAACAAATTTTTGGTTTTAAAGTTAGACTCACAATAATTAACTATAAAATTTTTTTATGTATTTACATTAAAAATGTTGCTATTTTCATAAAATTTGACTTATTTTCTATCCCCTGGAACAAAAATATAATAATTTAGTTGGAATTTAAAAAATGATGTCGATGCCGCATTTTCGTGGAATCAACCAATAGTTTATTAAAATTTTTAAATACCAACTTCTTTCTGTGCTGTTGGTTGTTCAAAACATTTTTTAAAGAAAGCTTGCATAGAAAGAAAAAATCTTTTAATCTATATCGGTTATTTTGAGAGTGAAACCGAAGGAACCAATGAAATCGCAGTACGTGAAACCTAAGCAACCAATGAAATCCAGTACGAAGACAAATGAAAAATAGAGAGTTACATAATCTGAAACGTTCCCATTAAGCAGACGATAAATAATGTTAATTTAATTTGCGAAAGGGAAAAAGATTATAGTTGGTTTCGGCCTTTAGAAGTTTAAATTATATAGCTAGATATGCTGTGTTTTGGCGATTTTTTTCTAATGTGCACATACAATCTTGTGTAGAAACAGTTGTTGACGACATGTACTGTTACAAATCTACTTGTTTTCCATTAAGTATTTCAGTGAGTATTTAAGTAACAGGAAAGTTGCCTATTTTAGGTCTTTTAAAAATTCTTGTTCCTGCATATTTTCTCTAATTATCAAAGAATATTTTTTTTTCTTATTTTACTGAGTGACTCAGCCGTTAAACGATAATATTTTGTATAAATCAAATATTTTTAATGAAAGACACATACTTTTGTATAAAATAACTGAGAATATTTTGGCCCATTTTCTGCACACAAAATAATTAGGATAAAGTTTAGCGATCATTATAAAAAGCAGTTAACCTTAATATAGTAACGCCATTAACATTTTTGAATAAACATCAAAACACAACATTAAAAAACTAGGGGTGTGTAACACTCTACGACCATCGATTACCACTCAATAAAGCAACACACATTGGAAGGTAATTATTTACCCTTTAAAGTTATTTCAATAACTGTTAAATCTAAAACGTTCCATGACAACTACCAATTGCGCATACGTGATTTTCTCGAAAACCATGTTCTAACGTTTGACAAGTACTGGAAACTCGTGTATCTAATTTGAAGACATTTTTTCGTTCATCAGGAATATCTTTAAAACCGAAATATGTTTATGGCAGCAAATCTTTGCGTATGCGTGATTTTCTCAGAAACCTTATTATGACGTTCGATAGGTACAATAGGAACCCGGGTACCAAATTTGAAGTCCGTAGCTCTTATAGTTAGAGCTGCAGAGTGTTTTCAGACACACCAATATTCAAAAACCCTTTTTTCGGAATCAGTACACTCCAAAACGTAGAACATACAAAATCTCAATTTCGGATTTTCGTCGGAAAAATGTGCTTTTGAAACATGTAATTGGGTATTAAACATATAATTGATCTGGGACCCCCATCGAAATCTAATTCATTTTTAGCCTACTTTTCTTTTTAGCTTCCAGACTACGTTTATAACGTAAACAAGTAGGTTTGTTACAGAATCTGTCACTTAAACCGCTTCCACACAGTATTTGTGCTCAACAAAAAGCGCACTATTTATACATTTCCGAAAAAAATTCGCCAAACAGGGCCTTCAGCTTATAATTTATTTCTAATTCAAACTTTTAAACGCCAAAATTAACTATTTCCATTAACCATCTGTCGCAAATTAAAATAATTACTCATTATCGTTTGCTGAATTTGTTTAAAATTCGAAAAATAATGATGCAACTTTTTGTAATAAAAATCTTTTAGTTTCCACCATTTCCCATATTCATTAACTTTCTTTCGAAAAAGAGAATAATAAATAATTAGTTAAATTGATGCTTTAAAAATAAAAGCGAATTTTCGCTTATTTTTTATTTCAAAAAGCTAGAATTCTCTATGCATCCTTCCTCATACATGTATAATGAACCATCAAAAGAACTCTATTGTCATATTACAACAATCGAAACTGAATTATATATATCTCATAAATAAATATTCTTTCAAAAGTTTTAGTTTTATTTTAAATAAAGTTAAAGAAATGGCAACAGGGAAAATATTGAATAAATAAAAAGGCGCCAAACACAGCATTAATTCTATATTAAACCATAGCCTCCTACATAGAATGCCGCTTATACTCGAGAAATAACATGGATTCATAGGCTGTCCTCAAAAAGTACTCTGGCGCGCCATCTGTTGGTAGTCGGTCGCATATTTTAGTAGGAATGTATTCGCGGTGAATGACGGATCCAGCTGGCTATTTCGAATACCGTTCGGTACGAGTAACATAATAAACAAATGAGTTATTTTTTTTATTTTGTTTCTGCTTCCAAGCAATATTATTTGCCAGAGAAATTCATAAAATACCATTTTAAATTTTAAAAAATCTTTCTTCAACATGTTTGCATAGTGTAAAAACTGTTACAGAATACTACTGCCAAAAAATCACAATTTTTAGAAATTTAAGATTAAAAAGCTAAAAATAGCAAGCACATATTTTAGAAACATAATCATGTAATGAGTTTCTTTGTTTTTTTAACTTAAAAAAAAACGCTATAGAACTATTCATTTAAAATCCCCGTATAAGAATTTTCTACTGGAGATTAAAATACTAATGAAGTAATTTAAAGTAATGATAACCTTGTTCAGACGTTTCATTATTTAAAAAAAAATTAGCTTTGGCTTCTTAAAGAAAAATTAACAAATACTATAAAACTTATTAAAAATGCTTCTGTTAAGAATAACAGTCCCTTAATAATAATACTATAATTTCGAATAACAACAAAATTTTAAAATGAGATAGATCATTTAAATTTTAAATCTCAACTATAAAATGCATTTAAAGTATTAGAATTTATGCGAATATAGATATTGAAAAGTTTTTTTTCAAAACTTAATTCAAAAACACATTTATTAGAAAACAGAATGCCCGAACTAAAATGAATATAAATCTAGATAGAACAAAGTAAATATGTGTTTAAACTATATATCATGAGGGAAAAACAGAAAATAATAATTAATGCATTACGAAAGATTAAGAATAAAAATATTTAGAAATTTTCACCAAAAAAGAATAATTTTAAAAACTCCTTACCTTCCATTTCGTAGGAATTCCTATATCACCGTGTTCTTTCTTTGACTTATGGGATAGTATGATGCAAAAAACTAGCCATTATTTGTTGCATTTATAAAAGTTAACAAAAAAATATATATATATAAATTTTGAACTCTTGTAACCAAAATTTCTTATCAAAATCACAGCGAATTGGGTGTAAACAAACAACACATGTCCCGAGCACATTGTTTGTTGCGCCATGGCGCCATCTATTGATAGCTTTCTCACGACTTCCAATTTTGATCGAGCTTGGACGGCATTATATGTAGGGGGCTATGATTAAACATTTACATGCTAACTTTGGCTAGATTCATTTATTTTATTTCGAAAATTCAATAATTATTACTTATCGTTTGCAAAAATTAATTTATATTTCAAAGAATAAATATGTAATATTCCTCGCTTTTAAATAGAATGAAAACATTTCATATCAACGTACAAAGAATCTCGTATTGAAATATATTTGACGTCATTTCAAACTGGTCGATGTCGCAAAAATATATTTATTTTAATTTATTGTCTAAAAGAATTAAAGTTTCTCGAGCGATTGTTGTGAATGGCAGTGGTGATTAAATTCTAATAAAAATGGCTCCCTGTGCTTTTTAAATGAGCATTAAATTTTGCAGTTTTTTTTAAATAATTGAAGTACTTCGAATTCGAATTCTTTTCTGAAATTATCAATTTATTCTAATTTCGATGCGCTGAATTTTTTGACGTATCGCACTTGTCGTAGCATTTGTAGTTCGGACTATGAAAGTGGGTGACACACAGACGGACACAGACAGACGGACTGAACGATTATAATACCTTCCACTTTTTACGTTATAAACGTAGTGTGGAAGCTAAAAGTGAAAAAGTAGGTATTGACACACTGACTATGTCCGTCCGTACTCTCCTTCCAAAATCGATTCTGTTAGTAGGATCTTAAAAATTCTTTTTTTGTTCAAAAGGTATGACCTCAGATACCCTTTTTCATACTTTTTGTCCCTCCCTCAGTACTGACGGACGGGACATCTGTTGATTGTCTGTCGGCGAATTTCCCATTGAAATCAGAATTGAAATTAGCAATAGCACTAGAAACTTTATTTATTAATATTAATAAAGGAAGGAAAATTTATTATGTTATAAATCAGTTTGGATTGACGTCATAAAATGTAGCACAATGTGCTTCTTTGATTGTTCAATAGTTGTTTACAAAGCGGCAAGGCATTATAAAGGGTAGCGCAAATAAAAGTAGCCGCGTCATGAGATAGGAATAAGAAATAATTATTGTCAAGTCGAAAACCAATGCAAAAACAGGTTTGCTAAGTGAAGCTATTGATCGCTTCTATATTAAACCTAAAACAAACGCTTGGCGAATTATTTGCCGGCAACTATGCTATGTTTTGACAATATAAACGGAAGGTTTGTACAGCGGTGCAAGCATAGCACATTTTTGGCAATTTTACACCTTTAAAAGCTTTAGCAAACAACTAGCTACATTTTTTCTACGAATTTGATTTTTAATACAAATTTCTACAATGAACACCCTCTGCTGTACTGTGAGATCCATCTTCACCTGTGCATTGATCAACTCACACAAACACAGCCGCAACTCACACTTCCGCACTAAGATCTGAACTCGCAAATAGTCCGGCTGTAGTGAATATTTTTACAAACTGTTTTTTTACATGATACATGTAGCTGATTTGCAGGTCCCTATCTTCCCATTTTTTTTTAATTGGTTAAAAGAATTTTTCGATTATTAATAAATAGTTTTACAATATAAGCAAGGTCAAAATTTGAAAAACGAAGAAGAAAGGGACGTAAAACTTTAAATTTCCTTTGCATTAGAAAAAAAAAAGTTCAAAATTATTTGCCTTTTTAGGGTCGAAAAGTGGCAGAGAAATTATAAAAATTTCTTATCCAGCAAGTAGTGCCCCCTAGGAGTAGAATTTAAACTCCTCTCCTGGTAACGACCCTTTTTGTAATTAAATTTGCTGAAACTCCGATAACATAAGGTACGTGTAGTTCTATTTCAAGAGTTAGCGAATTTTAACTTCTGGTCTGTAAACTAAAGTTTCAATTCATTGCTCCTGTGTCTTTTTGGACGCTGATTTCGAAAATGCAAATAGATTTTTTTCTATCGCGTCTAGTTTAAAAGTAGTAAATTTTTTGAAGTAGCATTGATTTATTTTATTAGAATTCCTAATTAGTAAAAAGTTCTTTTTAAATTGCTTCCAAGTCTATGATTTTTTTCAAAGAACCTGAAAAATGTTTGGGGGACCTAAAGCTCATAAAAAGGCATTACAAAGTGTGAAAAATTGCACAATTTTCGGACTTATTTTTGTTAAAATATTAATTTAAGTTTAAATCCTAAAAACTTGTATTTTTTAAGCTTTTGTTTTAATTTTTCATTTATCTTAAAAAAGTATTTTTGAATTACATTTTAAATTTGTTTGGGCATTAGGTAGCAGTATTGGCTTGTTTTATATTAGGTAACTCTTTTCAGTTTTTAATTTTTGAACTTCGCGATTTCAATGGATGTTTCGGTTCCACTCTCAATGCGAGGTCTTTTCATCTGTTGTATTCCATTTTAGTTTAGTTAAGTTTGTTTGAATTATCTTCGCACTAGAGCTACACGAGGTCTGTAGGTGACGGGCGTCGTGAATTTGAACCACGGTCAAGTTACGAGCCGACATCAGAGTATTCACCCAACGCAACCGTTAAGGGAGACATCGTACGCAGTGTTGGGATTTTGAAGCATATTTAACGTGCATTCCCTATGCACGGGGTATTTTTCGTTGGAAATTTTTGGCTGCACGGGCGGTTTATAGGTGGGCGGTTATTTTGGCGATGCCCAGACCGAACCTGGGACCTTTCACATGAAAGGCGAACGCCTTAACCGACTGGGCTGTTCTGTTTTCTTTACGTGCAACATGTTCTTATTTCTGCTATTTATTAAACCTTATCGCTGCTTACTCGGCATAGTGGGTAGCTCGTCTTAATCCCAACCAGTAGGTCTCGCGTTCGAATCCCGGTTGGTAAGCGCATGGATGTTTGTCTTGTCGATAAAATGTTATTTGTTTATGTGTTGGTCTTCGTCTTTATTTGTGTAAAAAGAAGTCCAACTCCTTCGGAGGCTCTGGCAACAATCTTCCATGGGATATCCATGATCACAACAGCAACACTCCCCTTCAGGGACATATCTAAATTGTTGAGGTGTCGATAGATGGCAGCATCTGTCTTATATGTGTGTGTATGTCGTGTCCGTCCTTCTTGACGATGGTTTATAAGCGGGTATTTGTGACCAAGCACACAAGCCTGAAAATATATGTCCACCTACCAACAGCAACATTAAACTTTTATCAGTTTTGATTAGATTAAATTTCTCCTAACTCCCAGAGATAACTCATTATTCGAAGTAACATCCTTCCAATCCAGATTGCCGAATTCTCTTCAACAAAAATTGCAATTTGGTTGTTTCAGATGACATAAGTTTTCATTTTTGTCAATCGTGACTTCATTGGTTGTTTCGGATTAACTCTAAATGCGCAGTAAAAACCGCGGATATGTAGTAATGAGGATATATTCAGAAAATATCTTCAATTTTGAGCATGAAATATGAGAGGATTCACGAAGGAAACAACTTAGATTATTGGCGCAAATAGTTTATTTGTTAGTACAAATTTTAGATGATTCGGCAAGTCTCAAGCTCGCCTTCTTCAGAAAAATACACAACTCAAACTCAGTTTGTGTTTATAAATAGTTTGTGTTATTTTTTATATATCGTTTGAAGTAATTGTCATATCAGCAGTAATTTAAAAATCAGTTTTCCAAAGATTTGTTTATTCTAAAGTTAATCATATTTACGATAGGTAGAATTTTCATCTTCGATTTTTTTTTACAAAAAAAACAATAATTCTTATAATTTATAAGTATTTCAGTCAAATTCAAGTTATGCTACAATTATGTGTGAAAGCGTAAAAATTGAGTATCAAAAGGATAAATTGTCATTACAAATCCATTATTTGATATTTTAACTAATGACTGTGAAAAAAACAGTTGTGAATAAAATTAAGTATTAGAACTACAAAATGTCGTTACTTTGACTACGGAAATAATTTCACGACTTTCTAAATTATTCTGACGATTAAATTTTGATATCTAGTATTGTGGGTCGTATAGTATTCTTTTGAAGCAAGGCTGGTCGGTTGGTACACATATTTTCAGGCCCGCTTATAAACCATCGTCAAGAAGGACGGACACGACATACACACACATACAAGAAAGATGCTGCCATCTATCGCCACCTCCACAATTTAGACATGTCCCTGAAGGGGAGAGAAGCAAGGCAAAAGTGTTTATAAATCTTTATGCGTGGTTACGCATCTGTAATTCACATTCATGACCCACCCGCCTAGTACGACCTTCAAGACGTACAGCTGGGGAAAAAAAACATCCACCCTTCGTTTTTCGGCTGTTATTAGTCAAGGAATTTTGTGGAAAGGTGTTCATTTTTCAGAAATAGCGTAAGAAAATTGGGAACTGGCAACCAAAATTGTATAAGGTGGTCGGGCTACATATTAAATCGAGTGACCAAACTTTGAAATTCCAATAGCAACACCCAATTTTTTTTAATATAAAAATGTTTATCATCTTCAAAATACCCCAGATCCAAAAGGAAATTTATTAATTTGCTTTATTTGTTGAGATATAAGCATTCAAAGTTAAACACCCACAATGTTAAAAAAGTTTCACAAACTTTTATTCATACCTCCACAAATAAAATGAGTTAAACCAAATTTTTTTTTCATTATATACTTCTTAATCTTCCAAAAACAAATCACACAAGTTTTTTCATCAATTTTTAATTTTTATTATTTTTTAATTTAAATTTAAATAAGAAAAAATAAAACATGAATAGCAACTTCAAATTTTTGTTACATAAATCGATAAAGTAGATCAAGTAGAACCAAAATCCTGAATTTTTTAATTCAACAACAATTATTTGCCGAGTTATTGTAAAAATACTGAAAAAAAAACGAATTTTAGGGACCGTGTAAAAAATTACTTACCAAATTGGATCCTAACTTGCATTATCGTTTTGTGGTTGAAAAACGTTTTTGGTAAATATTTATTCAAATTATTGATGTCTGTCAAATGTCTAAAAAATCTTTTATTGTTTCAAGTGCATACAATGTATTTTGTTTGTATAATTAACATTAAATTATATCGATTACTATGTTTTTGAATGTATGTTATTCCAATACATTTTCAAAAAGTGTGTTTTATATTAAAAATTAAAATACCCTAAAATATTATTGGAATTCGGTGTTTAGTATATTTCTTTGTTACCACATCGATTATTTAAAATGATTAATGCCCACTGCTTTGGTTAAAAATCATTGCCAAATCATTCTGCGTAATTTTATTTTGCTTTCCTTAAATATCATGTTAAGATCGTAACTCGCGTTTTGTAATATCTAGTTTATATTACCGATAAAGTGAGCCGGGGTTCCGGACACAATCCCGAAAGCCAAATTACCGACAAGCCAGAATATCGAACGCCGAAATCCCGAAAGGCCATAATCCCGACATAGACGAAATCCCGAATGGGTCGAAATCCCGAAAAAATAGATTTTTGTACATTTCTCGATTTAAAAAATACTTACTAGATTACTTATTTATTTATTTACTTATTTTGTTAGTTATTTAGTTATTATTAGCTACTTATTTAGTCAGTCAGTCGGTTAGTTAGTCAGTCGGTCAGTTAGTAGGTCGGTTAGTTACAGTCCGTTAGTTAGTCAGTCAGTCAGTTAGTTAGTCAGTCAGTTAGTTAGTCAGTCAGTTAGTCCGTTAGTTAGTCAGTTAGTTAGTTAGTTAGTTAGTTAGTTAGTTAATTAGTCAGTCAGTAAGTAAGTAAGTTAGTTAGTTAGTCAGTTAGTCAGCCAGTTAGTCAGTGAGTCAGTCAGTTCACTGACTAACTAATTTGCAGTAAGTTAGACTTAGTTAGTCAGTCTGGACTAGCTAACGGACTTACTAACTAACTGACTGACTGACTAACTAACAGACTAACTGACTGATTAACTAACTTACTGACTAACTAACTAACTGACTAACTAACTAACTGACTAACTAACTAACTGACTGACTAAGTGACAAACTAACTGATTAAATAACTAACTGACTAAATAACTAAATAAATAAATTATCTCTAATATTTAAAAAAAATATCTCTATATTAAAAAATCTCTATATTAAAAAAAAATCGAGAAATGGACAAAAATCTATTTTCGGGATTTCGACCCATTCGGGATTTTGACTCATTCGGGATTTCGGCTTGTCGGGATTTCGGCTGTCGGGATATGTCCCAGACCCAATGCGCCGAATTTTAAACAAACTTGAAAATGAAATGAAACAAAATGAAACAAAAATTGAAATTGAATGAAACAAAAATTTGCATAAAATGTAAAACATAAATGTAATAATCATGTTTGTCTATCTGATTGTAACTAATCGTATTTGAAAATCTGTTCGTTATAAATAATCGGATGTGTGACTTAATTTAAATTTAAAACTTTTTCTCGTCTACCCTTAATTTTATTTCTGAATTTAAAATCTAAAATTTAAAAAAAGGTAAAAACATAAAAAAAAATCATAATATTAGTGAAGAAGGTTTAATTCTAGCATCCTTTGGCGAGATTATGGTAACCCTTTTCTTAGCTTGTCGTTTCGAAAAGTCACCCTAAATATTACCTTTTTCAATTTGGAGATTTCCCCCTAATCGCGTTCAAAATTAATGCTTTAATATCTCGGCAAATAATGCAAAACAAATAATTCTTTTTTATACATGGGGTATTTTGAAGGTGCTCAACATTTTTATGTAAAAAAAATTGGGTGTTGCCATTGGAATTTTCAAAGTTGGTACTCATTTTAATATGTAGACGACCCCTTATACAATTTTGGATGCCAGTTCTCAATTCCTTAAACTATTTCCTGAAAAATGACACCTTTCACAAAATTCCTTGACCAATAGCAGCCGAAAAACGAAGGGTGGATCGTTTTTTTTCCCCAGCTGTACGTCGAAGTATATATGCCCATTTTAAATTAAAATAATGTTCCATTTGTTCATTTTAAAAAGTTAATTTAACTAAGTATCATTCATTTTAGACTAAAATCAAGTATACTTGTGCATTCTTAAAATTATTTTTTGCCTTACAACTTATACGATTGACGAGTTGCGTCAAAAGCCGTGTATATTACATTAAAAGGTTCTGTCCTTGTCCACCTATCCTACAATGAAATCTTTAGCTGCATCAATAATTGGGACATTGGCATTTCTATATGACGAAATCACTTTGAAAGCAATTTTAATCAAACTGAATCGATCAAAAAACACAAAGTTTCAAACCTACGTCAATATTACGTAAGCACTTATATCATATCATCTTATCATCTAATGTGCGTGACTAATAATGTTTTCCTCACTGTATTTAACGTTTAGCCAACTGGGGGGAGGGAGGGGGGAGCAATTTCGAGAAAACTGGATGTATCAATTGCTTATCTGCTGTTTAGAATATTTTAAAGAAAATAGTATGAATCACATTTTATAACCATTTCTACAACTGCCCAAGAACCGTTTTTAGACTTTTACGTACGAAATGTATGATCTCTATTAAAGTCAATTAAAAATTGTTCATAAAATGTTCTCTAATTTTTTTTATTTAAGTGACAAACATTTCAGACTAAACTTTATATTTTACATATTTTGCTGGTGTTTTTTAATACCTTTTTGTGTTTTTGCTTATCGAAGAAATTAATATTTTGCTGCATATTCTAAACTTACTTTCAATGTTCCTTTTACGATGTGCTTTTTAAATCTATCAATTATATTTGTTAGTGTTTGCAGAAAGGATAAGAATGAAGTTTTAAAAATACACGTTTCTCAAACATATATTTTCTTTTTTATGCAAAACAATCGTATGATAATTTATGAAATTGTGAAATAATACATCGTAATTAAATGTAATTTTTTAAAGAAAATTGTGTGAAAAGGAATTTACAAATAGTTTTTAACATAGAAAAAATAATGCATTGAAGTGTTCTTCGATTCCAAACACCACAAAACACCATTCCACAAATCAAACTAAACTTATTCCAAACCGCGCCAAACGCCACAATGCAATTTCAATTGAACAAAAAAAGTAAACGCGACGCGAGTGCATCTTTGATTGAAGTATAAAGGAAAACAAGAATAGTAAAATAAAATTCTTCTCTGAGGTATTTAGCTGTAAACAAGTTGACCTTTAAACCCAGATATCCGAGGATCGAATGTAGTGCTCCTATAAATCATAATATCAATCATATATATACTGTCTAGAGAGGGTTTGTGCACGTTAAATCCATTGTGGTGCAATGGGGCCTATAGTCTTGTACGATATCGCGAATTTGTTCCCAGTCAGATATAACCATCGTCTTTCTGACGGCATTTCAAAATTACGAGGCACGTCGACAAAAATCCACGAATTATGCGATGTTTAATAAATTTCTAATCTAAGTTCTGAAACCGCGTACAACTCCAACTATCCGAAGCGGGGCTTATTATCCGAATGTCAGAAAAAATTACACCCGGCCTACCTGGTAATGTTTGTCTTTGTTGGATGTCAAGCCTAGTAATCTTTTTGTACCGACCAAAAAAATTACTAGGCATGACATCCAACAGAGACTAACAGTAATAGGTAGGCTGGTATAAAAGTTTATATGTCACATACAAACTTTTGTACAGCTGTGGAAAAAAAAAAGTAAACACTAGGATTATTTCGGCCGTTACTCATCATAAGGAATCGGACCTTTTTGACTTTGTGAATAAATAACATTCTGAGTTAATTGCATGACACAAAATTTGCATAAGGGGCCGTCTTCATATTAAAAATGTTACGAACTTCAAAATTTCCAACAGCAACACCCAATTTTAATAACTTCGAAATGTTAAGCACCCTTGAAAACCCCCAAATCTAAGTTTTTGTTACATTTGGATGAATATTTGACGAGTTATTTAATCGAATCACTTGATGTCCTTTGGGGGACCATCTCTAAAATAACAAGCGTAGTCTATAGGTTCGTCCGAGGGGAAAAGCGAAATATTGAAATATAAGGTAGCATATGTTGAGGAACCCTGCAAGGGATCAAAAGTTAATGGTGATGAAGTCTAATTTTCCCCCCTTTTTGCAAGTTTATTTTAACTGTATAGTTAACATTTTAAGTTTATTTATTGCAGTTTAATTTTTTGTGTGTGTAATTCAAGGATTTCTATACTGGGCGCCATTGAGTAATGAGACAACAGTATTTTTTTTATGAGAGCCACGATATGTTTTAAGTTTAGGTATATGTTTTGTTAGTAAACTTGTTTAAAAAGATAGAATTTTTTTAATTTTTTTATTTATTATTGAATATTAATCGTTCGTTGGCATGCTGAAAGTTGTAGTTAAGTTTTAGTTTGCATATTTGAGAGAGACGAACGTGTGATTTAGTTTTTTTAAAGAATATCTTCTGATCCATAATTTATTAAAAATTCAAACCTAATTTAATTCTAAACAAAATTAAAAATAATAATTTGAATTTTTGAATTATGAATGATAGAATAGACTATAAATTATCTTTAAAAAAGTAAATGAATTATTATTGGTACGTATTTTTCAATTATTTTACTACCTATTAATAGATTTTACTTTATGAATTGGATTCAAAGATATTTATATCTAACTGCATAGTATTTTATAATATTTTCATGACGATGGAATTTTTTTAAACACTTTCAGTGCGTTCAAAATAGACGAGCAGACGATAATAATTTGAAATGCGAAAAATCGTTTGTTACTGTAAAGTAAAAATTTTCATTTTGTAATTTAAAAAAATAAAGCATGGAAATGCAACACAAGCCTATAGTTATGTTTAAAAAAATATTCTGAGCATTTACCATAGTTGATTATTTTTAAAAAAAGCATTGCATCCGTATAATTATATTCAAGAGTTCGTCTCTTAAAGTTGGGTTAATTACAAAGATTCTTACCGCAATCCTCCATTAAAAAAATGTTCGGTGATAAAGTTTAAAAATATATAAGTGATTTAAAAAAGAAAAAAAAAATAGCGCGTGCGCATACACGCGCTATTTAGAAAATATTTAATTTATTGTGAGTTCATTTTTAAGCAATCCTATGTGACGTTAAATAACTAATAAACTATCTTACTAAAAACAAATAAAAATTATAAACATTTGTTTAAATATACGAAATAAATTGACTTTAACACAAGACACTGAAAAAATAATATTTTTAAAAATGGCTCTCAGTTCTGTGGAACATGCCGAGTCTGCAAAGGCTTGACCGCCAATATTGCAGCCCCCATTGTAAAAAAAAATTAATTGGAGATTCATGCATTGAAATTTAATAAAAACATTTTAAAAGATGAATAGAATATCTTTTTTTTCGGATACAGGCTCAAATACATTAGTTCATGTGTGTGTATGATTTGCCTGAAGCAAAAATATAATGTTAATACAAAACGAAAAATTTTAATATTTAATTTCGTAAAACTTAGATTCCATTTCCTAAAAGTTGTCCAGTAGATTTTTCTTAAAAATACCGCGTATCGCTTCCATGTGTAAATAAAAGATGAATAAAGCAGAGCTAGATGAACAAATATTTTTATTGAACATCGATTTTAAAACAATATTTACGAGTAAAGAGTAAAAAGAATAAATAAAAGCGAATAATAATAATAATAATAATAATAATAGATGAAATATTAGAAGGCCTACTACTATTAAAAAGTAATCAATTTAAACGTAGCTATTCTAGAGATGACTATGAAAGTGATAGACACATTAAGCTTATAATTCGATAGTTTATATTTTGCTTAAAATATAATAAATACTTTGGTTAACGTTACTTATTCCAAATACAGATTTAACTTATGTTCACTCAGAGCTTTTCCGGCACTTCAGCACACATATTGTAATCTTATATACAGTCCCCTAAAGGGTAATTAAAAAGTATTTTGTGATTTACTCAGCAAATTATGGATAATTTTTTTTAAAAATTGGGATTTCGCTTAAACTTCATGTCTTAAATTCATTTCTGTAAACATATTAAGGGCTTTCTATTCATAATTTTTTTTTAAATATTAATATAATAATTATTTAAAAATATAAAATTTCTTTTAAATACCCCAATAGTGTATGCATTTTGTTTGGGTTATTATAATTATTATTTAGTAAAAAATTCGTTTCATTATCTTAATTATTTATAGAGTGGGATAGTTTTTTATGTGCAACGCATTTAACATTACGGCCCCTAAACTTTGCACGTCTCTAACTCCACTAATAATGCTCAAAAACTAACCAAACTTGGTATTTCGTGTTAAAATATGTCATAAATTTGAAATATGGACTCAAAAAGGGGTGTTTTCATTTAAAATTTTTAAGTTGGTAACATTTTTAATATGAAGACGGCCCCTTATGCAAATTTAGTGTCATGAATTTAACTCAGAATGTTATTTGTTCACAAAGTCAAAAAGGTCCGATCCCATAGGATGACTAACGTCCGAAATAATCCTAGTGTTTACTTTTTTTTGTACACAGTTGTACCAACTGAAACTGCTTTTATTTTTTGTACTCATTTTGTATTCATGCGAATTGTCTTTTTTGAAGGTATTTTGCAGTAAATTTTTTGTATATCTATCATTCAACATGGCTTCGAAAAGAAACCTACACATTTCAACATTAATTGAAAAAAATATTATCAAAGCTATAACTCAATTTGCCAAACGACACTTAATAATTTGGATTTGGTTAAGTTGATGACGACCGAAAAGTGGTGAGTTACAGTTGCTTATAGCCCAGATGTAGCTTCAGTGCGACGTTATCAATTAACATGCAAACTAAGTGTGTCACCCTGTCTTCTCGAAGGGTGTGAGAGATGCGTTGGAAAGGGAGGGGCTTAGAAAAGGTAGTTTCCAAGTGACCAATCGGCTATTTACAGAAGGGTTGAAATAAGAGATAATCAGGATGAAAACGTCAATCAATAAATTGACATGGTGATTTACTGGTCTTCGAGTTCTCTGACCCTCCCTCTATAGAAGTTCCGATATCTTCACCAGATGTTGCCCTCGATCACGTTTAGTTGCCTCCTCGGGGCTAGTCCCCCTTAAGTCATTACACGCTTGAATAATCTTTTATTTCAACTTGAAGGCTTTCAGACGGCTTCAATAGTTTTTCTCGCCAAGCATCTCAATGCATTTCTATCTCTACACCGGGATCACTTTTATTTGCGCCACCCTGTATTTTTTGCATAAAAATGAGGTTACATTTAATTTACATTTCTTATTTTTTAGTGCAGTTTAGATTAGTTTCGTGTTTTTTATTCATAATTTTTAATTTGTCTTCAAACTGCAAATAAATTAAGCAGCCGATAATTCTAATGTGTAGTATAAATCTTGTGTAGAAGAGGTTCTATTGCACAGTTACTGTTTCAAGCCTTCTTGTTTTCTATTAGAAGTTCAGTAAGTATTTAAGTAGCATGAAAGTAGGCTATTTTATTTCGTTTAGAATTTCTTGTTTATTAACATTTTTTCTACTACTAATCAACTGTAAAAGATGTGGTTATATTACTGATCGACTCGAAAGTTGAATAATAACATTTTTTATAAATGAAATATTTTTAATGAAAAAAAAAATTGTTTCAAAAACTTTAGCCATTATTTTCAGCAAACAAAATAATTTATAACTTAAGAAATTTTTTAACCATTATTATATAAATCAATTAACCCTAGTATATTAACGCCGTTAACATTCCCCCCCACCCACACCCAATTTTTATACAAACACAATTTAAAAACAAATGGGACGTTGAAAAGTATTTTTTTTAGGAGGAGTAATAAAATACACTTGTAAATTTAGCATTGGGCATCCATTTTGATGGAACGTTGAGGACATCATGAAGCTTACTTCCAAATATTCAAAATTGTTTGAAATCGACTTATTTTGTGGAATTATGGCAAATACTTTAAATACTATTTTCCATAAGTCAAACTCGGTTACAACGACCTGGTTTACAACAACAACTCGTTTATAACGCCATATGCTTTCGGTCTCTTGAATGTTATATCTTGTTTATGTAATAATTAATAATTAATAATTAATAATTAATAATTAATAATTAATAATTAATAATTAATAATTAATAATTAATAATTAATAATTAATAATTAATAATTAATAATTAATAATTAATAATTAATAATTAATAATTAATAATTAATAATTAATAATTAATAATTAATAATTAATAATTAATAATTAATAATTAATAATTAATAATTAATAATTAATAATTAATAATTAATAATTAATAATTAATAATTAATAATTAATAATTAATAATTAATAATTAATAATTAATAATTAATAATTAATAATTAATAATTAATAATAATAATTATAATTAATAATTAATAATTAATAATTAATAATGGTTAAATATCTAAGTTTATATCAAATACAAAAGGCTTTCTTAAATAAAAAAATAAATAAAAAATGTTTTCACAAATTAAATTTTATTTTATTCCCCAAATGATGAGAAAAATCGCAAATTTCAAAATCATTTCCTGTAAAAAAATTTATTGGCCGGAGAAGGAGAAAATAAACAACATTAATAGCACATATAGCGTTACAATTTAATCCATCGATGCCATTTTATAACTTAAATTAATAATATGAGTATCTACGTATTTTACTTGATTAACTACACCTAACATTCAATGATGTTGAAAACGTTACTCGTTTGTAACGCCATAAACATCGTCCTTCGAATAACCGTATAGCCGGATTCTACTGTAATAATTTTAACTTCCACACTACGTTTCTCTCTATATTAAAAAAAAAATAAGCTCTTTTAAAGTGTCAGCAGCCATAACATGATGAAATATTGATGTTAGAAATTCAAATTTTTTTGGGAAGGTGTGTCTCCCTTATGCCTCGACCTAAATTTTTTGGTTTTTCAAATTTCCAATTAGTTTTTTAATTAAAAATAAAAATTAATTTTTCTCTATGTTAAAGTATAGGATTTGAAAGTGTCAGCAGCCATAACATGATGAAATATTGATGTCAGAAACCCAAATTTTTTGGGAAGGTGTGTCTCCTTTATGCCTCGATGCCTTTTTATTTGTTTTTCAAATTTCCAATAAGTTTTTTAATTAAAAATTGCAATAAGTCAGCCACAAAAAAACTTATTCCTTTTCTGCAAAACGGCCACAGAAAATCATCAGAAATGTGTGATTTTGTTACGTTCTTTTAAAAGAACAGTTGCTCTCTTTTCTTTTCTTTTAACACAGTTCTTTAACTTGTTCTTTTTACATTGGTTTTGTGTTTATATATCGAAAAGGTTTACAGATTTTTTTAAAAAATGATTTGGCCTTAAAATATATTATAGCAAGATAGAAGGTTTATAGATTAAAATTATGTAAAAAATAGATAGTAAAAAAATTATGACAAAACTATTTTAAATAAACATTTAACATAACAATTACTCTGAAAAATTTTATTAGGTTAATTCTGCTAAACTGGAATAAAATGTTTAAATTTTTTTTATAAAAAGAACAAAAAGTTTTTTTATTTTCGGAACAGGTTACAACTATCACGTAATTTTATCTTTTTTCTGCAGCTGGCCGAAAAGATCGCGTTGTTCTTCTTTAATCTTTTTTTTCTTCAGCTGGCAGATGGCTTTTTTTTAATTTAATCTCTTGGTTTTTTTAAGTTTTTATTATTCGTTCGCAGCAAAACCGCGGTAAAAGAGTTTATTTTATTTTTTTATTTATCCTAAAAAATGTATTCTTATGCGAATAAAATAAAATTCGTACACTCGAATATGCGACAACATATTCCTTTTTGTTTTTTTAGAAAGTTTTTGAAGATGTTTTAATTATGGAAGTGGAAGTATCAAGATATGAACATGTTAATTACTTTGCAAATTTAGAAAGAAACGCTTGTTAAACATTGTTTTATGATTTGTTGTATAACCAACATAAAAAGCGAAATGTTTTTTTAGCTTCCACACTACGTTTATAACGTAAAAAGTGGAAGGTATTATAATCGTTCAATTCGTCTGTCTGTCACCCACTTTCACAGAACGAACCGCAAGTCGCACAAACGAGTGGGATACATCGTTTTAAAGCAAAAATCAGGCTAGGTTACATCCCAAATTTCAATAAAATATTTATTTATGTGATATGATTCAGTTTGGATTGTTGTAATATCACAATAGAGTGAGATAAGAGTAATAATGAGTGAGAGTGATAATGAGTAAACATTAATTTGCGAAAGAAGATTAATGAAAATAGTTAATTTTGGCGTTTAAAAGTTTGAATTAGAAATAAATTATAAGCTGAAGGCCCTGTTTGGGCGAATTTCTTTCTGAGGTGTATAAATAGTGCGTTTTTTGTTGAGCACAAATATTGTGTGGAAGCGGTTTAAGTGACAGATTCTGTAACAAACCTACTTTTTAGTTTTATTTTTCGTTGTGAGATGCGTTTTTGCAAGGATCTCCCTACGTGTTACGTTTCACCATTTTTTGTTTACGTAAATGATAGTGTTTTTGTCTCTATGTATCTGTCCATGGTCTACTCAACTTTAAGGTCACAGAAGCTCTTTAGACGTCATGCAATCCGACCGGTCCGAAATGTAAGCAATTTCAAAGGAAAAGTACGAAACCTATTTGCGCACGGCCAATTATATATACTTATCTGGTTGCGAATAGGTTTCGTTTCTCTCTTTCGGAACAGCCAACAACCTGAAAAAAAATTAATTTGGCGAGCGATAGCGAGAAAGGCTGCATGCCGCGAAGCGTCCAATGGGATTATTACTTAAAAAAAGTCATACAACTTAAAAATTTTGAGTGAGCCATTGGGTTTTTAAAAAGAACCTAAGATTAAAAACAGGCAAGGTTAATTCTGCGAAATTAACGGGGGTTGGCGAAAATTTACTGAAAACAGTAATACAATATTAATATTTTTTTTAAAAGTAATATAACATAGCGGCCACGAAGCGATCCAATGGCATTGCGCAGCAATTCCCGTGGGTTTGCGAGCGATAGCGAGCAGAGGAACAATCCAAGAATGCAAGCTTGCGTCCCAATGAGATTGCTCAGAAATATCCTATGGTGCGAGCTTGTGGTTGAATATAACTATATTACCAAGGATCGACATAATTTTGTCATAGATACAGATCTGGATGGCAAAATATGCATAGGCCTGTGCAAAGTTGGTTTAGAAAAGTTACGTTCACCGGCGAGCTGGCCGCGAAGCGGCTTATGGGAAACCGGGGGTTGGTAAGCCATAGCGAGCAGGGGGCGAAGCCTCCTGCCGGCCGCGAAGCGTCCAATGGAATTACGCAGCAATTCCGGGGGTTGGCGAGCGACAGCGAGCAGGGGGCGGAGCCCCCTAGTATAACGTAAAAAGTGGAAAGTATTATAATCGTTCAGTCCGTCTGTCTGTCCGTTACCCACTTTCAAAATCAAACAACAAATGCTACAGACAAGTTTGATACGTCAAAAAATTCAGCGCATCGAAATTAGAAGACATTGAAAGATTTCAAAAAAACGATCGAATTCGAAGAACTGCAAAATTTAATGCTCATTTAAAAAGCATAAGAATGTTTTTTTATTAGAATTAAATCACCATTGCCATTTGAAACAATCGCTCGAGAAACTTTATTTAAATATTAAATTAAAATAAATTTATGTTAGCGACGTAAATCAGTTTCAAATGACGTCAATATATTTCATAAAGAGATTCTTTGATTGTATGTTGATATGAAATGTTTTCCTTCTATTTAAAAGCGAGGAATATTACATATTTATTCTTTGAATATAAATTATTCTAGAAGACGATAATAAGTAATTATTAATTTTTTAAAGAAAAGAAATGAAAGTAGCCAATTTAGCGTTTAAATGTTTAATATAGAATTGATATTGTGTTTGGAGCTTTTCATCCTGTTGAACACAAATGTTGTGTGGAAGCGGTTTAAGTGACAGATTCTGCTGTTACGAAATGTAGTGTGGTACGAACTTTTTGTTGTATTTTGATGTTGATTACACCTTTAACAAGCTTTACAGTCGAAATCTTCAAAACGGATTTCAATTTATCCATATTTAGGGCAATGAATCAATAAAGAATGCAGTTTTGATACTGTTGTTATATTTTTAAGTGGGGTAAAATAATCAGTGATATTGATGTTTGTTGTTTATGTTTGAAATAATAAAAATCCTTATAATAAAGAAGTGCATTTTTTTAAAATACAGTCGAACCTCGATTATCCGATCTAATTGGAACCGGAGGAAGATCGGATAATTCGGAAATTCCGGATAATATAGAGAATTTTCATTAAATAATTGGACACTTATTTCACAGAGGAACTCCGTGTCACTTTACAGAGGTCCGTGGACCTAAAATCTGCCAACATCTCAAGTCCGTGATGGTTTTGAAGTATAGTACGTATTGAATTTTAGTGTTAAGTTATCTCTGGGACTTACTGGCAAAAAGAAACTGCTAAAACATTAATTTTAATTTCTGAGCTGACTTCTGAAAAAAGTGCTCATTTTTTGTTTTATAGTAGAGATATGGAGTCTCACGAATTTTATAAGATTTCAAGAGTTTCCCGAAAAATTAAGATTGCCAGGAATTCGTTTTTACTTTTTTAATTTCTGAAATTTTGCTATCTTAAAATCACCGCAGTTTAACAATTTCCTAAAACCCGATAATTTCCTAAGTTGAGAGTCGGTACATAATTCCGATTTCAAAATCATCGGAGATTCCCGATTTTTGAAATTCGAAAATTTGCCATTTTCAGTATCGCCGGAGATTCCCCCACTTTGGAATATTTCTGAAACTGGGGTTTCTTTTTTGCAAACAAAAGAATATAAATTAGTTGTTCAAATTTGTTGATGTTGACTTAGGGACGGTCGGTTAACAGAGAGTTCCGGATAAAAGAGGGCAGATAATCGAGGTTCTACTGTATAAGGTTATAACAGTAAATGTTGATAACGTAGTTTAATTATGGGCCTCCACTGTACTTTTCCCTTAAGAGAAATTAATGCATTTCAAAAAAATTTATAAGACAAACATTGTCATAACTTTTTTAATTGAAAAGATAATTAAAATTTCTGAGTATTTCATAGACAATAGCGTTACAATTCGCTGTAAAGAATACACTAGTTTCAGTAGTTAAATTATTATTTTTAGTCGCCGCATATTCCTATGAAATATTGTTTATTGTTAATGTACAGTACATTTGGCATTGTTGTCAGTGCGTGGTTCAATAAAACGTCTTGATAACGATATTGTTTTTTAATTTCTAGTTTTAAAGGCTTTGAGTTAACTTAAGGGCGAAAGAGCCCGAGTGACCGCGGGTCTCCAAACCTAAGTGCCTCTGTGTTAATCCAATAGGGGAAAGAAATGCTAAGCCACATTTCTCCGGCTGTACCTATTGAACATTTTTACAAACGTTTTTTTTTTCTGTGATAAATGTCGCGGACTTACAAGTCTCTATTATCCCACTTTTTGAAATTGGATCGAATTTCTTTTCAAAATTTCAACTAATAATTTTAAACAAAATATTCGAACCCATTTTAAAAAGTGGGATCATAGAGACTTTTAAGTCAGCTAAGTTTATCATATAAAAAAAATGATTTGTAAAAATATTCAATATCCCCCTCTCAGTCGACGAATTACCCATCAATTACATTTGAAATTTAAATTTTAGTTTTTCAAATTGCTGTTGATGCGTCAATAACAGCACGGAGAAACCTTAGAATCGGAATTTTAAGGGACATTTATTTTCCCCATATAAATCGGTTTGGAATGACGTAAAAAAATATAGCACTATGAGATTCTTTGACTGTTCATTAGTATTTAACTAAGAAAGGGGTTCACAGTGTTCCTTTTTTGCTTAAAGAGCTAATAGGTATATTAATTTACATTTCTTCATATCTAATGCAATTTGGCGTCGTTGTTTCATGTTTTATAATATTACTAAATGTTTTAGAAATATCAGGTTTTTAAATATTTTTTTTTTGTTGATACCTATTTAAGTATAAGAAGCTCACGTCATTTAAGGCAACATTTGCCAAACATTACCAAATGTCGAGGAGAGAATGAGAGGATTTGACTCATTCAATTTTACACAACTATTCATCAAACTGAAAATTAATTTAGCAAACGATAAAGTTTATTTATTTAATTTGCGAAAGAAAATTAATAAAAGTAGTCAATTTTTGGCATTGAAAAGTTCAATTTATAACTGAATGCTGGATTTGGCGAAATTGTTCCTAAGGTCTTAAATCTTGTGTGGAAGTGGTGATAGGTGACAGTTACTGTTGAAAAACGGAAAGTGTAGCTTAAAAAAAAAATCTTTTAGAACTTATACTAATAACAAGTTCATTTTTACCAAGTTCACATTTAATCTCGAATACATTCCCTAAAGTGGTAATTAAAAATTAATTTGTGATTTACTCAGCAAATTATGGATGAAATTTTTTAAAAATTGGGATTTCGCTTAAACTTCTTGTCCTAAATGCATTTTTGTAAAAATATTAAGGGGTTTCTATTCCTAATTTTTAAAAAAATTAAAATAACAATTATTTAAAAATATAAAAAAATGTTTTAAATACTTCAATATTGTATGCATTTTATTTGGGTTAATATAATTACTACTTAGTAAAAACTTCATTGCATTTTCTTAATTATTAACAGATTGGGATAGATTTTTATGTGCAATTCATTTAACATTACGGCCCCTAAACTTAGCACGTCTCTAACTCAACTAATAATAAACTAACAAAAACTAACAAAACTTGGTATTCCGCGCGTGTAATAATAAGATTTGAAATACACAAACTACCGCCGCAGATTAATTGGTTCCGGTTGTTGAGGCGTTAGTACAGGTTGTGGTTAAGTTTGAGTGTTTGATTCACCAGCTAGTTGAGTGGTTAAATCAGCCGATGGTTGAGTGGTAGGTTCACCACCCGATGGTTGAGTGCTACGTTCACCACCCGATGGTTCAGATGTAGATTCACCCGCTGGTTGAGAGGTTGGTTCACCACCCTATGATTCAGTGGTAGATTCACCCGCTGGTTGAGAGGTAAGTTCACCACCCGATGGTTGAGTGCTACGTTCACCACCCGATGGTTCAGTGGTAAGTTCACCCGATGGTTGAGTGGTAGGTTCCCCCGCTGGTTGAGTGGTAGGTTCACCATCCGTTGGTTGAGTGGTAGTTTCACCACCCGATGTTTGCGTGGTTGGTTCACCCGCTGGTTGAGTGGTAGATTCACCCGCTGATTGACTGGTTGGTTCACCCGCTGGTTGAGGGGTAGGTTCACCAGCTGGTTGAGTGGTATATTCACCCGATTGTTGAGTGGTAGGTTCACCACCCGATGGTTGAGTGGTAGATACACCAGCTGGTTGAGAGGTAAGTTCACCACCCGACGGTTGAGTGCTACGTTCACCACCCAATGGTTCAGTGGTAAGTTCACTCGCTGGTCGGCTCTCGTGCCTTTGGGAATGACGGGCAAAGTCGAAAGTCACCAGACAGCAAGACTGCAGTACCTCCCATTATCATGTTGTTGCGCCTAAGGTCTTGTAAGAGGCGGTCCAGAGCTTCAAAAGCCCCCTTGTGGCTCATCGTAGCTGCATCCCATATAATGAGAAGGCACTCCGAGAGCATCCTGGCCTTGATGGAGCCACGACTAATGTTACAATTGGGAGTTTCTTGCTTCATCTGGTTTAGGGGCAGCTTGAATGCAGAGTGGGCAGTTCTACCCCATCCAGTAAGGTTGCTGCTATCCCACTTGAGGCCACTGCCGCGATCTTCTTGTGCTGCCTGAGCTTGGCCAGAAGCAAGTTTATTACGAATGTCTTGCCAGTACCGCCCGGGGCATTGATAAAGAAGAGACCTCCTGCACCCTGTTCAATGCTGGAGGTGATGGCGTTGTATGCAAGATTCTGATCCTCTGTAAGACGTGGTTCATTTTCTCTTACATGCGCAGCCATTTCTTCTGTATTGTAGCTTGTCTCATGATGATATTCGAGGGCAAGATCATTTTCGCTGCCCTCTGGCGTAGGCAAACCATAGGCAACGACTACTTCTCCTCCAATTGATTGAATGAGCTTATGAAGCTCAAGGAGAGCTCCATTAAAGATGACATCATTGTAAGGAATATCTTCATCAGGGTGCTGTCTTTGAACTGTGTGGGAGATATCCTCAGCCATGCTGTTCCTGTGTTTTCCCCATAATTTGAGAGGCTCGTCCAAGCAGCAGGTCATCAGCATGATGGCAAAGAGCTGGCGCAGTTGCTTTGGTGCTCTTGAGAAGACAGCCTCCTCCAGGGTCTTGTCCCAGAGATAGTCATCCTCTAAGAGACCGTGCTTGGCACAGGCCTCTCCGTAGGTACCACAAACCTCCCCTTCAAAGGTTCGAAGGTCTTCGAAGCTACATGGTCCGGGCACAGTGTGTAGCAGCAGGCGTAAATAGAAGCATTCCTTCTGGTTGGGGTGCACGGTGTAAACCCGGCCGATGGCATCATACTTGAAGACAGCATCTTCCTTCCTGCCTTCCAGCTCGACCCCTCTCTTGCGCCTAGTCCATGTCTTGTCAGTCCAGGTGTAAAAACTTGGCACGTCTGCATAAAGCAGGGTCCTTACAAAAGAGTCATTCCGACACAGCTTAAAGAAAGCTGTGAGAGTGAACTCCGGGTATTGTCGCAATACCCTTTCTGCATTTTCTTCATTGAAAAACACTCACTGACCATTTTCCAAGTGGACAGCGAGGTTGATCACACTCGGATGACGTTCATGGATGTCGAAACCCAATATACGCCAGACGGCCGCATTCGATGATGTGTAGCGGCCCACCTGGAAGCGGTGGATTTCGTCTCGCCGCTGGTCACCCTCTTGCTCCACTCCAAAGACTGCCATGTCGGATCCTTTGTTCACATATTTGCAAATGTACTTGATGCTTTTGACTGATTGACAGCTTTCTACGTTGATATGAGCTCTAAATGTCTTGGAGAGCAGCTTGTTATAAGGAATGATCCAGGAGTTGTCGATCTCCACCTCTCGGCCTTGGACCTTGAGAAGAGCAGTGTGGCCACCGTCTTCTGGTTTACGTCTTCTGTATAGTGGATATCCGTCTCGGTCGGTTTGAGTTTCTTCCAAAAGCTGCTTGGGGAAGGGCTTCGAGCACTTGCCTTCTTCCATGCAAGGCGACTGTCGATTCAGACTCCCAAAGACCATGAACGGTCTGGGTTTTAATAGTATTGTACAGATCAGGGTCTTCTGCGAGATCAGGCAGATCAGCGCAAATGATGTTGTCGATATCCTCGGGCTGGATTTTGGACTTGCACCATATCAGAGTATGGGAATGGGGCAGGCCACGCTTCTGCCACTCTATGGTGTACATCCAGGCTTGCAGCTCGCCAAAGATTTTGCAGCCAAAGAAGCTTTTTCTGTTTCAGGTGGAAAATCCGGGCCACAATATCATGGCGATCATTTGGTTTCTGGCCATCAAACAATTTCTGCTGAATGTCCTCCCACTTAGGGTTACAGGTGAATGTAATGAAGAGGTCGGGGCGACCGAACTTCCTCACATATGCCATGGCATCCTGAGTGCGCTGGTGCATATATCGTGGAGAACCAGTGAAACTGGAGGGCAGGATGACCTGCTAGCCTATGTTGCTCGCATTCCCATCGGTAGTCATTGCATACTGAAAACCACGGTACTGCTCAGCTCTTAGTGTCGTCTGGTTTAAACGGATATAGAGTAGCCGCTCAGTCTCTATTTTGGCATACATGTCAACCATCAGCTGACTGGTGACCTCCTTGAACCGTAGCAGCTGGTTGAAATGACCTTCTCTAACCATTAGATCTGCTGGTCGCCACCCATGAAGTACACCTGGACACCTCTTCATCCGGTAGTGGTAGTATACTTCCCATGCGGGGGTAGACCAGGCCCTGGATTTTGAATGTGGTGAAGAATCCTCTGTTTGTTAGGTTCTTGTCTGCACCAAAGGAGGTCATCATAAAAGCGGAATTGTATTTCCAAATGTTGGAGCGAAAGTGTTTGGCCTTTTGATCATCGTCGATGAGAAGCTTACTTAAAAACTTCCGGTGGAGGTTGCAGCGTCTGTAGCCTCACCTTGCCGTTAGTGCAACACATTCCTGGGGACTCACCTGGCCATTTCATAGCACCGCAAAATGTACACACCTTATCCATCTTGCCGATAATGACCTTACTGTTGGAACTGTATGCCTTGGTAGCATTGTAGGAGAAAGCTCCTTTAAGCCAGGTAATGTTTTCGGTTAAAACGGCCTGCGAATGTCGTCTACGATCCACCGCAATCAGTGTACTCTTGCTTCTGGCGTCTCAATTATTCGTTGTTTCGGCTCGAAAAGTTCCCATAGCCTCCCTGACGTGCTGCAGTCGAAGCTGTCGTGCCTCCTCCGACTCGGCAGCCCGCGCATTGCTGGTAGCCTCATTGTCCTTTTGCAGTCGAAGCTGTCGTGCCTCCTCCGACTCGGCAGCTCGGGATATTGTTTCATTTCCTCGAAGTTGTAGCAGTCGCCGCTCTCGCTCTGTAGCCGTCTCATTTAACCGTAAAGCCTTTGATTTTTTCTCCTTAGATCGGACTTGACCAATATGTTTAGGTTTTCTTTTAGGCATTATCAATAATAGATTAAAATGTATCAATATAATAGATTAAAAGGGCCGAAAACGATCTCACTTTAAACTGATCACTGTTGGTCTGCGTGCATAAAATAAAATATTCTTATTAAAGCGAATTACATGATCTAAGTGTTTAGATGTTATAAAGCTACTCCAGCAAACAGCAAACGATTTGCATTTTTTATATTTATTTGTAATTTTTTTAACTGTGATAAATATACTAAAACAAACGATTTTTATAGATAGAGCTACTACACAATAGATATAGCTACAAACACACCCATTATACAGCTCTAACACAATGATCTTCGAACAACCGACCAGATTATAAATTATTTATAAAAGAAATTGCCCATTTGGCGAGTTTTTACACTAATATGCAGCTCTAGTGCGATGGCATTTTTTAACCATCATAGTTCAGTAATAGCTTTATACATTTATTGCTTAAATATGCATACATGCAGTCAACAGAAAATTCAATGAAAAAATCTTCAAATAAACCCACAATAAATTCCGGGAATGGAGACTGGCGGAATTACGTCACTTGGAACATGTCAATTATTTTTCAAATAATATATATTTTTTTTATTTCTAGCAGTAGCACTTGATATATAAATTCATATCATTTCACATTTCATTTCATCATTTAATATTTTTCAAATAATGAAATTAGTTTATGAAGGTAATGGCAAAAGAATAAAATAAACATTTTCAATTTTAAATGTTTTCGTTAAAAGTTTTATTTAATTTTTTCAGCCGATGGCATCAGGAAAGTAAAAAAAGTTCGGATTTGAGCCAAAGTGGTGTAGTTTTTTCAGAAAATTCGAATAAAAACGTTAGAAAACTATATAAGGAATGGTGTGATTCGAAAAATTCTTAGCCTATGTTTGTTCCGGAGATGAGATGAATTTTTGTGCCAAATTTCGTGAGGATCTGTTGCGTGGTTCTTCAGATCTCCTGTCTTATACAAACAAACGGAAGGTGCCTTTTTATGTATATAGATAAAGTAGAAGGTATTATAATCGTTCAGTCCGTCTGTCTGTCCGTCTGTCCGTCACCCACTTTCATAGCCCAAACTACAAATGCTACGGACAATTGTTATACGTAAAAAAAATCAGCCTATCGAAATTAGAATACATTGAAAATTTTAGAAAAGAATTCGAATTCTAAGTACTTCTGTTATTTAAAAAACTGCAAAATTTAAAGCTCATTTAAAAAGCATAGGAAGCCATTTTTATTAGAATTAAATCACCATTGCCATCGCAACAATCGTTTTAATTCTTTTAGACAAAAAATTAAAATAAATTTATTTTTGCGACATCGATCAGTTTGAAATGACGTCAAATATATTTCACTACGAGATTCTTTGTACGTTGATATGAAATGCTTTAATTCTATTTAAAAGCGAGGAATATTACATATTTATTCTTTGAAATACGGATTAAATTTTGCAAACGATAAGCAATAATTATTGAATTTTCGAAATAAAATTTAAATGAAACTAGCCAAATTTATTTATTCAATATTTTCACTGTTGCCATTTCGTTAAACGTACGAGAAACTTTATTTAAAATAAAAATAAAAACTTTTGAAACTTTTCTTTTTATTTGTGATATAATTCAGTTTGGATTGTTGTAATATTACAATAGAGTTCTTTTGATGGTTCATTATATATGTATGAAAAAAGATGCATAAAGAATTCTAACTTTGCATAAAGAATATGCAAAGTTTCGCTTTTATTTTTAACGCATCAATTTTATTAATTTATTTTTCGAACTGTAAACTGGTGGCTACTAAAAGATATTTATTAAAAAAATATGTATCATTATTCTTCGAAAAAAATTAGCAAACGATAAAGAAACGAACGATAAAGATCTGTTTTAATTTACGTTTCAGCGTTTACTAATATACAGGGTGGCCCAAAAGTAGGCTTACAGTTAGTTAGGTATACAGTTATTTATACAGCAACAGTTATTTTTCGAAAGCATGTCTGGTTGTTCAGTCAGTTGATTGCGCATTATCTCACAGAACTGTAATTAGGATCGTCCTCAAGAAGGCCTCGTAACTGGGCGGTACGGTTTAAGGTTCAGCTGGTCCATCAGGCGTTGTAACGTTGCTCTAGGGATAATCAGCTCCCGAGACGCTAGTCGAGTGGACTTCTTTTTATGTTTATGAATGTTATGATACGCACTGTCTCCGCATTTTTCATACTTTTAGTTGTCTTAAGGATCCACCATCGGTGCTCCTTACTCTGATTCCCAGCAGTGGTTTGCATTTACAAACAAAATCAAAAATTGTCCACCACCACAAATCATTTTATAGGATAGCTGGCAGATGGCGAGATTCGAAGTTTCATACTCTGGAAACATTATTTGCTTATTCCTCAAGCATGAAATAAATATTCCAAAGCTATCTCGAAACTAAACTAAACGAAGTCCACGAATCGCTACTCTTTGGATAAGATACGCTGTAGTGTACGACTACGTTAGCCAAACAATAAAACTAAGAACGACTATGTTAAAAACTTGTTCTAAATAACCCAAAGTTCATACGAATGGTACAGCATTAACTGTTAGACTACTATTGGGCCACCCTGTATAACGATGCAAATAAAACGTTAATATACAAATTAATCAATATGGTTTGTTTTTCAGAAGTCATTTGAATATCCCACAGTTCTTGATGCTTTGTTAAATGCCTAAATGGTGGAACTTTCCAGCTGCCACTACTCTTTTGAGCGTGGATTCACATGTTTTACGGGGGTATCAAAGTTATAGTAACACTTCAAAATTGATAAGTTAGCCCTCTGATGGATAATCAAATTGGCTGAAGTTTAAACTTTTTTTCACCGCATTAGATTGAAATTAAAGGGTTTAAAGGAAAATTTAATTTTTAAAAATTTTTTTAAAAGTTATATTTCAGTAGTAGGTAGCTATAAGTGGTTCTTCCGTGTTTTAATTTTTAAAATTTAATAAACAATTATATTTATACACTTTTAAAATGTATGTATTGCTGGACCGTCAGCGCATACGCATGTATCCCTCGAGAGTTTTAACAGTCAAGATAGTGATGTCAGCTAGAAAGTTTCAGGATTCCAGTGCAATATTGCTTCAAATATTTGAACAGTGCATGCTATTTAAGGAGGATATATTGTTTGATGCAAATTATAAAGCATTGCTTGAAAAAAAATATTGTTTAATTGTACGATAAGTTTGGCTTCCATTTTTAGAGCAAATAACGCCCTATAATTTTTCTTTGAACTGCACTTAAATTTAGAAATCTCTAAAATTTTGTAAACGCTGCAAATAAATTTAGAAAAAGTAAATTTAGGTTAAATATATAAACTGTATTTGTGAAACAAAAAGAATTAAAATAGCCAATTTCGGAGTTTAGAAGTTTAAATTTGAGCTAAATGCTATATGTTACGGCGATTTTGTTTTCAAATTTTTATAAATAGTGCGTGTAACAGACTTTAGGTGACATATACTGCAAAAAATATACTTTTATTTTAAATATAATTCAACCATAATCCTCCCCTTTATCTTTCAACTGCTGTTGCCAAAGAAACCCTTTCTTTACACGTTTTCTTACAAGTTAACCATTTAACGTCAATTTTAAGAGTATGATCCTTACAGTTTTTTTAACGTTTTAGCTTCCACACTACGATTATAACATAAAAAGTGGAAGGTATTATAATCGTTCAGTCCGTCTATCCGTCACTCACCCTTCATAGCCCAAAATACAAATGCTACGGACAAGTGTGATACATCAAAAAGTTCAGCGCATCGAAATTAGAATACATTGAAAATTTCAGAAAAGAATTCGAAATACTTCAATTATTTAAAAAAACTGCAAAATTCAATGCTCCTTTAAAAAGCATAGGAAGCCATTTTTATTAGAATTTAATCACCAATGCCATTCACAACAATCGCTCGAGAAACTGTAATTCTTTTAGACAATAAATTAAAATAAATTTATTTTTGCGACATCGATCAGTTTGAAATGACGTCAAATATATTTCACTACGAGATTCTTTGTATGTTGATATGAAATATTTTCATTCTATTAAAAGCGAGGAATATTAGATATTTATTCTTTGAAATATAAATTAATTTTTGCAAACGATAATTAATAATTATTGAATTTTCGAAATAAAATAAAAGAAACTAGCCAAATTTAGCATGTAAATGTTTAATATAGAATTAATACTGTGTTTGGCGCCTTTTTACCTGATAAATACAACTGTTGTGTGGAAGTGGGTTAAGTGACAGATTCTGTTACAAACCTACTTGTTTTAAATTTAGTTTAAAATGTAATACTGCACAGAAAGACAATTCAAATAATCATTACTGATAAAGTAATTGAGTACTGCCATAGAATGTTTTTGCAACTCAGTTAAAAGCTAAATATATTTCAATGCTTTTAAAATTACTGAAATATTTTTAAAGGTAATTTAATCGTTTCCGGATGTCTATTTATCCGTTAGGAGATTTAACACTGCCAATTACGCCTCGTAATTTAGAACCGCTGTCAAGTGACGACGTAGACACCTGAGCGGGCACTAAACGAAACTTCGAGAGACATCGTACGCTAACGTCGTCGGAACTATGGACTCCAAAGATTTAACGAGCACGTCTGCAAAGTGTACTCGGGCCCAACCCTGATTAATTGTAGATTTTTTTACTATTTCCAGTACACATCCGATTGAAAGGATTACTGGAAGTAGCTGGGATTCGAACCTTCACACTCCTGAGGCGGTTCAATCTCAAGGCTGACGCCTTAACCACTGTGCCACGGAAGGGCCTCAATGTAATGTAATGTAATCATTTCCGGCTGCTCATTTCTAGCCTCCTTTAGGAGCTTTAACACAGCCAATTACGCCTCTTAATTTAGAACCCTGGTCGAGTGACGAGGTCGACACCTGAGCGAGCACCCAACGGAACTTCGAGCGACATCGTACGCTAACGCCGTCGGGACTTTGACTCCACAGATTTAACGAGCACATCTGTCAAAGTGTACTCGGGCACCCCGGTGATTTTTAGAGGATTTTTTATACCAGCACGAAGGTCTCAATTAATCTATATACATAAAAGGCAACTTCCGTTTGTTTGTATAAGACACGAGATCTAAAGAACCACGCAACAGATCCTCACGAAATTTGGCACAAAAATTCATCTCATCTCCGGAACAAACATAGGCTAAGAATTTTTCGAATCAGACCATTCCTTATAAAGTTTTCTAACGTTTTTATTCGAATTTTCTGAAAAAACTACACCACTTTGGCTCAAATCCGAACTTTTTTTACTTTCCTGATGCCATCGGCTGAAAAAATTAAATAAAACTTTTAACGAAAACATTTAAAATTGAAAATGTTTATTTTATTCTTTTGCCATTACCTTCAGAAACTAATTTCATTATTTGAAAAATAATTGACATGTTCCAAGTGACGTAATTCCGCCAGTCTCAATTCCCGGAATTTATTGTGGGTTTATTTGAAGATTTTTTCATTGATTTTTCTGTTGACTGCATGTATGCATATTTAAGCAATAAATGTATAAAGCTATTACTGAACTATGATGGTTAATAAATGCCATCGCACTAGAGCTGCATATTAGTGTAAAAACTCGCCAAATGGGCAATTTCTTTTATAAATAATTTATAATCTGGTCGGTTGTTCGAAGGTCATTGTGTTAGAGCTGTATAATGGGTGTGTTTGTAGCTATATCTATTGTGTAGTAGCTCTATCCATAAAAATCGTTTGTTTTAGTATCTTTATCACAGTTAAAAAATTTACAATTAAATATAAAAAATGCAAATCGTTTGCTGTTTGCTGGAGTAGCTTTATAACATCTAAACACTTAGATCATGTAATTCGCTTTAATAAGAATATTTTATTTTATGCACGCAGACCAACAGTGATCAGTTTAAAGTGAGATCGTTTTCGGCCCTTTTAATCTATTATATTAATACATTTTATTCTATTATTGATAATGCCTAAAAGAAAACCTAAACATATTGGTCAAGTCCGATCTAAGGAGAAAAAAAGCAAAGGCTTTACGGTTAAATGAGACGGCTACAGAGCGAGAGCGGCGACTGCTACAACTTCGAGGAAATGAAACAATATCCCGAGCTGCCGAGTCGGAGGAGGCACGACAGCTTCGACTGCAGCACGTCAGGGTGGCTATGGGAACTTTTCGAGCCGAAACAACGAATAATTGAGACGCCAGAAGCAAGAGTACACTGATTGCGGTGGATCGTAGACGACATTCGCAGGCCGTTTTAACCGAAAACATTACCTGGCTTAAAGGAGCTTTCTCCTACAATGCTACCAAGGCATACAGTTCCAACAGTAAGGTCATTATCGGCAAGATGGATAAGGTGTGTACATTTTGCGGTGCTATGAAATGGCCAGGTGAGTCCCCAGGAATGTGTTGCACTAACGGCAAGGTGAGGCTACAGACGCTGCAACCTCCACCGGAAGTTTTTAAGTAAGCTTCTCATCGACGATGATCAAAAGGCCAAACACTTTCGCTCTAAAATTTGGAAATACAATTCCGCTTTTATGATGACCTCCTTTGGTGCAGACAAGACCCTGACAAACAGAGGATTCTTCACCACATTCAAAATCCAGGGCCTGGTCTACCCCCGCATGGGAAGTATACTACCACTACCGGATGAAGAGGTGTCCAGGTGAACTTCATGGGTGGCGACCAGCAGATCTAATGGTTAGAGAAGGTCATTTCAACCAGCTGCTACGGTTCAAGGAGGTCACCAGTCAGCTGATGGTTGACATGTATGCCAAAATAGAGACTGAGCGGCTACTCTATATCCGTTTAAACCAGACGACACTAAGAGCTGAGAAATACCGTGGTCTTCAGGATGCAATGACTACCGATGGGAATGCGAGAAACATAGGCTAGCAGGTCATCCTGCCCTCCAGTTTCACTGGTTCTCCACGATATATGCACCAGCGCACTCAGGATGCTATGGCATATGTGAGGAAGTTCGGTCGCCCCGACTTCTTCATTACATTCACCTGTAACCCTAAGGGGAAGGACATTCAGCAGAAATTGTTTGATGGCCAGAAACCAAATGATCGCCATGATATTGTGGGCCCGGATTTTCCACCTGAAACAGAAAAAGCTTCTTTGGCTGCTAAAGGATGGCAAAATCTTTGGCGAGCTGCAAGCCTGGATGTACACCATAGAGTGGCAGAAGCGTGGCCTGCCCCATTCCAATACTCTGATATGGTGCAAGTCCAAAATCCAGCCCTAGGATATCGACAACCTCTTTTGCGCTGAGCTGCCTGACCTCGCAGAAGACCCTGATCTGTACAATACTATTAAAACCCAGTTGGTTCATGGTCCCTGTGGGAGTCTGAATCGACAGTCGCCTTGCATGGAAGAAGGCAAGTGCTCGAAGCCCTTCCTCAAGCAGCTTTTGGAAGAAACCCAAACCGACCGAGACGAATATCCACTATACAGAAGACGGAAACCAGAAGACAGTGGCCACACTGCTCTTCTCAAGGTCCAAGGCCGAGAGGTGGAGATCGATCACCCCTGGATCATTCCTTATAACAAGCTGCTCTCCAAGACATTTTGAGCTCATATCAACGTAGAAATCTGTCAATCAGTCAAAAGCATCAAGTACATTTGCAAATATGTGAACAAAGGATCCGACATGGCAGTCTTTGGAGTGGAGCAAGAGGGTGACCAGCGGCGAGACGAAATCCACCGCTTCCAGGTGGGCCGCTACACATCATCGAATGAGGCCGTCTGGCGTATATTGGGTTTCGACATCCATGAACGTCATCCGAGTATGATCAACCTCGCTGTCCACTTGGAAAATGGTCAGTGAGTGTTTTTCAATGAAGAAAATGCAGAAAGGGTATTGCGACAATACCCGGAGTCCACTCTCACAGCCTTCTTTAAGCTGTGTCGGAATGACTCTTTTGTAAGGACCCTGCTTTATGCAGACGTGCCAAGTTTTTACACCTGGACTGACAAGACATGGATTAGGCGCAAGAGAGGGGTCGAGCTGGAAGGCAGGAAGGAAAATGCTGACTTCAAGTCTGATGCCATCGGCCGGGTTTACACCGTGCACCCCAACCAGCAGGAATGCTTCTATTTACGCCTGCTGCTACACACTGTGCCCGGACCATGTAGCTTCGAAGACCTTCGAACCTTTGAAGGGGAGGTTTGTGGTACCTACAGAGAGGCCTGTGCCAAGCACGGTCTCTTAGAGGATGACTATCTCTGGGACAAGACCCTGGAAGAGGCTGCCTTCTCAAGAGCATCAAAGCAACTGCGCCAGCTCTTTGCCATCATGCTGATGACCTGCGGCTTGGACGAGCCTCTCAAATTATGGGAAAAACACAGGAACAGCATGACTGAAGATATCTCCCACACAGTTCAAAGACAGCACCCTGATGAAGATATTCCTTACAATGATGTCATCTTTAATGGAGCTCTCCTTGAGCTTCATAAGCTCATTTCAATCAATTGGAGGAGAAGGAGTCGTTGCCTATGGTTTGCCTACGCCAGAGGGCAGCGAAAATGATCTTGCCCTCGAATATCAGCGCGAGACAAGCTACAATACAGAAGAAATGGCTGCGCATGTAAGAGAAAATGAACCACGTCTTACAGAGGATCAGAATCTTGCATACAACGCCATCACCTCCAGCATTGAACAGGGTGCAGGAGGTCTCTTCTTTATCGATGCCCCGGGCGGTACTGGCAAGACATTCGTAATAAACTTGCTTCTGGCCAAGCTCAGGCAGCACAAGAAGATCACGGCAGTGGCCTCAAGTGGGATAGCAGCAACCTTACTGGATGGGATTAGAACTGCCCACTCTGCCTTCAAGCTGCCCCTAAACCAGATGAAGCAAGAAACTCCCACTTGTAACATTAGTCGTGGCTCCATCAAGGCCAGGATGCTCTCGGAGTGCCTTCTCATTATATGGGATGAAGCTACGATGAGCCACAAGGGGGCTTTTGAAGCTCTGGACCGCCTCTTACAAGACATTAGGCGCAACAACATAATAATGGGAGGTACTGCAGTCTTGCTGTCTGGTGTCTTTCGACAGACTTTGCCCGTCATTCCCAAAGACACGAGAGTCGACCAATACAACGCCTGTATTAAGACATCACACCTGTGGCCAAGCGTTAAACGCTTTAGCCTGAAGACCAACATGAGGGCCCAGCTCAGTGGTGACCAAGGGGCAGCCATAGTTGCAAAGCAGCTTCTAGAGGTAGGGAATGACACCTTATCAGCAGATCAAACTGGAAGAGTCACTCTCTCTTTTGGTCATGTGGTACAAGACATGTCTCAACTGGCAGAAAAGGTTGTATATTATTTAGCATTATAGAACTCCCTTGAATTGCGTTAAAATAAATGTTTGAGACCCTTTTAAGATTTAGCTGTTTTTCCATTTTTAATTCTTACTGATTATTTTTTACTTAAACATGTATTCTTTTTAATTTGAGCTTCTTATCAAAGGTATTTTTTAAATTAATACTAATCATTACTATATCCAAGTTGGGTAATTAAATGGAAAATTACTGGGTAATCTTCATATCTTATGTAACTAAAATGAAAGAAAAAATAGTTAAATTGACTGTTAAATTATTTTTCCACCTCTACCCGTGCAACGTCGGGTATAACCGATGTACCGATGACCGGGTAACCGATGGTTGAGTGGTATTTTCACCACCCGCAGTTTGAGCGGTAAGATCAGCCGGTGGTTGCATAGTTGTTTCACCCGACGGTTGAGTAGTAAGTTCATCACTTGATGGATGAGTGGTAGGTTCATCACCCGATTGTTGTGTGGTTGGTTCAGCAACCGATGGTTGTGTGGTAGGTTCATCACCCGATGGTTGAGTGGTAGCTTTACCACCCGGTGATTGAGTAGTACGTTGACCACCCGATGGTTGAGTGGTAGGTTGACCATCTGATAGTTGAGTGGTAGATTGACCGTCTGATGGTTGAGTGGTAGGTTCTTTAACCGTTGGTTGAGTGGTATTTTCACCACCCGCTGTTTGAGGGGTAGGATGACCCAGTGGTTGCATAGTAGGTTCACCAAACGGATGAGTAGTAAGTCCATCACTTGATGGTTGAGTGGTAGGTTCACCAACCGATAGTTGAGTTGTAGGTTCACCACTCGATATTTGAGTGGTAGGTTCATCACCCGATGGTTGTGTGGCTGGTTCATCACCCGATGGTTGTGTGGTAGGTTCATCACCCGATTGTTGAGTTGTAGCTTTACCACCCGGTGGTTGAGTAGTAGGTTCACCACCAGATGGTTGAGTGGTAAGTTCACAACCCGGTGGTTGAGGGGTAGGTTCATTACCCGATGGTTGAGTTGAAGGTTCACCACTCGATGGTGGATTCGTAGGTTCACCGCCCGATGGTTGAGTGGTAGGTTGACCATCCGATGGTTGAGTGGTAGGTTCATCACCCGATGGTTGAGTGGTAGGTTCACCCGTTGGTTGAGATGTAGGTTCATTACCCGATGGTTAAGTTTTAGGTTCACCAGCTGGTTGTGTGGTAAGTTCACCCAATGGTTGACTGGTAGATTCACAGGCTGGTTGTTTGGTAGGTTCACCCCGAGATTTAACACAGTCAATTACGCGTCGTAATTTATAACCTTTGTCAAGTGACGACCTATTAATATTATTTAGCGTTTGCTTTCAAACTGGCATTTCCAACATATCATTTGATATATTAAAAAAATACTTACTTTCATTTTTTTATTTGATGTTAGTGGGAGTCACTCAATAAATACTAATAAGAACTGTAAATTTTTTTTATCTGTCCTATTGCTTTATATAAAAAAAATTGCAGTAACTGAGTTAACTATAAACAGATAATAGGCACAGACATAAAAAAAGATATATTGTACAGATAATTTCAAGAACAAAATATTGCATATTCATTTCTTGGCCCGATGATTCAGTGGTAGATTCACCCGCTGGTTGAGAGGTAAGTACACCACCCGATGGTGGAGTGCTACGTTCACCACCCGATGGTTCAGTGGTAAGTTTACCCGCTGGTTGAGTGGTTGGTTCACCCGCTGGTACAGTGGTAGGTTCACCACCCGCTGGTTGAGTGGTAGATTCACCCGCTGGTTGAGAAGTAAGTTCACCACCTGATGGTTGAGTGCTACGTTCACCACCCGATGGTTGACTGGTAGATTCACTCGCTGGTTGTTTGGTAGGTTCACCACCGGTTGTTTGAGTATTAAGTTTACCCGATGATTGAGTGGTAGATTCACCCACTGGTTGAGTGGTAGGTTCACTACCTGATGGTTGAGTGGTAGGTTCACTTCCCGATGGTTGAGTTTTTGGTTCACCAGCTGGTTGTGTGGTAAGTTCACCCGATGGTTGACTCGTAAATTCACTCGCTGGTTGTTTGGTAGGTTCACCCGATGGTTGAGTGGTAGGCTGCGTTGGCGGGGCTTCGGTAGTGGGTTCTTCAAAAAACCCTCCTATGAAAGGTAATAGTGACAATCCCCTTCTGACTGTACTCACAACACTACCGATTACACCTTGACTGTTTGGTTCAACCGCTGGATCTGTAGGTGCCTTGGTTGGTGGAATTTCGGTAGATGGTTCTTCAAAAACTCTTCCGATGAAAGGCAACTGTGACAATCCTTTTCTGGCTATACTACCACCAATATTGGTTATCCCCTGAAAAAAATTAGCTGCGTCTTCTACAATGCCTCTTCGCTCTCGAATTTTAAAGTTGTCTTCCGGGGAACGGTTTAATCTTAGTATAATATAGCAGCTTGCTTCCTGACAGAGTAAGAATGTACAACAGAGGAAGATGAGAATTAACGAAAGTCTCGGAGAATCCATCTAAAAAAATAAAATTATAATTAGGTGTAATTTTTTAAGTGATACTTGCTTCTAATTACTTTAAAGTACATTTTAAGTACTCACGCACTTAACTCTTGCACTTTTGTGCCGATTAATTTCATTTTTTAAAAATTTAACAACTAAAAGAAATAATTTTTTTATTTAAATTATTTTATTACAACTAATTTGTTTAGAAATTTTTTAAAAAAAAGTAATTTGTATTTTCAGCTCATATTAAATTAGGTTACTGATACCAATCTACTGACTGAAACTGATTATTGCGTTATAAAATTAAGCGTATCGCCACTGGAAATCACTGAAAATCTCAGCATATATTCAAAGTACTTCAAATATTAAAAAAAATTGCAAAATTAAATTATCATTTAAAAAGTTTAAGGCTGCCATTTTTAACTGAATTAAGTCCCCTTGGCCACTCACAACACTCGCTCCACAAACTTTATTTAGGTGGAGCCCGGGAAGCCTAGTGGTTAAGATAGCTAGCTACTCTAACAGTCTGCGCACTGTACCGGGTGCGGGTTCGATTCCCGCCTTTGCCCTGGGTGTAATTACTCTCTCTGTGTCAGTAAAAATTCTGTTTGTTTTACTTGATGAAGGTTTATAAGCGGGTCTCCGATCAAGCACAAACCGGAATATATATGAACCAACCAAACAACTTTATTTAGATTAATGAAAAATTGGAAAGGAAATTTTTTGGGGGGATATAAATTCGTTTGGAATAACATCATAAAAAATATCACAATTAGATTTTTTGGTGGTTATTATTTTTTTTAGAAAGAATAACAAGGCATTATATATTTTTAGCTTCCACACTACGTTTATAACGTAAAAAGTGGAAGGTATTATAATCGTTCAGTCTGTCTGTCTGTCCGTCTGTCACCCACTTTCACCAAACGAACCGCATGTCGCACAAACAAGTGGGATACGTTATTTTGAAGCAAAAAATCAAGTTAGGCTACATCCCAAATTTCATTAAAAAATTTAAATAAGAAGTATATTTAATATTTAAAAAACTAAAAATAGAGAAAACTAAAATAGAGAATTCTAACTTTGAATAAAACAAGTAGGTTTGTAACAGAATCTGTCACTTAACTCGCTTCCACATATTTGTGTTTAACAGGAAAAAACGCGCCAAACACAACATTAATTCTATATTTAACATTTACAAGCTAAATTTGGCTAGTTTCATTTATTTTATTTCGAAAATTCAATAATTATTACTTATCGTTTGCAAAAATTAATTTATATTTTAAAGAATAAATATGTCATATTCCTCGCTTTTAAATAGAATGAAAACATTTCATATCACCATACAAGGATTCCGTAGTGAAATATATTTGACGTCATTTCAAACTGATCGATGTTGCAAAATAAATTTATTTTAATTTATTGTCTAAAAGAATTAAAGTTTCTCGAGCGATTGTTGCGAATGGCAAATGTGATTTAATTCTAACAAAAACAGGGCCTTTAACTATTTGTAATTCAAACTTTTAAACGCCAAAATTAACTATTTTCATTAATCTTCTTTCTCAGATTTAATAATTAGACTTTATCGTTTGCTAAATTTGTTTGAAGTTCGAAGAATAATGATGTAATCTTTTTTAATAAATATTTTTGTCGCCACAATTTCCCATTTACATTTCTTTCGAAAATTCACTTATTTATAATTTGTTAAATTAATTTACAGTTCAAAAAATTTATAATTTGTACAATTGATGCTTTAAAAATAAAAGCGAAACTTAGCATATTTTTTTTTTATGTTAAGTTAGAATTTTCTATGCATCTTTCTACATACATATATATAGAACCATTAAAAGAACTCTATTGTGATAATACAACAATCCAAACCGAATTATATCACATAAATAAATATTTTTTCAAAAGTGTATTTTTATTTTAACAAAAGTTTCTCGTACGTTTAACGAAATGGCAACAGTGAAAATATTGAATAAAAATGGAATTTGCATGTTATTTCAATGTAGATTAAATTTTTAGTTATTTCAATTTTAAATAAGCTTCTAGTTTAAATTTTTTAATAAAATTTGGCATGTAGCCTAATCTGATTTTTTGCTTCAAATGACGTATCCCACTTGTCTGTGGGACTTGTGGATGACAACAGTGAAAATATGAATAAAAATAGAATTTGCATGTTATTTCAATGTAGATAAAAAAAATTTAGTTATTTAAAATTTAAATAAACTTCTAATTTAAATTTTTTAATGAAATTTGGAATGTAGCCTAATCTGATTTTTTGCTTTAAAATGACGTATCCCACTTGTCTGTGGGACTTGTGGTTCTTTCTGTGAAAGTGGGTGACAGACAGACGGACAGACAGACGGACGGACAGACAGACGGACTGAACGATTATAAAACCTTCCACTTTTTAAGTTATAAACGTAGTGTGGAAGCTAAAAAATAAGCGAAAGTTCACTTTTATTTTTAAAGCATCAATTTTACAAAATTTTACTAATTGTTTATTATTCTCTTTTTCGAAAGAAAGTTAATGAATATGGGAAATTGTGGCAACGAAAAGATTTTTATTACAAAAAGTTGCATCATTAATTTTCGAATTTCAAACAAATTCAGCAAACGATAATGAGTAATTATTAATTTGCGAAAGAAGATTAATGAAAATAGTTAATTTTGGCGTTTAAAAGTTTGAATTAGAAATAAATTATTAACCGAAGGCCCTGTTTGGCGAATTTTTTTCAGAGGTGTATAAATAGTGCGTTTTTTGTTGAGCACAAATACTGTGTGGAAGCGGTTTAAGTGACAGATTCTGTAACAAACATACTTGTTTTATTTTAAAAAGCAGCCGTAATTTACATGTAATTGCTTCTTTAAGCGAGTTTTTTTTAAAAAAATATTATCCCTATTTTCTATTGCTAGTTTATTAAAAACTATAAGTTGAAATATATTTAAACATAATGCCCTTAAAATTACATTTTAATGTGATTTTTTATACATTAAAACATTTGTTGCTACAGCAACAATTATATGAGATATTTTTTTTTAAATGAAAATTTAAAGAATATTTATTTTTGTCAGAAAATCATATTTGTAATGGAGTCATATGTATATCACAAGGGGATTATTTGATGGTTCATTAATTGAAGAGCTTAGTGGAAGAACGTGCTAAGTGACATTTTTGAAAAAATGAGATTCTTTTGTCAATGAACATATTAATCCATATTTTAAACACAACAAGTTTCCCCTTTTCCATAAACTTACTTAGGTATATTTTTTTGGCGTTTGCAAGTACCGTTTTTAACAGAATTAACTGCAAATGATTTTTCGTTTTCTCGTTTTTTTATCCGTTTTTCATCCCAATTGCCCGTTATTTAAAAACGGTAAATGGAAGGCGAACCGGGGGGCCCCCCCGGGAAAAAAAACATTCGGGTTAACCCGTCTGGATTTCCAAAGTTTAAGACACCCAAAAGTTCCCCCCCTTTTTTGGGGATTTTTTTACGTCCCTTTTTAAAAATTTTTTTTGGGAGGGATTTAATCTTTAGTGTTTTTTCCCCCTTTGGGTTTTAACCTCGGGGCTTAAATTAAAACCTTTTAAGTGAAAAAACACCATTTGTTATTCCGTCCCCAAAAATTTTTTTTCAAGGTAAAAACCCATGTACGTTTAATTTTTTTCGAAAGTACCGTCCCAAAATGGTGGAGCATTAAAAAATTAAATTTTTACTATATTTATTGTTGTAAAAATGCTCTTAAATTGCACAAGGGATACCCACGATGTGTTTTTGTTTTTGATACTTAATTGTGCCAGTAGTAACCGGGAGGGGAAAATCCCCGTCCAATTGACCCTTTTGAAAACGTGAAAAAAATTAATTTGTCCATGTTTGTATTAAACCCCATTTTTGAACCCAAATTGGTGAACTATTATTTGACCTTCCATGTAAGGGCGTAATTAAGAAAAACCTGGCCATAAATTCCCTAAAAAAAAATTTAGAAACTCAAATTGGTTTTAAACCGTATTTTTTTTTTATGCCCCAAAAAAGGGTTTTCAATTTTTTTGGGTGGGCATGGAATTTAAAAAAAGGGTTTCTTACCTTTTTTGGGGCATTTTTTAAAACAGGGTTTTGTTTTCTACCAATGGGGGTTTTTTTAAAAATGTGGTTTAAAATTAGTTTTTTTAATCGTTTTAAAATGTTTATTTCAAATTTAAATTTTCCAAAAATTCAAACCCCGGGGGTAATTTTGTCTTTTTTAAATTTTTAAATTTTTTGAAGAAAATTAAAAATTAAAGGGGGGGCCCTTTTTTTCAATTTTTTTTTAAAAAAATTTTTAAATTTTAAAAAATTTTTAAATTTTTTTTTGATTTTTAAAAAAGGTGCACCAAAAACCCGTAAATTTGATGATTTTTTCAAATTTTTTTTTTGGGGTTTTTTAATTTTAAATGATTTTGGCAATTGGGAAAATTTCCGAAACTTTTAAAAACATTTTTTGGAAATTATTTTTTTTTAAAGTTTGAAAAAAAAAGGTTTTTGGGGAAAAAAAAAAAAAATTTTTTTTAAAAATTTTATTATTTTTTTAAAAAAAGGGAAAAACTAAATTTTAATTTTGTAATCCTAAAAAGAAAATAATTTTTAATTAAAATTTTAATCCGGACGGTTTTAACTAAAATCCATCCAAAATTTTTTTTTTTTAAAAAAATTTTTTTTTTTGGGCAAAAAAATTGCCAAAAAACCCCTAAAAAAATAAATCTTTTTTCTCAAAGCGGTATTTTTAAAATTTAAAATAACCCCATTTTTTTTTTAGAAAATTATTAAAAAATTCAATTTTAAAAAAAATAAAATTAATTTTAAATTATTTCCAATTTAGTTTTAATAAAATTAGAGTTTTTGGAAGGGAATCTTTTTTTAAATTTTTAAAAAAAATAGCTAATGATTATTAAAAATTATAAAATTTTATAAAAAATTTTTTTTCTTTTTTTGGCTTTTTGGTTTTTAAAATAACAAATTTTAAAGTTTTTTTAAAAAAATTGTTTTCCAAAAAATTTAAATTTTTTTTAAAATTTATTTAAATTTTTCTTTTTTTTAAAAAATTTTGATTTTTCAAGAATTTTAGCAAAAAGTTTTTTTTTTGGGGGAAAAAACCCAAATTTTTAAGAAAATTTAATTTTTTTCAATTGAAAATTTTCGTTTAAAAAAGGGTTATTTTTTTGGTTTGGAAAAAAAACCAAAAAAAAATTTCTTTTTGGAAAAATATTATTAATTTCCGGGTTTTAAAAAACTTTTTTTTGGGGGGGGAAAAATTTTTTTTTTTTTGTTTTAAAAATTGGTTTTTGGGCATTTTTTCCTTTTTTTTCCCCCCCCCCCCCCCCCCCCGGGGGCCCCCCCCCCCCCCCCCCCTTTTAAAAAAAAAAATTTTTTTTTTGGGGGGGTTTTTTTTGTTTTTTTTTTAAAAAAAAAAAACCCCCCTTTTTTTTTTTTTTTCCCCCCCCCCCCCCCCTTTTTTTCCCCCCCCACCCCCCCCCCCAAAAAAAAAAAAAAAAAAAAAATTTTTTTTCTCCTCTCCCCCCCCCCCCCCCCCCCCCCCCCTTTTTTTTTTTTTTTTTGATTCCCTTTTTTTTTTCCCCCGGGGGGGGGTTTTTTTTTTTGCGGAAAAACCCCCCCCCCCCAACCCCCCCCCCCCCCTTTCCCCCCCCCCCCAACCCCCCCCAAAAAATTTTTGGGAAAAAAAAGGGGGGGGGGGCCCCCCCCAAACCCCAAACCCCCCCAAAAGGGCCTTCCCGCCCTTTTTTTTTTTTTCCGAGTGGGGGGGTAAAAAGGGGGGAAAATTTGGGGGGGGGGGGGGGGGGGGCCCCGGGAAAGGGGGGGGGGTGGTTTTCGTCCCCCCCCCCCCCCGGGGGGGGCCTATTATTTTTTATTTTTTTCAAACTTATTTAAAAAAAAAATATTAAAAAAAATTTTTTTTTTTTTGGGAAAATTTATAAAATAAAAATTAATTTTTAATTTTTTTTAAAATTTTTTAATTTTAAACAAAAAATTACAATTTTAAACAAAAAATTAGGCACATTTTTAAAAAAAAAAATTAAACAGATAATTTAGAAAAAATATTGCAAATTCATTTTTTTAAAGGAATCTTAAAAAATTTTAAAAAGTGAAATACATTTTTGAAAACGTTTTTTTCCCGATAAAATCTTTTCCTTAAAAAAAATTATACTAGGAAATTTAGTTTGGAAAAAAAATGACGGGCCAAAAAAAAAAATTTATGGGTTTTATAAATAAATCAAATTGAAAATTTTTTACAACTCGCGTCAGATCCCACCTGAGCCGAGTAACGTAAGATGTTAAAATCTAAACGACATTTTTAAAGCAGAACTTACGCTTTAACCCAAAAAAACTAATTAAAATCTCAAAGAGCTAGAACGCCTACTTTCCTGTTACTTATGCCTCCAAAAATTATTATGTTTCTGGTAAAAACAACAAAAAGATATATATGAATAGGTCTCTGATGTCATACCTTTCACCCATTCAAAAAAAAAAAAAATCGACGGTTTTGTACGGTAAAAAACAGACCCCAAACAAAAAGGGACAACGAACGGGAAAACGTACAAAAGACAAAAAGGTGAAGTGTAGGTTTCCTCTGTGTCTTTTACCTTTCTAAAGTTTTTTTAAGGGGGGACCAGACCCCCAAAAAAAATTTTCAAAAAGTACATTTCAATGTTTTTAATGTGTTTCTTTAAAATTGAAACTTAGCTTTACAACGATATCTTACAATAAAAGTTTTGAGTACTGGAAGTATTTTAATATTGTTTTAAACAAACGTTATTTAGGTAAAATCCAGTCATATTTTATAAGTAAGAAACTACTATACTTTTTACTTTAAACGCACATATATAAAAACTTACTTTTTCAATGTTCAGGTACCTTTTTCTCAAAATCTACTATAAGTATCACCCTGAAATTTTGTATACGTATTCAAGAAGTTAGTTTCTAAAAACCACTGGAGGGATTTATGTATAACCATCTTACTTTTTATTCTTTTTAATATTATTGATGGATTTTCGGTGAAAAATATGAAGTTTCACTTAAAAATATATTATTTAAAAACTAAACAAAAATTTAAAAATGCCTCCAGTAAATTATAGTTGAACATCCGTTTAACAACTAGTAAAAATTTCATTAAAAAGTTCCTAGTAGATTCTGAGAAAAAGGTACATAAAAAAGGTGATTTTAACATGGGCTTCAATGGGAGGCTCCGGTCCCCCTTGATAGAACGGTTATAAAGCAAATTGAAATTGGGCTGCAGACAGAAAAAATACGGTAATCTGTCCGATGTCAATGCCTACTTTCCTTCTTTTTCCAATTCTTTCGAAATAAAAGAAATTCTTGTGTTTAATAAATCCCTAAGGCTTTTTTGCTAATTAAGTTAGAATTTTGAAATTTTTAACCTGTGTTCGTATATATATGGTGCACAAAATTGTGCATGGAATAAGGTCTTCTATGTATAGTTGTTTTTTAAACAAATGTTGAGTTCAATAATTTGTAATTTTTTTTGTGAATCTCAGTATAAATGCATGTTACTTTTTGACTGTAGCTCACATTTTAAACTCCATGCACAGTTCTTGAACAAATAGTACTAAAAACAAACTTTAAAAGTTTGGTGGAGTTATTCTCAAACTTGAAAGATGAGTAGCGTTTTAAAAAAATTTCAATATTTTGATTTTTTTAAAAATAAATTAAAAACTACTTGTAACTCTTTGTTTTTATTGCTAGAAAATGTTCATTTAGAATGAAAATTATATAAAACCATTATAATTTACAAGTTTATGTTATTATTTCTAGAAATAATGTTTTGGGTACCGTATCCCCTTAAATTGCAGCTGAATGCTGCGTTTTGCGAAATTTTTTTATAATGTGTATAAATCTAGTGTAGAAACGGTTATTGTTTACAATTACGGTTACAAACCTACTTGTTTTCCGATAAGAATTTCAGTGAGTATTTAAGTAACAGGAAATTAGTCTATTTTAGTTTTTTAAAACGTCTTGTTTAAATCTAAGGTTATAACCCTAAATGTTGGCAACTTAGTTTAATATTGATAACTCTTTATCTTAAGGGAAATGTATTCCAAAAAATAAACAGAACAGTTTGTTACAGAATCTGTCACTTAAACCACTTCCGCTCAACATTTGTACTCAACATTAAATTGATACACCTCAGAAAGAAATTCGTCAAACAGGGCCTTTAGTTAGTTCAAATTCAAACGTTTAAACACCAAAATTTACTATTTTCATTAATCTTCTTTCACAGATTTAATAATTAGTCTTTATCGTTTACTAAATTTATTTGAGGTTCGACGAATAATGATGTATTTGTTCTAATAAATATCTTTGAGTCGCCACAATTTCCCGTTTACATTAACTTTCTTTAAAAAATTCAGTTATTATTTATCGTTTGTTAAATTAATATACAGTTCAAAAAATAAATTAGCTAAAATTGATATTTTAAAAATAAAAGTAAAGCATTGCATATTTTTTATGCAAAGTCAGAATTCTCTATGCATCTTTCTTCATACATATATAATGAACCATCAAAAGAACTCTATTGTGATAATACAACAATCCAAACTGAATTATATCACATAAATAAATAATCTTCTTTCAAGAGTTTTATTTTTATTTTAAATAAAATTTCTCGAACGTTTGACGAAATGGCAACAGTAAAAAAAATGAAAAAAAAATGGAATTTGCATGTAATTTCAAAATGTAGATTAAATTTTTAGTTATTTAAAATTTAAATAAACTTCTACTTTAAATTTTTAATGAAATTTGGGATGTAGCCTAGCCTGATTTTTTGCCTCGAAATGAGGTCATACACTTCTTTATGGTTAAGTGGTTGGTTGATCACCCGATAGTTGAGTGGTTGGTTCATCCCCCGATGGTTGAGTTGTATGTTCACCACTCGAAGGTTGATTATTAGGTTCACCGCCCTATGGTTGAGAGGTAGGTTCACCACCCGATGGTTGAGTGGTAGGTTCACCCGTGTTGTAGTTTGGTAGGTTCATCGCCAATGGATTGAGTGGTTAGGTTCACGCCCGATGGTTGAGTGGTAGGTTCATGCCACCGATGGTATGAGTTATGTAGGTTCCACTGCCCGATGGTTGAGTGATAGGTTCACCAATTGATGGTTGAGTGGTTGGTGCATCATCCGGTGGTTGAGTGGTAGGTTCATCACCCGATGGTTGAGTTGTAGGTTCACCACTCGATGGTGGATTCGTACTTTCTTCGTCCGAAGTTTGAGTGGTAGGTTGACCATCTGATGGTTGAGTGGTAGGTCCCTTAGCCGATGGTTAAGTGGTATTTTCACCACCCGCTGTTTCAGCGGTAGGATCACCCGGTGGTTGCATAGTAGTTTCACCCGACGGTTGAGTAGTAAGTTCATCACTTGATGTATGAGTGGTAGGTTCACCAACCGATGGTCGAGTTGTAGGTTCACCACTCGATGGTTTAGTGGTAGGTTCATCACCCGATGGTTGAGTGATTGGTTCATTAACCGATGGTTGTGTGGTAGGTTCATCACCCGTTGGTTGAGTGGTAGGTTTACCACCCGGTGGTTGAGTGGTAGGTTCACCACCCGATGGTTGAGTGGTAGGTTGACCATCCGATGGTTAAGTGGTAGGTTCCTTAACCGTTGGTTGAGTGGTATTTTCACCACCCGCTGTTTAAGCGGTAGGATGACCCGGTGGTTGCATTGTAGGTTCACCCAACGGTTGAGTAGTAAGTCCATCACTTGATGGTTGAGTGGTAGGTTCACCAACCGATGGTTGAGTTGTAGGTTCACCACTCGATATTTGAGTGGTAGGTTCATCACCCGATGGTTGTGTGGTTGGTTCATCACCCGATGGTTGTGTGGTAGGTTCATCACCCGATTGTTGAGTTGTAGCTGTACCATCCGGTGGTTGAGTAGTAGGTTCACCACCCGATGGTTGAGTTGAAGGTTCACCTCTCGATGGTGGATTCTTAGGTTCATCGCCCGATGGTTGAGTGGTAGACTGACCATCCGATGGTTGAGTGGAAAGTTGAACATCCGATGGTTGAGTTGTAGGTTCACTACTGGATGAGTGTAGGTTCATCACTCGATGGTAGAGTGGTAGGTTCACCCGGTGGTTGAGATGTAGGTTCACACCCGATGGTTGAGTGGTAGGTTAACTACCCGATGGTTGAGTTTTAGGTTCACCAACTGGTTGTGTGGTAAGTTCACCCAATGGTTGACTGGTAGATTCACTCGCTGGTTGTTTGGTAGGTTCACCCGATGGTTCACCCCGAGCTTTAACACAGTCAATGACGCGTCGTAATTTATAACCTTTGTCAAGTGACGACCTATTAATATTATTTAGCGTTTGCTTTCAAACTTGCATTTCCAACATAACATTTGATATATTAAAAAAACACTTACTTTCATTTTGTTATTTGATGTTAGTGGGAGTCACTCAATAAATACTAATAAGATCTAAATTTTTTTTTTATCTGTCCTATTGCTTTATATAAAAAAAAATTGCAGTAACTGAGTTAACTATAAACAGATAATAGGCACAGACATAAAAAAAGATATATTGTACAGATAATTTCAAGAACAAAATATTGCAAATTCATTTCTTGGCCCGATGATTCACCACCCGATGATTTAGTGGTAGATTCACCCGCTGGTTGAGAGGTAAGTTCACCACCCGATGGTTGAGTGCTACGTTCACCATCCGATGGTTCAGTGGTAAGTTCACCCGCTGGTTGAGTGGTTGGTTCACCCGCTGGTACAGTGGTAGGTCCACCACCCGATGGTTGCGTGGTAGGTTCGCCCGCTGGTTGAGTGCTACGTTCACCACCCGATGGTTGAGTGGTAGGTTCACCACCCGCTGGTTGAGTGCTAGGTTCACCACCCGATGGTTGAGTGGTAGCTTCACCACCCGCTGGTTGAGTGGTAGATTCACCCGCTGGTTGAGAGGTAAGTTCACCACCCGATGGTTGAGTGCTACGTTCACCACCCGATGGTTGACTGGTAGATTCACTCGCTGGTTGTTTGGTAGGTTCACCACCGGTTGTTTGAGTATTAAGTTTACCCGATGATTGAGTGGTAGATTCGCCCACTGGTTGAGTGGTGGGTTCACTACCCGATGGTTGAGTGGTAGGTTCACTACCCGATGGTTGAGTTTTAGGTTCACCAGCTGGTTGTGTGGTAAGTTCACCCGATGGTTGACTGGTAAATTCACTCGCTGGTTGTTTGTTAGGTTCACCCGATGGTTGAGTGGTAGGCTGCGTTGGCGGGGCTTCGGTAGTGGGTTCTTCAAAAAACCCTCCTATGAAAGGTAATAGTGACAATTCCCTTCTGACTGTACTCACAACACTACCGATTACACCTTTACTGTTTGGTTCAACATCTGGATTTGTAGGTGCCTTGTTTGGTGGAATTTCGGTAGATGGTTCTTCAAAAACTCTTCGGATGAAAGGCAACTGTGACAATCCTTTTCTGGCTATACTCACACCAATATTGGTTATCCCCTGAAAAAAATTAGCTGTGTCTTCTACAATGCCTCTTCGCTCTCGAATTTTAAAGTTGTCTTCCGGGGAACGGTTTAATCTCAGTATATTATAGCAGCTTGCTTCCTGACAGAGTAAGAATGTACAACAGAGGAATATGAGAATTAACGAAAGTCTCGGAGAATCCATCGAAAAAAATAAAATTATAATTAGGTGTAATTTTTTAAGTGATACTTGCTTCTAATTACTTTAAAGTAAATTTTAAGTACTCATCGCACTTAACTCTTGCACCAAGGCCACCCTCAAATCAATTTTTAAAAGACATTTTCTATCACAAAGAAATCATCTATTCTTCAAGAATTCTTCCGACTAATAAACAAGACCTGCATCGCTCAGTGATTCCTTACACGATCCCAACATAGACGATAATGATACTGCGATAGATTGCAAGGAGGCAGAACCTCAAATAGCTGCAGTGATGTTTCTCTTCAGATCATAGCATGCCAAATATAAAGCTTAAGAAAAATCCATTAGACCAAAATCTTCCTCTGAATAAATGCGAACAGATCTACGCTTCAAACCATAACTTTGGCTGAGAACCGGAACCTCAGGGTATGAAGATAGATGAATGCAAAGATCGATAGAAGCTGTTTAACATTGTCCCTGATACCAGCCCTTACGCTACATCACATCTTGAGTGTCCGCTATGAGTGCAGCCTGAGAAGTTGGAGTACGCCGACTAGCTAACCCGATATGGAGAACAACATCAAGCAAGTCTTTAGAAGAAATTATCAAAATTTCAGGAAATATAGAGTTCGGCTCTCATGGACACGACAAAAAAAAAAAAACTCTTGCACTTCTGTGCCGATTAAATTCATTTTTGAAAATTTAACAACTAAAAGAAATAGTTTTTTTATTTAAATTATTTTATTACAACTAATTTGTTTAGAAATTTAAAAAAAAAGTAATTTGTATTTTCAGCTCATATTAAATTAGGTTACTGATACCAATCTACTGACTGAAACTGATTACTGCGTTATAAAATTAAGCGTATCGCCACTGGAAATCACTGAAAATCTCAGCATATATTCAAAGTACTTCAAATATTAAAAAAAATGCAAAATTAAATTATCATTTAAAAAGTTTAAGGCTGCCATTTTTAACTGAATTAAGTCCCCTTGGCCACTCACAACACTCTCGCCACAAACTTTATTTAGGTGGAGCCCGGGCAGCCTAGTGGTTAAGATAGCTAGCTACTCTAATAGTCTGCGCACTGTACAGGGTGCGGGTTCGATTCCCGCCTTTGCCCTGGGTGTAATTACTCTCTCTGTGTCAGTAAAAATTCTGTTTGTCTTACTTGATGAAGGTTTATAAGCGGGTCTCTGATCAAGCACAAACCGGAATATATATGAACCAACCAAACAACTTTATTTAGATTAAATAAAAATTGTAAAGGAAATTTTTTGGGGGGATATAAATTCGTTTGGAATAACATCATAAAAAATATCACAATGAGATTCTTTGGTGGTTATTTTTTTTTAGAAAGAATAACAAGGTATTATATATATTTTTAGCTTCCACACTACGTTTATAACGTAAAAAGTGGAAGGTATTATAATCGTTCAGTCCGTCTGTCTGTCCGTCTGTCACCCACTTTCACCAAACGAACCGCATGTCGCACAAACAAGTGGGATACGTCATTTTGAAGCAAAAAATCAGGTTAGGCTTCATCCCAAATTTCATTAAAAAATTTAAATAAGAAGTATATTTAATATTTAAAAAACTAAAAATAGAGAATTCTAACTTTGAATAAAAAAAATAAGCGAAAGTTCGCTTTTATTTTTAAAGCATCAATTTACTAATTGTTTATTATTCTCTTTTTCGAAAGAAAGTTAATGAATATGGGAAATTGTGGCAACGAAAAGATTTTTATTACAAAAAGTTGCATCATTATTTTTCGAATTTCAAACAAATTCAGCAAACGATAATGAGTAATTATTAATTTGCGAAAGAAGATTAATGAAAATAGTTAATTTTGGCGTTTAAAAGTTTAAATTAGAAATAAATTATAAACTGAAGGCCCTGTTTGGCGAATTTTTTTCAGAGGTGTATAAATAGTGCGTTTTTTGTTGAGCACAAATACTGTGTGGAAGCGGTTTAAGTGACAGATTCTGTAACAAACATACTTGTTTTATTTTAAAAAGCAGACGTAATTTTTCATGTAATTGCTTCTTTAAGCGAGTTTTTTTTAAAAAAATATTATCCCTATTTTCTATTGCTAGTTCATTAAAAACTATAAGTTGAAATATATTTAAACATAATACCCTTAAAATTACATTTTAATGTGATTTTTTATACATTAAAACATTTGTTGCTACAGCAACAATTATATGAGATATTTTTTTTAAATGAAAATTTAAAGAATATTTATTTTTGTCAGAAAATCATATTTGTAATGGAGTCATATGTATATCACAATGGAATATTTGATGGTTCATTAATTGAAGAGCTTAGTGGAAGAACGTGCTAAGTGACATTTTTGAAAAAATGAGATTCTTTTGTCAATGAACATATTAATCCATATTTTAAACATAACAAGTTTCCCCTTTTCCATAAACTTACTTAGGTATATTTTTTTGGCGTTTGCAAGTACCGTTTTTAACAGAATTAACTGCAAATGATCATTTTTAGACCCCATTTTCTCGGGTTTTTTTTGTTTCTCGTTTTGTCACTTAGCACGTTCTTCCACTAAGGTCTTCAATTGTTACATTGTTTCATAAAATAACGTTAGTTTTAACTTACGTTTCAGCGTTTACTAATATACAGGGTGGCCCAAAAGTAGGCTTACAGTTAGTTAGGTATACAGTTATTTATACAGCAACAGTTATTTTTCGAAAGCATGTCCGGTTGTTCAGTCAGTTGATTGCGCATTACCACACAGAACTGTAATTAGGATCGTCCTCAAGAAGGCGTTGTAACTGGGCGGTACGGTTTAAGGTTCAGCTGGTCCATCAGGCGTTGTAACGTTGCTCTTGGGATAATCAGCTCCCGAGACGCTTGTCGAGTGGACTTCTTTTTATGTTTATGAATGTTATGATACGCACAGTCTCCGCATTTTTCATACTTTTAGTTGTCTTAAGGATCCACCATCTGTGCTCCTTACTCTGATTCCCAGCAGTGGTTTGCACTTACAATTTTCCACCAGCACATATTATTTTATAGGATAGCTGGCATATTGCGAGATTCGAAGTTTTATACTCTGGAAACATTATTTGCTTATTCCTCAAGCATGAAATAAATATTCCAAAGCTATCTCGAAACTAAACCAAACGAAGTCCACGAATCGCTACTCTTTGGATAAGATACGCTGTAGTACGACTTTATTTTAGCCAACCAATAAAACTATAAGCACGGCGATGTCAAATATCTGTTCCAATTATAGAGTGTGATCCTGACAGTTTTTTAATGTTTCTTAAATTTAGTTTAAAATGTAATACTGCACAGAAAGACAATTCAAATAATCATTACTGATAAAGTAATTGAGTACTGCCATATAATGTTTTCGCAACTAAAAAGCGAAATATATTTCAATTCTTTTAAAATTACTGAAATATTTTTAAAGGTAATTTAATCGTTTCCGGATGTTTATTTATCCGTTAGGAGATTTAACACTGCCAATTACGCCTCGTAATTTAGAACCGCTGTCAAGTGACGAGGTCGACACCTGAGCGGGAACCCAACGGAGCTTCGAGCGACATCGTACGCTAACGCCGTCGGGACTTTGACTCCACAGATTTAACGATCACGTCTGTCAAAGTGTACTCGGGCACCCCTGTGATTTTAAAAGGATTTTTTCCACAGTACGAGGGCTTCAATTAAAATATGGTTGGTTGGTTGGTAGACATATATATTCAGGTTTGTGTGCTTGGTCAGCGACCCGCTTATAAACCTTCGTCAAGTAAGACAGACACAACAGACAACACACACACATAAGTGGATCCATCTAATTTTTAGAGACAGAGGCCAACTAGAGGATCCCCAGAATTGGCTTGTCACCCCCAGAGGTATTGATTTGGTATGGGAACTTAGAGGACTTTCGGACCCAACAGATTTAACGAGCACGTACTCCGCATATACTCGGTAGGTCTTCAGTGGTACCGGGATTCGATCGCAGGACCTTCCGATCCCGAGACCGAGACGCTGACCACTAGGCTCACTACGGCCCTAAAATATGGTAATATGGGACGGGTACTTAATCGTTTTCAGTTGTCTATTTCTCGCCTCCTTTAGGAGCTTTAACACAGTCAATTACGCGTCGTAATTTATAACCTTTGTCAAGTGACGACCCTAACAGCCAGGTTTGTCACAGTTACGTCGCTTCAACGTAATTTTTTGTCACTCTAGGTCACAGTCGCAATGTGACAAGTATGTGACATCACAGTGATATCGCATAAGTCACCGTCACAATGTGACTGGTATGCGATATCAAAAGGACGTCACTATGCGATCTTGCAGTGACATCATATTGTGACTTGTATGTGATATCGCAGTGATGTCATCTAAATCCCTGTCGCATTGGGGATATCCCACAGATGTCGCAATTTGCTCTTGTAGTGACATTACATTGTGACATGTATGTGATGACACAGCGATGTCGCTTTAATCCCCGTCACAATGTGACTTGTATGTGATGTTCCAGTGATATCACAATGTGATATTACAGTGGCATTGTGTTGTGACTTGTATGTGATATCCCATTTTTGTCCCATACCAATATGGCTGCAACATGATCTATGTGACCTTGCTGCGATGTCAAGTTCATCACTAATTCGCCACGCACGTAACATAGGTCTCATACAAGTCGCAATGCGACATTGCTGCAATATTATGTTCATCACTACACCCAGCTAAAAATAAACTGCAGTTTTTCTACAGAAGCGAAGAGTTCTTAAGTTTCCAGGAAAATTTAAAATGAGTTTATTACTTTAAATTTAGTAATGGATTTTTTTGTAATCTAGCTAAGTTCAAATCGCAGATCTAGATTTTGTTAATCTGTAACTTCTAAAAATTCAGAAACGATATCAAAGCTATAATTGGCGATTCAAATTCTTTTTTCCAATTTCCATGGACGTTTTTGATTTGATTTTGCAAAAAAGAAGAAAATAATGCCACCTATATAAAGATACAGTAAAATTTAAAAAAAAAAAGCAGATTTAAAAATTATTTGCTTAATATTTCAGTTTGCTCAATAGCTTTGCTCTCACCTTTTTATAGAAAATTTAAAAATAAATTAATCTTAAAGGAATTTTTAAGATTTTTTTAACTCACTAAATTTGCATCCAATTTATTTATTACCACCTTAGAACAGTTAATTAAATCTAATTTAAATATTTTTAAATAAAAATCATAGACAAATTGTACGCAAAATCATGAATAAAATTTATTGACTATAATCGAATCCATGGAGTATGTAATTTTGTATGTTCTAATTATAAGATATACCATTCTTAATTTTAAAACGCGCTCCAATTTGCAAGCTAAAATAGCGCAGTTGGTAGCGTGCTGAACAGCTACACAAATACCCCCAGATCAAATCCCGTGCTTCTGCCTTCCTACTTGGGTATAAATACAACTCATCTTCCTGATAATTATTTTTATTTATCTTTGTGAGATTTAAAAACATTTCACTAGATGGCGCCAGCTTTTAGCTTTTTAGCTCAGTAAATCACATACTGGTCGCAGAAGTCAGTTGCGTCACATACAAGTCGTAATGCGACATTGCGCGATATCATCGATATCCATGTTACGTTGAGATCGTAACAAGCGACATTAACTTCTATGTGACAAAAAAGTGACTTTGAATGTGACATCACAGCGATCTTCAGTGACTTGTATGTGATATCGCTTTTCGTCACATACTCGTCACATGGCTGTTAGGGGACCTATTAATATTATTTAGCGTTTGCTTTCAAACTTGCATTTCCAACATAACATTTGATATATAAAAAAATACTTACTTCATTTTGTTATTTGATGTTAGTGGAGTCCTCATAAATACTAATAGAACTGTAATTTTTTAATCTGTCTATTGTTTTATAAAAAATTGCAGCAACTGAGTTACTATAAACAGATAATAGGCACAGACATAAAAAAAAGATATATTAAACAGATAATTTCGATAACAAAATATTGCAAATTCATTTCTTTAATGAGAATCTTGAAAAAATTTTAATAAGTGAAATACAGTTGTAGAAACACGTGTTCTTTCCTTGGATCAAATCTTTTCCTATAAAATAAAATTATACTAGGGAAAATTTAGTTAGGAAACAAATGACGGGCCAAAAAAAAAATTGATGGGTATATAAATAAATCAAATTGAAATTTATGTACAACTCGCGTCAAATCACCTGAGCCTGAGTAACGTAAAGATGTTAAAATCTAAACGACATTATTTGAAAGCAGAACTTACGCGTAACCAAATAAACATAATTAAGTTCTCAAAGAGCTAGAACAGCCTACTTTCCTGTTACTTATGCACTCACAAAAATTATTATGTTACTGGTAAACACAACGAGCAAGAGTACATATGAGATAGGTCTCTGATGTCATACCTTTCACCCATTCAAAACAAACAAAATCGGACGGTTAGTACTGTAATAACAGACCGCCAAACAACAGATGGACAGACGAACGGGAAAACGTACATACAGACAAAAAGTGTGAAGTGTAGGTTAGGTCTCTGATGTCTTATACCTTTCTAACGTTTTTTTAAGGGGGACCAGACCCCAAAAATTTTCAAAAGTGACATTTCAATGTTTTTAATGTGTTTCTTAAAATATGAAATCTTAGCTTTACAACGATATCTTACAATAAAAGTTTTGAGTACTGGAAGTATTTTAATATTGTTTTAAACAAACGTTGTTTAGGTAAAATCCAGTCATATTTTATAAGTAAGAAACTACTATATTTTTTACTTTAAACGCACATATCTAAAAACTTACTTTTTCAATGTTCAGGTACCTTTTTCAAAAAATCTACTATAAGTATCACCCTGAAATTTTGTATACGTATTCAAGAAGTTAGTTTCTAAAAACCACTGGAGGGATTTATGTATAACCATCTTACTTTTTTTCTTTTTAATATATCTCTTCCAGTTTGATCTGCTGATAAGGTGCCATTCCCTACCTCTAGAAGCTGCTGGGCAAATATGGCTGCCCCTTGGTCACCACTGAGCTGGGCCCTCATGTTGGTCTTCAGGCTAAAGCGTTTAATGCTTGGCCACAGGTGTGATGTCTTAATACAGGCGTTGTATTGGTCAGCTCTCGTGTCTTTGGGAATGACGGGCAAAGTCTGTCGAAAGTCACCAGACAGCAAGACTGCAGTACCTCCCATTATCATGTTGTTGCGCCTAAGGTCTTGTAAGAGGCGGTCCAGAGCTTCAAAAGCCCCCTTGTGGCTCATCGTAGCTTCATCCAATATAATGAGAAGGCACTCCGAGAACATCCTGGCCTTCATGGAGCCACGACTAATGTTACAAGTGGGAGTTTCTTGCTTCATCTGGTTTAGGGGCAGCTTGAATGCAGAGTGGGCTGTTCTAATCCCATCCAGTAAAGTTGCTGCTATCGCACTTGAGGCCACTGCCGCGATCTTCTTGTGCTGCCTGAGCTTGGCCAGAAGCAAGTTTATTACGAATGTCTTGCCAGTACCGCCCGGGGCATCGATAAAGAAGAGACCTCCTGCACCTTGTTCAATGCTGGAGGTGATGGCGTTGTATGCAAGATTCTGATCCTCTGTAAGACGTGGTTCATTTTCTCTTACATGCGCAGCCATTTCTTCTGTATTGTAGCTTGTCTCGCGCTGATATTCGATGGCAAGATCATTTTCGCTGCCCTCTGGCGTAGGCAAACCATAGGCAACGACTCCTTCTTCTCCAATTGATTGAATGAGCTTATGAAGCTCAAGGAGAGCTCCATTAAAGATGACATCATTGTAAGGAATATCTTCATCAGGGTGCTGTCTTTGAACTGTGTGGGAGATATCCTCAGCCATGCTGTTCCTGTGTTTATCCCATAATTTGAGAGGCTCGTCCAAGCCGCAGGTCATCAGCATGATGGCAAAGAGCTGGCGCAGTTGCTTTGGTGCTCTTGAGAAGGCAGCCTCCTCCAGGGTCTTGTCCCAGAGATAGTAATCCTCTAAGAGACCGTGCTTGGCACAGGCCTCTCTGTAGGTACCACAAACCTCCCCTTCAAAGGTTCGAAGGTCTTCGAAGCTACATGGTCCGGGCACAGTGTGTAGCAGCAGGCGTAAATAGAAGCATTCCTGCTGGTTGGGGTGCACGGTGTAAACCCGGCCGATGGCATCAGACTTGAAGACAGCATCTTCCTTCCTGCCTTCTAGCTCGACCCCTCTCTTGCGCCAATCCATGTCTTGTCAGTCCAGGTGTAAAAACTTGGCACGTCTGCATAAAGCAGGGTCCTTACAAAAGAGTCATTCCGACACAGCTTAAAGAAGGCTGTGAGAGTGGACTCCGGGTATTGTCGCAATACCCTTTCTGCATTTTCTTCATTGAAAAACACTCACTGACCCTTTTCCAAGTGGACAGCGAGGTTGATCACACTCGGATGACGTTCATGGATGTCGAAACCCAATATACGCCAGACGGCCTCATTCGATGATGTGTAGCGGCCCACCTGGAAGCGGTGGATTTCGTCTCGCCGCTGGTCACCCTCTTGCTCCACTCCAAAGACTGCCATGTCGGATCCTTTGTTCACATATTTGCAAATGTACTTGATGCTTTTGACTGATTGACAGCTTTCTACGTTGATATGAGCTCTAAATGTCTTGGAGAGCAGCTTGTTATAAGGAATGATCCAGGGGTTGTCGATCTCCACCTCTCGGCCTTGGACCTTGAGAAAAGCAGTGTGGCCACCGTCTTCTGGTTTCCGTCTTCTGTATAGTGGATATCCGTCTCGGTCGGTTTGAGTTTCTTCCAAAAGCTGCTTGGGGAAGGGCTTCGAGCACTTGCCTTCTTCCATGCAAGGCGACTGTCGATTCAGACTCCCACAGGGACCATGAACCATCTGGGTTTTAATAGTATTGTACAGATCAGGGTCTTCTGCGAGATCAGGCAACTCAGCGCAAATGATGTTGTCGATATCCTCGGGCTGGATTTAGGACTTGCACCATATCAGAGTATGGGAATGGGGCAGGCCACGCTGCTGCCACTCTATGGTGTACATCCAGGCTTGCAGCTCGCCAAAGATTTTGCCATCCTTTAGCAGCCAAAGAAGCTTTTTCTGTTTCAGGTGGAAAATCCGGGCCACAATATCATGGCGATCATTTGGTTTCTGGCCATCAAACAATTTCTGCTGAATGTCCTCCCACTTAGGGTTACAGGTGAATGTAATGAAGAGGTCGGGGCGACCGAACTTCCTCACATATGCCATGGCATCCTGAGTGCGCTGGTGCATATATCGTGGAGAACCAGTGAAACTGGAGGGCAGGATGACCTGCTAGCCTATGTTGCTCGCATTCCCATCGGTAGTCATTGCATCCTGAAGACCACGGTACTGCTCAGCTCTTAGTGTCGTCTGATTTAAACGGATATAGAGTAACCGTTCAGTCTCTATTTTGGCATACATGTCAACCATCAGCTGACTGGTGACCTCCTTGAACCGTAGCAGCTGGTTGAAATGACCTTCTCTAACCATTAGATCTGCTGGTCGCCACCCATGAAGTACACCTGGACACCTATTCATCCGGTAGTGGTAGTATACTTCCCATGCGGGGGTAGACCAGGCCCTGGATTTTAAATGTGGTGAAGAATCCTCTGTTTGTCAGGTTCTTGTCTGCACCAAAGGAGGTTATCATAAAAGCGGAATTGTATTTCCAAATGTTGGAGCGAAAGTGTTTGGCCTTTTGATCATCGTCGATGAGAAGCTTACTTAAAAACTTCCGGTGGAGGTTGCAGCGTCTGTAGCCTCACCTTTCCGTTAGTGCAACACATTCCTGGGGACTCACCTGGCCATTTCATAGCACCGCAAAATGTACACACCTTATCCATCTTGCCTATAATGACCTTACTGTTGGAACTGTATGCCTTGGTAGCATTGTAGGAGAAAGCTCATTTAAGCCAGGTAATGTTTTCGGTTAAAACGGCCTGCGAATGTCGTCTACGATACACCGCAATCAGTGTACTCTTGCTTCTTTCGTCTCAATTATTCGTTGTTTCGGCTCGAAAAGTTCCCATAGCCTCCCTGACGTGCTGCAGTCGAAGCTGTCGTGCCTCCTCCGACTCGGCAGCCCGCGCATTGCTGGTAGCCTCATTGTCCTTTTGCTGTCGAAGCTTGCAGTCGAAGCTGTCGTGCCTCCTCCGACTCGGCAGCTCGGGATATTGTTTCATTTCCTCGAAGTTGTAGCAGTCGCCGCTCTCGCTCTGTAGCCGTCTCATTTAACCGTAAAGCCTTTGCTTTTTTTCTCCTTAGTTCGGACTTGACCAATATGTTTAGGTTTTCTTTTAGGCATTATCAATAATAGAATAAAATGTATCAATAATAGATTAAAATGGCCGAAAACGATCTCACTTTAAACTGATCACTGTTGGTCTGCGTGCATAAAATAAAATATTCTTAATTAAAGCAAATTACATGATCTAAGTGTTTAGATGTTATAAAGCTACTCCAGCAAACAGCAAACGATTTGCATTTTTTATATTTATTTGTAATTTTTTTAACTGTGATAAAGATACTAAAACAAACGATTTTTATAGATAGAGCTACTACACAATAGATATAGCTACAAACATACCCATTATACAGCTCTAACACAAATGACCTTCGAACAACCGACCAGATTATAAATATCGGTAAAACAATATTGGAAGTAAATGTAAAAGAAATTGCCCATTTGGCGAGTTTTTACACTAATATGCAGCTCTAGTGCGATGGCATTTATTAACCATCATAGTTCAGTAATAGCTTAACTATACATTTATTGCTTAAATATGCATACATGCAGTCAACAGAAAAATCAATGAAAAAATCTTCAAATAAACCCACAATAAAATCCGGGAATGGAGACTGGCGGAATTACGTCACTTGGAACATGTCAATTATTTTTCAAATAATGAAATTAGTTTCTGAAGGTAATGGCAACAGAATAAAATAAACAATTTCAATTTTAAATGTTTTCGTTAAAAGTTTTATTTAATTTTTTCAGCCGATGGCATCAGGAAAGTAAAAAAAGTTCGGATTTGAGCCAAAGTGGTGTAGTTTTTTCAGAAAAATCGAATAAAAACGTTAGAAAACTATATAAGGAATGGTCTGATTCGAAAAATTCTTAGCCTATGTTTGTTCCGGAGATAAGATGAATTTTTGTGCCAAATTTCGTGAGGATCTGTTGCGTGGTTCTTTAGATCTCGTGTCTTATACAAACAAACGGAAGTTGCCTTTTATGTATATAGATTTCTAGAAATAATGTTTTGGGTACCGTATCCCCTTAAATTGTAGCTGAATGCTGTGTTTTGCGACATTTTTTTATAATGTGTATAAATCTAGTGTAGAAACGGTTATTGTTTACAATTACTGTAACAAACCTACTTGTTTTCCGATAAGATTTTCAGTGAGTATTTAAGTAACAGGAAAGTAGTCTATTTTAGTTTTTTAAAACGTCTTGTTTAAATCTAAGGTTATAACCCTAAATGTTGGCAACTTAGTTTAATATTGATAACTCTTTATCTTAAGGGAAATGCATTCCAAAAAATAAACAAGTAGGTTTGTTACAGAATCTGTCACTTAAACCACTTCCGCTCAACATTTGTACTCAACAGGAACTTGATACACCTCAGAAAGAAATTCGGCAAAGAGGGCCTTTAGTTAGTTTAAATTCAAACGTTTAAACGCCAAAATTTACTATTTTTATTAATCTTCTTTCACAGATTTAATAATTAGTCTTCATCGTTTACTAAATTTATTTGAGGTTCGAAGAATAATGATGTATTTGTTCTAATAAATATCTTTGAGTCGCCACAATTTCCCATTTACATTAACTTTCTTTCAAAAATTCAGTTATTATTTATTGTTTGTTAAATTAATTTACAGTTCAAAAAATAAATTAAGTAAAATTGATTTTTTAAAAATAAAAGCAAAGCATTGCATATTTTTTATGCAAAGTCAGAATTCTCTATGCATCTTTCTTCATACATATATAATGAACCATCAAAAGAACTCTATTGTGATATTACAACAATCCAAACTGAATTATATCACATAAATAAATAACTTTCTTTTAAGAGTTTTATTTTTATTTTAAATAAAGTTTCTCGAACGTTTGATGAAATGGCAACAGTAAAAAAAAAATGAAAAAAAATGGAATTTGCATGTAATTTCAAAATGTAGATTAAATTTTTAGTTATTTAAATTTTAAATAAACTTCTAATTTAAATTTTTAATGAAATTTGGGATGTAGCCTAGCCTGATTTTTTGCTTCAAAATGACGTATCGCACTTCTTTATGGTTGAGTGGTTGGTTGATCACCCGATGGTTGAGTGAATGGTTCATCCCCCGATGGTTGAGTGGTAGGTCCACCCGGTGTTTGTTTGGTAGGTTCCTCAACCGATGATTGAGTGGTTGGTTCATCGCCCGATGGTTGAGTGGTAGGTTCATCCACCGATGGTTGAGTGGTAGGTTCATCCTCCGATGGTTGAGTGGTAGATTCACCCGCTAGTGCAGTAGTGGAAGAAGATTCACCCACTGGTTTAGAGGTAGGCTCACCACCCGATGGTTGAGTGGTAGGCCCACCAAGCGATGTTTGAGTGGTAGGCTCACCACCCAATGGATGAGTGGTTGGTTCATCCCCTGATGGATGAGTGGTTGGTTCATCCCCCGATGGTTGAGTGGTAGGTTCACCGCCCGATGGTTGAGTGGTAGGTTGACCATCCGATGGTTGAGATGTAGATTTATCACCCGATGGTTGAGTGGTAGGTTCACCCGGTGGTTGAGTGGTAGGTTCCTCAACCGTTGGTTGAGTGGTATTTTTACCACCCGCTGTTTGAGCGGTAGGGTCACCGGTGGTTGCATAATAGGTTCACCCGACGGTAGAGTAAAGTCCATCACTTGATGTTTGAGTGGTAGGTTCACCAACCGATGGTTGAATTGTAGGTTCACTACTCGATATTTGAGTGGTAGTTTCATCACCCGATGGTTGTGTGGTTGGTTCATCACCCGATGGTTGTGTGGTAGGTTCACCACTCGATGGTGAATTCGTAGGTTCACTGCCCGATGGTTGAGTGGTATGTTGACCATCCGGTGGTTGAGTGGTAGGTTGAACATCCGATGGTTGAGTTGTAGGTTCACTACTAGATGAGTTAGCGGTAGGTTCATCACCCGATGGTTGAGTGGTGGGTTCACCCGGTGGTTGAGATGTAGGTTTACCGGTGGTGACCGGTGGTTGAGTGTAGGTTCCTCCGCCGATGGTTGAGTGGTAGGTTCACCAGTCGAAAGCTCATTGGTAGGTTCACGCCCGATGGTTGAGTGGTATATTCACCAACCGCTGGTTGAGGTGTAGGGTCACCCGATGGTTGCGTAGTAGGTTCATCACCGGATGGTTGAGTGGTAGGTTTACCGCCCGATGGTTGAGTGGTAGGTTTACCGCCCAATGGTTGAGTGAGTGGTTCAGCATACGATGCTTGAGTGGTAGGTTCATCACCGGATGGATAAGTGGTAGGATCACCACTCGATGGTGGATTCGAAGGTTCCCCGCCCGATGGTTGAGTGGTAGGTTGACCACCCGATGGTTCAGTGGTAGGTATACCACCCGATGGTTGAGTGGTAGGTTTACCGCCCGATGGTTGAGTGAGTGGTTCAGCACCGGATGATTGAGTGGTTGGTTCATCATCGGATGGTTGAGTGGTAGGATCACCACTCGATGGTGGATTGGAAGGTTGATCACCCGATGGTTGGGGACGTACATAAATTACGTCACGTAAAATTTTGACTTTTTTTACCCCTCCCTCCCCCTATGTTACGCTGCGTCACGTTTGATCAAACCCCTACCCCTAAAATTACGTCAGGTTGCACTCGCCCCCCCCCATCTTTTAAAAAAGTTAATTTTAATAATTGCTTTTGCTTCTGAAATTCGAAAAAAATGCATATTTTATATTTAAAAAAAATTAACTTCGAAAGAAAAAAAAAGTAACATTTATCTTGGTTAAATAATTTATTCATAGGAATAGACCGACATTGTATTTATATTTCCATTGTCCAAGGACTAACTAGCCATTCGCTAATGTCTTCTAAAAAAGGGGGGTCTGGGTGTAATCGGATCTGTCTAGTTCTGAGCCTTTTGTTGATCGTCCAGTTAACTGCTAGTCCTCTGATTTGTCAAGATAGTGTCACAATTTAGCATGTTATGAAGTACCGTTGCGAAAAGGTCTGTAAAAATCGGAGACTAATAATGTCAACGTTGTGGCATATAATAATCTCCCCATACTCTTTCTGAAATAAAGTGTTTCTTATATAAAAAGATTTCAAATTTTTTTCTCAAAAACTTTATTTTATGTAAAACAGATTTTCCTTGCAAAATTTTAAATTTTCGAATCGTTACGTCACGCAAGCGATTACCCCTTCCCTCCTCCATGTCACGATCCGTCACGTTGGCGCATACCCCTCCCTCCCCCCACTGAGCGTGACGTAATGTATGTACGTCCCCGTTGAGTGGTAGGTTGACCGCCCGATGGTTAAGTGGTAAGTTGACCGCCCAATGGTTCAGTGGGAGGTTCATCACCCGATGGTTCAGTGATAGGTTCCTCACCCGATGTTTGAGTGGTAGGTTTATCACCCATTGGTTGAGTTGTACCCAGGCAGCAAGCCTAATCGGCGAGTGGTTGGCCAATCATCGATTTCGTCGGCAAATGAGTGGAAGTTTTTTTACGAGATCGGGAAAACGTCGCGCCAACTTGTCACTCCGACGTCTACAAAAACCGGTCGATTTGTGAGATCGGATAGAGATGGGGCTGAAGTCGTCTGCCAATCAGTCGATTTGTTGGTATTTTAAGCGTCGGTTTACGAGATCAGCCCGACCTCGTCAGGCGATCAATAAAAGTGGTCGTTTGCAGAGATTGGGCGGCTGTCGGTACGATCTTTCAATTCGATCATGAAGATAATAAATTTAAAAATTTATAGATTATTGTAACCAAACCAAAAAAATCTAGTGACAAACCCTGTGATGAGTGAAACGAAGTTTTGTATTTATTTAAACTCAATAAGCTAAAAGGTTTCTGAAATGTAGCGTGGAATACATTTATCAAGAATATATAATCTTGATATTTTCAAAATTGATAAAGATTTTGTCGAATTCATTAACTTTTAATCGCGAACTTTATGAATGAAAACATTGAAATAGCAGAGTTTCTTTAAGTTGCGTTGTGTGCCCGCTCAGAAGTTGACTTCGTCACTTGACCAGGGTTCTAAATTACGCATCGAAATTGTCTGTGTTAAAGCTCCTTATAAGGATGGCTAGAAATAGACAACCGGAAACAATACATTACCCGCAGAGTTTCTACCACGTGAATGCGAGGAACCGGCGGTCAAGCAACTATGGTAAGTAAATTTTATAATTTATCTTTTTTTAAGTGTTTTGGTCTGTTGCTTAAAATTCTACTAATACGATTTGTTTAGCTTAATTTTTGTGGACTATCAAAACCAGAAAGGGTGGAAGATTTAGTATCAGATTTCTTTATTTAGGCTGCTGACCTTATCAGACGATTTTGAGTAAGATTCAAAGGCATTCATTTGTGTCTCTCCCGCACGGGCTTTTAGAAAGCGCGTTAAGTGCTTAATATGTAAACCACCGAATGAGTTTTGCCTCTGACTTCCAAACAGTTGATAATTTGCATATTATATATGATAAAACTTAAATATTCGCGTTGAAAACTTTTTATACTTATAATGAGTTTAACACGAATTAAAATTATGTTTCGCAGCCAAATAAAAATTGAAAAATAACAATAGTACACTTACCCATTTTTTGTATAATTTTACTATTAATTATAGTAAGTATTCAATATAGGGTGAATATGACGTGCAGGATCGCAATAAAAATTTCGATTTTTTTAAAAATTCTTTCGATCAAATTTTGAAGTTAAGTAATTTATTTTACCAAGACCTATATTGAGCTATAAAGACCAATCGATTCGCCTTGCTTGCAGAAGGTCCTAGGTTCGGGTCCAGGCATCACGGGTGTCCGCTCGTCACTTGAATGTGGTTCTAAATTACGACACCAGTCGCAATAGCCCTCGTGTAGCTCTAGTGCAACGCCAATTCAAACTAACCTAACCAATACCCATATTAGAATTGGTGTCCTTAAATTATTTTGATTTAACTGCCTACACCAAGCCTAAATCCGAGTGGGGGAGGGGACGAATACAGGTACGTTCACACCGTTTTTTAGTAAATAATATGAGTAGGTACTAGAAGAGTCCTCGAAGCTTGCGTTGTAGTCAAAAGGGCTTGTAGTCTAGTCTTGCATGGTACTCTATGACCACTCACTTGCATTTCATTTTTCAGTGTTCGTACCTTGGGAATTTCGGAGGATCGACTATGGAGGATAAAGCAGATGATAACCAGTTGAGTCTCCAGTATAAAGGGGTATCCAGTGGAAGGGGATTGGCGGATTGATGCTTGGTAAGTTCCCAATATTTTATTTTAATTTTACTTACAGTGCAATTATAGTACAATTAAAGTGATAAAGTACTTGTGTATTTATAAGTAACGGTAAATACACCCAAAATACTTGGGTATTAATTTCTTGGTATTTTTTCAATATTCTATTTAAAATACTTTATGATAGGGAGAATTTTGAAAGTATTTTACAGAAATTTAAAGCTACAAACCAAAAAATATTTTTTTTAATGAAACAATGGTGAAAAATGTAATATTTCTCCCCCCCCCCCCAAAAAAAAAAATAATAATTCGCATTTTCTAATGAACAAAATTGTGTCTAGCAATTAAACTCTTGTATAATTTAATAACTATCCATCTGTAAGCAATATAGCATATTAAAACTTTGTGAAAGAGAAGCCTCTTTAAGTGATCTGATGCATTTGCATTTTTTATCAGGAACAAATACTGATTTTTAAAAATCTCTAATAACAAATAATTCTTGATTGCATGAAAAATTATATTTAGATCAATGTTTATGATATTCAAATAGTTAAGAGGGATTTTAAATATTTTATACTATAAAAAATTGTTTTTCTACATTTTAATGATTTACAACACTTGGGCGTTAGCTAGTTATGTTACAAATATAAATCTATTAAGGTGTACTATTATCACTGTTTATACTTATATTGTTAATTGTGGCTTTCAGCTGCTGTGAGACTGCACAGTTTCAGGATACAACAGTTCATGTGATAGAAAGGAAACATCTTCAGGGCTTAGACTAGTACCAAGTACTAATTTTATATATATTGTATTTGTATTGTTACCTGTCATTTTATTAATAAAATATTAGCAATTCAAGTAGTGTTTCTTTTTTCTTGTGTTTAAAATTAATTTTTGAGTGTCCACAGGCTTTCAGTTTTTAGGAAATTTTAAATTGTGTGGTTCAATAAGTAACTGTTAAAAGAAGTAGGTAATCAATTTGAAAGTAGTAAAGAAAATTTTAAATCAAAAAAATTCTACTAGACAGGAGCTTATGTGAAATAATGTAGAAATAATTTTGCTTCAATGGTTTTGCAATAAAAGGGTTAAGCTCCAAAATATTTTCAATGCTTTTTAGTTGCATTGGTATGTTCTCGGTTCATCGGGAGCATGTCGGTCAAGCGCTGGGTATAAACCGTTATTACGTAGAAAATACGTTGGAATCGACTCGGCTAAGCATTGGGTAACCGCCTGCACATCGCGCGGTAAATGGTCGTAGGGGTTATCACAGAATAATGCGAGCGAGGTTGGCGTGAAGTGGGTAAATGGTCGAGCGTGGAATTGGCAAGAAGTCGCTGCGATGGTTAACTACGATTAATAGCCGGCGATTTGGCATCGAAAAAAGGGCGGTAACTTATCGCAGACGATTGGCAAAAGGTCGTGTTTTGTACATCGGCAAGATGCGCCGCCGAATGGCATTTTCGATCTCTTGCCGACTACGTTTTTGTTGTGCCTTCCTGTGGACAAAATGTTTGCAAAAAAATATATATTTCTGTGTTGGCAAAATATTCTTAAGTTTCCAGGAAAATTTAAAATGAGTTTATTACATTAAATTTAGTAATGAGTTTTTTTTGTGATCTAGCTAAGTTCAAATCGCAGATCTAGATTTTGTTAATCTGTAACTTCTAAAAATTCAGAAACGATATCAAAGCTATAATTGGCGAATCAAATTCTTTTTTCCAATTTCTATGGACGTTTTTGATTTGATTTTGCAAAACAGAAAATGCCACCCATAAAAAGAGACAGTAAAATTAAAAAAAAAAAGATTTAAAAATTATTTGCTTAATATTTCAGTTTGCTCAATAGCTTTGCTCTCACATTTTTATAGAAAATTTAAAAATAAATTAATCTTAAAGGAATTTTTAAGATACATTTTTTTTTCTAACTCACAAATTTTGCATCCAATTTATTTATTACCACCTTAGAACAATGAATTAAATCTAATTTAAATATTTTAAAATCAAAATCATAGACAAATTGTACGCAAAATCATGAATCAAATTTATTGAATATAATCGAATCCAAGGAGTGTGTAACAAGAGTTCTATAGTAAGGGACCTACTATACCTACTATAGAACTCTTGGTGTGTAATCAAAGAGTTCTATAGTAAGGTAGAGGAACGACTCCTACTGATCGCATCGGCAGCCTGGCTCACTACGGAGCCCGAATAGAGTGGCAAAAGTGCTAGTTAATTTATAATTTTGATACTGAGAAAGGGAGTACACCCAGGGCAAAGGCGGGAATCGAACCCGCACCCGTTACAGCGCGCGTTGCTAGCGTTATGGCATGCGATCCAAATCACTCGGCCATCAAGCCTCCCATGCCACCCTATATTGTCTCCGTGTTGGTCCATGGTGCTGTTGCCAGGTTCAGTCTCTACCCTACTATAGAACTCTTTGGTGTGTAATTTCTTATGTTCTAATTATAAGATATACCATTCCTAATTTTAAAACGCGCTCCAATTTGCAAGCTCCAGTAGCGCAGTTGGTAGCGCGCTGAACAGCTACACAAATACCCCCGGATCAAATCCCGTGCTTCTGCCTTCCTACTTGGGTCTAAATACAACTCAACTTCTTGATAATTATTTTTATTTATCTTTGTGAGATTTAAAAACATTTCACCAGATGGTGCCACCAGAAAATTTTTATTGCAGTTTATTTTTAGCTGGGTAAATCACATACTGGTCGCAGAAGTCAGTTGCGTCACATACAAGTCGCAATGCGACATTGCTGCAATATTATGTTCATCACTAAATCACATACTGGTCTCAGAAGTCAGTTATGTCACATACAAGTCGCAATGCGACATTGCTGCGATATCATCGATATCCATGTTACGTAGAAGATACGTAACAAAAGCGGACATTCAACTTCTATGTGACAAAAAAGTGACTTTGAATGTGACATCACAGCGATCTTCAGTGACTTGTATCTGGTATCACTTTTCGTCACATGGCTGTTAGGGAGGTTGAGTGGTAGTAGGTTAATCAAAAAACCTTCCTATGATAGGTAGGAAAGACAATCCCTCTCTGACTGCACCCACAACACTACTGGTTACACCTTGAGTAGGTTGAGTGGTAGGTTCACCCGCTGGTAGAGTGGTAGGTTCAGCACTCCCTCGTTCAGTGGTAGGTTCACGACTCAATGGTTGAGTGGTTGGTTCATCCCCCGAGGGTTGAGTGGTAGGTTCACCGCCCGACGGTTGAGTGGTAGGTTGACCATCCGATGTTTGAGTGGTAGGTTTATCACCCAATGGTTGAGTGGTAGGTTCACCGGCCGATGGTTCAGTGGTAGGTTCAACCGCTGGTGGAGTGGTAGGTTCACCACCCGCTGGTTCAGTTGCAGACTCGCCATGTGGTTGAGTGGAATGTTCAAGATCCGATGGTTGAGTTGTTGGTTCACCCGCTGGTTGAGTGGTAGGTTTATTATTCGATGGTTGAGTGGTATATTCACCTCCAGATGGTTGAGTAGTAGGTGGTTCACCCGTTGGTTGAGTGGTAGTGGGTTCCTCAAAAAACCCTCCTATGAAAGGTAGGAATGACAATCCCTTTCTGACTGCATTCACATCAGTACTAATTGCACCCTGAGTAGGATGAGTGGTAGTAGGTTCCTCAAAAAACCTTCCTATAATAGGTAGGAAAGACAATCCCTTTCTGACTGCTCTCACAACATTACTGATTACACCCGGAGTAGGTTGAATAGTAGGTTCACCCGGAGGATGAGTGTTAGTGGATTCCTCAAAAAACCCTCCTATGACTGGCAGCAATGACAATCCCTTTTTTACTGCTCTCACAACATTACTGATTACACCCTGAGTAGGTTGAATGGTAGGTTCTCGCGGTGGTCGAGTATTATCAGTAGCGTTTACTTGAGTATCTGGCTTTCCTGTTTCTGGTTGTTCAGTTGTTTCAACAGGTGGTTCTGTTATTGGTTCTGGTGGTGAGGTTTGGTTAGTGGGTTCTTCAAAAAATCTTCCGATGAAAGGCAACAACGACAATCCCTTTCTGGCTAGAATCACACCACTATTTGTTATTCCCTGAGAAAAATTAGCTGTGTCTTCTACAATGCCTCTTCGCACTCGAGTTTTAAAGTTTTCTTCTGGAGACCGGTTTAATCTCAATGTATTGTAGCAGCTTGCTTCCTTACAGAGTAGGAATGTACAACAGAGGAAAACGAAAAGTAATGGGAGGCTTGGAGTGTCCATCTAAAATAATAAATTGATCATTAGGTTTTATTTTTTAGTGATACTGGCTATTCATATCTTTAAAGTATATTTTAAGAAATCATAGTTAAAATTTATGATGAATTCTTCTTTTTTTTTACTCGCTTTAAATATGTTGCATATATCGTCGGTCAAATGACAAAACCACAAATGTGCAGAATTTATGGATTTGCGGTTTTTGAAAATAAAACCGCTTTTTGGTTCAAATGGTTTTTCCCCCTCCGGTTTTAACCGGGGTTAGTTAAAAGTGACTAAAAAGCAATCCTTTGAAAAACAGGTTCTAGTTGCGTGATTTTTTGAACGATTTCGGCTGTATATTTAGGTTAGGTTTGAATTATCATCCCACTAGAGCTACAAGAGGGCTATTGGCGACGGACGTCGTAATTTAGAGCCACAATCATGTGACGAATCGACACCTGATTATAGGCCCAACGCAGATGTTAATGGCGACATTGTACGCAGCGTCGGGACTTTGGAGCAGTAACTGTACTGTAACGCGTACTAAGTTGTACTAAACTAGGGCTTTGCCTACGGAAGTCGTATGTCAAAACGCTAATCATGTAACGAACCGATACCGATTTCTCTACTCAAAAAAATATCTCGAAGTTATGATCTACGAATACTTCCTGAAAAACATAAAAATCGCAAAAAACGCCTCAGACGAATAATTTATGTTAAGACGCCATTTTACATTTATAAACAATGAAACTTCCTGTGCCCTTTTCTGGAGATTTTTGTTGCCGCGTAATGTGCCACAGGAATATTATTACCGAAAGCATATTTCTTCTCGATGCCTTAGGGCATTATACAGCGAGAGTGTTAATAAATAACTAACCCATATCATACAAATCCAATGTGATATACAGGGTGGCCTAAAAGTAGCCTAACAGTTAGTTAGGTATACAGTTATTTATACAGAAACAGTTATTTTAATACAGGTTAAGTTTAGTTTGGTTGAATTATCGTAGTACTAGAGCTACAGGAGAGTTATTGGTGACAGGCATCGTAATTAAGTACCATAGTCAAAAGTGACAGCTTTATTTACATACATATATTTACATTCTTAATCCCGAAGGTGCTCAAATTGTCTACCTTCGACATTGATGCATTCCTGCAACCTATCTCGACACTCTCACACACAGTACGACACAAATTCCATTTGTCACGAATTTCCTTAAAAGCATCATCGATGAATTTCTTCAACTGGCGTACTGTGGCGGGTTTTCTGGAATAAACATTATCCTTTACTACTCCCCAGAAAAAGAAATCCATAGGAGTAAAGTCCGGGGAACGTGGTGGAAACTCAATGCTTCCCCGTCTCCCTATCCAATGATTCGGGAAGCTCAGGTCCAGGTATCGTCGGACCACTAAAGAATAATGAGGTGGGGCACCGTCCTGTTGAACAAACAAATCCGCAAAGTCGGGCCGTGCTTGCAGTTGTGGTACTACAACTTGTATCAACATATCTAAATACCTGGGGCCATCAACGGTGCCATCGAAAAAGACAGGACCCACGACACCATCGCAGGATATGCCACCCCACACTGTGACGCCTGGCTGATTTAAATGCGTAGTCAAAATGACATGTTGGTTTTCGTCGGCCCAGTACACAGAGTTATGTCTGTTGAAGTTTCCAGGCAATTTAAAGCAGGCTTCATCTGTCCAAACTATTTTTGAAAGCAGGTCTGGTTGATCCAGTCAGTTGATCGTGCCTTATTTCACAGAACTGTAATCTGCGGTCAGGATCGTCCGCAAGAAGGCCATGTAACAGTCTTGGGCGGTACGGCTTAAGGTTCAGCTGGTGCATCAGGTGTAGGTAATGATGCCCTCGGGTTCATCAGCTCCCGAGACGCTTGTCGCGTAGACTTCTTTGGACTGTTTACGAATGTAAGGGCTACATTCCTCTCATTTTCCTGTGTCAACGTCGTACGTAGTCTTCAAGACTTCGAGGCATTGGCGGCGGAACTCGTGGTTTCAAACTTGTCTCTGATGCTTTAAATCGCATGACGGGAAGGCGCAGGCAAATTAAACTCACTTTCCCATATCGTACGCACAGTCTCCGCATTTTCGTACTTCCAGTAGGTCTTAAGTATCCACCGTCGGTGCTCCTCACTCAAATTTCCAGCCATGGTTTACACTATAAACAAAAGTATAAATTTTCCACCAGCACAAATCCTTTTATAGGATATTTGGCAGGTGACGGGATTCGAAGTTATGTCCTCTGGTGACATTTGCATTCTTCTAGAGCATCAAACAAATAAACGCGGCCGGGATAGCCTGGTCGGTAAGGTCTAATAAACCGAAGATATCTCGAAACTAAACCAATCAAGTCCACGAATTGCTACTCTTTGGATAAGATACGCTGTAGTACGACTTTATTTTAGCCAACCAACAAAACTAAGCACGACTATGTCAAATACCTGTTCTAAATAACCCAAAGTTCTTACCAATGGTACAACATTAACTGTTAGGCTACTTTTGGGCCAACCTGTATTTTATAATTGATTTATTGACCATTGATTTATCTAACTGCATTAAATTTTTCCTTCACTTTAGGGGTGTCGACTTGTCACTTGACTGTAGTTCTTAATTTTGACGCCCGTCGCCAACTGCCGTCGTGTAGCTCTGGTGCGACGATAATGCAAAGTACAGTAACCTTCAGTTTAGCCGGTTCTAATGTTTATTCAAACCGTTTCTTCAGTTATAACCGGTTCATCTAAAGGAAAGTTTTTACCCATTTAAGCCAAAAACCGGTTTATCTGTTTCCGGTTTTCCACCCCTTTGCACACTTGTGTTTTTGCACATTCGTAATTTTGTCCTTTTACCGACGATATATGCTGAATAGTTTAATTTTTGACAAATTTAATTACCAAAGAAATGAAATTTAAATTTATTTAGATTTTTTTTTTATTTGAAGTACTTGTTTAAGAACTTTTTTAAAAAAAATACTATGCATTTTAAGCAAATATAAAGCTAAATTATGCCTGCAAATATCAAATTAAATTACTAAGGCCAATCTTCTGACTCAACCCAATTACTGCATCATAAATTTCAGTGTATCGTAACTGGAAGTCACTGAAAACCTTTAATTTGAATTTAAAAATTACATCATAATGTAATATGTAACTAATTTAAACTGTTGCTGTCTCAACAACAATCGTGTGAAATTTTTTATTTATTTAAAATGAAAATTTAAAGGAAATTTATTTTTGTCAGAAAATCAAGTTCGTAAAGACGTAATTGGTTTTTCACAATGAAATTTTTTGTTTGATCATTATTATTCTTTTTAAAAAGCACAAAAAAGGGTTATATTTTTCGCATAAAAATCTGGTTATATTCAGTTTACGTTTTAGCGTTCATTAATGTATAAATGTGTAAAAACGTCAAAATACAAAGTAATCAATGTGTTTTTGTTTTTCAGAAGGCAATGGTAAATTACAGCGTTTTCCACAAACATTTTTATTCCATTAAACACATTAAGAAACCTCTAAAAACTCAAGTATTTCTGGTTTTTAAGATGAATTTATTTTAAATTCATTTTTGAAGTTAGTGATACGTCACCTCCGTGTTAAACCACCTCTTGGCATAACAAATGACGTCTTGTTTGGCTTTTTGTTCTTGGCGTGTTATTGCATAACACAGTTCACTGCATCGCGTTTGAAACTGTAAAACGTGCTTTCATATTTATCCAACTCTTAAAAAAATTATGCTATTTTACATAAACGTGTCATGTTCATTTCAGTTAATTTCTTTAAACGTTCAACGATTTCACCCGACTATTCCGATCAGATCCAACAGTCAATAGTTCTGCAATAGCTCATACGCACTCTGGTGTGTGCATTTCAACTAACAACCAAACTTGGGACAAGCTGTTTAAATTCCTTGACAGGAACTGGTTAAAATGATATTTTGCTCTTTTTTTAATGAGTTTTCGCAGAAATTGTAAGAATTATTATTATTTTAAGTTTATTAAGGGGATACGGTACTCAAAATATTACTTTAACACTAATAACGTAAACTTGTAAATTATAGTGCTTTTATATAATGTTTACTCTAACTTAACATTTCATCAATAAAAAAAATATTTACAAGTAGTTTTTCATTAAAAATTGTTAACATTTTAAACTTTTTTTAAAACTCTATACTCCTCTTTTATTTTTAAGAATAACTCCACCAAACTTTTCTAGTTTGTTTTTAGAACTATTTGTTCGAGAACTGTGCTTGAATTTTAAAGTGTGAGCTACAGTAAAAAAGTAATATGTATTTCTACTGAAATTATCAAAAAATCAAAAAGTTTTTACAAATTATTGAATTCAACATTTCTTTTTTTAAAAAAATCTGTACATAGTAGACCTTATTCCATGCACAATTTTGTGCGCCACTTATATAAGAACACAGGCTAAATTTTCAAAGTTCTAACTTAATTAGAAAAAAGTCTTAGGGATTTATTAAACACAAGAATTTTAAAAAAAAACGCGAAACAGAGAAATAAGGTTGAAAGCAGACGAAATACGGGTTCAAACTTCAAAGGATGGCTCCAGAAAATGTTTTAATAACTTTTGTTCTACAAAAGATATCATTATGAAACTTCCAGTAAATGTTCAGAAAGATATTGTTAATAATAAGAAGCAAAAACTGAAAAATCGATATTTTGTCCAAATTTTGGGTACCGTATCTCCTTAAAACATTACGGACATAGATCCAAACATCGCCAAAAACATATCATTTGACGTCAGTGCTGTTTTCAGTGACGTACTTTTCAGCAAATTTTAAATGTAATTTTTGCTGAAATTAAACATATTTGTTAATATTTAAGCTTATATTCGGAATCTGCAGCTTCTAATCTATCAGAAAAACATATATATTCTGAATTTAGCGTTTCATGCAACTTGTCCAATGTTTGCAAATTACAACTTAATGTTCGAAAAAATATAAAGTAAAATGATATTCTTAAGTTTAGCTTTCATTTTAAAGAAATTAAATTGACTTAATTATTCTTTGACCTGCAAATGAATGTAACAAACAATAAAGAGTACTAATTGAATTTGCAAAACCAAAAGAACCCATGAGAATCGCGGGGCCGGGATAGCCTGGTCGGTAAGGTCTTGGACTGGCATCCCTAAGGTTGCGAGTTCGAGTCCCGCTGTCTTCCGAAGACCCCCGTGTACTCTAATGGTGACTGGTGCACGTTAAATCTGTCCTGGTCCCAAAGTCCTCCAAGTTCCCATACCAAATCAATACCTCTGGGGGTGACAAGCCAATTATGGGGATCCTCTAGTTGGACTATGTCTCTAAAAATGAGATGGATCCACTTATGTGTGTGTGTGTGTTGTGTCTGTCTTACTTGACGAAGGTTTATAAGCGGGTCTCTGACCAAGCACACAAACCTGAATATATATGTCTACCAACCAACCATGAGAATCGCCAATTTTAGAGTTAAGAAGTTTAATTTAGAACTAAATACTATGATTTGGCTAATAGTCCAAGAGTTATTTTCTCACGAATGAAATGTATCGGATTAGAATTGGTTTTTATATATTTTTACTGTATGCATACCCCGCTTTAATGGACCGACGGCCAATTTACAGGTACCGCGGGTTCAAAAGATAGGTAAAATATAAGTTAACTTATGTCATTTTCAAAGACCTAATTTTTACGTATGTTTTAGGAAATATTGTAAAAAGTTAGTTATAATACTGCCAAGAAAGTTTTGCCAGACGCTTTAAAGGTCCCTGTAAAGTTCAGACTTTGTTCCACGCATCTGGTGGCGCGATATGCCGCTACGGTGTTTGTAACTTAACAAACATTTTTTTTAATCGAAATGATAATCATTATTCGTTGTTTAATTTTTTTATGGGGACTGTAATTGTTCGTTACTTTTATTGTGACATAAATAAAGTTTAGTCGATGAGCAAAAAATAAACGAAGATAGATTATCATTTCGGTTTAATTAAATTTTTAGAGAATTTAGTTAGAGAATGCAGAGCGCTATATTATACCACCAGATGCGTGGGACAAATTCAGAACTTTACAGAGACTTTTAAAGATTCTGGCCCAAGCTTCGGATAGCGGAAAATGTCTGGCAGTTTTAATTATTAACTTTTAAAAAAAAAATTCTAAAACATAGGTAAAAATCAGCCCTGAGAAAATGACATAAGTAAACTTATAATTTACCTATCTTTATTTGCACCCGGTACCTGTAAATTGGCCGTCGGTCCACTCTAGCGGGTATGCAAGCACTAAAAATATATGAAAAACAAACCTAATATGATAAATTTCATTCGTGAGAAAACAATTTAGGTCTGGGGACCCTGGGGTCTTGCTGTATAAGGTTGTTTTTTGTTTCTAAGGTATATAAGTAGTGTCTGTAAGAAGTTCTAGGTGGCGGTTACTAATATTAATATGTTTTTTAAACAGATTCAAACATAATCTTATTATTATCCTTTATTATCCTTTTCTGTAAACTGCAGTTGACGAAGAACCCTACCTGTACACTATTTCTTAGACGTTTACTATTAAACGTCTACTTTGGAGTTTGGCTCTGACAGTTTTTAAAGTTTTTTTTTAATTAAGTTAAAAATGTAATGCTACACGGAAAAAAATTCAAATAATCATTACTGATTACGAAATTAAGTAGTGCTGCTATAGAAAATTTTTGCGACTCAGTATATAAAACGCGAAATATATTTCATAATTTTAAAATTACTGTTTTTTTTTTTAAATTGTGGCGTTAGGCTTCAAACTTGAGATAAAGTACCAATAACTTGAAATAATATATAAAAAAAAAATACTTACTTTCATTTTGTTATTTGATGTCAATGGCAATCCCTCAATAAATACTAATAAGAACTCTAAACTGTTTTTGCTCCATCATATTGCTTTAATTCAATAAATTGCAGTTACTGGGTTAAATAACGATTATAGCCACAGGCATAAAGGAGATCATTGGACAAAATATTGGACAGCTAAATTTCGAGATTAAATAATTGCAAATTCATTCTTTTAATAAGATATTTATAAAAAAAAGTTGGAATGTTCCAAACGTATTTGTAGAATCATGTGCTCTCTTCTTGGATCTTTTCTCATAAAATAAAATTTTACAAGGGAAAAAGTCAGTAGACAAATGACGGGCCAAAAATTGACGGGTATAGAAATTAAACAAATTGAAATTTATCTACAACATATATATGTCAAATCACCTGACCCTAAGTACCATAAAAATGTCAAAATTTAAAAAGTCATTATTTGAAAGCGTAATTGACGCGCAAAGAAATACACTTAAGGAAGTTCTCAAATAACAGTCTATTTTCCTGTTACTTATACACTCACAAAAATTCTTATGGTACTAGTAGACAGATATACAGACATTACACACATTAAAAAAAATCAAAACGGTTAGTACGGAAGTTAAAACAGATTAACAGATGGACAGACTGCAAGACACAGAACTGATGGACAGACTGCTGGAATAACTTAGAGAACAGACAAAAGTGTGAAAGGTAGAATAGTATGACACAAGAGACCTAACAAAAAAATAGATTTTCAAAAAATGGAACGCTTATAACGGAAATTGAAAGATGATTACAACCAGAAAGTAGGAAATCTCCCCGATGTCCAAATATCTACTTTCCTTTTTTAAAAAAAAATTCTTTTAAAAAAATAGAATCTTTAAATTAGCATAATCTCGTATTTGTGTCTAAACTTTTGCATCATACAAATATTTATTTTATGAAAAGAATTATTCCTATAGCAAATCAAACAATTATGTTTCAATTATAGCATTTCAAAATATAATTTTAATATGTTTAGTTTTTTTTTTGTAATTCTATTATCACAATGAGGAAGTTGCATTAATTTCAAATTCATTGGCAGACAATAGCCCTTTTAAAAACACGTCGAATGCTACGTTTCACACTAGTAAAAAAGTTATTAAATTAGTCAGTAATTGAGTTTTAAGTAGGGGATACGTCACTTCCGGTAAAAACACTCACAATCCTCTTGCAGTGCGTAATGACGTCAGGCTAGGCTTTTTTGTCCATTGGCGTGCAATTTCTAACAAACTTCTGTGCAATACAGCTGTTGAAAATACAAAATGTGTTTTGAATGATCCCATATAGGAATAGGATTATTTAGAATAAGTGGTTTTCTAAGTTCAAGTTATTCTCATCAGACTTGGTAGATCTCCTACGAAGATTTCGATTGCATGTTTATTTTAATTATGGACATGCTAACCGTAGCGCCATTTTTAGAAAAAATCGCCAAATGGTGTGTTGTTACGTCAGACGCCGTTTTCGGTCACGTGAGTTTCATGGAATTTTAATAGGCATATTTCGAGTAAAACTAATAATTTTTGACGATTTTTAAGCTGATATTTAGAATCTGTAGCTTCTATTGTTCCAGAAAATGGTAAGAGTACGTCATTTTGGGTAGGATGCAAGTTCCTCATTCTAAATTTTACAGCTAAATGAAGTCATTGTCTAAACTTTAGCATCGCAGTGTATAAATTGTATTTGTGAAACAAAAAGAACCAAAATATCCAATTTCGCAGTTTAGAAGTTTAAATTTGAACTATGCTATATGTTACGGCGATTTTGTTTCAAATTTGTATAAATAGTGTGTGTAAGAGATTTTAGGTGACATATACTGCAAAAAAAATATACTTTTATTTTAAACTTAATTCAAACAGAATCCTCCCCTTTATCTCTGAACTGCAGCTGCCAAAGAAACCCTTTCTTTACACGTTTTCTTACACGTTAACCATTAAACGTCAATTTGAGAGTGTGATCCTGACAGTTTTTTAAGGATTTTAAATTTTGTTTAAAATGTAACACTGGACAGAAAGACAATTCAGATAATCATTACTGATAAAGTAATTGAGTAGTGCCATATATAGAATGTTTTCGCCACTCAGTTAAAAGCGAAATATATTTCGATGCCTTTTAAAATTACTGAAATATTTTTAAAGGTAATTCAATCGTTTCCGGATGTCTATTTATCCGTTAGGAGATTTGACACTGCCAATTACGCCTCGTAATTTAGAACCGCTGTCAAGTGCCGAGGTCGACACCTGAGCGGGAACCCAACGGAGCTTCGAGCGACATCGTACGCTAACGCCGTCGGGACTTTGACTCCACAGATTTAACGATCACGTCTGTCAAAGTGTACTCGGGCACCCCTGTGATTTTAAAAGGATTTTTTCCACAGTACGAGGGCTTCAATTAAAATATGGTAATATGGGACGGGTACTTAATCGTTTTCAGTTGTCTATTTCTCGCCTCCTTTAGGAGCTTTAACACAGTCAATTACGCGTCGTAATTTATAACCTTTGTCAAGTGACGACCTATTAATATTATTTAGCGTTTGCTTTTTCAAACTTGCATTTCCAACATAACATTTGATATATTAAAAAAATACTTACTTTCATTTTGTTATTTGCTGTTAGTGGGAGTCACTCAATAAATACTAATAAGAACTGTAAATTTTTTTGTCTATCCTATTGCTTTATATAAAAAAAATTACAGTGACTGAGTTAACTATAAACAGATAATAGGCACGGACATAAAAAAGATATATTATACAGATAATTTCAAGAACAAAATATTGCAAATTCATTTCTTTAATAATAATCTTGAAGAAATTGTAATACGTGAAATACAGTTGTAGAAACACGTGTTCTTTCCTTGGATCAAATCTTTTCATATAAAATAAAATTATACAAGGGAAAATTTTAGTTAGGAAACAAATGACGGGCCAAAAAAAATTGTGTGATGTGGGTATATAAATTAATCAAATTGAAATTTATGTACAACTCGCGTCAAATCACCTGAGAATGAGTAACGTAAAGATGTTAAAATCTAAACGACATTATTTGAAAGCAGAACTTACGCGTAACCAAATAAACATAATTAAGTTCTCAAAGAGCTAGAACAGCCTACTTTCCTGTTACTTATGCACTCACAAAAATTATGTTACTGGTAAACACAACGAACAAGAGTATATATGAGATAGGTCTCTGATGTCATACCTCTTTCATGCATTCAAAATTTAAAAAAATCGGACGGTTAGTACTGTAGTAACAGACCGCCAAACAACAGATGGACAGACGAACGGGATAACGTACATACAGACAAAAAGTGTGAAGTGTAGGTTAGGTCTCTGATGTCTTATACCTTTCTAACATTTTTTTAAGGGGAACCAGACCCCAAAAATTTTCAAAAATGAAATTTCAATGTTTTTAGTGTGTTTCTTAAAATACGGACTCTTAAAACAAACGAGCAGTTTTAACTCAGTCTGAGTTAATTTCCACTCCTCTCCGTGCCGCAAATGCACTTCTTCTATAGGAGTGAATTTCACTCTTTTACGGAGTGGGTAAAAGAAATAAAAGAAAACAATCTGCGTCCTACACTCTTAAGACGAGCGGTTTTAACTCAGTCTGAGTTAATTTCCACTCCTTTCCGGTGCCGAAAATGCACTTCTCCTATAGGAGTGAATTTCCCTCTTTTGTTTTAAGAGTGTGAAATCTTAGCTTTACAACGATATCTTACAATAAAAGTTTTGAGTAATGGAAGTATTTTAATATTGTTTTAAACAAACGTTGTTTAGGTAAAATCCAGTCATATTTTATAAGTAAGAAACTACTAAACTTTTTACTTTAAACGCACATATCTAAAAACTTACTTTTTCAATGTTCAGGTACATTTTTCTAAAATCTACTATAAGTATCACCCTGAAATTTTGTATACGTATTCAAGAAGTTAGTTCCTAAAAACCACTGGAGGGATTTATGTATAACCATCTTACTTTTTTTTATTTTTAATATTATTGATGTATTTTCGGTGAAAAATATGAAGTTTCACTTAAAAATATATTATTTGAAAACTAAACAAAAATTTAAAAAATGCCTCCAGCATATTATAGGTGAACATCCATTTAACAACTAGTAAAAATTTCATTAAAAAGTACCAAGTAGATTCTGAGAAAAAGGTACATAAAAAAGGTGATTTTAACATGGGCTTCAATGGGGGGCTCCGGTCCCCCTTAATAGAATGGTTATAAAGCAAATTGAAATTGGGCTGCAGACAGAAAAAATACGGTAATCTCTCCGATGTCAATGCCTCCTTTCCTTCTTTTTCCAATTCTTTCGAAATAAAAGAAATAAACAACCATCGAATGGGGTGACTTCTTGCCGTGCTTACCTTTTTCAAAAAGTCGCGAATTGGCCTTTAATTTGCTACCTTGAGTTTGATGGGCTTATTTGAAAATTGGTGTAACGTTGTACCCAAAAATCGCGATAGAGTTACAAAGTTGAGAAGAAGGGGTTATAGTTATTACAAGGGTTAAAGTGGGTTATAGAAGTTTAAGGGGAAACGGTACCCAAAATTTGGTCAAAATATCGATTTTTCAGTTTTTACTTCTTAGAATTCACAATATCTTTCTAGACATTTACTGAAAGTTTCATAATGATATCTTCTGTAAAAAAAAAGTTATTAAATATTTTCTGGAGTCATTCCTATATTTCGTCTGCTTTCAACCTTTTTTTCCCTGTTTTGCATTTTTCAATTCTTGTGTTTAATAAATCCCTAAGGCTTTTTTGCTACTTAAGTTACAATTTTGAAATTTTTAACCTGTGTTTTTATATATATGGTGCACAAAATTGTGCATGGAATAAGGTCTTCTATGTATAGTTGTTTTTTAAACAAATGTTGAATTCAATAATTTGTAATTTTTTGTGATTTTCTGTATAAATGCATGTTACTTTTTGACTGTAGCTCACACTTTAAACTCCATGCACAGTTCTTGAACAAATAGTTCTAAGAACAAACTTTAAAAGTTTAGTGGAGTTATTCTCAAACTTGAAAGAGGAGTAGCGTTTTAAAAAAAGTTCAAAATTTTGATTTTTTTTTTAAATAAATGAAAAACTACTTGTAACTATTTGTTTTTATTGCTAGAAAATGTTTATTTAGAATGAACATTATATAAATATCCATATCCTCTTAAATTGTAGCTGAATGCTGTGTTTTGCGACATTTTTTTATAATGTGTATAAATCTTGTGCAGAAACAGTTATTGTTTACAATTACTGTTACAAACTTACTTGTTTTCCGATAAGAATTTCAGTGAGTATTTAAGTAACAGGAAAGTAAGTCTATTTTAGTTTTTTAAAGCTTCTTGTTTAAATCTGAGGTTATAACCCTAAATGTTGGCAACCTAGTTTATAACTCTTTCTCTTAAGGGAAATACATTCCAAAAAATAAACAAGTAGGTTTGTTACAGAATCTGTCACTTAAACCGCTTCCGCTCAACATTTGTACTCAACAGGAACTTGATACACCTCAGAAAGAAATTCGTCAAACAGGGCATTTTTACGCCAAACAGGGCACGTTTAAGGTATACGTACACCTTTGAAAAAGTGCAAAATGACTAAAAATTGCAATTTTTTTTTATTTTTGATAAATATGCTCTGTTTATCCAGCTTTCTAATGGTACCAAAATCATAAAAATCCATGCAATAGTTTTTGATCTACAAATATTTTCGTGCAAGCCTTTCTGAAAAATGGTTTAGTTTCGGTTTCATGGAAGTTAGGCTTAGTGTTATTTTTTTTAGTTTCAGTTTTGAAATTAAAACGTTTTAGAAATACATTATTAATTTTTATAAATTAAAAAATATATATTATTTTGTAAATTGTCAGGTAAGTTAGTTAACTGTAATCTTAACTGTAAGTTGAGTTGTTTGTTTTAATAAACGCGAATCAACTACACGTTTTTTTCTCTCGAAAATTGATATTCCGTGTTAAAAATATGGGTTCAGCGTCTCGAAGAGGGAGTAAAAGAAGAAAATATCGTGGTAACCAGCATAATTCCAATAATAATGAAAGAAATTAAACGGCTGCTGAAGAAAATGTTGTTGAAACTCAAACTGAAGATGTTCCACCGGCAACAGTAACCACTGAATCCGCCTCGGAAAGAAAACTTCGAAGCAATCAAGCTCAAGTCAAGCCCAAAGACCATGATGGGAAGAACTTTATTGTGGATAGGAACTGTTTAACCAGTTTGGTCAGCAGTTTTGACTGTCCACATTGTACTTCGAAAACCTTGTTTGTATACGAAGACACTGAGTCCAGGAATGGTGGGTACACCGAGTTTTTCATATTATGCTACAACTGTGAGTACCAAAGCGAGGATCCCATTCCGTCAACAAAAAAGACCGGACTAGCACCAGATGTAAATCGAAGGATGATATATGCCATGCGACAGCTTGGATGTGGTCACCGAGAAGCATCAACCTTCATGTCCGTGATGAACCTGCCTCCTCCACCAAACCAATCTGCCTACAATGCAGGTGCAAGGAAGATTTTGTTGGTGGTGCAACAGCTTGCTGACGAAGTGATGCGGATGGCGTCTCATCGTGTGAAGGATGTTACCCAGACTACGGAGTGTGGCGTTTCCGTCGATGGGACCTGGCACAGAAGAGGATACAGCTCCTTCAACGGCGTCATCACCACAATATCCATCAACACCGGAGAGATTTTGGATGTCGAGGTCCTCTCTAAGCACTGCCACGGTTGTCAGAAAATGAACAAGGAGGATAAAACCACAGAAAAGTTTCGAAAATGGAAAGCCGCCCATGTGTGCTCAGCCAACTACACCGGATCGTCCGGCGGCATGGAGGCCTGCGGTGCGACACGCATCTTTCTACGCTCCAAAGCACTACATGGTTTGGAGTACATAGAATTCTACGGTGATGGGGACAGCAAGGCTTTTGTGGATGTGCGTGCCCAAGACCCGTACGACGGCAAGGAAATTGTCAAGAAAGAATGCGTTGGTCACTACCAAAAGCGACTCGGCACTGCCCTCCGAAAATTGAGGAAAGAAGAAGCGGCTGTGAGAGGAAAAGGTAACCTAACCTTGAAGAAAGTCAACAAAATGCAAAACTACTTTGGCATGGCCTTACGAAGTAATACTTCATCCGTGAAGGTAATGTACAATGCAATTTAGAGTACATTCTATCACTTGTCCGCCACAGAAGAACATCCGCTTCATACCAAATGTCCCACTGGAAAGGAGAGCTGGTGCACCTACCAAAAGGCTGTTGCTGCAGGACGTGTTGATGAATACAAGCACAAGGAAGGCTTACCCCTGGAGATATTGAAGCATATCAAGCCTGTTTACGAACGGCTGACAGATGAAAAAATGCTTGCCAAGTGTTTACACGGGATGACACAGAACGCGAATGAGAGCTTCCATGGGACCATTTGGAAGCGATGCCCTAAAACCAAGTTTGCTGGCATCCATGTATTGAAGTTGTCAACCTACGATGCGGTAATCCACTTCAATTCTGGGAATAATGTTGAACTGGAATTCATGAAGCGCCTGGGCATCATCCCTGGACATTTCATGGTGGAAGGCATTGCCAAGCGAGACAAAACCAGAACATCGGAATGTGCTCGTCATTCAACTCCTGCAAGAAAACTGAGGCGCAAACATATCCGAGGGGTCAAGAAGAGCAACTCTGACAAGATTTGCAAAGAAGAAGGTCCAACTTATGGTGCTGGAGATTTTCCGTCGTTCTATGTGCCCCCCATAGAGGAGGTGCCGTCTGAAAAATAGGTAAATACAACGTTTGAACAAACCCATCATTTTCCCCATCCTTTATTTACGTATGTTGGCTATTTTTATACACAAAGGTAAACAATTTTTGAAGGGTCGATTCTTATTATAGGATCGACCCATACAATACCAATATGAGAACCCACTACACTACACGCACACTTAAGCCAACAAACCCTCCTTCTTTGTGCTGTTCAATAATTTTCTGTCCTTTTATTAACATAAATAAGCAAATTACAATAATTTTTATGTATGGACTGATGGTTAACATCAAGTTTTGTAACAATAATGCATCAACCCTTTTGAAATGAACAACTTCCTAAAAAAATATGTGTTGAAAACTTTGAGTTCATTTTCTGAAGAAAGTTTTTTTCTGCATTTGCACTTCACTTAAACAGTGATATCTCAAGCTCTATTTAAAATTTTTAAAATTGGTTTTCAACTTTGTAATCAGAAATGTTTGGAGCATGTTTTGTACCTCAGACTTTTGTTTGTGTTTGTAGATAAATTTTTTAGAAGCTTTTAACTATAAAAAAGTGGGGGGAAAATTTGTTTTATTTTAGTGTTCTAGGATAAAATTTCATATAATATGTTCTATTTAAACAAAGAACTTGATTGAGGTACAAAACATTAAAAAAGGTTTAATAAACATATTCCAAAAAGAATTAGCTCTCTAAGTATAATAGAATTTGCATAATTTCAAATCAAAAATTAGGTTAATTAGCGTACTAATTGCTAATTAAGTAATTAATTAATTGAGTTTTGTAATTTTTTTTAACATAAAACACTTAGTCTATGGGTACCTTATTTATGGTATAAATTTTAATTTTTTTCATAAGAAAATAAAAAAAAAGTTGTCAAAGGTATACGTATACCTTAAACGCCGAAATTTATTATTTTCATTAATTTTCTTTCACAGATTTAATAACTAGTCTTTATCGTTTACTAAATTTATTTGAGGTTCGAAGAATAATGATGTATTTGTTCTAATAAATATCTTTGAGTCGCCACAATTTCCCATTTACATTAACTTTCTTTCAAAAATTCAGTTATTATTTATTGTTTGTTAAATTAATTTACAGTTCAAAAAATAAATTAGCTAAAATTGATTTTTTAAAAACAAAAGCAAAACATTGCATATTTTTTATGCAAAGTCAGAATTCTTTATGCATCTTTCTTCATACATATATAATGAACCATCAAAAGAACTCTATTGTGATATTACAACAATCCAAACTGAATTATATCACATAAATAAATAATCTTCTTTCAAGAGTTTTATTTATATTTTAAATAAAGTTTATCGAACGTTTGACGAAATGGCAAAAGTAAAAAAATGAAAAAAATTGAATTTGCATGTAATTTCAAAATGGTAGATTAAATTTTTATTTATCAAAATTTTAAATAAACTTCTCATTTATATTTTTTAATGAAATTTGGGATGTAGCCTGGCCTGATTTTTTGCTTCAAAACGACGTATCGCACTTCTTTATGGTTGAGTGGTTGGTTGATCACCCGATGGTTGAGTGGTTGGTTTATCCCCCGATGGTTGAGTAGTACGTTCACCACTCGGATGCTGATTATTAGGTTCACTGCCCGATGGTTAAGTGGTAGGTTCACCACCCGATGGTTAAGTGGTAGGATCATCCCCCGATGGTTGAGTGGTAGGTTCATCCCCCGATGGTTGAGTGGTAGGTTCACCTCCCGATGGTTGAGAGGTATATTCACCAACCGATGGACCAGTGGTAAGTTCACCTGATGGTTGAGTGGTAGATTCACCCGCTAGTTCAGTAGTGGAATAAGATTCACCCTCTGGTTTAGAGGTAGGCTCACCAAGCGATGGTTGAGTGGTAGGTTCACCACCCGATGGTTGAGTGGTTGGTTCATCACCCGATGGATGAGTGGTTTGTTCATCCCCCGATGGTTGAGTGCTAAGTTCACCGCCCGGTGGTTGAGTGACAGGTTGACCATCCGATGGTTGAGATGTAGATTTATCACCCGATGGTTGAGTGGTAGGTTCACCCGGTGGTTGAGTGGTAGGTTCACCACTTGAAGTCTGATTATTAGGTTCACAGCCCGATGGTTGAGTGTTAGGTTCACCATTCGATGGTTGAGTGGTTGGTTCATCACCCGGTGGTTGAGTGGTAGGTTCACCACTTGAAGTCTGATTATTAGGTTCACAGCCAGATGGTTGAGTCTTAGGTTCACCAATCAAAGGTTGAGTGGTTGGTTCATCACCCGATGGTTGAGTGGTAGGTTCATCCCCCGATGGTTGAGTGGTAGGTTCACCAACCACTGGTTGAGTTGTAGGTTCAACACCTGATGGTTGAGTGGTAGGTTCATTACCCGATGGTTGAGTTGTAGGTTCACCACTCGATAGTGGATTCGTACTTTCTTCCCCCGATGGTTGAGTGGTAGGTTGACCATCCGATGGTTGAGTGGTAGGTTCCTTAACCGATGGTTGAGTGGTATTTTCACCACCCGCTGTTTGAGCGGTAGGATCAAACGGTGGTTGCATAGTATGTTCACCCGACGGTTGAGTAGTAAGTTCATCACTTGATGGTTGAGTGGTAGGTTCACCAACCGATGGTTGAGTTGTAGGTTCACCACTCGATGGTTGAGTGGTAGGTTCATCAACCGATGGTTGAGATGTAGGTTCACCACTTGATGGTTGAGTGGTAGGTTCACCAACCGATGGTTGAGATGTAGGTTCACCACTCGATGGTTGAGTGGTAGGTTCATCACGCGGTGGTTGGGTAGTAGGTTCACCACCGGATGGTTGAGGGGTAGGTTCCTTTACCGATGGTTGAGTGGTATTTTCACCACCCGCTGTTTGAGCGGTCGGATCACCCGGTGGTTGCATAGTAGGTTCTCCCGACGGTTGAGTGGAAAGTTCATCACTTGATGGTTGAGTGGTAGGTTCATCACCCGATGGTTGAGTTGAAGGTTCACCACTCGATGGTTGAGTGGTAGGTTGACCATCCGATGGTTGAGTGGTAGGTTGAACATCCGTTGGTTGAGTTGTAGGTTCACTACTAGATGGTTGAGTTGTAGGTTCACTACTAGATGGTTGAGTGGTAGGTTCATCAACCGATGGTTGTGTGGTAGGTTCACCCGGTGGTTGAGATGTAGGTTCATCACCCGTTGGTTGAGGGGTAGGTTTACCCGGTGGTTGAGTGGTAGGTTCCTCAGCCGATGGTTGAGTGGTAGGTTCACCACTCGAAGGCTCATTGGTAGGTTCACCGCCCGATGGTTGAGTGGTAGGTTCACCAACCGCTGGTTGAGTTGTAGGGTCACCCGGTGGTTGCGTAGTAGGTTCATCACCGGATGGTTGAGAGGTAGGTTCATCACCCGATGGTTGAGTTGAAGGTTCACCACTCGATGGTGGATTCGTAGGTTCATCGCCCGATGGTTGAGTGGTAGGTTGACCATCCAATGGTTCAGTGGTAGGTTGAACATCCGATGGTTGAGTTGTAGGTTCACTACTAGATGGTTGAGTGGTAGGTTCCTCAGCCGATGGTTGAGTGGTAGGTTCACCCGGTGGTTGAGTGGTAGGTTCACCAACCGCTGGTTGTGTTGTAGGGTCACCCGTTGGTTGCGTAGTAGGTTCATCACCGGATGGTTGAGTGGTAGGTTCACCACCCGATGGTTCAGTGATAGGTTCACCGCCCGATGTTTGAGTGGTAGGTTCGTCACCCGATGGTTCAGTGATAGGTTCACCGCCCGATGTTTGAGTGGTAGGTTCATCACCCGATGGTTGAGTTGAAGGTTCACCACTCAATGGTTGAGTGGTAGGTTGACCATCCGATGGTTGAGTGGTAGGTTGAACATCCGTTGGTTGAGTTGTAGGTTCACTACTAGATGGTTGAGTTGTAGGTTCACTACTAGATGGTTGAGTGGTAGGTTCATCAACCGATGGTTGTGTGGTAGGTTCACCCGGGGGTTGAGATGTAGGTTCATCACCCGTTGGTTGAGGGGTAGGTTTACCCGGTGGTTGAGTGGTAGGTTCCTCAGCCGATGGTTGAGTGGTAGGTTCACCATTCGAAGGCTCATTGGTAGGTTCACCGCCCGATGGTTGAGTGGTAGGTTCACCAACCGCTGGTTGAGTTGTAAGGTCGACCGGTGGTTGCGTAGTAGGTTCATCACCGGATGGTTGAGAGGTAGGTTCGTCACCCGATGGTTGAGTTGAAGGTTCACCACTCGATGGTGGATTCGTAGGTTCACCGCCCGATGGTTGAGTGGTAGGTTGACCATCCAATGGTTGAGTGGTAGGTTGAACATCCGATGGTTGAGTTGTAGGTTCACTACTAGATGGTTGAGTGGTAGGTTCCTCAGCCGATGGTTGAGTGGTAGGTTCACCCGGTGGTTGAGTGGTAGGTTCACCAACAGCTGGTTGTGTTGTAGGGTCACCCGTTGGTTGCGTAGTAGGTTCATCACCGGATGGTTGAGTGGTAGGTTCACCACCCGATGGTTCAGTGATAGGTTCACCGCCCGATGTTTGAGTGGTGGGTTCGTCACCCGATGGTTCAGTGATAGGTTCACCGCCCGATGTTTGAGTGGTAGGTTTATCACCCAATGGTTGAGTGGTAGGTTCACCACCCGCTGGTTCAGTTGCAGGTCCGCCAGGTGGTTGAGTGGTAGGTTCATTACTCAATGGTTGAGTGGTAGATTCACCTCCAGATGGTTGAGTCGTTGGTTCTCCAGCTGGTTGAGTAGTAGGTGGTTCACCCGTTGGTTGAGTGGTAGTGGGTTCCTCAAAAAACCCTCCTATGAAAGGTAGGAATGACAATCCCTTTCTGACTGCATTCACAACAGTACTTATTGCACCCTGAGTAGGTTCATTGGTAGTGGGTTCCTCAAAAAACCCTCCTATGATAGGTAATAAAGACAATACCTTTCTGACTGCACCCACAACACTACTGATTACACCTTGAGTAGGTTGAGTGGTAGGTTCACTCGCTGGTAGAGTGGTAGGTTCACGACCCGATGGTTGAGTGGTAGGTTCATTACCCGATGGTTGATTGGTAGGTTCACCCGTTGGTTGAGTGGCAGTGGGTTCCTCAAAAAACGATCCTATGACAGGTAGAAATGACAAACCCTTTCTGACAGCACTCACAACACTGCTGATTACACCCTGAGTAGGTTGAATGGTAATTTCACCCGGTGGTTGAGTGGTAGTGGATTCCTCAAAAAACCCTCCTATGAATGGCAGCAATGACAATCGCTTTCTGACTGCACTCACAAAACTACTGATTACTCCCTGCGTAGGTTGAGTGGTAGTATCACTCGGAGGTTGAGTGGTAGGTTCACCACCCGATGGTTTATTGGTAAGTTCACCACCCGCTGGTTCAGTTACAGGTTTACCCGGTGGTCGATTGATATGTTCCTGACCCGCTGGTTGAATGGTAGATTCACCTGGTGGTTGAGTGTTAGTGGATTCCTCAAAAAAACCTCCTATGAATGGCAGCAATGACAATCCTTTTCTGACTGCTCTCACAACATTACTGATTACACCCGGAGTAGGTTGAATCGTAGGTTCACCCGGTGGTGGAGTGTTAGTGGATTCCTCAAAAAACCCTCCTATGAATGGCAGCAATGACAATCCCTTTTTAACTGCTCTCACAACATTACTGATTACACCCTGAGTAGGTTGAATCGTAGGTTCACCCGGCGTTTGAGTGTTAGTGGATTCCTCAAAAAACCCTCCTATGAATGGCAGCAATGACAATCCTTTTCTGACTGCTCTCACAACATTACTGATTACACCCGGAGTAGGTTGAATCGTAGGTTCACCCGGTGGTTGAGTGTTAGTGGATTCCTCAAAAAACCCTCCTATGAATGGCAGCAATGACAATCCCTTTTTTACTGCTCTCACAACATTACTGATTACACCCTCAGTAGGTTGAATGGTAAGTTCTCGCGGTGGTCGAGTATTATCAGTAGCGTTTACTTGAGTATCTGGCTTTCCTGTTTCTGGCTGTTCAGTTGTTTCAACTGGTGGTTCTGTTGTTGGTTCTGGTGGTGAGGTTTGGTTAGTGGGTTCTTCAAAAAATCTTCCGATGAAAGGCAACAACGACAATCCCTTTCTGGCTAGAATCGCACCACTATTTGTTATCCCCTGAAAAAAATTAGCTGTGTCTTCTACAATGCCTCTTCGCACTCGAGTTTTAAAGTTTTCTTCTGGAGACCGGTTTAATCTCAATGTATTGTAGCAGCTTGCTTCCTTACAGAGTAGGAATGTACAACAGAGGAAAAGTAATGGGAGGCTTGGAGTGTCCATCTAAAATAATAAATTGATCATTAGGTTTTATTTTTTAGTGATACTGGCTATTCATATCTTTAAAGTATATTTTAAGAACTCATAGTAAAAATTTCTGATGAATTCTTCCTTTTTTTTACTCGCTTTAAATTTGTTGCATATTGCGTCGGTTAAATGACAAAACCACCAATGTGCAGAATTTATGGATTTGCGGTTTTTGAAAATAAAACTGCTTTTTGGTTCAAATGGTTTTACCCCCTCCGGTATTAACCGGGGTTAGTTAAAAGTGACTAAAAAGCGATCCTTTGAAAAACCGGTTCTAGTTGCGTGGTTGGTTGAATGATTTCGGCTGTATATTTAGGTTAGGTTTGAATTATCATCCCACTAGAGCTACAAGAGGGCTATTGGCGACGGACGTCGTAATTTGGAGCCACAATCATGTGACGAGTCGACACCTGATTGTAGGCCCAACGCAGATGTTAATGGCGACATTGTACGCAGCGTCGGGACTTTGGAGCATTAACTGTACTGTAACGTGTACTAAGTTGTACTAAACTAGGGCTTTGCCTACGGGAGTCGTAATTCAAAACGCTAATCTTGTAACAAACCGATACTGATTTCTCTACTTAAAAAATATCTCGAATTAAGATTTACGAATAGTTCCTGAAAAACATAAAAATCTCAAAAAACGCCTTATCAGAAGGAATAATTTATATTAAGACGCCATTTTACATTGATAAACAATGAAACTTTCTGTGCTCCTTTCTGAAGATTTTTGTTGCCGCGTAATGGGCCACAGGAATATTATTACCGGTAGCATAGTTCTTCTCGATGCCTTAGGACATTATCAGCAGCGAGAGTGTTAATAAATAATTAACCCATATCATACAAATCCATTATGATATACAGGGTGGCCCAAAAGTAGCCTAACAGAGTTAGTTAGGTATACAGTTATTTATACAGAAACAGTTATTTTAATACAGGTTAAGTTTAGTTTGGTTGAATTATCGTATTACTAGAGCTACAGGAGAGTTATTGGCGACGGGCATCGTAATTAAGAACAATAGTCAAAAGTGACTGTTTTATTTACATACATATATTTACATTCTTAATCCCGAAGGTGCTCAAATTGTCTACCTTAGACATTGATGCATTCCTGCAACCTATCCTCGATAATCTCACACACAGTACGACACAAATTCAAGTTGTCACGAATGTCCTTAAAGCATCATCGATGAATTTCTTCAATTTGCGCACTGTGGCGGGTTTTCTGAAATAAACATTATCCTTTACTACTCCCCAGAAAAAGAAATCCATGGGAGTAAAGTCCAGGGAACGTGGTAGAAACTGAATGCTTCCCCGTCTCCCTATCCAATGATTCGGGAAGGTCAGATCCAGGTATCGTCGGACCACCAAAGAATAATGAGGTGGGGCACCGTCCTGTTGAAAAAACAACTCCGCAAAGTCGGGTCGTGCTTGCAGTTGTGGTACTACAACTTGTATAAACATACCCAAATACCTGGGGCCATCGAAAAAGACAGGACCCACGACACCATAGCAGGATATGCCACCCCACACTGTGACGCTTGGCTGATTTAAATGCGTAGTCAAAATGACATGTGGGTTTTCGTCGGCCCAGTACACAGAGTTATGTCTGTTGACGTGGCCAGGCAATTTAAAACAGGCTTCATCTGTCCACACTATTTTTGAAAGCAGGTCTGGTTGATCCAGTCAGTTGATCGCGCCTTATTTCACAGAACTGTAATCTGCGGTCAGGATCGTCCTCAAGAAGGCCATGTAACAGTCTTGGGCGGTACGGCTTAAGGTTCAGCTGGTGCATCAGGCGTAGGTAATGATGCCCTCGGGATCATCAGCTCCCGAGACGCTTGTCGTGTCGCGTAGACTTCTTTGGACTGTTTACGAATGTAAGGGCTACATTTATTTCATTTTCCTGTGTCAACGTCGTACGTGGTCTTTTGCCAATTTGAGGGTAATTACCCCAAATGTGGGTATTTCTGAGGCTTGGGGGTATTTTTGTGGGTATTTTTTAATTGGGGGTATTCGAGGGTATTTTTTAATATTTTTCGTGGGAAATATTTTTTTTAGCTTTTTTGTTATATTTAACTGGCACTCATGTTGATTTACAAAATTACTAAGTTTTTTGGACTATATCAAATTTCTATGGCAACGGTGCGATCAGCCAATAAGAGCTTCGCTTGGAAGATGGTTTGTTTCGGTGGTTTCGGTTCGGTGTTTTACAAATTCCGAAATCGAAAGTTTCAACATGGCGGAAAGGGTCTATAAATTTAATGATGGCTGGCTCAAAAATACCGATTTTAAAGGCTGGTTGCAGACAGGATTTTACAATTAAGTCTGTACAACCTTTAGTAAAACGTTTTCCATATTTGAATTCTTATCTTGACCCACAAAAACTAGATAAAGAGTGGAAAAGCCATTCCTTACTGGACCACACTGCTTTGGGTTCGGATCCATCAGATTCAGCTGATGTTTATTGGAATTTGGAAGAAAGTTTTCAACTTAAAAACTGCTACTGGTGTGCCAGCTTTCCCCAACTTGCAAGTTGCAGTAAACCTGTTTTAATTCTGCCCTTTTCCAATGCTTCAGTGGAAAGAGTATTCAGTTGTCTAAATAACTGCAAGACTGCTCATAGGAATCGACTCAAAACAAGCACACTTGTTACATTGATTGATACAAAGGAAGGTTTAAAGGAACAGAATGGTGCTGTAGCATTTGAACCGAGCCAAAAATGATGAAAGCTGAATTGTGGAAATAACCTATCTTACTGTTAAATAAAATCTTAAATTCAGTTTGTGTAAAATTTTGTTTATAGTTCTGGTTTGAAACAGTTTAAGTAATGTATTTCCTTAGTTCAAAAATTAATAGTGTAATTGATGTATATTATATGTGTTATGATTAAATTCTTTCTGAAATGGAAATTGGAAAGTGCAATATATACTTATTTTTTTAATAACTCTAAAAAATCAGTAACAATAGTAAACTAATATTTATAAATGCTTGAATATATTAAAACACTTATCACAATAATATTTGAAATAATGATTAATTGATATATTCATATTAAATTAGAAAAAATAAAGGCTTAGTATATTAAAAGCTAAAATGAAATAATGAGGCAATACTAACTATGATACTTATATGATAATATGGTTAAGTAAATATATATACTGTATTTGAAAACTTTTACAAAGGTGATATTAGTGTACGATTGAAAATATAGATGGCAGCACAAAATATTAAATTAGTTATTATTTTCGCCACTAGAGGGCGCAAAAATCTGGGGGTATTTGTGGGTATTTTTATTGGTGGAAAGGGGTAAATTGTAAATTTTCGATTGGCAACACTGGGTCTTCCAGACTTCGAGGCATTGGCGACGGAACTCGTGGTTTCAAACTTGTCTCTGATGCTTTAAATCGCATGACGGGAAAGCGCAGGCAAATTAAGGGGGTCCGATACCTGAGACAATTTTTTATTTTTATTTTTTAACTTACACATTCCAAATTTTTTTTACTTATTAAGCATGTATTAAAAACACAATTCAGCTAATTAAATTTTATATAAGTCTGTTGGGTTTTTTTTAATTAAATTTTTGTTAAATTTTTAACAATTTTTAAATCCCTACTCCTTTTCTATTTTTTAATATTTTTAAACACAAATTTTTATACAACATTTGGAAGATAATTCAAACCAAAGTATGCATTTATATTTCGATTAAAATGAACAACTTTTTTTAAAAAAATATTTGTAGCAATTTTGCCAAAAAAATACAGGAAAAAAAGGAAATTTCAGCTTTAAGAATTTTTTTAAAAAATTTGCTTGACAGATATCAAAAATCCAAATGCATACTTCTGTTTAAAATATATTAATTTGTCTATGAAAGAAAAAATTATTAATGTACTTATAATATTAAAAAAGCCTTAGCATTTTTAATAATCTTAAAATTGAAAAAACGCGAACAGAGATATGAGCGTTTAAAGTGTACATTTAGTGGTACAACAATGTTCGAGGGGCAAATATTAACAATTTTCTTATAATTATTTATCTACTTTTATTTCACTACCCAACTAAATAATCCACTTCCATAAGTAGGCCCTCTTTTTTCTTGGCAGCTTCATTCCTGCGAAGCTGAGCCAATTTCACAGCTCGACGATGATGCTGAAATTTCATATTGCGACGCTTTTTTGACGTCCTTCCTAACTCTAATAACATGTTGTCTTATGCATATTTGCGAACTCATTTCACCGTAGGATAGCATGGAACAGTTTTGAAATGTTTTCAAAGCTCTGCTGCCACCCAAGTTGAACTCTGCCACAGCTTCTGAAACCGCCAATTCGACACGCTGTTTTGAAGCGTTTACATTCTTTGGTATTTTTGACCAAATTTTATTGTGTAAGGAATCGTTTCTGTTTTGGGTAAGGCACTTTGCACAACGTTGAAGGAGTTCATCACTAGCAAGTCTTTGATATACTGGAAGTATATGCGGCAAAATATCCTCATTCACCGGAGTCCTTATGTTAGTCTTATGTGCTCCTGGCTCTTTGTCTTGGGCAAGAGCGGCTTGATAAAAGCACCAAGAATCTTCCCCAGTTGGGCCTTTTGGTGGTTGGGCTTTTCGTCATCAGTGGACATGTTGTGGTATAGCGTCGCATATATGGAATTCTTCATCGAAGCAAAATTGCCTTTGTTAAGGCGAATAGCATTGTAGTAGTAACGAGTCAGCTTTTTAATTGTAACTTCTTTCAGCTTCCCATATCCTCTTCCTCCTATCGTGATGCCCTTGGCTGTACACTGCTTAACAGCTTTCCGCAGGCCAGTACCAAGACGTTTACTAACATGATTAATGCATTCTTGTTTAGTTATGGTAGTGTCAGGATACAAATTGAGATCCGATATATGCTTATACGCTTTGGAGTCGCCATCAGATACTACACTTGTGTAGCGGAATCCAATGCTCGTTGACCGTTGCCAAAGAATTTCTGCAGCATGTAGTTCCATAGCTCCTGATGAACCTTCATGGGTTTTTTGGCAGGTGTCTTCATGTCCTTGATACCATATGGAAAACTCTGGTGACTCAGCTCCCAAATTCAGTTTTGTTGCTTCGCATTCTCGACAGAACTTGGACAAAACAACATAGTCCAAGACGTAACCAGTTAGACAGTCTATAATGATGCCCACTCCGATTCGGGAGGAAAATTCTCTGGTCTGCCAGGTCCCATCAAAACTAACAGACACGTCGAAAATTTCATCGGTTTCTAACATGCAGTGAACTTCTGATGTCTTCTTGTACTGGGTTTTTACTTTCTCGTGTACATCTGCTAGCATGGTATTAGATGCACTGGTACATTGTAGTGTTACAAGTTTTCTATGGTTATTGAATGTTTTAGAGGCCATTACAGGCAAGTTCATCACCATACCAAATTGCTCGACAGCAGCATGGCCTTTCCTCATATGAAGGAATGCCTGAGTCATTCGACAATTGACATCGAAAGTGTTTGATGTATTTGTTTTTACCTTTCGGGATAATAAAGCAGATGATATCAAAGCCTCACAATTTCTACACTTCAAAGATATTGTACAAGCAAATCCAGAAGAATTATCTGCATGGAAAAAAAGTTCGTGAGCATCACATTCGGTACAAGAAATTGTACTCAACAATCCATCCAGTTGTTTCAAATCCACGATAACATATTTTGTTTCATCAACACACGGCTTGGCTTTAGAACTATCAGCTTTTTAATGCAGATTATCAATTCTACTTTCCTCTGTTAACTTAGGTTTAACAGTAGGATCACACCACCTTTTCTTAGCAATTTGAGAAAGATGAAACGTTTTTCTTTTATTTCTAGGCATCTTCAAACTTTCGAAAGATATTGAAACGAAGGCAAAAACGTGCTAACTTCAAATTGTAACAATCGTATACAGTTTAGATTACAGTTACAAAGGGATAGAAGTAGTAGAAGTATTTAAAAACGAAAATAAATAAATGTAAACTTAAAAATAAGACGTCATGCACCTAAAACGAAGAAATGAAACCGAAACTATAGGTGGTTCTCAATGTGACATTTTGAGAATGTGTCTTATTCAAAAATTCATAACTCAAAAACTAATGCGTATTTTTTAATGCGGTTTCTTCTAAAATGTTAAGAAATATCCAAAGATTATTTTAAAAAATTAAAAAAATTGGATTTTTTCGCGATTTTGAGGTATTGGACCCCCTTAAACTCACTTTCCCATATCGTACGCACAGTCTCCGCATTTTCGTACTTCCAGTAGGTCAAGGTATCCGCCTACGTTCGAGACAATTTTTTTGAAAAACGTTATTTATTAGGCATTTAAACATATTTTTAATACTTATAGGCATAAAATGTAAATAAAAAGTAACAAAATCTAGAATAAAAATTCCTTTTTAATAAATTTTGAGCTATTTTGCTGTTAAATTAGGGAGTAAAACACCATTATTCAAAACCTGATTTCATAAAAACTACTTAAGATAACCAAATGTCCTTTTACTATGTTACAGTGCTAACACTGTTAAAGACAATGAACAAAAATCTAAGAGATATATTGAAAAGGGAAAAAGTTATTGTTCGTCGAAACACAATACTCAGGGTTTTCGTTAAAAATTGCATTTTTTTAGAATTGTTACTTTGAAAAACCAGCTATAACAAAGATGAAATTACATATAGAACCGTATGATTCGAGTTCATTGCCTGTAAAACAGTTTGATGAATATGCTGCAAAAAATTTTTTTTGAAGATATCTATAAAACTTTTTGTTAATCATGTTTTGAGTGAAGGTTTGTAAAGCAAAATTTACATTTCTCAGAAATGCGTTCTGAAATTTCTACTCTGCAAACAAACGTGTTTGAAAAAGTAACCAATCAATCTTTTATATTGCTAGATTACTAAAGCAAAACTTGATACCAAAGAAACTTAATTAATGTGGCTATGCTATAACACCTTATAAATTAAAATTTAATAAAAAAAAATAAGAAAAAACAATTACTAATTAAATATAAGCAATTAAAAAGTTAGTTTCGGTTTCGAAATAAGACTTCCGGTTGAATTCGATTACTTTTGTCAATTTTTAAAATAATCATAACTTCGTTTCTAGATGACGTAAAATTAAACTTCTTACAGTTTTGGAAACTAGAACAATTGGGCTATAAAGTTAAAGAATAAAAAAATTATATTAAATTTCAGTAAAAATAGGTATTTTAACGTAGGCGGATACCGTCGGTGCTCCTCGCTCAAATTTCCAGCCATGGTTTACACTATAAACAAAAATATAAAATTTCCACCAGCACAAATCCTTTTATAGGATATTTGGAAGGTGACGTGTTCGAAGTTACGTCCTCTGATGAGATTTGCATTTTTCTAGAGCATCAAACAAATAAACGGGGCCGGGATAGCCTGGTCGGTAAAGTCTAATAAACCGAAGATATCTCGAAACTAAACCAATCGAAGTATACGAATTGCTACTCTTTGGATAAGATACGCTGTAGTACTTCATTTTAGCCAACCAACAAAACCAAGCACGACTAAGTCAAATACCTGTTCTAAATAACCCAAAGTTCTTACCAATGGTACAACATTAACTGTTCGGCTACTTTTGGGTCACCCTGTATTTTATAATGCCATATTCCATTGATTTATCTAACTGCATTAAATTTTTCCTTCACTTTAGGGGTGTCGACTCGTCACTTGACTGTAGTTCTTAATTATGACGCCCGTCGCCAACTGCCGTCGTGTAGCTCTGGTGCGACGATAATGCAAAGTACAGTAACCTTCAGTTTAGCCGGTTAAAATATTTATTCAAACCGTTTCTGGTAGTCTACTAACCAACGAAACGTATTCAGATAAATTTCATTCGTGAGAAAACAACTTAGGTCTGGGGACCCTGGGCTCTTAAGGTTATTTTTGTTTCTAAGGTGTATAAGTATTGTCTGTAAGAAGTTCTAGGTGGTGGTTACTGTTATAAAAATGTTTTTTTTTAAACAGATTCAAACATAATCTTATTATTTTCTTTTTCTGTAAACTGCAGTGAAACGAAGAACCCTACCTGTACACTATTTCTTACACGTTCACAATTAAACGACTACTTTGGAGTGTGGCTCTGACAGTTTTTAAAGTTTTTTTTTTAATTAAGTTAAAAATGTAATGCTACACGGAAAGAAAATTCAAATAATTATTACTGATTACGAAATTAAGTAGTGCTATAGAATTTTTTTGCGACTCAGTAAAACGCGAAATATATTTATATTTTTAAAATTACTGATTTTTTTTAAATTGTGGCGTTAGGCTTCAAACTTGAGATAAAGTACTAATAACTTGAAATAATATATTTAAAAAAATACATACTTTCATTTTGTTATTTGATGTCAATGGCAATCCCTCAATAAATACTAATTAAAAAAAGTTGTAATGTTCCAAACGTATTTGTAGAATCGTGTGCTCTCTTCTTGTATCTTTTCACATAAAATAAAATTATACAAGGGAAAAAGTCAGTAGACAAATGACGGGGCAAAAATTGACGGGTATATAAATTAAACAAAATGAAATTTATCTGCAACATATGTCAAATCACCTGACCCTGAGCAGCATAAAAATTTCAAATTCTAAAAAGTCATTATTTGAAAGCGTAATTGACGCGCAAAGAAATACACTTAAGGAAGTTCTCAAAGAACAGTCTATTTTCCTGTTACTTATACACTCACAAAAATTCTTATGGTACTAGTAGACAGATATACGGACATTACACACATTAAAAAAAATCAAACGGTTAGTACGGAAGTTAAAACAGATTAACAGATGGACAGACTGCAAGACACAGAACTGATGGACACATTGCTGGAAAAACTTAGAGAACAGACAAAAGTGTGAAAGGTAGAATGGTATGACACTTGAGACCTAACAAAAAAATAGATTTTCAAAAAATGGAACGCTTATAACGGAAATTGAAAGATGATTACAGAAAGAAAGATGGAAATCTCCCCGATGTCAAAATATCTACTTTCCTTTTTTTTAAAATTCTTTTAAAAAAATAGAATAAGATAACTTGTGGCTTGCTTTTTTCAATAAGTGCCAAATCGGCCTTTAGTTTGCTACCTTCAGTTTAGTGGGATTATTCGAAAATTTGTAAAATTTGTTTTCGGTAATGTTATAAAGTTGTTTTAACTAGACTTCTATTTTTACTAATGCTGATAGTTATAACTAGACTTCCTAGATTTTTATGAATTAGAAAGGCATCTTAAGGACATATCGCACGAGCGAAAATTCTCCAACTCAAACCTCAACTCAGCGCAAAATTCTAAAGTTGGATGTAATCTGTCGCCTGCTATGGAAGTCGAGGTTGAAGAAAGTATCTTCAACGCCGTCAACCACATACCCTGGTTGATCCAACCTATTACTTGAACCGATCAGATGCATAGATCACTGCTTTGGTCTCAGCGAAGTGATGAAAGGTCCTTTTAAAGCATGCGTAGATTCAACCAACTTAAATGAACAAATATAAATTAGCTCTAAACATGAGGATGAAGTTCTATTTATGACTGCCCGAAAGTAGAATATGCGAGCAACCCCTCATTCAACTCTGGCAACCCTATGTCCAACTTCACGAAGTCGAAATTGAAATAAAGTTTGAAGATCGAGTTGCACTGCGGGTTGGGTTAAATGAGTGAATGTCCCTTGATATGCCCTTTATTTTATAAGGCTATGGTCAACGTATGGGGCATAGTGGTTAAACGGGGTAGTGTTACAAGCGCACTCAAAATCTTGTTTTTTTTTTAAAAAATATACACCCTTTAGAGTTCTTTGATCTTCTGCAAAATCGTTTCGCAGTGCAGCCAAAAACGTCAAAAGGCCCTCGTGTAGCTTCAGTATGACGTTAACTCAACAGAAACTAAACTTTAATAACTATTTTGAATGTGGGCCTTTATATCAAATAGATTGCCGACCAACAGTCTATAGTGGCATCATAGTCTAGCTAATAAGCGCAAATTCATAAACCTGGCCCAGTTCTAAAAAAAAAAAAAAACGGTTTTCTACTTTCAGCCTAATTTTTTTTTTTTTTACCAAGCCAAAAACCAGTTCTATGGTTTCTAGTTTCTAATACGTACACTATCATCCCTGTTTCGCTGCTTGTCTCGGTTTGAATAATTTTAAAACCGTACGTTTTCAAAAAAAAATTGGAATGAGGGTATAGACGGAGAGACAGACAGACAAACGGATGGAATCTCGAAGTCAATACCTACTTTCCATTGTTTTTAAAAAATGCGATCGAAAAAAGGTAAGTATAAGCTAAATATCTTTTTTTTTTCTAAACAATATATTTTTATTTTGGTCTACAATGGCAGACAAAGAATTTTGTTTTCTTACTTTATGTCTATGAACACAAAGAAAAATAATTTGAAAAAAAAATCATTATACAAATACAAATACAAAAATTGTCGACCAACAACAGGCCAGAGGCCCAGCAAGGTTGGTCTAAAATAAATCTAATACATTACCAGTTTCCAATGTCCGTCAAGTTTCTTCTTAAAATCTTCTACTCTCTTCGAATGCACAACATAATCTGGTAAAGCATTCCACTCATTGACAACTCTATTGTAAAAATAATGTTTTCTTACCTCCCTTCTAAAGCCCGATTTATTCAATTTCTGATCATGACCTCTGGTCCGGCTATTTAAAGTAAAATCTAAGCCCTCCATGTCTCCCTGTTTTATGAACTTGAATAACTGTATTAAATCACCCTAGCTCTCCTGTTTTCCAGGGAATACATGTTTAAAGATCTTAATCTGTTATCATAATCAATACCAGATAGACCCTTAATCATTTTTGTAGCCCTATGCGGAACTTTTTCAAGCAACTCTATATCTTTTCTGAGGAAGGGAGACCAAAACTGAACAGCATATTCCAGATGTGGCCTTACCAATCCCCTATACAATGGCAAAATAATCTCCTTAGATTTAGAAGTGATACTTTTTCTAATATATCCCAACATTCGATTGGCTTTCTTACTTGCCTCAACACACTGCTTACTCATTTTGAAATCTTTGCTCACCAAAACTCCTAAATCTCTAAATAACTCCCTATCTTGGATACTTTCTCCCTGTAAAACATAAGAATGATTAACATTGTTCTTACCCAAATGCAAGGTTTGACATTTGTTAACACTGAACGACATGCCCAGCGTGAAGCCCATTCAGTAATTTTCGTAAGATCATTTTGTAACTGCTCAATATGCTCAACAGAATTTACTGTACTCGTCACTTTTAAGTCATCGGCAAAAATACTTAACTTGCTATTCAACCCCCAGCTGATATCATCAATAAACATAATAAATAAAATTGGTCCTAGTACAGAGCCCTGATTTTTAATCTTTAATCCAATTTTTAATTCAACGGACCACAGCAGTCCCTAACCCAAATCTTTTCAACTTAAATAACAAAGCTTCATGAGGAACTTTATCAAAAGCCTTTTGGAAATCGATGTAAATAACATCAACCATATTGCCTTTATCAATCTCTTCTGTAACAGTATCATAAAATTTCTCGTCAACTTTTAAAATTTTAGGAAAGATTTATTAATTAAGATTAAAGTGAAGTATTTTTTCTTAATGCTAGAACATTTGATTATTCATTAAGCAAAAAAAAAGCTTTTGGTTCGTCACAATGAAACGAATCGAATAGATTAGAATGCAAAAAGGAGTTGATTTTCTTCGGCAATCAAAAGAACGTAGAAATTTTATATCGTTTTTAAAGTATCTGTTTTCTTAAAAATAACACAAAAAGGAAAAGGTTTAGTCAATTTTGAAATGTATGTTCAACATTTAACCTATCATATTTTTTTTTATCAACATCATTATTTTTTAATGAATCGACTGTTTATATGATAAATGTTTGCAATCAATCAATTCGTTTCAAGTTAAAAGTGTCAAACTGCAAATATTTTGGACAAGCAACTTTTTGCTTAGTGTTAACGAGGCCAAATTAACGCGGGTCTCCAAACCAAAGTGCCTCTGTGTTAATCCAAAGGAGAAAAAGAATATTTTCACAGTCGCACTTCTCCGGCTGTATTGAATATTTTTACAAACGACTTTTTTAAATGATAAATGTATATAACTTATAGGTCTCTATAATAACACTTTTTAAAATTGGTTCGAATATTTTTTGTAAAATTATTCATTAAAAATTTTAAAAAAAACCATTCCAACCGATTTCAAGAAGTGGGATTATAGAAGCCAGAAATTCAGCTACATTTATAGTATAAAAAACGTTCGTAAAAATATTTAATACAAGCAAATTTATACCCGTTCTTCGAAATTAACCATAATTGTATAACAATGTAATTTCACGTCAAAACCTCACTTCTGGGTTTAAAAAAAAATTTAGCTCATTGGCACGTTCAATTATTTTTCAAATTATTAATTTAGTTTCTGAAGGTAATGGCAAGAAAATAAAAGCAATTTCAATTTTAATTAATTTTTGTGTTCATTTTAATTTCTTCTGTCGAATGGCAGTACGAAAGGGAAAAAATGATCGGATTTGAGCGATAGTGGTGTATTTTTTTCAGAAAATTAGAATTTTCTCTAAAAATGGAACGAATATGAAAAAACTAAGCCTCAGGTGCACACGTTGGTATCAAAGGGAATCTATCCTAAACATTTCGAATTTCTGAGGGCAGTATAAGTAGTTTTTTTACGATCCATAGACAAACAGACAGACTCTTTCTTTTATTATTATAGATAGCCGGAGAATTGTGGGTTAAATTTTGTCCCCCCATTGGATTAACGCAAAGGCACTTGGAGGGATGTGTAACACCACACTATCTTCATTTAGCGCTCAATTAATCAATACACATTTAGTGGTACGTTTATACCCTATAATGTAATATCAATAACTTTAAAACCAAAAACAATTCTATGGCAGTTACTATTTGAGGCTACGCGATTTTCTCAAAAACTTATTACAGGTATTGGGAACTATCAAATTTAAAGACTGTAGTTTGTTAATTTTTTTAACAATACAGTAACCCCTCGCTATTTCGCTCCTCGTTACATCGCGCATTCGGATATATCGCGCCTTGTATCATGTCTCCCAATTTTCCAACCGTTTTTTTTTTTCAATGCTTACTTTCCTCACAATCGACATGAGACACACGGTCAAGATAGGCGAGGCTAGGCTATTTTCTGTAGCACGCAGTAAAGTTCTAGACTTTATTCAGATTGGAAGCTCTACAAATAGTTCTTACTTTTAAACGGCTGCTAAGAAAGTAGGTTTATGTATCAGTTAAAGTTAAACTGAACGCAATAGAAAAAATTAAAAAGGGTTCTACCCTAATGTCAGTTGCTAATGAGTTGGGAGTAGGTGCATCAACAGTGAAAGAAAGATGGTTTTTTTAACTAGAAAATGAGTGAAAAATGTATAGTACTAGCTGTTATACCCGACGTTGCACGGGTAGAGGTGGAAAAAATTTTAACAGTCAATTTAACTATTTTTTTCTTTCATTTTAGTTACATAAGATATGAAGATTACCCATTAATTTTCCATTTAATTACCCAACTTGGATATAGTAAGCTGTCGCCGAAGCTGTAGCAGTCGCCGCTCTCGCTCTGTAGCCGTCTCATTTAACCGTAAAGCCTTTGCTTTTTTCTTCTTAGATTGGACTTAACCAATATGTTTTGGTTTTCTTTTAGGTATTATCAATAATAGATTAAAATGGCAGAAAAAACTGCGTTCAGGACAAAGATTGTGTCAAATCGATCCAAATATGTGTACCATAATATAACCTGTTATAAGATCATAAACTTATGTTATTGTTCCCACTCGTTATAAAGTATAAAATCCCGTTTCTTTGCCTTAAAATTCCAAAATGAAAAATACGCTATAAAATGCCCTCATAAATGTCATCACAATTCTCTCATAAATATAAAACCTTTTAGCTCATTTGGCGCGTTTTGGGAAATAATTTGGCGAGAAATTAGATATAGCTACAAACACATCCATTATACAGCTCTAACACAATGACCTTCGAACAACCAACCAGCTTATAAATTATTTATAAAAAAATTGCCCATTTGGCGAATTTTAGTTAATAATTTGGCGAGTTTGGCAACGTATTTGGCGAAAAAATAAAGAAATAAAACCCTAATATGCAGCTCTAGTGCGACGGCCATCATTAACCATCATAGTTCAGTAATAGTTTAACGATACATTTATTGCTTAAATATGCATACATGCAGTCAACAGAAAAATCAATGAAAAAATCATCAAATAAACCCACAATAAAATCCGGGAATGGAGACTGGCGGAATTACGTCACTTGAAACACGTCAATTATTTTTCAAATAATTAATTTAGCTTCTGAAGGTAACGGCAACAAAATAAAATAAACATTTTCAATTTTAATTATTTTTGTTAAGTTTTATTTAATTTTTTCAGCAGATGGTATCAGGAAAGTAAAAAAATTATCGGATTTGAGCCAAAGTGGTGTAGTTTTTTCAGAAAAACGTTCGAAAACGATAGAAGGAATGGTCTGATTCGAAAAATTCTTAACCTATGTTTGTTCCGGAGATGAGGTGAATTTTTGTGCCAAATTTCGTGACTATCTGTTGCGTGGTTTTTTAGATCTCGTGTCTTATACAGACAAACGGAAGTTGCCTTTTATATATATAGATTACCTGTACAATAATGTGTAATGTTTATAGTAATTAATAATAAGTCCTTTCTAAATTTGTTTTTGAGTAGTTATATTATTTAAGTTGATTTTATTTTATCTTTCAAATACATACTCTGCTTTAGTTTAAAAACTTTGTTGAGAGCATAAATACATCAAAAGTACATTATTTATCAAGTCGCTCGTTATATCGTGCATTCAGTTCGCGGTTTTTTGCTTGTCTCGCGGGAAGCGCGATATAACGAGGGGTTGCTGTACCTTAAAAACCAAAAAAGTCCCATAGAAGCAACCCTTTACTCTTACCCAATTTTCTCAAAAACCTTATTATGACGTGCGATGGGCACTGAACTCGTGTACCAAATTTTAAGTCCGTAGCTCTTTTAGTTCGAGTTGTAGAGTGGTTTAAGCCATAGGGACTGACAACCAATGTTCTAAAACCACTTTTTCGGAATCAGCACCCTCCATAACGGCAGGAAACATAAAATCTCTGTCGGACTTTCGACCTCATCGCAATACTTTCATTAATTTATATTTCCTAATAGGTAATTGAAAATTTTGAAATGTATGCGAAAATTCCGTGCCACACCATTTGTTTCAACTTCATACCATATTTACTATGTCATGAATGTGTCCAGAGAATTCATGAGAAATAATGATTCTAAGTTTATATTATATCAACATCATCATATAGAAGTAAAACTGAAATCGAATTTAACATTTTTGGTACGATCCCTAAAAATAAGGTAAAGTAAATAAAGATTTATGGTATTTTTTTTATTTGAAAGAAATTTCAACGCGAGCGAAAATTAAGTATAAGGACTAAAAGGGCATGTGAGTTTAATATGTAAGATTACAATTTTAAAAATATTAATTTCTTTTAAAAAAAAGTATTTAAATCTCAGACAGAAGAATAATTTTAATGGATTAAAAGTATAAAAACAACGGTTTTTGATATCATATCTGTTTTGAAAATTGGACGATTTGAATGAAAGTTTAAATTCGTACAGAATGACAAAAACTAAAAAAAAAAGATAGGAATCTGATGTTATATACAATTCAATAAAAAAAAGTATAATGAAAATGTGATAGTTATAGAATTGAATTTGAAAAAAGAGCGCGGACAAAGCGAGACGGACAGAAATCGCCTTTATTTCAAGATCCAACTTTCAATTTTTTAATTTTTTGTCATTCAAAAAAGGAAAGTGGGCCAAAAGTTCTTGAAATATGCTTTGAAAAACTAATTTCTGCAAATTTATGCAATTGGGCTAATCTGTAACTTTTTGCAATTGGGCGTAGAAACTGCATTTCTTTAGTTAAATATTTGTAACTCAAAATACATTTATTTCCAAAACTGTAAAAAAAATTAACAAAATAGCGACGGATGCACGTTTCGCGCGTTGCAGAGCTCCTCCCGCTTACAGCCTCGAAGCATTTCAACACTTCAACGTTCACAGAAATGGATTTCCGAAAATAATGAGTAATTTTTTTGAGAAATAAAACGCATAAGTTTATAAAAGGCTCTGGTTTAGATTGGCTCCATTTGATCCGTTGTGGAACGTTGAGTAAGGGACATCGCTGATTCAATTCGTGCGTCAAATTTTTAAAAATGTTCGTTTAGTCACGCCTCACTCAACTTACAAGGCCAGAGAAGCTCTTCTAAACACTTGCGTGGACGGAAAGTTTGACGTCACTACTGGTCCGACTGTTGTTGTTCTGAAGATTAAGAAACCGGATATCGAAACCTGTTCGGAACCACACTCGTCCACGGCTAAATATATTTTTAGGGTTCCGAGTGGTTTTAAACAAGTTCGGCATTTGTAACAGTGGACAGGTTCCTTCATCTTCGGCACTTGGAACAGAGGCGTCAAAATTTACGTTCAGGCATGTGTTTGGGAGAGCTTCTCAGGCCTTGTAAATTGAATAGGTCGTGGTTTCGTACGTTAGATTAGTCGTGGTAAGTTAGGTTCACGTCGCACTAGAGCTGCACAAAGACGTTTGGCAAATGAAATAGTAGTTTTCGCCGTAGTCAAGTGACGTATGTCCCCGTGTACTCAGATCCTCCAACAATAGCCACGGTTACTCATCCGAGTGAGGACTCGCCGAATTGTTGCTAAAGATCTTAGTTCTCAATATATTCATCGCCTTCTTACCGATGCTCCTTTTGGACAGTTACTTGTTTCGGTAAGTTCCATTAACATGTAAAAGAATTTAAATTCACTGTCATCTTAAACTTTTAAAATACAGATTTATCTGTATGTTTGCATTGTCTACATTGCATTATCTTCTCTTATTTATCATTTCGTAAATTTTGGTTATAGAAGAATTTTGGGAAGGTAGAAGACTTTCGCAGAAATACCTCTGAGGGATAAGTTTAAAAAAATACAATTTGTCGATATTTATTTAAAATATGTAACTTTAAAATGATTATGCTAATAGTGATATATTGTAAAAGTTCGAATATCAATTTTAGAAAAACTCTGAATAGAGGGTATTAAAATTCAATTACCTATAGGAATATATGGAAATATTTTTATAATCTCTCTCCCTCCCCCTCGTCTCTATTTTTCACGTAACAATACTAGAAATCTGTCGGGAGTAGTATTAACACTTTTGCTACGCCGGATTTTTGTTTCCACGTAATATGTGATAGGAATATCATTATCGAATCCTTAGTTGTACGGCCGCCTCGGCCGTTTTAGAAGTGAAAGGGTTAAATAGTTTTGTTAAGAGTCGTAATTGGCTGTGTTGCAGCTCCTATAGGCTAGAAATAGACAGTCGGAAACGTCTAAATTACCAATAGCCACCTCAATAGGCGCGTTCTCATGCACGCGAATTGGGAGGAATATACCGGAATTTAGTAACAAAAATCCCTTCTTTAGGGAAAATTGGGGGTTCGAAATCGTACCCGCATTCTTCCTAGTCATTGTACCGGCATTTATCCGTGATGCATTGCGGTTTTGAGAATCAAAACAAAACAAACATGGCGGACAGGTGGAGAGAGGAGGAAATTAGGAAATTTCCCTCTATTTTTAATAGAAGGATAGTTTTAAGAATTTGCCGCGAAGCCATGGCGGCTTAAAAAATAAACAAACTCTACAACGTGACTGAAAGTAAACAGGATGTGACGTTAAACCATACGTCACTTCCGAAGTCCCGGTTTATTCTGGGTACTCATGTGAACGGGTGTTTTTGGTTTCAGGAATTGAGCCTGCTTAATACCGGTACTTAGTCCGTGCATGTGAACGCGCCTAATATTAAATTGAACGGGATTTGTTTTTCAGTGTAGCACTCTACAGTGCTCTCCTCTTTTTATACATCTAGAATAGGGTTTGTTATAGTATTGATATTGGAAACTAGACAAAACACAATTGAATGCATTGAATGACTAAGCTTATTAAGATAAGTAATTTATTGCGAAAATCATTTCATTTGATTATATAACATAGATATCATCAAGTTTTATTGTACTTTTATTTCCTTACTTTATTTCCTCAACTCATTTTGATATACATTCAGTAGAGTCTCGGCTATCTGAATCCCGGTTATCCGAAATTCGGCTTAACCGAAAGGTACCGATATTTTTTTGCTAAAATATGAAATGTACGCCTAAACGCCTAAATAAATAAAAATAAATTCGTACTTACAAAGTTGGATTAATTTCTCAAAATAAGCAGTTTTTTTTTTTACTGCTGAATTTTGGTTTGTTTTAAAGCAGCCCTGTCCTGCCATCTTTTAATCAAGAGGACGTCTGAAGTATTGGCTTCACGTTGCGCTTCTTTGTATCTAAGGGCCTGATGTAAGATTTTTGTAACTTCCGTACGCGAAATGCTGGACTTGTTAGACTCGGGTTCATCTTTATTATCGAGTTCGTTTTCGTCCCGGGTTACTTGTCATTTTTCTAGGCGTGAGGTGGATGATTCCCGATTATCCGAAAATTACCATGGAATCTCGATTAACCGAAAGGGCTCCGGTCCCGTACCTTTCGGATAAGCGGGACTCTACTGTATTTTAAAAATGCTATGAATCATACTGCGAAGCAGCTAGATATGGTTGAATTAAAACTGCTTTTAGATAATAAATGACCAATTAATTGTAAAGTATTAACAATTCGTTTACATTTTTGTTTAACGTCATATTTGCGAAAATTGTACTATTTTTTTGTAAAATAAGCTATTATTGACATATATGTTTAAAATACCACGCTAAAATCGAGTTTATTCGAACTTTTTAGGAAACACCTAAATATTTTTTAAAAATATATATTTAGGAACATTTTATTTATTTCGATTCAAAAATAGAAATTTGCAATATAATATATAGAAATATAATAGAAAAATCGAATAGAATTTGCGAATCTTACTTTTTAGATAGTTATGATTTATTACTTATATCTTAAAAGCATCTATACAAAAAAGTGGCAACTCATTCAAAATAATTTAGACATGTTATTTCTTAAAAACTTTTTTTTAATGTTCAAATTCACCATGATAACTATCTACTTGAATTTTGTATAATCATTAACTTAACTTAATGCTAATAACCTCGTCTCAATGCTAATCTTTTACTATCTTCTATAATAATAAAAGAAAGAGTCTGTCTGTGTGTGTGTCTGTTTGTCTTCGGAACGTAAAAGACCTACTTATACTGCCCTCAGAAATTCGAAATTTTTAAGATAGATTCCCTTTAATACCAACGTGTGCACCTGAGGCTTAGTTTTTTTCATATTTGTTCCATTTTTAGAGAAAATTCGAATTTTCTAAAAAAAAATACACCACTTTCGCTCAAATCCGAACTTTTTTTACTTTCCTGATGCCATCGGCTGAAAAAATTAAATAAAACTTTTAACGAAAACCTTAAAAATTCAAAATGTTTATTTTATTCTTTTGCCATTACCTTTAGAAACTAAATTCATTATTTGAAAAATAGTTGACATGTTTCAAGTGACGTAATTCCGCCAATCTTCATCCCCGGACTTTATTGTGGGTTTATTTGATGATTTTTTCATTGATTTTCTGTTGATTGCATGTATGCATATTTAAGCAATAAATGTATAGTTAAGCTATTACTGAACTATGATGGTTAATAAAGGCTATGAAGGTTAATAAAGGCATAATGTTTTATGTCTTTATTTTTTCGCCAAATACGTTGCCAAACTCGTCAAATTATTAACTAAAACTAGCCAAATGAGCAATTTCTTTTATAAATAATTTATAAGCTGGTCGATTGTTCGAAGGTCATTGTGTTAGAGCTGTATAATGGGTGTGTTTGTATCTATATCTATTTTCTAGCCAAATTATTCCCCAAAACGCGCCAAATGAGCCAAAAGGTTTTATGTATTTATGAGGGAATTGTGATGACATTTATGAGTGCATTTTATAGCTTATTTTTCATTTTGGAATTTTAAGGCAATGAAACGGGATTTTATACTTTATAACGAGTGGGAACAATAACATAAGTTTATGATCCTATAACAGGTTGTATGGTACACATATTTGGAACGATTTGATATTTTTCTAATCCGTGCGAAGAACGGGTATAAATTAAGTAATTGAGTAATTTATATATTTATATATATAATATATATATATATATATATATATATATATATATATATATATATATATATATATATATATATATATATATATATATATATATATATATATAATATATATATAATATATATATATATATATATATATATATATATATATATATATATATATATATATATATATATATATATATATATATATATATATATATATATATATATATATATATATATATATATATATATATATATAATATTGTTTTTTTTTAATTCAAATAAAGGCATATTTTTTACAAATAATTTGCCAGGGAAATTTAAATCACCATGTCTCTTAGAATCGATATCGAAATATTAAAACAGAAGTCGTAGATTTTTATTTGAAAAGATATAGGCTAATTTGTAAAAAAAGTAGCACTGGAAAATTGCATAATTTGTTCATAAAAATCTACGTATATGTATGAAAATTAAAAAATCTTTTAGGAATGTTAACATATATATAGAAGTAGATTGTATGTAAATTTAAGAAGGAAAAAAACCTTAATTTTTAAATGAGTTATAAGTATTGAAATAAAATACACTTTTACAGCGCATGCGCCAAGAAATCGGAATTTTCTTTACCTAATAAATTAGAGCAACTTTTGAAACAAAGTTAATTTTGATATCAATTAAATTGAGGGAAATGTTGCTAAAATAGTTAGCTTAGCAAAACTGGTGCAGTTTATAGAAGTTCAGAAAATCAGCTTACTATCTTAATAAAATTTTTCCTAAAATTAAATTAAAATTAACTGTCTTGAAAAATATTAAAAGTATGTTTTATATTATTTTTGCAAGTAAATTTTATCGAAAATGCTCTTCATAATACACTGTTAAAAATTGTGCGCTTGGTTTCACCATAGTAATAGTTAGTAGTAGCTGCAACGGCTGTGTGGTGAAATGTTTCACCATATCTTTGGTATTCGGTTGAACCCTTTTACATGTTTTACAAACAAAAACCTGATAAATGGTTCAACCTAATACCGAAAATTTAGTAAAACATTTCACCACACAGCCGTTGCAGCTATTAGGAACCATATTTTTGGTGAAACCAAGCGCCAAATTTTTAACAGTGTAATTATTTTTGTTTGGTTTGCCGTTAATCAGCTAGTTTTAATCTAGTTCTCCCTTCTCAAGTTTTTGTTCTAATGAAAGAATATTGTCTTTATAACCAGAAATTACAAATCATAATATTTAACACTGGGTGCTCCAAAAAGTTGTGTTTTTTTTCGATTCTCTCGTTGTATACTTAAATATTATTCATGTGATGCATCTACAAATATTTTGTTTTCATTAATGCATATTATTTTCTAAAGTTTCAGTAAATACAAATAACCTTAATTATTAATTGGTATAAACATAGCCATTTGTTTGGGTTGAATAAGTTTCACACTAGATCTACGCTAAGGTATAAAAAGTAGCTTAGATTCTGATACTCGGCTACTTTCAGTTGGTAAATGAAGTTTTCTGCTTTCTAGGATTCCTTATCCTTTTTTTTTGGACTCATATACTCTTCTCAGAACAATTAGGGGAGCGCATGGTTTAAACCCTTTCACCTCCAATGATTCCGTTTCGAATCATCAGCTTGCGATTTTTTTCTTCACTAAGTTAAGTTCTCACTTATTTATCGTTAGATGGAAGAATCGTGTCTTTTGAAGAATTAAATAATGTTTGTTTTAATTCAATGAAATATGAAAAAAATGGTAAAATAAAATTCACTCTAAAGAAATTTTGTGAAATAAATTGACCCTAAATTCCTCACGCCTGCATTAGATATTTAAAAATTGATTTAAACTATTTTTAATAGGGATTGTCAGTCCCATAGAGCTAATGCATTAGTTTTGGAATCACAACTTCCTCAGAAGTATTGCTTTGCCATGCTAGCTCTCTTTACCCAGGTATGGAAAACAACATAACATCGAAATGAAACAAATTTGAAACGAAAATATTATCTATCTATTTAATTATATATTTTAAAAGTTTTAAAATGCCAAAAATATACAGCAGATGGCGACACTATTTAAAAACTTTATCAATTAATAATTAAATATCCGGATGTAATTTTTTTTCATTTTTGTTTTAAATTTATGTTATGATGATTCCCATACCTGGTGAAAATGGGATAGCATGGTAAAGCAATTCTTTTTCAATAGTTGTGATTTCAAAACCAATGCATTAGCTCTATGGGACTGACAGTCCCTCTTAACAAATAAAGTTTTGAAAAATCATTGTGAAAAGTTATTCAAAAGTTAGGATTCCAATATCTTCCCCTTGTATTTTAGTTTTAAAAAAATAAGATTTTTTCCCTGTTTCTTACCATTTCATTCTGGATGCATAATGAATCTATTTCACAAATTTTAGATTTTTAGAATAAAAAATAAAGAGTTGGAACTGAAAGGGTCAACAAAAGTATGCAAAGTGCTCCCTTAATTGTTTTGAGAAGTGTACTATTTGGCATCCGGTTTATTTACCATAATAATAAGAAAGGTGTAGTATTAAACTCATAAGCCCTGAAGTATAACTAAGATTTAGTGACCAGTTCGTTCATTGGCTACTTTTAATAATTGTATATTTAATTGGACGAAATAGCCAATAAAGGAGCTGGCCCTTATATCTTTGTAATACTTTGAATAATGTGAGTTCTGCACCTACACCCTTCATTAAAGTTTAACTGTAAACTCAATCTAATAGTTTTTCTTTTGGTATTCTTTTTGAAACAGCTGATCAAACGCAGGGGATACAAGATGAGGGTAGGTAAACATCTAAACTTAATTTTTTTTAATGCACATCTTTTTAAAATAATCATTCCACGTTAATCCTTTAAAAATCTTTTTAAAAGAAACATGGAGTGGAGTATATTACATAAAGGTACAGGGTGGGGCAAATAAAAGTGGACCTGCTTAGAAGTAGGGATAAGACAGGAAATGCTGCCAAGTCAAAAGCAATGCAAAAATAAGGTTGCCAAGAGAAGCCAGTGATCGCTTCAATATTAAGCCCAAACAGACGCCTGGCGAATTATTTGCCGGTAACTAGTCATTTTATCGGTGCACTGATCTGATCAACGCACACTTACACAGCTCGCACTAAGATCTGAACTTGCCAATAGTCCAAGTGCAGCTCTATTCTATTAGCAAATAAACCAATCAATGAAAAAACAGGTTTGCCAAGCGAAGCTATTGAACGTTTGAATATTTTATGAATTCAACTTGGAGGTTTTCAGGCGGCTTCAATAGTTTTTCTCGCCAAGCATCTCCCTGCATTCGTAGAGCTCCATGCCGGGGCAACCTTTATTTGCAACAAGAAGTATATATCACAAAATGGGTAATATACCCTTTTGGCTTTAAGCTGCACTGTAACGTGACACTATTTATATCCGTTAAATTTCACGGAAAGTTGGAGGAACAGTCTACGATGAAGTATTGGTTTGTAACTTGACAGCGGTTTTTAATTGCGAGGCTTACTTGGATGTGCCTAAGAACCATTTGGATGATACAAATAAGCAGTTGGGAGCGTTTTATCACCTGATTATAAATTGATATCAATCAAAATTTAAACTTAAAAAATTATACGACATCGGAAATTTAAGTAAAGTTTTACGTATTTTTGTTAACTTGTATCGTGTTTTTGCAACATTAACTGCTACCCCTTTTTTCGTAGGAGGTGGTGTGGGCCAAACACCAGAAGGTATGTGTCGTAGACACCGAACCAGTTAGTTCGGTACACACCGAACAAACTGAGGAAACATATATAAAATCCTTGTAAAAGTAATAATTGAAATTTTTATCACCTGATTATAGAGCTATATGAATTGAAATATAAAGATTTTTCAGCTTAAAAAATATTTATCAACAAATTTAAGTAAAGTTCTAATTTTTTGTTGTTGTTAACTTTTATCGCATTTTTGCAACATTAACTGCTACCCTTTTTATTCGTCGGAGATAGTGCCGGAGAAATACAATTAATGAACGAATAGATATGTGTTGAAACACACCGATCAAACCGATTAAACATACTTAAAATCCCTGTAAAAGTTAATAATTGAAAATTTGTATGCATTGTAAAAGAATCGAAAACGTTACTGAGAATTTTTTGGCAGCTGAGTGAAATGAGAGAAGCAGCTGAGTGAGTGAAATGAGTGAGTGAGTGAAATGAGTGAGTGAGTGAGTGAAATGTGAGTGACTCACTCACTCATTTCACTCACTCACTCATTTTGCACTCATTTCACTCACTCACTCATTTCACTCACTCACTCATTTCACTCACTCACTCACTCATTTCACTTTCTCACTCATTTCACTCACTCACTCATTTTACTCACTCATTTTACTCACTCACTCATTTCACTCACTCACTCATTTCACTCACTCACTCATTTCACTCACTCATTTCACTCACTCACTCATTTCACTCACTCGCTCATTTCACTCACTCACTCACTCACTTACTCATTTCACTCACACACACAATAATCTCTAATATTTTTAAAAAAATCGAGAAATGGACAAATATTCTATTTTCGGGATCCCATTCGGGATTTCGGCTTGTCAGTATTTCGGCTTTCGGGATTTTGACTTGTCGGTATTTCGGCTTTCGGGATTATGTCCCAAACCCATGACTCTTAATAGGCATGTCATTTAACTGTCATATAAGGATGTATGTTAAGTACTTAAACTTCTGATGAAAATTTCAAAATCACCCGCCCCCCCCAAAAAAAAAAATCGATGTATATTCGGAGAAGCCAGAAATGTTTGCGATACATACGAGCAACGTTACGTTTTTTTACAGTAGAAGCCAGTTTAACACACACACACAAAACAGTTTCTGTAATTTTTTGCCGATAAAGCAGTGCTACATGATCCAAGTGAAAGTCAACTGAAGCTTTCACGAGCAACAACAAAAAAAACCAACATGTATATACGGTGTTTATAGCGATATTCGCTCAAGTAGTAATGCAGTAATATTTGATACCGGTGGTAATTTTTTTTACTTCCATTTCTAGCGTTAACATTGTCACTGCTTGAGCGACTAGAGCTTAGCCTGACTTTTGATATTTCCTGGCAAGCACCGCTTCCTTGAAGGCACATAAGTAACGGATTAGTTAGCCATCATGATACTCCCCGGCATACACCACTTGTCTGGTACAGCTGAATAACTTTGTTGAATCTGTTAGAGGTTTATCTCTACAATCAGTACCATCACGGGGGCTCGATGGGGGGTGGGGAAAGGTACCTTAAAATTGCCAATGTGATTATTTGGCAACGTAAGAACGGCAACAAATCCATTATGTGTGACCATTATGTGTGATATGGGCGGCAACAAAACCATTATGTGTGATATGGGCGTACCCACCATAGGGCAAGGGAGGGCAGCTGCCCCCCCCCTAGAATGTTCGAAATAGGCCCAGGGCCCCTCTTGTCCTATGGAGGCCCCTGTATATATTATATGTGAAAGTGGAGGTAATTTTTTTAAAAATCCATTTCATTTGTTCGCAGTCGGGCCCAAGGGCCCACTTTGCCTCTAGATGCCCCCTATATATAATATATATTATATAAAAGGGCCTACAAATCTTATTCAAATTGAGGCCCATATGTTCCCCATTGGTCCTTACTTGGCCTCTGGGGCCTAATATATTACACATAAGGGCCCTACATATTTTTCAAATTGGGCTAATTTGTTACCAATTGGGCCCACTTTCCTCTGAAGCCCCCTATTAATGTATATTATATATAAAAGGGGTTTACATATTTTGTTAAAATTGGGCCCAATATGATCTCAATTGGGCCCACTGCCTTTGCGGCTCCAGGACCTGATCAAGACTTTTTTGCAAGTGAAGCCTGTCCTGGATTAGGGGCCCCCCAAAGCATCGTCTCAGTCTAATATATGGGCAACTAATGGGCCTAGAGACTTATAATAGGCTACCAACTTGTGTCAAATTAAAGGTTAATTTTACCATACATTAACCAAGACAACGTAATTGTTGTTGTATCAAATTGCTATACCCTTTTACTGCAGTACCCTTACCCTTCTTAATCCAATATGGTAAAGCAATAGGTAGCATTTGGATTTTTTAAAGGGTTGATTTGGGGGGGGGGGGGGGGGCTTCAATTTTAAAGAGGAACCGCCGTCTTCAATTGCCTATTCGGTGATCGGGCCCTGGGGGGCCCTTATATATTATATATAGAAGAGCAACAATTTGTCTAATTAATTATTATTAATTACGCAATTATTTCTTTGAACACTAATTATACATATAAATAATTGTTTAAACAAATTTCACGCGTATTCAAGATCGTTGAAATGTTACATTTCTTTGAACACTAATATAAATATGAAAGTTGAATGCTTAACTTTTGAATACTTTTCAGAGGGCTCTGAATTCGCTGTTGGGCAGGCCCCAAGTGCAATAAGTATAGGGCCCTTTTTAAAAGCACAATAAGTAATAGAGGGCCTCTTTGAGAAAACGCATAGGCTGGTTGCAGCAATTACAAATAAGCTGGTTAAACAAATTGAGTGATTAAAACCAATTTTTTTAAGTTCTAAAGAATTATATAGTAAAAATAAATATAATTTACAAGAAAATGTGCACAAGAGATAAATTATGTTATTTCAGTAAAATTTTGATTTTTCTGAGAAGTCTATATGTCTGTTTTCGAGGGTGATAAAGGGGTATGTTTTTCGAGGGTGGTTGGATCTAAATATGGATATGAGGATATATTCTTCAAAAGATATGATCTTGAATAGTTATAAGCAAAAAAGAAAAAAAATCGTAAAATAATTTGGTTATGGTCTTATTTTGGTCAGATTTTTTAACCACGCATTTTATAAGGTGGAAAACTTCAGATTTCTTTTCAGAATCTCCGAAAACATATTCGTGTATAAATTTTGATCACAATACATATATTTTTATACAAAAACTGCGGGCTACTGGCATATCAATGGTTGAATCGGCTGAAACAAACCTCTTCCGAAAACTGTTATTTGAAGGAATTACTGGGTTTCATTCACCTCAATCTTTCGCATTTCCAAACTGAAACCAACTGAAACCCGTTAACAAACCATCTGTGTCAACAGGGTCCCCCCTCATCCTTTCATTTAGGAATGTGGGGGTGCAAACAGATTTATGACCTAAGATAAGAGCTTAGGACCGCACTTGCATTGATAGTGAGTGGGTAACACAACACCAAGATTCTGGAAGAGTTTGCGGCTTGAGACGAAGCAACTTTGCAGATTTTCAGTTACTGTTATTCTACTATTTAGAGTATTGAAGTAGTTGTATTTTAACGGGAAGAGAGGATTTCGGAGCAGTGCTGTTGTGATTTTTTCTATAAAAGTAAGTCTGATGGCACATTTTCCTTTAAAAAAAAACACATTCAGCTAAATTTGGTCCATGAGCAATAATCTAGTCATGGTCTAGTCAGTAGTAATCATAATCTAGTCATGTAATCTAGTAGCACAAATAAGTTTTCAAAACATTTGCAACAAATCTAAATTATATATAAAATTCTATACTATATTTAAACAACCAGTTACACTTTTTTTTAATGTTTTGTTTTGAAATTGATGAATGCAAATTCTGCGCATATATAGTTGTTACATTTCATTATTAGTAAAAAAACATAATTTATTGTATATAAAAGGAGTCATTTAAACTTCAACACTTAATTATTGAATATTATATTATAGTTCAATTTCATTATAAAAGTTTATTTAAAACAAATCGAACTTGTACTCTCATAGATTACATATGCTGAATGCTGATTGTGGAGTTACCACACGGCCCTTATCCATGTGTAATCTTTGCTTTTTGTCTATGTAAAATCCATAATTGAATAAGAGAAATGAGCTTAGCTACCTGATCTATTACTTATTTAAAATGAATTAGTTTGTATGCGTTTTCTTGAATAAGTTTTGGATGTAGTATGTTTTAAAGATATATTTAGCTCTATGAATTCTCCTATACTTTTATTTGAACATCCCTTCTACTTTTTTTTTTAAAAGAGTACCAATTTTTTAAAAGTAAATTTCCTGTTCTTTGTGCCACGATTGCAGTTATCTTCTAGTTTATTAAACAGTTTACTATTGATTGCATATTTTAATAGTATACTCATTCAGTTGACAACAAAAATCTTTGGCGGCGAAAGTGTTCTATCCATCTTTAGTAGACAAAAATTCAATTTTTTCTAGGAAGTATTAGAATTTCAATAATTTGTAAGCTTTAATTTATTTAAAAAAAATTAAAGTAATGCGTACAATTAAAATCTAGTTCTAAATTAAGTCTAAATAAATGTAAGGTAATAAGTGTTGTGAGAGGTTTTTTCATGCCGTGGATGGCAATAGCTCCAACTCCAACAGTTTGTTGCCTGGAATTACTTATGCTTTGGTATTAAATTAAACTAAAATAAGCGAAAATAAGTGTTCTAAGAATATTTTTCTTAATAAATTTTTTAAATGCCAATTTCTTGCTGTGCTGTTGGTTGATCAAGACATTTGTTAAAGAAAGCTTGCATAGAAAGATAATATATTTTCATCTAAATAGGTCATTTTGAGAGTGAAACCGATGTAACCAATGAAATCCAGTACGCATACAAATGAAAACAAAAGCGTTACATCATCTGAAACAATCCCATTCGTTTAATTAGTAAATAATAATAATTGAACTTGTAATTATTTAGTAGTTAATGATTAACTAGTAGTAATTATTTACCTAGTTTATAATTATAGTTGTGTAAGATAAATAAATTTTATATAAGATTTTATTTTTAAAAAATTAACAAATCACATTAAGCAATGGGCTTGTTTCAAGGAGGATCTGGCAATAGCTATGCGGTTTTGTTTGCATGTCTATTTTTATGTCTTTGAATAGTATTGCCACCAGTGTTAGGAGAAAAACTACGAAAAATTACCATTTAATTCTAAAATTACACAAACATACCATAAAAATACTAGCAAAGCGTTTCAGGATTTTTAAAAGTCACTAAAAAGATTCTAAAATGCAGCTAGTATTCTTACGATATTTTTTTGTAATTTTAGAATTTATTTTAGAATTATTCTAAAATTTCCAAAAAATATCGTAAAAATACGAGCTGCATTTTGGTATCTTTTTAGTGACTTTAAATCCTTTCTAATTTTTTTTTTTTGTAAATTTAGAATTAAATGGTATTTTTTCGTAGTTTTTCTCCTAAAACTGGTGGCAATACTATTCAATGACATAAAAATAGACATGCAAACAAAACCGCATAGCTATTGCCAGATCCTCCGTGAAACAAGCCCATTGTTTGGCTAAGTAAACCACATGAGTTAACAAGGGGGGGGGGGGGGGAAGGAAAAATTTCCGAAAGAAGGGGCCCATCCGAAAGTAAGAAAATATTGGCCCCTAATGTTGCCTGCCCCCCCCCCCCCTAAATCAGATCCTGGGTACGCCCTTAATGTATGAATCAGTCTCTAAGTTTAATGGTCTATATCTGCTTTCGAAAATAGTTGGTACTTGTCCTTTCCGTGGGAGTAAGCGATAAAGTCGCCAAAAATAGCAACTGTTGCCAAATGAAATGGTAAGTTTAACTGCGTATACTGTGTTTTGTCGCCAAAAGTTTACGTTTGCAACATTTGTATCAATGAAATGTATTCGCTTATATTCGCGCAGTGGAAAAATAAGCCAGCGTTGACACATATTAGATTTATTCTCATTAAAACAACTCGTTTTCAAAGTTCATAAATGACATAGAAAAGTAAACCACACAAAGTAATATCAATCTGATAACAATATCTCATCAAAAAAAAAACCAAAACCGAAGCTTATATAAAAGACAGGGTGACGCCCACCACGGCACTGTCCCGCACACAATCAAATCCAGTCCATGACATCATGGGCAGCGCCGCAGCGAGATAACGTAACACCACGTAGTTTCACAATTTGCATGAGAAAGGTAATGCCAACAATCGGCCCCCTCATGCAAAAACCAAAAAAACTTATAAATTCAAAATACACCAAAAAAAACATTGAAAATACACTTTAAAGAAAAATTATTCTTTAACAAATACATGCCCATAGAATTTCTCAATCTCGCCTTTCGATAGAGGCTTCGTGAAAATATCAGCCAAATTATTTTTGCTGCTCACATGTGATAAATTAAACTGTTTATCAAAAATTAAATTTCTAAGAAAATGATAACGCACATCAATGTGCTTAGTCCTGTAGTTTTCGATCGGCGAGTTTGAGAAGTCTATAGCAGCTTGGTTATCTGAAAATAGAAAACACTTATTTAAAGACAATTGCTGCAAACCAAAGTTATAACACTCTTCAATTATATTTTTAAACCACATTAACTCTTTCGATGCTTCAGTCATCGTGACGTATTCGGCTTCCATGGTGGATAACGCTACGCATTTTTGTTTGAAAACTCTCCAGAAAATTGGAGCTCTATCCAGTAACAGAATTATCCCACCAATGGAAACCCTGTCGTCACGGTTTGCTGCAAAATCTGAGTCGCTAAAACAGTTAATATTAAAATTTGACGCGCCAGATAAATCTAACTTTAAATTTTTAGTGTAACTTAAATATCCCAAAAGTTTTAATAAATTGTTCCAGTGAACAATTCCAGGATTTTCCTGAAATTGGGATAATAAATTAACGGCATATGCAATGTCAGGTCTGGTACGATTTGAAACATATGATAGACAACCAATAATACTTCGATAAGGTAAACGATTCATTTCTACAATTTCGTTTTTGGTTGAAGGGCAGTCTTTTTTTGATAGAATCACACCTTTTGCAATGGGTAGAGACGAAATTGGACAATTAAATACAGAAAATCTTTCTAACACTTTTTCAATGTATTCTTGTTGATGAATATACAACTTTCCATGTTCTTGAACAAAATCTACACCTAAAAGTCTTTTAGTTTTACCTAAAATTTTTACATCAAATTTACTTTTTATAAGAGCTATTACAATATCAAGTTTAGTTTGATTTTTACTGAAGATTATTATATCATCAACATATACAAGTAACATTATATCATTATCCAATATATAAGCACAATTACACCAATTTAAACGTTTAAAAGATAAAGACTCCAATACGCGGTCAAACTCAAAAAACCACTCACGGCCGCTTTGGTGCAAACCGTAAATAGCCTTATTTAAACGACACACATAGTCTTTTCTTTCAGGATCAGAGAAACCTTGCGGCTGGTACATAAAGACCTCCTCAGTTAGCGGGGCATACAAATAGGCACACTTAATGTCTAATTGACAATGCAACCAATTACACATACATACTAGAATAGCAAAAAACAATCTTATAACAGAAAAATTAACCACCGGGCTAAACACTTCGTCGTATGATTCGAATTTGTTTGGCTAAAATCCTGCGCAACCAGGCGTGCTTTATATCTAACAATTTCGTTATTTTCGTTTTTCTTAACGGTATATACCCACTTAGACCCAAGAACCTTTTTATTTTGGGAGGGGGGACAATACTCCAAACATCTCGGTCTTTCATTACCTCTAACTCTTCTTCCATGGCCTTTTGCCATTGGAAGGATTTAGAAGACGTTAAAGTTTCTTTGTAATTTTTAGGTATTTTTATTTCTACGCGATTCGCTTCAGGGTTAGAGTCGTTATTCGAATCAGAGTTATCGTCCGGCGTTTCAACGATAGTTTGGTCGGATGTGATTTTTTCCCGACGAGTTATTCTTACTACTAAAATTAAACAGTTCTTTTTTAAAATTAATGTTCCTAGAACTACAATATTTTTCTATGTCATTGTATGACCTAAAACGAGTTCTTGTCCCATCAATACTATAGTAAATATCATTTATAGTTTTATCGGCCCTCCTACGTACACATCGAACCCATGGTATTTTTTCACATGGCGTTTGACTTTGGGTAAGCTCTTCAATATCTGATTCACTTTCAGAGGAGTAGTTTTTAAAGGAGACGTAGTTTTTAGGAGTATTGAGTTTTTGGCCCAGGACAGCTTCCACACCACTAACATTTTCATTAAACTTAACGTTAATAGTTTCAATTACATTATATTCGTCTTGCAACCAAATACGATATCCCTTAGTTTTTTGGGCATATCCGACCATTATTCCTACTTTAGATCGCATATCTAACTTTTTCCGTAGTGCTTTAGGAACACCGACGTAAGCTAAACTGCCGAAAGCCTTTAAATGGGACACACTTGGTTTTCTACCAGAGTAGAGTTCAAACGGGGTTTTATCTTTAGTTTTATGACACACTCTGTTCCATACGTAGGTGAAGCACATTAAAGCTTCTGTCCAAAACTTTTGGTCGAGATTACTATCATTTAACATACTTTTTACATTGTCCAGCGCTGTAAGGTTAAATCGCTCACTTACCCCATTCTGTTCGGGTGAATATACGTTTGTTCTTTCAGCTTTTATGCCTTGATTTCCAGGAAGTTATTAAATTCTTTGTGGCAGAATTCAAGTCCATTATCGGTTCTAACACTTAGCACTTTTAGGTTTAGAAACCGTTCTGCCCTCTTAAGAAATTTAGTGAAAATATCATAAACATCAGACTTATTTTTCATAGGATAAGTTACAACTTTCCGGGAGAAGTCGTCAGTTATTGACAGAAAATACCTTTTACCGTCATAGGAGGTAACCGGAAGAGGGCCACAGACATCCATATGCAATAGTTCAAGTGGTTTGGCTGACCTTATCTTAAAAATAGACTTAAGTGAAACTCTTTTTGACTTTGCCAATTTGCAATTAACGCACTCATCATTACAATAATTCTTTAAAATCTGGTAATCCATTTACACTTGAATTCCTACTAGTATGGAGTGATGTAGTCGTTTTTTAATATGACAAAACCTTTTATGCCAAAGATTAAGATCGCTTTTATTAACACTTTTAGTCGAACAGTTATAAGCATTTTCACTAGATGCCTGTGGGTCTACTGGTTACATACCCATGGGGTCTGAAATAGTATAAACCATTAATTCGTTTTGCAAAAAAGAGCTTTTCACCAATTTTATTATAAACCCACAGTTTTCCGTTTTCCCCTATAAAAGAACACCCGTCTTTTCCACAACAGAACCAGAAATTAAATTTCTTCTAAGTTTTGGGGAATACATTACATTATTAAGAGTTACAGTTTGGGTGTTGTTGTTATGCGTAACATAGAACTGGACTGTCCCTACACATTCAACGGGACTATCCATGTCACCTATAGCTAAAGACATTTTAACATCTTTTAAAGGTTCATAATCAGAAAACAGTTCGAGATTACAAAAATGCGACGAAGCCGCAGTGTCAAAGACCCAAGATTCTTTGTCCGAAGGTTCACTAACGTGACTAACTGATGCCTCAAGGTGAAAAGAATTATTAAGTTTGCAAAAGTTATTAACTGGTTTCTTATATTCATCATTAAATTTGATTTTGCAATTTTACAATCGGCCATTACGTGACCACGTTATGACATCGAAAACACGACTTTTGAGTAGGTTTAGACTTAGATTTATTATTTACATTTTTAGTTACTGAATTATAAACACTAATAGAACTAGTATTATTTTCTAGATCATTTTTACATTGACTAAGTCTACTTTCTTCCGTAAGCAAGTCCGACAATATTTTATCAAATTTAAAGTTTTTATCTTCCCAACGATAAATAGATTGCACAATATTTTGAAAGTTGGAAGGTAAGTACCTGATGAGTTGGAACCCTTGATACAAATCGTCAAGTGGATGCCCAACTTCCTTCAATTCCATCACAATCTTTTGAAGTCGCGCTGCAAAAAGTCCGATGTCATCACCGGGTTGAAATTTGCACGAGAAGAAGGTATCCAGTAGATTGATGACTCGAGCCCTTGAGTGCGGCTCGAAATGATCTTTCAACTTCTTCCATGCGTCTTTTCCGTTGGTGGTCGAAACGATAAGGATCCGAAGATTAGGCTCCACAGACAAATATATCGTTGAGAATGCACGGTCTTTTCGAAGATTGAAGTCTAGCCTCTCCTTAGCTGTGGCAGACGCTCCCAAAGCTGGTTCAGTCTCGGATATAAATCCCCAGAGACCACGTTCCATCAGTAGAACTTTGGCGTCATCCCGCCAAGTCGACCAATTCTGGCCATTCAGTCTTTCAATGCGGTCGCAATGAGACTCCATGTTTACGTGACGTTGACTCTCATAAAACACTGTTCAAGCTGATGTAGAAACGCCGCAGATGCGGCCCCCATCGAAGAACACGAGCAGCTTATTTCCACGTGGGCTTAAGGCCCATAACCGATATTCGGTTATATTCGCGCAGTGGAAAAATAAGCCAGCGTTGACACATATTAGATGTGTACGTAGGAGGGCCGATAAAACTATAAATGATATTTACTATAGTATTGATGGGACAAGAACTCGTTTTAGGTCATACAATGACATAGAAAAATATTGTAGTTCTAGGAACATTAATTTTAAAAAAGAACTGTTTAATTTTAGTAGTAAGAATAACTCGTCGGGAAAAATCACATCCGACCAAACTATCGTTTGAAACGCCGGACGATAACTCTGATTCGAATAACGACTCTAACCTGAAGCGAATCACGTAGAAATAAAAATACCTAAAAATTACAAAGAAACTTTAACGTCTTCTAAATCCTTCCAATGGCAAAAGGCCATGGAAGAAGAGTTAGAGGTAATGAAAGACCGAGATGTTTGGAGTATTGTCCCCCCTCCCAAAAATAAAAAGGTTCTTGGGTCTAAGTGGGTATATACCGTTAAGAAAAACGAAAATAACGAAATTGTTAGATATAAAGCACGCCTGGTTGCGCAAGGTTTTAGCCAACAAAATTCGAATCATACGACAAAAGTGTTTAGCCCGGTGGTTAATTTTTCTGTTATAAGATTGTTTTTTGCTATTCTAGTATGTATGTGTAATTGGTTGCATTGTCAATTAGACATTAAGTGTGCCTATTTGTATGCCCCGCTAACTGAGGAGGTCTTTATGTACCAGCCGCAAGGTTTCTCTGATCCTGAAAGAAAAGACTATGTGTGTCGTTTAAATAAGGCTATTTACGGTTTGCACCAAAGCGGCCGTGAGTGGTTTTTTGAGTTTGACCGCGTATTGGAGTCTTTATCTTTTAAACGTTTAAATTGGTGTAATTGTGCTTATATATTGGATAATGATATAATGTTACTTGTATATGTTGATGATATAATAATCTTCAGTAAAAATCAAACTAAACTTGATATTGTAATAGCTCTTATAAAAAGTAAATTTGATGTAAAAATTTTAGGTAAAACTAAAAGACTTTTAGGTGTAGATTTTGTTCAAGAACATGGAAAGTTGTATATTCATCAACAAGAATACATTGAAAAAGTGTTAGAAAGATTTTCTGTATTTAATTGTCCAATTTCGTCTCTACCCATTGCAAAAGGTGTGATTCTATCAAAAAAAGACTGCCCTTCAACCAAAAAAGAAATTGTAGAAATGAATCGTTTACCTTATCGAAGTATTATTGGTTGTCTATCATATGTTTCAAATCGTACCAGACCTGACATTGCATATGCCGTTAATTTATTATCCCAATTTCAGGAAAATCCTGGAATTGTTCACTGGAACAATTTATTAAAACTTTTGGGATATTTTAAGTTACACTAAAAATTTAAAGTTAGATTTATCTGGCGCGTCAAATTTTAATATTAACTGTTTTAGCGACTCAGATTTTGCAGCAAACCGTGACGACAGGGTTTCCATTGGTGGGATAATTCTGTTACTGGATAGAGCTCCAATTTTCTGGAGAGTTTTCAAACAAAAATGCGTAGCGTTATCCACCATGGAAGCCGAATACGTCACGATGACTGAAGCATCGAAAGAGTTAATGTGGTTTAAAAATATAATTGAAGAGTGTTATAACTTTGGTTTGCAGCAATTGTCTTTAAATAAGTGTTTTCTATTTTCAGATAACCAAGCTGCTATAGACTTCTCAAACTCGCCGATCGAAAACTACAGGACTAAGCACATTGATGTGCGTTATCATTTTTTAGAAATTTAATTTTTGATAAACAGTTTAATTTATCACATGTGAGCAGCAAAAATAATTTGGCTGATATTTTCACGAAGCCTCTATCGAAAGGCGAGATTGAGAATTCTATGGGCCCTGTATTTGTTAAAGAATAATTTTACTTAAAGTGTATTTTCAATGTTATTTGGTGTATTTTGAATTTATAAGATTTTTTTTGGTTTTTGCATGAGGGGGCCGATTGTTGGCATTACCTTTCTCATGCAAATTGTGAAAAATACGTGGTGTTACGTTATCTCGCTGCGGTGCTGCCCATGATGTCATGGACTGGAATTGATTGTGTGCGGGACAGTGCCGTGGTGGGCGTCACCCTGTCTTTTTTATAAGCTTCGGCTTGGTTTTTTTTTGTAAAAGATATTGTTATCAGATTGATATTACTTTGTGTAGTTTACTTTTCTATATCATTTATGAACTTTGAAAACGAGTTGTTTTAATGAGAATAAATAAATCTAATATGTATCAACGCTGGCTTATTTTTTCCACTGCGCGAATATAACCGAATATCGGTTATAGACAGTAGAACTTTGGCGTCATCCCGCCAAGTCGACCAATTCTGGCCATTCAGTCTTTCAATGCGGTCGCAATGAGACTCCATTTTTTACGTGACGTTGACTCTCATAAAACACTGTTCAAGCTGATGTAGAAACGCCGCAGATGCGGCCCCCATCGAAGAACACGAGCAGCTTATTTCCACGTGGGCTTAAGCCCATAACCGATATTCGCTTATATTCGCGCAGTGGAAAAATAAGCCAGCGTTGACACAATTAGATTTATTCTCATTAAAACAACTCGTTTTCAAAGTTCATAAATTACATAGAAAAGTAAACCACACAAAGTAATATCAATCTGATAACAATATCTCATCCCAAAAAAAATCAAAACCGAAGCTTATATAAAAGACAGGGTGACGCCCACCACGGCACTGTCCCGCACACAATCAAATCCAGTCCATGACATCATGGGCAGCGCCGCAGCGAGATAAGTAACACCACGTAGTTTCACAATTTGCATGAGAAAGGTAATGCCAACAAAATGGAAAAGTAATAAATATATTTTGCTAGTAAAGAAAATGGATTGTACCAAATGCAAGGAGTAGGTATATTTAGGAAAGTACAGGGTTCATGTAAAACAGTGATAAATGTGTATGTTGAATGTAGTTAGAAAAGTAAAGATAAACTGTGTAAAACTAAAAAACTAACTCCATTAAACTTGAATTTAACTTAGGCTCAGAAGTTGGAGTGCAGCTAACGCAAGGACAAGGTTGGTGTAATGCAGTGATCCATTTGTATGTTGAATGTATTTAGAAAAGTAAAGATAAACTCAAAAACTAACTCTATTAAACTTGCATTTTCCTTTGCTCAGGAGATGGAGAGGGTGGTGCAGTACAGCTAACGCAGGGAAAAGGTAAGTGTAATGCAGTGAGTTATTTGTATGTTGAATGTATTTAGAAAATTATGGATAAAGTAAGTAAAACTAAAAAACTTACTTGATTAAACTTTCATTTCACTTAGGCTCAGAAGGTAGAGAGGGCGGTGCGGTGCAGCTAACGCAAGGACAAGGTTAGTGTAATGCAGTGATCTATTTGTATGTTGAATGTATTTAGAAAAGTAAAGATAAACTGTGCAAAACTAAAAAAACCCGATTAAACTTGCATTCTACTTAGGCTCAGAAGGCGGAGAGGGTGGTGCAGTGCAGCAAATGCAAGGACAAGTTTAGTGTAAATCAGTGATCCATGTGTATGTTGAATGGATTTAGAAAAGTAAAAATAAACTGTGTAAAACTAAAAAAAACTATTAAACTTACATTCTACTTAGGCTCAGAAGGCGGAGAGGGTGGTGCAGTGCAGCAAATGCAAAGACAATTCCCTAGCAGCAATTTTTCATCGACCGATAATCGAATTTTCATCGTTTGCCGGTGAGCCGAAGAGAATTCGAATGTCGGATTTTCATCGAAAATTGCGCGATACGTCGATAACTCATTGGTTATGTCCGCTCCATCGTACATCCTACGATGAGTTTTACCGATGAGATTCCGATCAAATGTCAAGAAGAAATGGATAAGAATCCGGCGAGTAGTAATCGAAACCTCATCGTCCGATAGAATTTCGAACACTTTCGATAAAGTCTTACGTTAAACAGAAAACCAATGTGTAGGCAGAGGTGAATCAATTGAATGCTTGTAGAATCGTAAAGGTCGTATCGCAATTAAATCATTCAGGCACAAGCGTAACGGTTTATTTAAAACAACTTTTTATTATTCTAAAGTCTCAACTGACATTCAACGTCTTAATTTTTTAAACTACAACAAACACGTGCTATCGCACGCTCGTAAAATTATCAAAACTTAATGTATGCCAACATTCGGCCATCCTATAAATACATCGTTCGATGATATAATACTTAAATACATATAGACAGAGAGTAGGAATAAATAGAGGGATTCTCTACATTGTGAGTTCTATCTGATGAGTCAGCTCTCGATCGCTTCTCCCATGCGCTGAGAGCGACATTTTCTGATTTTTGAATTTCTCCTGTGCTTCTGCGATCAGCTTCGGAATCATGACTTTCTGGCCTCTGCTCCTTCTTCGCGTTAGCACAGCACAAGCGGCAATTAAAATCACGCAAAACCACGGCAGAACACGGCCCCCCAAGGTAAGGCCAGTCGCCGCTGGAGTTTCCCCGGCGAGGATTTTGGGTACTACGGGGGGGTGGCCAAAGACACTTTTCCCCCAAAACAACCTCCTCGTTAAGAAACAAAAACCCCTTCTTTTTTTCCCCCAAATTTAGTTGTTTTGTCCATTTTTTCAGACTGAGGTTTTGGGCCCCTTTTATTAAATGCTTAACAACTTTTTATACTCAGTGGAACTTAAAGGTTAGAGAGAACACTCATTTTTAATTCTCAGAACTTCAAGATCTTGAATAAATTTGGCCACGGATTTGGGTTGTATCCCCCGGATACCCGTTAGGGACTACACGCTTTTTTCCTTGGTGGCACCAAAGTATCTTAAAAAGTTCGAATTTACTGGACAACTTTTTAATTGAATGGAGGGTCCGTGAAACTTATCATCAGTTTTTAAACCCAAATAAGTTTACTTCTGGGACTTTCCGATGCTTTTCAGCGAGAACGAATTTGTACTCATTTTTGGGTTTTGGGCCCCCTTAGTTGCTCAGTTTTCTTCCCAAACATCCGTCGTTTTAAGTTTGATTTTATTTCCCTTTTTATTTTAGAGAAACCAGAAAACGTAGAGGACTGTTTCCTTTTAAAGGAATTCCATGTAGTTTTACACTTCTACTGGAAAAGAATTATTTTCTAGCACAGGCTGTCTGGCCCTTTTGCATCCCAACTCCCCCGTCGAATCTCACGCCAAGGATTCGAGGCTTAATGAGAAAAAAAGAGGTACCTTTCCAGGCAAAGGATATCCGCTGAGAACGAGGCCCCAGTGTGGTAAAGTTTACTTATTTGTACTTCCGTTAGCCAGCATTTTTTGTCCTTTAAAAAAAGT